>OY998119.1:16252500-17502500 GCA_963921985.1 Agrilus biguttatus | reverse complement strand
AGGTATAGTAATGATTTGTCCATGCGTAGGCCAATAAGTTCTTACTAAAGCAGTAAAATTGATTGTAGGTCTAAAGGGTGAAAATTCAATCAAATTGTATCAAATATTTGCTTTCCTATTTATCAAACAAATTACTGAATGTTTAAACTGTTACCTTTGTAAATTAATGGTTACCTTCACTACTGATGGATACATTAAGCACTAGTAAATAATAAAATTATCAGTTAATCCTTTGGCATGTTTTAATAATGGTCATTTGTATCGATTTTCCATTAATATCATAAGTACCTAAGTAAATACCATTACAGAAAGTACTCTGTAATTTATAATACTTTTGTGGGAACCTCTTATTCTTAAAAATCGACGGTAGTATATTGTAACGAATTTTCTAGTTCACTTATTTATTTAACAATTATTTATTTACAACTATTTATTTAATCACTTAAACACTACTAACAAACCTGAACTACTTATTTATCTGACAAACAATAATGCACTTTATTTATATCACTTTGTATCTCGCCTTGAATACTTATATTACGGGTCCGGAAATCAACTGTCTCGCTAACCCAGAGACGAGAGTATATATTTACTGAAAGAAATTACTACAAAACAAGCGAAATATTTCTACCGCTTTCCAAAGAAAACGACTTGTTATTTCAACAAAATACTCTCGAGCGTCTATTGTCCGGTATCGATCGGTCTCAACATCAAACGTGCCGCCTTTGGGTGAGTCAGCGCTAATCGATTCATTGCACACACGTATACGTTCGCTACAATATTATAGGAATTTCATTGTTTTATATAGTTATACATAAGAAATCCTAATAAAATGCCCGCTTATACATTTTCTAAATCCTAGAGGATAAAAAATGGAATCGAATGACAAATTAAAATATGCTAGGAGCCATTTGAAAAAATGAAGTTACTCGTGTTTGAAGCTATACATTTTGGATTATTTTTCTGAACGACCTGTACAAATTATAAACCTTAGTTTTGGCACGATGTTAGGGGTATGACTTGGCTATAACTAGTAAAAATTTCAACATTTTAAGTCATTTAATTTTTTATGGAAGTTATGGTTTTTTATAGTTTGGATTGCGATGCAATCATTTTTCCAATAAATTAAATTATCTCAGAAATTATTCATCGTAGGCATATAGGCATACAAGTTAGTTATCAAAGTCACCTTAAAATTGTATGTTTCATACGAATTTATCGTAAAAATATACCATTCCATTTAAAATAAGATAGTTGACATCAACCTCCGATATAACCGGTATTACCGGAAGTGTCCCACAGTTGAAATTATTTTAGATAAATAGATCATCCTTGATAACCCCCACTTCAAATTTTCACTCAGTTTGAATGACCTTGTATAGTCTAGTCCAGTTGAATTTTTTATAAAAAAAGTATTTTTGAAAATTTGTCAGTAACCTATTATTTTCATAGCTGGAATAAACTGTGCAAATAGAACCACAGTCCAATTTGCGATATTCGTCGCTGTGACTGAAGAATTCACTGTGAATTACCCTGCGTTACGTCAACAAACTGCGTCTCGTTTTGCGCCGGACCTAATGAGGGTACATTTCATTGATTCTATGTCTACAGGACTCATTTCATTAATTTCGCAATATAAAAGTTTATACGATTATATCCAAAGATATACTAAACATGGGATAAAATTTAATTATATGGACATGAAATTAATATGCGGTAAAAATTGGAAATATACGTATATATAATAATTAAGGGTTTGCATTCTGTTTCCTTTCATAGACATTGTATAATTAGAATGATAAAATGAATTATTTCACCGGTGCACAGATGTGCCACTTCTTTTGATTCCTATGGGGGAATCGGTGCAATAAACGTACTTCGTGTTGTAATTGTTTATTACACCCAACTATTTACAACTATATACACTAATTTTACATGAACGTCGTACTGCTACTTATTTACGAAGATTAAATGATTATGATTGATTGATTGAACTATATGTTATTGATACTATACGTTTATAGAGATCTTGCTGTAATTGTTGCTATATGTTAAAATGTACTAAAAATGATCTCTCCTAAACGTTTGATGTTTTTATCTAATATGTTGAAATTGAATTGATTGAACTGTGCTAACTGTAACAACTGTGTTATCTATCTTGTATTAACTATTACTGTTTTGAAATACTTATATTATCATGAATTTAAGAACCGCCCCTAGAGGAGGGGTGGTTCCGATGCACCGACACTTGAAACAACAAAACAAACAAAAAGGAGGGAAAACGTAAACACAAAAAATGCAACATTGTAATCTATGTGTCGGTGCATCATCTATGTCCTCGAAATGGACCGATGGGTCAACAAATTACCCCCAATAAATCTATAAACTAACTTAAACTCTAGAAGCGCATTTGAAGACAAAGAAAAAATAATACAATGGGAAACGGCAATACTAAAAAGGGAAAAAATATGATACATACTATTATAAAACCATAAATGGCAAAAGAAAGAAACGGACAGCAAATGCACATGATAATACAACAAAAATTTGAGACGTAAAAAATGTGTGACTGACAAGGTGAATAACTTACAAACAAAAAAATGAAAAGATAAATGCGAACAGACATATCTATATAAAAGAACTTACGAAATGGCACAAAAAATAGAACATGCAAACAATATAAATCTGGACATTAGTCGCCAAATTTTAAATTCTACTAACATGTGTTACGTCCCAGCTGATTTGCCCGTTGTAGTATGAGACAGTACGGAATAAATTAAACGTACCGTATGTCGTTGAATAACTGGTTCACATGCAATTTATCAAAAATGTTACTGTACTTTCAGTTCTCGTCATTGAACGTACAGTTTAAAATTGAAACATGATGTCAATATGTACGTTTGGGAAAGGTGGTAGATAAATTAAAAAATCGTTGCCCAACACAAAAGTCACCATTCATCATATGTCAAATGTTTTTTCGCGTTCCTCTGACTAAAAAGTGTATTCCGATTCCATGTGTTCGCTAATGACCCATTTTTGACGGTAGCGGCAGCCGTCAGGCACCATCCTCTCTCTCTCCTGGACGTTTCCCGTTATTCCTCTCGTTCGACTTTAATCACACAAATTCATTTCGGCCAGATCGCAGTAGAATACCTAAACGTCCCGACTCGTCCGTACGTCGATAATGAACCACGATGAATAACCCGCAGCGTCCGCTCGTCAGTCAAATGTTTACAAACAACACCGACGCAACTGCGTGTCGCTGACGATTGACGCGATGCGACGAGAGAATGAAAACGGGAGACGCGACAAGTTATTAATATCGCACATAAAGTCGTATCGAAAGGGGGTTGAATAACCTCGCGAGTGCAGAGTGCATGGCATCGAACGCCCGCGACACGAGACCACCTGACAATTTGTACACATAAATGCAGATGCGCTTAATGATGATTGCATCTATACATTTCTGTTACATTGAAAGACATACGTATATACACATATATTCAGAGGGTAATGAATTAAACCGTCGCATTGTCGTTTTATTGAAGCTAGTACATATAGCATGTGGTCGATATCTCACCGATTTATTTAACCTAAAAAAAGAAGAAGAAAAAAGGATTGAATTCGAATCGAACCTGAGCCACCCGTGTACTAGACGACCATTAATTAACAACTGATTCAGTCGGCAGACATTTAGCCACAACCTATACTACGAGGCATGTTTTTTAAGTACCGTTTTGATATTAATAAAAAACGTGTAAAGATATCTTTATATAATTTTATTTTTACATGAAAGCCTCTACCTTAAACTTCTTTTCCACATAATTTCCTTCAATATTGAGGCACTTGTCATAACGTTTGACCAGTGACCAGTTTTTAAATACCCTTCTCATAGAACTCTGCCGCCTGACTTGTTAACTGTTAACCACAGCATGACAAAGTCAAAGTCAAAACTTTGTCACCGTCTTGAAGACGCTGACCGCCCAGAATTTTCTTCAAGTGCAGGAACAAATGGTAGTCACTGGGCGCCAGATCAGGGCTATACGGAGGATGATCTAGAGTTTCCCGGTGAAAAGATATGATGAGATCTTTGATCCGATTAGCCACATGTGGACGAGCATTGTCAAGAGATAAAATTACCGAAAACAGAAGGACTTTCCAACCCCTAGTAACAGAATTACTGTTGCACCTTGTCATGAATACTCCTTTAAACAAGTGGTGACAACCATTTCGGTAGGATTTCTTTTTCAATAAAAAAGTTACTGAAAACATTAAAATACATTTAATCGTCAACATCACGATTATTCCCGGTATTTTACATCCATATATGTATATACGTAGGTACATAAATGTACAAATGTAGACATATGCATCTGTTCACCTCATTCGAAGAAAGAAATGTTAATTACCGCGCCTTGCTTACAATAATTGCACATGTTGTAGATAGACGCAGGTAAACAACACGGTGGCGTGAACGTGTATCTGTGTGTGTGCTTGTGTGTTTGTATATTGGTATAATGCATTCTCTTTGACTTGCATTTCTCGTTTGCACACTCGTTCTCGTTAGCAAACATCGTCGCGAAACGAGTGTCACGTAATCACCTTCGCTATTTCGATCAACATTCCCATTTTGTGCGTGCAGAACGATTTACGTGAAACCTAAATTCAGGCGTCGGGGACGCGTCGCTGTCGAGACGTCTACCCCCAAGTTTCAACTCCCAGCGCAACTTCAATCAGCTCCTCCCGATATTAACTTCCTGACGGTAGTGGTTTATTCTAATAATTCTATTTTATATGACTGTAAATTACAAATATTAATGTAGGCTTTTTGTTTATTCCTTTTTCTTAAAAAGAAAAAGTTTGCCTAGGGTCCAACAAAATGAAGGTTCGACGAAATTTTAATACGTTTAACAATAAAAAAATAACACTTATGTACAAAGGAGTCTTTCTGCTGTCACAAACTTAATACCACTATTGTTTTAATTAATTTTCATATACACTTAATAATTGGTACAAGAGAATGATTTATTAAAACAATAAAACACGTTTAAACTTTCGCGAAACTTTATTAAACTTGCTTAACAATACTGTTTCAGCTCACAGAGGCATCTTCAGAAGCTGAAGTGTGTTTAAACTGAGTTTTTACAGCAAGAACTTATATACTTAATGAATAAAAAACACTTTTTTGAATTTCACAGTTTATTGTTTATCACTTGACAATATTGTTTCGCTACACTGTAGCTTCTTCGGAAGTTATATCTAAACTTATATTACCTATCCTATTTCTTATTATCTAGTGGAGTGTGTACAAGTTAGGTTGTGCGACTTACAAATTATTGTTTAAACAAATTGAAATTATTACTATGCTAATGTACAAGCATTTACCATTGGTGAATTGTGGGCATTCCCTATTTCATTTAAAACAATTTCATTTTTTGAATTCAAATGTGATTTTATTTCTATTGCTTCTAGGATGTTTAATATTTTACTTTTTTCTTTTATATGTAGAATTTTGACATTATTTATATTAAAACCATGTTTTTTTTTAGTCAAATGGTTCTTAAACGGTGAATTTTGGTTATAATTCTTAACATGTTCGTATATTCTATCTTTGAAAGTTCTTCCCGTTTGTCCTATATATTCTGAATTACAATTATTACAACATAGTTTATATATCCCGTTTTTCCCATGTGATCTGTTTTGTCTTTTTTGTTATTCATTAATTTTATTAAATTGTTGTTTGTTCTGTATGCTATTTTTAATTTGTCTGTTTTTAGTTCTTTTTCAATTTTTGTTGTTGTATTAAGTTACACTAATGTATATAGTAATATAAGCTCTTGCTGTAAAAACTCAGTTTAAACACATTTCAGCTTCTGAAGATGCCTCTCTGAGGTGAAACAGTATTGTTAAGCAAGTTTAATAAAGTTTCGTGAAAGTTTAAACGTGTTTTATTGTTTTAATAAATCATCATGAAGATCAACTTTCATCAAGTAAAGGCCAACTCAATCACCTATTTGAAGAATTGATACAAGACATTATCTTGACCATGCGTCTTCCGTCTATTTGATGGAAAAGTTAACATACAAACACATCTTTCTTCTAAAATCACTTCTCCGAGTTTTTAATTTACGTCTTACTCATCTTTCGTCTTTTTTATACTAATAATTATTCTTATTTGAGTCGCCTTTTTCTGCTTTCGGGTTTTTTCTATCGTCCTTCGGCGACTGATTAATTAAAAAACCCCAGCGGCCCGCGCAACGCTATCCTACTCAACGGTAAAATCCTTAAAAGCCCCACCACTCCACAAACCGTGACAGCAGAATCTCATTAATAATAATAATAATAAGGCTACAAGGTTAGTAAAATAAAAGAAAACAATGTCAAACCCATATTAATTAATGAAGGTGATATAAACGAATAATGAATAAAACACAAATTGATGTTTCAAGAAATTTAATATATATGTATCACTACATTATTGTTTCACTATAATAATAGCCTCTTCAGGTGAAGATAATAAAAACTAGTTGGTCATTTAGTATAGTTTTTTGTTTATTGTATTTGTTTATTTCTAATTGTTCCAACATATTTAATTTGACACCTTTATTTTGTATATGCAGGATTTTGAAATCTTTGTTAAAACCACGTTCGGAGATAATTACATGTTCTGCGTAGGTAGAGTCAGTCTTTTTGTTAATAAAACATTTATAGTGCTCTGCAATACGAGTGTCAAATGATCTGCCTGTCTGACCCACGTAAACTATATCACAATCTTTGCAGGTTAATAGATAGACACATGATTTGGCACCTTTGAGTGTTCTATATTTGTTATTAAGTATAAATTTACCTAATGTGAATTATTGGTTTTGTAAGAAATAAAGCTATTGTTTATGCTTTTTGTGTATTTTCCTATTCTATTAGAGATGTTACCTGAAATGTAATACAATTGAATTTGGTGGGTTTGTTTTTTATTACAGGGTAAATACAATTGATGGCTATTTGTTTTAATTGTTTATTAAATATTTGGTCTACTAAACTAAGAGAGTAGCGATTGTTGGTTGCTATTGTGTAAATTCCTTCTAGCTCCAAGTTGTACGAATCTAATTTTTAGGACACATTTATAAGTCTATGGTTGTAGGAATTGAAGGCAGCTAATTTGTGGGAAAAGGGGTGGAACGATTTATAATGGATTACTGTGTCGGTATTAGTGGGTTTATGATACATATAGAGAATTCATGTCTGGAATTTACCCTTTTTATTGTTAAATCTAAAATAATTATAGATTTTTCTATTTCGACTTCCAATGTGAATTTGATTTTTTCATGTATTTTGTTAATAAAGTTAAAGAAATTGGAAAGTTGTCTGTCAGAGCCTACGAAACATACAAGTATGTCGTCGACGTACCTATGATAATACAAACAATATTTAAATAGTGGATGGATAGCTATTTTATTTATAATAATTCTGATAAAAACGGACTGAGTGGATTACCCATGTCTGGGCCTTCATTTTGAATATAAAATTTGTCATTGAATTGAATATAATTTTGTTGTAAACAAATATCTAGAAGTTTTATAATATCTTTGGCAATAAACTGGTTGGGTTTTCCTATTATGAGCTTGTTATTGATAATTTCAATAATAATATCATATATTAATATAAATACGTTTCAACATGTTACGACTACAACAATCAACAGCATATACACGAATATTTTATTTTAATTATAGAAAGTACAATAAAATTGTTCTGTACACTTCACAAACATATAGATAGTTGTTCTATTCATAAACATTTATGCAAATAATTGAATGTCATTAAGATGCTCTATGGAAACTGAGCCTATTGTTAGAGCACGTTCCGGATATTTTGGAAAGTCCGTCAATCATAAAAATAAATAATACCAAATATGATTGCACCCTCTAGATCAATAACATTACCTAGACAAGCCATCAACATCCTTAGAAGCAAGGGGGCGTTTCATCCCCGTATATTTTAAACATCATCCAATAATTTTGTTTAGCAATTTAGGTAACGCCTACTGATCGTCAGCGTTATCAGTATTTATACCTTGGGAAGACAGCACAATTCCCATTAAAACAACTCATAATCATAATAAATATAATTCAATAATTAACCATTGAACATTCAATCATTTCATCATTCATACAACAATCATTTTAATAATTTATACAAAAAAACATTTTAAACATTGTAGTATTGCATTTATTGTAAATACATGTGTAGTTTTAGTTGTTATTAAATAATTAAAAGTTGAAAGACAGTTTGACTCGCATCAATTTTAAATATTCTAGTGTCCGAAATAACACTAGAAGTGTAAACAATTAAGTTTACACATTTTACAAAAAACAGTATTGTGGAATTTAACTAAATAAACTCTAAAACCCGAAACTCCGCAAAACAAATAAAAGCCTAAACCCCGTTTCGATATCTAGGGTGTCATTCTCAGTCTCTAACCGATAATAGAAGGAATTAGAGACAGAATTAGGAGTGAAAAGAGGCAGAGGAAGACCTAGATTAGGTTACTGCTATCACACTCTCTAGTTTTAGAGGAATGCTAAGATTAGCTCCAGATAGTGTGGAAGTGTCTTCGGACTGTTTTATATTACTTTACATAACGTTTACTTTATTAACTGTAATTATGCAACCTTTCTTCATGTATTTTACTTTATGTCTGATATATTTTATCTCCTGTCAATTTGTCTCTTAGTAGCTAGTGCTAGTGGTGTTAAACATTATCATAAAACATTTCATTTGAGTGAATTTATTAATACGATTGTCAGTGAGCCACACTAGTGATATTCATTAGTATTTGTCTTAATTTAAAGTACATTTTTAGGTGTTATTCAAAGCCATTATGTCCAATGAGTCTGATATTTATTTCATAAAGGAATTAATGGAAAAATAACCAATAGAACCTTTTATTATTTACTTACCTTTTACCTGTGCTTAAGTATAATTTACTGTATTATCCTGGAAGCTATTATTGCAGTCGCAGTTCTCAAAATCGAATGGCTGGCGCCTTCAACAAAATGTTTAGTGTATTATTAGAACTTCGGATTTGTGACAGAGCTAGTATCTTCATCAAACCTTCAGGGATTTTATCACAACCGGACGATAGTAAACCGATAGGAAACTCTACACAAATCCCCAAATAAAGGATACCCATCATAAAACTATTACCATTAGTCCCTAAACAATACCAAACAATAGATAAGGTACAGGTAAAACGTTAAAGGAAATCTATAGTTTAGCAAAATGGTAAAGTTTGCTTATCGATTATTCGTCATTCGGCGTTTAATCAAACCACCAACATTCCTGTCAGAAACATTTGCCCTCCGAGGCACGTGATGAGTAGGAATCGGCTTAGTATACAATAAACTACGAAATTAATTTATTACAATAACATTTGCATTAAAAACTATGGAAATTATAAAAAGCAAAAGCAACAAAAGTAATCTCTAATTAAACAATTCAACGTTATTTATATTAAAATTTTGCAATTAAAATTAAAACGTTTAAGGAAATAACGGAACAAGATTCTATAGTACAATCTAGCATAATTAAATGCTACAATGTGGCTGTACAATTGCTTTTTCGGCCTATTATTGATAAGAATTCCTTAAGTGGACGATAAAATGTAATTTAATCATAATACAATATCAAAACCAGGCCTGAAGGTTTAAAAAAAGAAATAATAATATATATAATAAGATAATACCTAACCTAAAAATGGTTTTGATATTAATGATATATATATACAGTTATTTACGTAATTTGAGACCCAATAACTAAAATTTAGTGTATCTACATTACTTTTGACGTCCTCTGAGGAGCAGTAAGTAAAGTGATTATATGAGTGCTTGGTTGAGCGCATCGCGGTTAGCTTAACTGGATCAGAAGACGAGTTCTGTGTACTACTGAAACCGTACTCGCTCTCTCCTGTGCCCACATTTACTTGTACAAAGAGCAAATTAAAGCGGATAATTGAGCTGCAATCAATGGAGACAAGTAAAGGGTGCACACTTATTATATCGTTGATTTTATTTATCTCAAGCGGGGATTACGAGATCCCGCTACAAATATGGTTGAAGGCGAGTAAATCTCTTTAATTCAACACCTGTGGTCTATATGGACTGTTAAAAGTGAACGCTGGAGGAGTTGAATGTTGTATGTATTGATGTTTGGAATCGTCATTTGTAAATATATAAAGGTGAAAAAGTACTCAATCGGAGATAGATATAATTTAATCATAAGAAATCTATCTATGTTATTAGTATGTTGTTAAACAAAAATAAAAATATGCTCTTAATTAGCGTTCTGCCGAAACTGACAGACGTGTATCGGGATTTTGAACTCATTGATTCTCATGAGCACCCCATAGACAGTTCCGACAGAACACCAACCATCCTACCTGCTGCCTATAAACAGCTATTAATAAATAAAATACAGACTGCGTGCCTACCACCACACCGAGCGGCGTAGTCTAGTGCTCTAGATCATTGCTTAGCATTCGGGAGGTCACCGGTTCGAACCCGCGTCCGGCTGCTCTGATCCAAGTTTTCTGTGGTTTCCTTGGATTATTTAGGCAAATTCTGGGGCAGTAATATTCCACAGATAACCTTTCATTTCTATTCTGTCTTCATTTCGTCAGTCTCACCTTTTTCCTCCCTAACCACACCATCCACCCATTCCCACGATTCCTGGAAGAAGGCTGAAGAGGGCCTTACGCCCTACTCATGCCCTTCCCTCCGGCTTAGCACTACAGTGTAGGTCGGATAGACTGCCCGCCCACCAGCACGACTAGCTGGTGGGAATGAAACACAAAAAAGTTTAGTTTAGTGTCTACCACGTAGTTGTAGCGACGTAGTAGGTTCAGTTGAACAAGTCGATGTCCTTATTAAAAAGGAACTTGTTCAACATTAGTAGGGATGGGAAAAGCTGCTATTTTTAAATAACAGTTGTAGCAGCTTCTGTTATTTACAAATAACACTTCTCAAATAGCTGCTTTAAAATAACAGTTTGTATAACTGACCACTGCTGTCTCTGCAGAGTGCAAAAAAAAGCTCAACGCATTCACTTACGGCCGCAGTCGGACGATGCGATGCGGATTGTTGATAGTTATTATGAGGCCCATCGTAAGCAGAATGCAGCGCGTGCACCGTAATTGTCAATTCTCATAAACTGCTTTTTTTTCATCCAGTTTCAGGTCAAAAATATCTATTCCTTCGTTTTCGATCATCTGACAACGGTCAGTCATAAAAACTACCGTTGCCCGATCCCTTTTACAAAAACTACTGCTTCTTGCTTCGGTACCCTCCGTTTTTTTGCTTTTTTGTGAAATAACCTGCACTGTCTGATATATTATACTTTATTTACAATTGTTTATTCACTTTCAAAAATTTTCATTAAATGTATTATGTAAAATTTCAGTTTTCAATTTAAAAAACATAAAATACTGAGAAGTTTGTGATAATGACAACACACAGAGATCACGTCATGATTGCTGTTTACATGTACATTTCTAGCTTTCTACCATTTCTTTAACATGAACAGAGTATAATTATAACTTGTTGTAATCGTCAATGACGTCAATGAATGTCGGTCTCTATTTCTGTTGTCGGTTATCGCCGGTCGCGTCGAACTAAGAAAGAAAACGAGCTAAAAAGCAGAAGCTGTCATTTTTTAAATCAAATAACAGTTAAAAGCAGCTTCGACCAAAAAACAGTTAAAAAATAACAATTTCTATTGATATTGCTGAACCCCACAAATTAGTAAAGTAGCAGAAACCTAGAGATGGTGTTCACTACGCTGTCTGTATTTATTTAGTATATGGTTGTTGTGACGTTCTGAGTGTATTTAATTAAAAAAAATTAATAAAATAATTGCCTTGTCATTTTAAAAAATAGGTAAATAACCATTTGTGGAACACCCGCTCATTTCATCTCGAGCCGTTACTTTCGATTGGTATATAGCAAACTAGTAGTAAGGCGCTTGAAAAACTTGTCCATATCACTCGTCCTTGTGGTTTCGATAACATATTACATTGCATTCTTATGGAATAGCTTGAAAATATAGGTCTCGACAATAAAGTTATTAACGTCAAACGATGGCCATATTGGAATCAAACAGCACACATTTAACTAGGTCGTCAATTCACCAAGGATATCAAGAGACGCAAGGAAGGAATGCATTATGTCTTATACGATCTCCGAGTCTACATCCGGAATATATTTCGAAATGCCTTGAGTGAAGTGGAAAAGAGAATTAAAATAAATAGGCAGTGGATAAATAATATCCGTTATGCGAACAAGACGTTATTCCCGTTGGTAATACGTTTGACCTTTGAAGCTTTTCCTAAGTGAAATTTATATGAACTGAACATACGTAGATTTCTCTACAAATTCTGTGACGTAAGTTTTGCTTGCATTTAAATACACGTTTATTCAGAGTCGTAAACAGAAGTGTATGTATATATCAACAGATCAGAAAATATTAATAAATTGGCTTCGAAGATCCACATTTAATAAATAGAAATATCGATGCTGGTGGATTGTCTGGCCCGCCTACACTCTGGTGAAAAGTGGCTTCAGCCTCCTTTAGGAATCGTAAGAGTGGATGGATGGTGACTGGGGACAGACAAACGAAACAGATGAAATGAAAACTAAAGAAAAGTGGTACTCCTATTTTTGAAAATAGATACTTAATAGTGTGAAAAAACACTCTCATTGATGCTTACAATAATCTGAGTCTGTGCTCAAGGTAGCTTCTCAAGAAAAGAGAATAGACACATTATTTGGTATTCTACTCATATCGTTATGGAGTAGTTACTAAGTACTCCACATCATACATACCATCTGTGGAAGTTCAAGCGTTTGCCTATATGGAAACACAAGGATATCACAGAAAAACCAATGGATAAGGCGTACTTGGAATTAATCCGGTGTCTTCCTTTTTTAACCACTGTAGACCACGCTACTATTGGTACACATTTATTAGAATTATCTATTAGATAGACCTACCAAAAAGGCACCTATTCTACTCAACCAAAAGAAAAAAAATTGGTTGCCAAAGAAAATCGGAGCACCATGTAAAACATTCTTTGCGTTTAAGCATAACATAATAAATATTATAATTACGCCTCTGTTCTATACTCTGAGTACGACCCTGACTCTGTCGAAACGGTAATGAATTTAGGTAATGAGGCCATTATTGTTAATGTAGGTTTTAGCACAACCTTTTGCATTATATTTTGTGTTGTCTAAATTACATTTAGACAAATTCTGTGATTAACAGTCCTCAGGATGGACAGAGTGAATGTGTATGTTCTGTAAGAAAAATCTGAAAAATAATTTTTGTTCAGCTCATCCTCAGATAGATAGAAACTGTAATGACACCTTGGCTGTTGAAACGCGCAACAGAGAAACTGGAATACTCCCTGTCAGAAGATTTTGCAGGTCAATTGGTATTTGACAAAATTGGAACTGATAGCAATGAATTCAAAAGCCCTTACTATATCTACAACTTATTTGTGAAAATAATAATTTTAAAAAATATGTCAAAGATAAATTTTTTATTATAGGAGTGACTGTGAAGGTTCACTAATAAGAAAAAATAAAATTTCGTCAAACTTCACAAATATTTATTAAAACTGCTACATATGTACATTTAAACCACAATGTAGTCATCTTCAGTGTATTGAACATTGAATAATAACAAGAAAACAAAATTAATCTAATTGATACATTCTTAAACACAAGAAGGGTGAGGCGATTATTTAGGTGGTGTGTGTTAAAATTTATTAGGTTTTTCCTATATTTATTGATGTAAATAGGTTCGTTAGTAATAAATTCTAAGTAATTACTACAAGGCTTTAATAATTCTAAATTATTTATATCAAACGAATGATTACTATTTAAAAAATGTGTGGCTACGGCCGACTTTTCAGGGTTATTATTTTTTTAATGAAAAAAATATTCTTTAAAAAGGGTATGAATATTTCTTTTTGTTAAACCGAAATAAACTTTATCACAATTATTACAGCTGATATACCAGATTTATTCTTAAAATCATCCTTGTCTTTAGGGTTTCCCAAGAGGTTGCTTAATTTATTTCTGTTGGAAAAAACTGGGTCAGTATTCAATTCTTTAGAGACATGTTTGACGAACTTTGTAAGATTTTGATAATATGTAAATTTTCTCCTAATTTTATTTTCAGAAAGATTTGTTAACGTCGTGGTTTCTTTAATTTGTTTTTTAAGGTTCTGTTTCATAATAATTTTATTATATCCTTTTTATTAAATCCGTGATCTTCTGCTACTTTTAAAATATGGTCAAATTCTTTTTGATATATTTGTCTAACGGGATATTGACCTAACCTATGTGCTAAACTATTAAAAGCAGCCAATTTATGTTGTTTACGTGTATGAGAATTTACTGGTATATATCTATCTGTATGGGTAGGTTTTCTAAAGATGTCAAAACTTAAGTGATTATTTTCTTTGATAATTAGTAAATCAAGAAAAGGTAATGAATTGTTTTCTTTAATCTCAAAGGTAAATTTTATGGTGTTATACCTATTGTGAATTTAAAATGTATACAAATTTATCTATATTAAAATTGGAATCAATTATTGCAAAAACGTCATCTACGAAACGTATCCATAGTTTTGGAAATAAATTGGAATTTGTTTTTAATCCAGGTTCAAAATAACTTAAAAATAAATTAGCTAAATATGGGGATAGGGGGTTACCCATAGCTGTGCCGTTTATTTGTTTATAAGTTTTACTTCGAAACTGAAAAACACTTTGTGACATACACAAATTTGTTAAATTTATTAATTCCTTAATTTCTATGTCAAAAGTAACAAATAGATTATACTAAAGTTTAGAACATACTTAACTACTATTCATACCTAAAAATATTTGAGTAAGAATGGTGGTAAATGACGATCTTGTGTAATATTAGGGGTGAATTAGATGTATCGAGTTCTGCTTGATTATTGACTTATTTTACACAAACTCTAATAAGATCGTCATTTACCACCACCCTTATTCAAATATTTATTTAATTGAAGAGGCTTTCAATTCTTGTAACTCCATAATAAACACAATAAAAACACAAGGTTTTGGTTACAAATAATTTTTATTGTAAATTCCACAATAATTATTTCGCCACACAGTGGCTTCTTCAGGTGGAAGAATGGAATCTATAAAAAATAATAATGACTCTACCAAAAAAAAACTAAACTGAAGTGTCTATATGCCTACTTGTGGGGATTGTAATAAAGCATACATTGGACAAACAGGAAGGACATTTTTAGAAAGAATCAAAGAACACAAAAAAGTTATGATAATAAAAACCAAAACAGTAACTCAACTTATTCCGAACATTTGATGTTGCACAATCACAAATTTAACGAAAAATATAAAATTCTACATATCGAAAACAAAGGGAAAAAATTAAACCTCTTAGAGTCTTTGGAGATCAATAAATTAAATAAAAAAGGCCTTATTTTAAATGATCAACTATATTTAAATAAATATTTAATATTGTAAGTAGTCATAATTTACCCCTACTCCTTTACTTTTAATTTAGTATATAAGATGATTGTATTTAGTTTTAAGTTAGACCATTCTTCCACCTGAAGGAGCCACTGTGTGGCGAAATAATTATTGTGGAATTTACAATAAAATTTATTTGTAACCAAAACCTTGTGTTTTTATCGTGTTCAAATTTTTATATTATTTATTATTTTATATCGGTCTAAAAAATATTATTGAGTATTTTAATGCAATTCTGTGTAAACATTCCAGTGTTTTATTTCTTATTACTTGCATACATTTTTGTTCTATTAGTGCTCCCTAAAAGAAACTGGATTTTAATTGTAATATTCACCTAAATACAGTAGGCATTAGAAAGAATAAGGGTAATAAAACCTATAAATCCAAAGTAAGACTTGACATTTTGAAGTCATACAATTCATTAATTTGTATTCCCTGCCCGCTTGCTGACAATTCTTTGTAATTACTCCGAACGAATACGTACCTAACATCAAGCCCGAGGAAGGGAAAGTTAAGCCAGCGAACACTGTCAACGGATAATTCTCATTCCGCGAGTAGTTTAGTCCTATGTAAGCGGACGTGTTGAGTTTGCTGATATTAATCGCCACAAAGCAGATACGCAAACAATCGATGTAGCATTGTTATTGGTCGGCCAAACCCTTAAACATACTACACCACACCGTTACGTTTCTGGTCGTTGAAGTCATATCTTCTGAATAAAATCCATAATTTTGTTAATGATTTCAGGATTTAAGGACAATGTGAAAAATCTAATATTTAGATTTAAAGTAGAGCTGGAATAAGTCTGTATATTGTCACGGTACAAACACTGGGAGGACTATCATTT
Source organism: Agrilus biguttatus (assembly GCA_963921985.1). Lineage (NCBI taxonomy): Eukaryota > Metazoa > Arthropoda > Insecta > Coleoptera > Buprestidae > Agrilus > Agrilus biguttatus. The sequence goes on along the minus strand of OY998119.1, from coordinate 17,486,070 downwards.
TTTTTTTTAATTTCAAATTCCGTTTAGTCAACAAGAATTGAAATTTTCACAAAATTATTCTTCTCAAAAATGTATAAATCGATTTAATAAATATTTATAACATCAACCAAAAATTTGTAAAGGCAGTCACAATACAAATATTTCGCATAATATTTAATTACATATTTATTCAAAAGGATATTTATAGTTTGAATGTGCAACCAGTTGGAATAACCCTGCATTAACTATTTTTAAGAGTATGGTTGAAAAAAAAATACCAGACAATGAAGAAATATAGATACCTTTTTAAATTTCTGATCCACTGAGAAGGATAGTGAAAAAAGATAAAAATATTAGGATTGAGAATCGTCTTGTATATTATTTACAAAAAGCGTTGTAAGAAATGTAACATATAAATATATTACACAAAAAAAAGTTCAAAGCAACTGTATCTTCAATAGTTTAGTCGTGAGGGCGTAAGGGTTGTTAGATAGATTGCCCTATATGTTAGGAGAATTATTTTTACCAGATTGTTATCTTATTTATCGCCAGATTACACAGGTCATTGGTCATTTATGACTTAATTTGCTACGCTGAGTCCGAATATAACCTCATAATTACATCAGCACGTCAGGATTTTAAAATGTCCTATTCCAAAAACTCAAAAAATGCAGTTTTTGAAATTTTTCAGTGAATTACAACGTGGCATAAAAATAGAAAACAGCATGAAAATAACCATTTCTAAGCTATCTTGTGTCGTTGAATTAGAATCTGGCCATATCAAGATTTTGAAATATTTAAACTCCAAAATTCAAATGTTGCTAATAGATAAGAGTATCTTGAGATTTAAATATTTTAGGGTAATTCTGGAACCAGATTTGAGTTCCCCTTTGAAAAATACATCGAAAATGACGGTGCGTTTTCTGTTTTAAGCCCTCCATAGAGAGTACCCTCTCTTTTTCCAGGATGCGACTATAGAGGGTTAAAAAAGAATTGAGAAAAATAATCATTATCCATGTATTCGTAGATAACGAATTCAAATGTAACTACCACAAAAAAAATAATAAGCCAAAGGAGCATCATTTGAATTTTTAAATTAAGATATTTCAAAATCTGGATATGTTGGGATAATTCTGATTCCAGATTCTAATTCAGCGACAAAATATGCATCGAAAATTGCTACTGTTGTGGTTGTTGCGCCCTTTTAATTCACATTGTAATGCTCACAATAGGACCAAGATTAAATTTTTTGGAATTTAAGGTTAACGTATCTCAAAATTTGGACGTGCTGAGGCAATTTCGGCCAGATTCGAAATATACGTCACAAAGTACGTCAGAAATTTTATATATTCATCCACGATGACCTGTGTTAAAATTAAGTTAAAAATACAGGTTTTACTCATTTTATTTGGTTGATTTTTTTCTAGCGCTACTACTTTTTAAGTATCTTATTCCTTTTCAAGAATCAGAAAAAGCTTATCCGTATATTTCTATAGATTTTATTTCCGTTAGGCTGTAATGGGATATTTTTAAAACAATTTTTTAACAATCTAGCAAAAAATCCAATTTTTATTGAAGTTTAATATGATCTATTCTTTCTACGTTCACTTGATGGAAACTCATTTCAAATAATAGGTGAAATAAATAAAAACACAAACTTTCCACAAAATTGGTATATTCACACTTTACAATTGTTACACCTAACGTAGGCTTCTTCAGAAGTAATAATACAATAAACTTATCTTAACATTTGTCTTATATACTAGTGGATTAGGGCGGGGGGTGAGTAAAAAGATTTAGTAACGGTGCATTGTTGAGGTCAATTTGGTCGTTTAACAGTGTATTTTTATTTTTGTATTTATTAATCTCTAATGTTTCTAATAATGATAATCTTAGGCTTTTATTTACAACATGAAGAATTTCAAAGTTATCGTCAAAAGTATGGTATTCTTTGATTAGATGTTTAGCACAGTTCGAATTTTGTTTATTATTTTCATAAGATTTTTTTTATGTTCTTTTAATCGTTCTTTAAAAGTACGCCCTGTCTGACCTATATAGATGCAGTTACAAGAATAACAAATTAGTTAATACACTCCTGTTTTCCTTACTAATTTTGTCCTTGTTACTTTTAATATGTTCTCCTAAAGTATTTTGTGTTTCATATGCCACTTTGAGATTATTTTTAGTTAAGAATTTTCCTAATATTTCTGATGGATTATTTAAGTAAGTGATGGTTTTATAATTAACATTTTGGTTATAATTGCATCGGGGGTATATCTTAGTAATTGCTTTCTTAAATTGATTTAAACAGTAACTTATCAATTATATCAACTTTATAATTATTTTTTTTTATTGAAGTTCCTTATTGAACAAACACTTCAACAAGGCAGTGTCATCGTACGAAATATCAGGAAGATTCTTTAATTAGATTGAGTATGTTTTATTGCACTTTATTGTCTCTTACTCCGCAATTATAATGTACAAAGGTACCACGAAATAATATCCGTAATTTAAAATCTAAGACCGAGAATCTGACTGAGACTGATTAAGATTAACTAACTATTTAGAACTAGATGAGTTATATTTTTTACCTCGCATGGCATGCATTTGCACCCCACGATGGTTTTAGTAAAATATTTGATTACATCATGTTAAAACATAATATGAATAAGATAATGTAAAGACATTTAAGAACTGAAATATTAATCTTTCGTTAAAGTCTGGTTTATTTCTTTAGAATCATAATTTTGAGTAGTCTGTAGATAAAAGAATATTGAGTTGTTTTTCTGGAGCATATGGATAGCATTAGTTATGTATGTACATTTGGTGATACACATCAAATCCATTTCCTAAATGACACTTTAGATAAAATATAAGCTATGATTAAGAACTATGGTATCTATAAGATACACATGTATAGACTGTAGACTATATATTTAATAAATTAATAACGCTTTATATAAAAATATGAATATATAAAACACTGCAAATGCTTCAACCAATTTTATTAACAAAAATTCAACAATCGTTTTGACTAAGCAGTCATTACTAAAAGTACATTAAGGCAATACTGATTGATTGATTGATACTGATTGATTACTAGTATTGCCTTCACGTACTCTTCATAATGACTGGTTAGTCAAAACGATTGTTGAGTTTTTGTTAATAAAATTGGTTGAAACATTTGCAGTGTTTTTCTATATTCATATTTAAATATGTTTCATCCGAACACGTCAATAATAAGTGTGTTAACTTTATATAAAAGACTATATTAAGAGAAATTCAAGTTAAGATAAGAACTATGAGTATATAACATCAACATCGTCACCATAGGATCATCAGTACCGAGCGGCGTGGTCTAGTGCTCTAAATCATTGCTTAGCATTCGGGAGGTCACCGGTTCGAATCCGGGTTCGGCTGCTCTGGTCCAAGTTTTTTGTGGTTTTCTTGGATCATTTAAGCAACTACTGGGGCAGTAATATTTCACAGATAATCATTCACTTCTCTTCCGTCTTCATTTCGTCCGTCTCATCTTTCTCTCCCTAAACACACCATTGACTCGTTCCCACGATTCTTGCAAGGAGACTGAAGGCTTAGGGCCCTACCCTCCGGCTTTGCACTACAGTGTAGATCGGAGGGACTGCCCGCCTACCAGCACGAGTAACTGGTGGGAATGAAACACAAAAAAGTTTTTTTTTTTGATCATCAGACTGGTTGGACATGCATCTCCACTCCTTCCTATCTTGAGTATTTATGGTTTCAGGTAGAGTATTATTAAAATTCCATAATAAATACACTATTATTTCCCAACTAAAAACTTCATAAAAAAAGGTCAGTACAAATAACAGACAATAATAAAAAATATATACAAAAAGACGAATAAAAGCAAAAACACAACAAGACACAAAATATATACACACAATGAAAATAAGAAAACAATTTATACAAAGAGAATAATATAGACTTACATGAGCAGGTTGACTGGAGAATTGATTTTAGGATCTAAATGTTGGGGTATTTATACAGCTAAATTGTTGGTAAAAAGAGGTATTCAAGAAGGAAAAGTACTAACAGTAAAGTTGAAGGTACGAGTTTATAGAAATAAAAGTGACCAGTATAGAATTTTAGGAAAATTAATTAAGCTGTTAGTAAGGGGTGCATACACGTATAGATGAAGATGAAATTCTAGGTAAAGGCTAAGTTAATGATAGTAGAACAACAGAATTTAGGTAGAAAGGAAACAAATGCATGCACAAGATAAGATGTAAGTCTACAAATGTATTTAGAAAATAAATATGAATATTTACAAAATAAAAATAATATTTATAAAAATAAGAAAAATAAATATAAAAAATTAATTAAACCGCTACAAGTAAATCTCCGCATTTCCCTAAAAGTCAAAAGACAAAAACAAATTGCATCTCTATTTGTTAATAGTAATCTAATGTAGGACTTCCTCTGCCTCTTTTTACTCCTATTTTTACCTCTAATGTGTCTCTTTCTAACCAGACCTTCATGTCTCAAAAACTGTCCCACAAATTTATCTCTCCTTTTCGTACTTCCTCATTTCCAACTTTTTCTATCCATGGTATTTTCATCAACCGCCTATAATACCACATCTCCAACGTTTCTAACTTTTTTTCCTTCAATTCCACCGTCCACGTTTCGCACCCTTATTTTCGAGTTTCTATATTAACCGATCGGGAGCACTGAAATGATTTTTTGTTTTTTTCTATTAAAAGCTACTCAGCCCTGCGTATTTTTTTGTTTTATGTCTGTACCTCTTTTTCCATCCTGATCTATCTTGCTTCCTAAATATCTAAAATGAAAGTCTTTTTCTAGCTTTTTATCTCTAATTTTTATACCAGGTCTAACTCTACTTTCATCTCCCTTAAAAGATCAATATTTTCATTTTATTTTTATTTATTCGCTTCCATTTTATTTAAGGCAGTCTCTAACTCCCTCATACTGATACTAATACTGCTGTATCATCGGCAAATGTAAGCAAGCTAATCTCTTGCCCCGGTATAAGAAATATATGATAGTATCAAACAGTATTAAAAAATATTTATTTAATGTACAGGTTAATTTGGAGTATTGAAAACAATTTAAAATTATTCGGCTTCTACATTGTGACCCTCTTCGTATCTGCCGTCACATCAATGACAAATGAGTCCATTAATAAGTTTTCATAAAAGCGGTTAAAAATATTCTGTCATCTTTTCATTTGGGTTCAAATCAAGTGTAAAAGTAGTAGCAGTCAGTTTGCGGAGAGGTTTGCGTCGTTGGAGTGAAAAGGCCTCGATCACGAACTTCGCAAACGAGTTGATGTTTGGAGTTTTTCTCTTCTTCTTCTTCTGCTTCTACTTATTTTTATTCTTCTTCTCGCCAGAATCCCAAGGGGCTTTCATTTATTTCGACCACTTAAAGAAGCCCCACTTAGCTGTCACTTTTATTCTGATAATTCTTTTAGACAGCCCTCGCGCTCTTCACAATGAGCGTCAACACGAACATTACTTACGACAACTTTCTGTTATGGCTTCGTTTGTTTTCCTTGACTCTTCTTTCACTAAAGCAAGCAAATGTTATTGCTAAACAAAACGAACGTAGTTAGAAGTACTTTACTAACGATACGAGAAGTATTCTTCTACGTATTGTAATTTGTCATAATTCTTTTGTATTATATTCGACATTTTACCCATTTTAGAGCTTATAATGTATTATAGTCACGCCAAAGCTACTTTTCAAGTAATAAAATTATAGAAATACCTCTCTTTTTTCTTTTGCAATGGATTTCTTTTATATAAGTTAAACCACTAAATCGATTTTTACGATTTTTTTTTTTGAAATTTAAAAAGTTCGTAAAGCCATGTATTTGAAATATAGAAAAAAAAATTAAATTTCGGTTTTAGTTATATTCAGAGTTTACGGATGATTGAAACAGGCAAGATATATATATATATATATATATATATATATATATATACCACCTATAATATTATACCTCATTGGTGCATTACGATTGCATTTTAAGTTTTTGAAACCAGAAAACGAGCTAAAAAATGAATTTCAATGTTTAAACATTGTTCAGAAAAAAATTAACAACAGAATTACAAGAATTGAAATCTTCAATTTAAATCTCCAAAAAAGTCTGTCTTCTCTAAGAGCACGGCAAAATTTGTTTATAATGTATCATTCTTTTGTGGGAATTACACAACATTAACAATAAGTTTAATTATTTAATTGTATATTATTTATTATTCTGGTTATTATTTTGTATTATGTTTTTACTGAATTTTTTTTCCAATAGGAGGTACACCATAAGCTTAATTATAGTATATCTGCTTTAATAATGCAAATCAAAACAAAATGTTCAGAAGAATGTTGAGTATGAGTTGAATAGTTAAATCCAACAAATTAATGTAAAAAGAATTCAATACATTAATAATAGTTTTATTGATAATTCGTAAGGTAAATATATCTTAAACAATAAATGTAAAACCCCGATGAACTGTAATTCAGGGGATTATTTATTACATTGTAGGGATTGTCCAAAAGTTTATAAACGACGGACTAGTAGGTCTTTTCAGTTACGTATTAATGAACATTTTTTGAGCTTTTTTAACAATAAAACAGATTGGATATACGCCGAACATTTAATTAATAATAAACATAATTTCAACCCAAACTTCCAAAAGGCAACATATTAAATGATCAACTAGAGGTGAATAATTCTCCATTTTTAAATATTAAATTTAAATGAAAATTCTGTTTAACCCCTACCCTTTGCTGCTAAGTATAAATACTGGTTAGTGAGATGTAATTTGCCAAATCATCACTTGATGACGCCACTGTGTAGTGAAACAATATTTTAGTGTTTTCAACAATAAATAATTTCTTGAAACTTGTAATTTTTATTCAAAATTATAAAAAATAAGTACATCGTCGTTACAAAAAAGCTGATTATATTTTAAAAAATGATCGGACAAATCGGCTTAGTGGTTTGCAAGATCATTATTTTTGAACTTATGTCGCCTATCTAGTAGTACTTTAATTTTGACGCATAGTTTATTTGTACTCTTCTTACAAAACAATAATAAAAAGAAAATTAGCTTACGAAGGGATCGACGAGCAGGGTTCCTTTAATATGGAAACTTAACAAGATGGCTGTATGGATCGAGCGGTCGTGTAATTTGCGGTAAAACGTAAAAATTGTAGATTGAGCGGTCACTTTTTCCATCTCATTTAAATATGTGGATTTTGCGGTCAAGGTTACATAAGACTGGAATATGCGATCATAAATTTGAATACCAATACAACACAACTAACATCATGGAGCTTATTTTGTCAATATTTATTTATAAAAATATACATATATAAATATAGTACATTGTTATAAGAGATATAAAAAAAATAGAGAAGTATACATTATACACGTGAAACGCTTTTCTGACCGCAAAATCGACAGGTAAATTTTACCCTTCCTCCATTTTTACATTCAAGAAAGATTTGACCGAAAAATCCACTGACCGCTCGATGGACTGACCGCAAATAGGATGACACCAACAAGATGAAGGGTACCTAGTGTATAAATGCTCATAACAAGACCATAATAGCCATGTGCAAATTGAAGAAATGAGAAATTTGATATAAATAACAATAAAATAAACAAATAGATACGTATGTCTATATTTATATTTTTATATTTATAATATAGCCTGTAAAGGCATTTCTGCCAGCACCCGCCTGATGAGACCCTATAGGTCGAAACCAGTCGTGGGATATGGCTTTCAGTTCGTTGTGCCTACTTGGTAGGACGCGTTCAAAATTTGAGATCTTTGATCTTAATATTTAGACGAATAAGGATTTTAATTCCTTCTTTTTGGATATGTTATATCTTCATCTAATAATACATCGGAATCAACAGTGTAATTCAATGCCGGTAGGGGTATTAGCCCTTATATATATATATATATATATATATTTAAAATAGATACGTTTCACAATTTATTCGAAAACTCGACATATGTTTCGGCCGATACGGCCATTTACAAGAGTACATACGAAAAATTACTAAAATCGAAAACCTTAAGGATACTATTTATAAAGACTAATTCTATTTGAACAGGAGGAGGGGGAATTGTAAGTGGACAATTCCAATTGATTATTAACAAGATTTTTATTATTGTGCACTGCTTTTTTAATCTCTAATGATTATAATAAAGAAAGTTTTCTACTTTTAGGTACATTTGAATGTAGAACTTTAATGTTGTCCATATCTAACGTGTGGTTACGGTTTAAACAGTGTTGAACCATGCCACTCGAAGGAAGTTTTTTGTACCTAATATCTGTTAAATGCTCCGAAATTCGTTTCTTAATAGCTCTACCGGACTGACCGATGTAAATTGCATCGCAGTTAACACATTGTATTTGGTAAATACCACTTTTTTCAATGGGATCTTGTTTATTGTTGCTACTAAAAATTTTTTTGAGATTTAAAAAACTATTTTTAATTATTTTACAGTTATACCTATTCTGAAATAAATGTTTGAAATCTTTACTTAAGTTTTTAATATATTTTACTACCAAAAATAGGTTTTTCTTTAACAAAGGGAACTGGCTGACTTTCTTTTTTAATTTTGAATTTAACATTTTGTCGATAATAATAGGCGAATAACCATTAGAAACAGCAATATGTTTTATAGTTGTTAATTCTATATTCAAATCAACTTCATATAAAGGTAAGCTAATTAATCTAAAAAGCAAACTATGAAACACCGCAAACTTAATTTGTTTTGAATGATAAGAATCTGAGGGAATTATTGTATCAGTAGTAGTAGGTTTTCGATGAATATTAAATTTAAGTTTATTGGCTACTTTTGAAATCGAAATGTCTAAGAAATTAATACTATTGTTCTCTTCTTTTTCCATCGTAAAAGCAATATTTGTGTTTAAAGAATTTAATAGAGATAAGAACAGATCTAACTGGCGTTCAGTACCTTGGCAGATGACCAGAATGTCATCTACATACCTGCTCCACGAAATGACCGAAACATATGTCGAGTTTTCGAATAAATTGTGAAACGTATCTATTTGTTTATTTTATTTTTATTTATATTAAAATGCAGTTTCACAAAAGTTTCACCATTGACAGTTTAAATTTTATTAAAATTTAATTTTTCTTGGATCACCTCGTTCGTTTGTATGATTATTAGGTGTATAATAAATATATACATATATGTATAACATTCAGAATGATAACAATTTCTTCCCGTTAAAGATTATTTCGTTTTCCTCGCGTAAAATGCAAAACGGTTTTCACTTGAGAAACGGGAACAAAATATAGCGCGGGAGAATGGTTGGATCCCGGCGGGACAGAAACCGAAAAGGCGAAGAAAAGTTTGGTAGCACAATAAAATATTCCAAGGAAATCCAAGTTCGAGCTGCTGCCGACGAAAGAAGCGGCGAATTTACATACACAAAATGTTCGATGCAAGGGAATAGCTTTATCATGTAGGTGCCCGCACGTGCCCCCGCACGTCGCTTCCTGCCCCTTGCGGGAAGCGACGCACCGCGCCGCGCCGCATCGTCACCCGACGCCGTGTCCTTTCTCGCAATCGATATTTACATTTGCATCCGCAATATTTACATTTATACTACACAATACGAATCCGTCAACAATTTTGAAATCAACTTTAAATGCTGCATGTAGCCGACTTCCGTTTCATTTGCAGCCAAGGAAGCAGAAGAAAGTTGTCGGGATAAATAAATAATTATCTTCATTATGTTGCAAATTGGTTAGCGATTAATAAGCTGTCTTTAAACGTTAACAAAACTATCTATATGACCTTTGGCAACTATTGTAATAGTGTTCCTAAGAAAATAAACATACCTACGCATAAACAGGAATGAAATAAAAAGAGTAAATGAATGCAAGTACCTAGGTATCATATTTGATTATAGTATGCGATGGGAAAAGCATATTAAGTACATTACTAATAAAACAAAATACCTTATCTTTCTATTTCACAAATTATCTAAGATAATGCTTGCAGGGACTTTAAGAATGATATATTACGTTTTTTTCCACAGTAGATCTATTTATGGCATAATCGCTTGGTGAGGAGCATATACCAACAATTTAGGTCTCCTTCAAAGTCAACAAAACAGGGTATTAAAATAGTTAACAAAAACCAATTCATTAAATAACCACAAAGTTTCATGAAAAATATCTTTATTGTATCACTGCAATTGTTTCACCACATAGCGGCTTCATAAGGTGATGAATTAACCATTTGTGGTTATTTTACAATTTATTACATTATGGATAAGTTTCAACAAGTGTTATCTTCTACCATCACCGATTCATTGTAGAAAAAAATCGCCTTAATCAACAATTTGTATATGAATCCTTAATAATAAAATAATGGATAGAAAGACATAGTTAAATACAAGTTCGGTTGTATCAGACGGCTCCAGGTAGTTTGCAAGGTACGTAATTAAGTTTCGAATTGTAGAGGCTGATACGTGTTGAAACTCCATATTAATAAAATAAATAAAAGATACACTTTTTTGAGGTTCAAAATTTATTTGATAAATACCACGACTATAGTTTCGCCACACAGTGGCTTCATCAGGTGGATGAAGAAATTATACAGATTTATTAACAATAGCGGCTTATATACTAGTTGTTGGGTAGGTAGAAATATTCAAGGGGTGGGAAGTTTTAACTTTAACAGTGGGGAGTTACTAATCTCTAACTGATCATTTAATAAAATATTATCTTTGTTATGGTTGATTATTTCTAACGATTCTAACAAATTTAACATTTTACTTTTATTGATGACATGTAATACATCAAAGTCTGGGTTAAATTTATGTTTGTTATTTAGCAAATGTTCTGCGTAACTGGAGTCCATTCTATATATATAGAAGACATCTCCATAAAATTAGGAAAAGAACTAAAGAAAATTGATGAAAATCAAGTATCATTTAAAACTATCAACTCTCTAGGAAATTTTATTAAAAATAGTAAAGACAAATTAGATAAAGGTTCGAAATCTGGCGTCTATAGGTTAAAGTGTGGTGATTGCAATATAGTGTACATCGGACAGACTGGAAGAACATTCAAACAACAAATTAACGAACACTTAAAAAGTTACGAACATCATAGAACGGACTCCAGTTACGCAGAACATTTGCTAAATAACAAACTTAAATTTAACCCAGACTTTGATGTATTACATGTCATCAATAAAAGTAAAATGTTAAATTTGTTAGAATCGTTAGAAATAATCAACCATAACAAAGATAATATTTTATTAAATGATCAGTTAGAGATTAGTAACTCCCCACTGTTAAATTTAAAACTTCCCACCCCTTGAATATTTCTACCTACCCAACAACTAGAATATAAGCCGCTATTGTTAATAAATCTGTATAATTTCTTCATCCACCTGATGAAGCCACTGTGTGGCGAAACTATAGTCGTGGTATTTATCAAATAAACTTTAAAACTCAAAAAAGTGTATCTTTTATTTATTTTATTTATACGTAATTAAGGTAAGCTACGTCACGAGGAAAACCAATAGTGAAGTGGTTGCTGTGGTGGATACATTTCGTAGAAGTGCGAATGGAATGTTGTTCCATATCAAGCACGTGTCTGCTAGTTATAGTTTTTGTATGGTAAATAGGAGTGAGTCTCTTTTTATTTTGTTTTAATAAATGGGTCGCAAAATTACATACATATGTAATCTTTTTGGCATTTCTGCTGCTCTGCAATACTTACACGCTAGCCGCCGAAATTTTCACTCGTTTGAAGGTACAGTTTGGGGATGCTACACTATCTCAGAATCGAGTGTATACGTGGGTCAGTAGGTCACAGAATTCAGGGATGGGCGAGAACGTGTTGAAAATTAAAGTCATGATCGACACCCAAGAACAAGTCTCACTAATGACATCATCAACATTCGTGCTGTTCGAGAGCTTGTTGAAGATGATCGCCGGTTAACTAATTCGGTTGAACAAATCTCATCAGAAGTGGGTAAAGTGGGTATCAGCTATAGGAGTCTTCAATCCATCATCAGTGATGAACTTGGCTTTAAAAAAGTTAGTGCTCGCTGAGTTCCAAGGTTATTGACCGAAAACCAAAAACCGACCTCCGACCTGACCGAAGATCAGTAAAAGACTTCTGAATTGATTTAAACAAAAACCCGTCTCTCAGTCGGAAAAGTGGTTGCGACTATTTTCTTTGACTCAAGGGGAGTTTTACTCATTGATTTTCTTCACGATCAATGACCAGTGAATGCGGCTTACTATTCTAAGTTATTGTTGTACAGTCGACAAAAATCGTGTATCGCGTATCGAAGCAAACGACGGGGCTTACTCATGACCATTCGAGATATCATCCTCCTTCATGACAACGCCAGGCCACACACCGCAGTTTTGACAAGGAATAAATTGGAAGAAATGGGCTGGGAAACCCTCGAGCCTCTATAATCCTTATAGCCCTAACTTGTCACCTGTCATTATTTTTTATTCGCGCCTTGAAAGAATCACTTGGAGGTAAAAGATTTGAAAGCAACGAAGAGGTAGAGGAGTATGTGCGTAATTGGCTGACAACTCGCCCTCAAACTTTTTATGAAGAAGGAATATTCAAGCTTCCAAATCGGTGGCAAAAGTATGTAGAGCACGGAGGTAACTACATTGAAAAATGTTAAACATTTAGTTTGTATCTACGATTAATCAATAGATTTATTTTACAAAACTACCGTTTATATTTAATTTGCCCTCGTATATTCAATGTACTCCTTTTGCTTAGTACGATTTTCGTAAAGTTAAAAGTATTGCAATTCCTGTGTACGTAAATCGTCTCTCAAGGCAAGGGATTTTTCGTGTAGAAAGCTTTATGTTATTGAATCCGAATCCATAAAAGTGTCAGCAGCAAATGTGACACCTGGAAAACGGGACATTTTGTTTGAATAACGAGTTGTACTAATATTTCCAGTCGAAAAAGGAAACAGAAAGGGTCGGACGCAAATGCTGAACTTGGAGGGTAAAAATTACTTTATCATTTCCGAAACAGAATTACATTTAATATTAACACGTTTTTATACTCTGCCATGAACACTGAAATTTATTACATACCGAATTTTAACCACTTTTGGCTTCAAAAATCACACATTTAATGGTTAAATTTTCTGCATGCGTTGCTTCCATTCAATGTTATGAAGTAGATTTTCCGACTTCTTTGTGTTTCCAATTTTGTAATTCATAATGTTAGAAAAATTTTATGCGAGGCTGCCAGGTAGCACCAGTGGGGTGTTAAGGTCGAGAGTAATATCTTTGGAACACTTTTTTCTATTACAAATAAGTTTTGTTACTTATAGTTTTAAGTACCTAAATGTTTTCCCTCTTTAATGAAGTTTTTTTCATATAGTATATATATATATACCTTGAGACACAAGTTAGTATAACAAGCGCATGCTACGAAGGCGCTGAGTGCTTAACAACTTTGGGGTAATTCTCCGCCACACTTTAAGCACATAAATAACCCATATATGCCGGTGTAAACAGTATTTTATGAATAATTTCACATTTATATTAAAGAAAAAAACAAATTTCTTTTATTTTTATTATTTTTTTTTTGAGGACATTAGAATAAGAATTTGCGATTTCAGGTATGCAGTACAAATTCATTGTCTGTTGAAGATGTTTATGTAAATATCTATTCAAATTTTGTATATTCAAAATCTTTTCTTTCTACCTTTATAACTGTGTATATATTTCAATTATCATAATTCTTTTGTATTGTATTTGTTTGTGTAAACATTTTAAACATTTTATTTTAAATCTATTGTATTGTAAATATACATATATTTAGTTTCAACTTCGCGTACTAACCGCATGACGTCTGTACTTTACTTTCCTCCCTAATTGCTGTTTTACAAGGGGTTTCTTCGGTGATTTAGGTCTTTATTTTATTTCGTATAATTCTTTATGTCAAAAATTTCCAACTTTAATACTTTTCTATTCTATCTACTACCCTTTCTCTTACTTCATAATTTCGACTTCATTTCTTTTTTCTCTTAAATAGTTAGTTTGATCTGAATCTTTCATCCGTCTAAATCATTTTCTTCCGTTGTTCGAGTTTTGTTAAATATATTATTGTTTTTGTTATCGTTATTGTCATTTAGTTTTATTTACTTCGTTCCTTTAATTACCAGAACACGATAGTCGATTGTTGTTACAGGTTAACATTTCCATCAAAATGACGAATTTAGGAAAGAGCAAAGTTATGTTTTGTATAATGTAACAGGATAGCATAGAAAAAATTATTATTTTTTTGATAGAATTTGATTTTATTATTCAATATAGTTCCCTTCGAGGGCGATACAATGATTATAGCGGTCATACAATTTTTCGATAACATTTTTATAACGATATTTATGATTTGTCTTTAGCCTCAAAATAGGCTTCAGTTTCGGCGATTACCTCTTCATCGGTGCAAAATTTCTGTCCAGCGAGCATCCTCTTGAGAACAGAAAAATGAAATTCCTTTTTATCCATTTTTTCAAAGTAACAAAAGTTATTTCACTAAAAATGCTGTAACTGAGATACTAATAGTGCAACAGCTGTCAAATTTATACTCGCCTCTTTTGAAGGTTAGGGCTAACTAAAAATCATATGGATTTGATACTAGTAGCGCCATCTATGGGTCAGCCTACGAACTTTTCAGCCCGCCTATTATTTCACTGCTTTCTTTTATTTATTGTGTTTGTATATATTTTTTGGATCGTGTGTGTTCATGTATTTTTTCTTATTTTTGTATATATTTTTCATTTTTTAGTATTTGTGTGTTCACTTTATATATAAAGGTTTGTTAATTGCAAATTATTATTTTTGTTTTTGTTTGGAGTTTCCGCGTCGTACGAAATGATTTTATGTTTTGTTGTTATTCTTGTTTTTTATTTATTTATTTAAATTTAAATAATAACAATTTAATTCCATCTATTTCATAATTTTTTTAATAAATTTGCACTACGCCTCTGACGAGCATCAATCCATATTTATTGCTTCGACAGGATTTGTTATCTAAAGTACAAATTAATTGCCTACAGCCCTGCGCAACTCATGAAGTGACGTCCGTCTCCTTAATGCGCGCGAGTTATATGTTATTATTATTGCTTATTCAGCCTCTAAAGTTGGTTTCCTAAAAGGAATGTCACGTCTTACACTTCTACAGTATGGCGGCAAATCAGTATAACTTATCTGTAAAAATTCAAAACTCGGAACCTAGGAAGCTCTAATATTTATAAACCCCGACACTTCCTACGCCAACTTATTAAAAACATAAATTTCTTCTGATATATTGGTTTTCCTTTCTTTAATATGAGCTTTGCAGCCTTACCTGATTTTTAAACAGTCAATTGTTTTCTAATTATAAGAATATTATGTCACTCGTTTAATTTCGCCTCATAAACAATTAAATAATGAATCTCCTTATTATAAGAACTTTGTCACTTAATTCATGCGTATATCAGCCATGATATCAGCATTTTTCTTGGTTGTATTAGTGAAAACATCGGACTGATATGTTTGAAAGAATACCGCAAATATTTAGTGTCATGCTGTTTGAACTTTGACTCCGTAATTTATAATAAATGGTATATAACACAACTGTTGATAATCTCTTTCAAACATTGACATTATCTAGTAATAAATGAGTGTCCAATAATTTCATCATTTCTTCCAATAACTTCTTTTGAATAAAATTCATAGATAAGAACTTGTTAGCATTATTTTTTTCTTCCCAAATTATGTTTCGACGAAGTAAATATAAAACGCATACGGCTGACGCATTAGAAGAAACATCTTCACTTGTTTCCGTTTAAGTTAAGTTAAATACGGAGATACAACTCACAAAATTGGAAATTCTTCAAATATTATAGAATTAGCTTGCTACAGTTATTTTTTAAAGTTCATTCAAACTTCTAGAAATCCTCTGCTTTCTTTCTATTTGCAAAGGGACGATTTTTTGATTGATTAGACCTATAGGTAAATTTATTGTGTTATTTTGTTTTCCGGTGCTGTAACCTTTATATAATAATGGAGAAATTTGATCAAGTTTTTTTATTAACTCCAAAAAAAGTTAATACAAAATGACGAATAACTAGAAAATTTTCAAGATACTTTAAAAAATGACAAAGTTTAAAGATGGGTTCGTAGTAACATTTTTCGAGGGTGGTTCCAGTAAAGTAACTTCGATTATCCCGTTCAGAAAATTTATGTGTGGGCACTGTCCTTCCACAGCCGCTATTACGTCAATGGTTGTTTCCGTAACTTCCATTGGAAATACAACGCTATAAACAAAGCTTGCAATGCTAGGATTGTATTATTATTTTGTATATGTCAATTATTCAATAAAATATTTAAAAAAAAGAAAGCATTAAAATCATTTTCATTCAATAAAAGTCAAAAAATTGGAGTAAAACGAGTCATTTACGAATAAATTACGAACAATAATAATGTTATTTGTAACAATTATTTTTTTTTCTTATATGATTGTTAAATAATATAACCAAGATATTAAACTAAAAATCTTGACGTGGAGCAATATAGTCCCTTAAAAAATGCAAAACAAATAGGTATATCATTACTAGGCACAAGTCAGAAATAATTGTTGTATACTTATTTATGTTAAATTTTAAGGAAAAAATTATCATTATGATTTCGATAGTTTGTATTATGTACTTGAATATATTTGTATTTAAAAAAAACAGAAATTTAACGATTACAGTATTTTTGATTTTTTAAACTCATTTTAAGTAACGAAAAAAATAAAAGAAAGAACTATGTAATTTACATTTAAATGTTCAATCTCTAGCCGGCACATGTCAACTCGGAGAAGACTTAAACTTGGCAGCAAATATTTTTCTGCAATACAAACACATTTTTAGGATAAGACCGAAGAAATTCAAAAATTCCAAAATAAAGGATACCCTAGAGCACACCTTATATATTTGCTGCATTTGAAAACTGTTTTCTCAGCCATTGTACTGCTGTATCACATAGAATTAAATTATACTCGAAGGACCAATGTTTACAGTTGAACACACAAAAAAACTATAGAAGTTGATAAGTGTATATTTACAACTATAAACATAAAAGTGATAATTGTTTATGAGGTTCTTTCCCTCGGCTAGTCTACATATGGACTATGTCTTGAAATGTTATAAAATACCTTATATTAATTTTCTCCCCCTAAACTGGTTACAATAAGATATGATGATGAAGGGAGAAGAAAAGAACACGATTGTACAATACAAATAACATATAAATATAATAATAAGTGCAGTTCTGAAATAGAATATTACTGTATAATATCCCTAAATAGCAAGCAAAATAAGAAATATTATTATGGTTTGAATTTCCAATTTTAATGGGGTTTTAGCAATGTGTAAACTCCTGAATTCAGGTAGAAATTGTTGAAATTGCATTAAGATTTACTAAAAATTGAACTTAAATAAATGTACAAATAATAATAACGATGGTTTAAAATATTGACAAATACGCCTATGAAATATGAATATTAAATTAAAACTTACAAAAAACATGAATATATGCAACACAACCATACAAATTTTAATATGTACAATTTAAATTCTAACTATATAAAAAAAATGTTTATGAGTTAAAAGCATCTTCATTTAACAGAAATACACGAAAGTTTTTACCGAAATCTTCAGTTGCAATTCAACCTAAAATATAAACTAATTCTAACGTCGCGTCAAGGGCCATCTTATCTAAATTTTTCTTAAAGGAAATACATCTTTTTCCAGGCAATAGCTGGAATAATTGAACTATTGTCATGGAAAAATGAAAGTAAATGAATGGCGCCAATCAGGTCGCGACCCAGGCGTTGACTCAAAACGACACTCACTGAGAACGAGGAATATTTTATTGCAGACTCCGGGTTTTCTGTTTCCAGAGCGTGAGCAATTTCAGGCTTACCGGGTTTTGTTCTCCTATATTAATTCTCATTTGCTTTCCCTGTTCCGTAATTGTCCAATAGTTAGGCAAAAGTTTGCCGTAACTTATGGCATAGATGGTTGACAAAAGGACCCGAATTCTACCTAAAGGAAGCTGTTTATCAAAGGAAAGAATTCATAATGTTAGCTTGTAACAAACCGAACCACAATCGCTGTTTTATTATCTCAATTTCGTTTAAAGGCGAAACTGCCCCAGACTATTACATTTTACGACTTTTCTCAAGTATTATTAATATATCATTAATCTAATAATAAAAGATGTTAACGTGTATTTAAGACATTAAACATTATATTGCAAAATAATCCTCTCAAACAAAACTCCAAATAAGTAGATAATAGATATTGTTCATTATAAATTTTAAAATGAAAAACTTATTATTCTTTTTGTGTGAAAAAAAGTAAAAATTTTTATACGAAACCGCGAAATAGCATGTAAATACCTTTTAGAAATATATACAAATGATATTTATTTCTTTTATTGTGTAGTCTCTGGTTTATTTCGTTTGTACTGTATGTAATTTTTAAAAAAAAAGTGAAAATATCGCATTTTGTAGTTTACAAAGTTCAATTGGACGTTGGACATAAATGAAAATTAATAACGTTAAATAGCAATTTGAAAAACATGTTTTGAGTTATTGTCTGTGAGAATGAAAAACATGATGTGTCAGTCAATGACTAATAGCGTTAGAAATTTAACTTTTTATAAAATGCTTTAACATTTAATGAATAAACAACAAAACCACGATATGAAAAACAATATTTAAACCTGTATAATAATAATAATTTGTAAAGGTACGTAAGCAACTTCTAGAATTAAATTACTAGAAAACCTAGTTTGTTACAAAACACCCGGAAATGTGCTATAAAACACGCATATAATAATAATTAACACACTTTAGAGTATGACACACTCAGACCTATATTGAAAGTATAACACACTCGTTGGTGTGTAAGAATATAGATGATTGCACGTATTTGAATTATTCAGTATTTTCTTTCTAATGATAGATATCCAAAAAAAGAAGGAATTAAAATCCTTATTCGTCTAAATATTAAGATCATAGATCCCTCAATTGGAACGCGTCTTACCGAGTAGGAACAGCGAACCGAAAGCCATATGCCACGACCGGTTTCGACCTATTCAGTCTCATCAGGTGGGCGCTGGCAGAAAGGCTTTTACAGGCTGTATGTTATACGCGCTATAAGTGTCCACCTGATAAGACCCAATATCTTTTGGGATCTTTGTTCTTAATATTTAGACGAATAAGGATTTTAATTCCTTCTTTTTTTAGATATCTTTCGTATCTTTGTTTAAGAATATTCCTGAATTAACAGTGTAGGGGCATTAGCCCTTGGAGTAGTTGTTTTTGTTGATGCCATATTTATTTCTAATGGTATTTTTTTTGTTAATTTTATAACGTCAAATCATTAACTTTAACTTTGCGATCCCGCATTATTATAACCATCAAAAACCAACAGTGAGTTACTGTGAAGAAATCCCACTGTTTTGCAGGGAGAAGATCTTGACCGAAATAATAAAATGGGTGAAACAGACCAAGAGTGGCAAAAGTGAAAATAAATCTGATTCTCATAAAATATATAGTATAATACTTAGGTGCGTCAAAATAACACCCTTACTATTAATAATAGTTGTCTTAACATGGCGAAAACCCATATTTAGTAATAAAATATCAAACAAAATAAGTTTGCAGATTGTAACAATTGTTGTTACTAGGTAACATCCGAAGAAGGTACAGCGTAAATAGCGAAATAGCTGTCATATTTTAAAAAATAAACAATATAGTGAAAACTACAACTTTATTTTGTTTGATATTATTGTTTACGCCTATATTTTGCAGTTATATCATAGAAGTTTCACTTATATAGTTATACACTTATATATAAAGATAACAGTGTAGTATTTTGTTCAAGACTTTGTACGCTTTTATTTATTTATTTATTTATTTATTTATTTAACAAATAGTATAAATATTCTTTTTCAAATGTGCAGCAGATTGTTGAAAATTGCGATATGTTTTTTATAACTCTATCCTTTAACGTAGTGAATGTTTATATCTTTGAAATGATTATTTTCTTTAACTGGTATTTATATAAGTTAACAAAAAAAAATGGAAATTTATAAGCTTGATATCCATAAGTAGCTTCGTAAAAAAAATCATTATTAATCTCACGCACAAATGATTTTTAAAATGTGAGACAGAATTATCGAATACTGATCTCTGTTCAACATTATTTTTATTTTGCGTGTCATCGTCGAAGTCAGCGACATGATTATTTAATTAAAAAAGCTTACTTTAATTAGAGGAAGACAGCTTTGTTAGGCCATTGTAACGACATCGGAGAACAAAAGTTGTTTCTGCTAATCTAATAAGTCAATAATTGACCAGGGGAAAACCCAAATGCACCTTCGCCTGATTTACATTTAAAAATATTTTTTGCAATATTTTATGGTCTTAAGATCATTGAAATTTTTTTTGTACTGCTTGATTTATTGATTGATTGATTATATCAACGAGCAACGTAAAACATTTATAAATGCGTAAATAAATTTTCAATACGGTAACATAAAACTTTTACAAATAGTAATTTAAAACATATAAATAGCGTTAATTCAGTATATACAATTATTTTTGAATAACAATAACAGTACAACTTCTTGGTTAGCAAATTTATCGAAATTACCCGATGCGGATCGCGATTTCGAACTTATAGTTCTCATCAGCACACCATAAGTAGCTTCAGTAATATAATGACAAAACCGAAGTTGTTCCGTAAAAAGAAGTTCATATAATATCATATTACAAGCAAAATATCGCCATCTACTGATATTTATTGCTAACTGTGACTTAACTACTTACCAAGATAGGCACATAAACCAAATTAAATAACTAATCAAATACAGAAATCTCTATTATCTTTGGAAGCACCAAATTTTATTCCCTCTTGAGCCTATGTACAACAAAAATAAATTTATAATTCATATTCGAATTGTATTCAATAAGTTCGCGTTAAAATCTTAAATACCATAATCCAAATCCTTTCTGACGAACATTCCCTCGATATCTCTGGAGTCAGTGCGATCCATAAATACTCTTCTGACAAATATGCTGTCACAATAATTATTTATATACTTTATTGTGAGAATTGCAAACGATTTAGCAACAGCCGAGTACTCGTGCTTCAAATAATTCATAGAGTTGCCATTTAAAAAAAAGAAGATGATGAAGGCGTCCAGATTTAGAAATTATACAGGAGAATAGTAAGCTAAATAAGTAAATAATGGATTGGCAATTTTTAAAATTGCACGTGATTCGCTTGATAGAACCGAACATCTGAATAGCCTCAGATAGAACTGCATCAAAATCCAGGTCAAAGGCAAAGTCTTTCTGGAATATTACCCCTGAGTTCCTGATCTACACCCTTTAATGTAATATCTCCCGTTGTATAATCAAATGTACTTCTGCTGACGTTGCTTCTGCAAATAGTTAACAACATACAGTTAACAACATTTAAAGGTAAAATAATAACACAACACAAAAGTTACAAAACTTTTATTGTAGACCGCAATAATATTATTTCACCACACAGTGGCTTCCTCAGGTGGAAATATAATAATCTAATTTACAGGTAACCTATTACCAATTGACTAATCATAAAAGTTTTTTAAATCAACAGTTTTACGTTATCAGCCTAAATTAGAAACGTTGCAGAAACAATAGCAACAGAAATATCATTAATAAATATAGTAAAAAGTAATGATCCCGAATGAGATCCTTGGGGAACTCCAGAACTAACCGTGAACGAGAAAGAAGTATGACCCGCACTCCTGACTTGTACCCATCCGTCCAAATATGAACTGAATCATCTCAAAACATTACTTTCGTATTGCAGGCAGTATTCCATCATCTAATGATATTTACTGCTAACTGTGGTATTTCATTTGTTTGATATAGAGATATCTACTTAACAAACTGAATCCACAACACAGTAATTTCAATAAATTTTCGACCAAGAACTAAATGTTCGTTATCAAAATATTACAATTTATACCAATTTTATGTTATTTATATAACAATATACAGATCTAATGCCTTTCTAAATGAAACATAACCGACATTAAAAGTTGACTACTTTAAAACCAGACAAACTGTCAGGAAATTTTAACCAATTGTCAGCAATTTGTAGTCATTGTATTATGTGTTATTTAATCTGCTTTTTGAAAGAAATAATTGTAAGTCTATCAACTATTGAGTTGATAAAAAATCGGAAATCCTTGAATACCAATTCAGTCTTACACAACTACGTAAGTGATTTATGGGGTTATTACTCCTTATATATACTGTAGTAAATTCTCAGTTAAGAGAAGAGCTGCTGTGCATAAGGAGATAGTAAGCGCCAGTGCATTTAGGTCGTGACCATTTATTAAAGACGATTAATTAATCCGTGGACGAATTGTTCTGGGAAATAAGATAATTGCCATCGGGACAGCCGAGCGAATTGTACATTTAATCATTAGTGCGACCTTTTGGCCTTGTTTGCGCTGGGATTCGACGGTCTGCTTGACCATCCGCCCGCCTGTCTTTACATGATAAACTACTGTTTCTATGGCCCAGTTAACAATTAAATGCAAATAGGAAAGGAACAAGAACCACAACAGATACGTACTCACACTACAGATATACTAATGGTCAGTGCCCTTCCAATTTATTGATTATGTTAAGGGCTTAATATGAACGTGTTTTTTGTTCAATTTGACCCAAACAAATAATTATACTCTACATCCACAATTAAGAAAAAACAGGAACCCACATTTTCAACAATAGAAACAAATTATAGGTACTCATTAAAACAAACTCGTATTTCTATTTGGTTCATGCTTTCGCGGTCATCGTTAATCTCCTGAAGATGTCGTCCATGCGTGGCGACGAAACGTCGAGGATAAACCTTGGCCAGAAAGCTCGAACAATCACGACAACAAACCCGTATTTGTCACTTTGCATACTAAAATATTTTTTTTTGACAAACACATTAATTGACCCTATGAAAGTATTGCACCATTAAGTTGGATTGCCCTACAAGGCTTCATTATTTCACTTATCGTACTGTGTTCCAATAAATATCCCTAGATATGTATATATTAAAAATGTTTTAACTAAATTTTTATTACCATCATAAAAACACCCACATACATATATAAAGTAGTAGTCGGTTTAATAAATGTTTTTCTTTCGTTCGTCTTTCAATATTTGATAGGGGACAATATGGCTTTCATATTTTTTGAACAGAAACGTCTTTGTTCTATTTTTAAATGGCTTGTATTATTTTAATATACATCGCTTACCAACTCCTAACGCGTGTTACGAACAACCCTTGAAGGAAAATATTGTGCTTCTGACAAAAACATAAACATCAGTTTCACATGTTCAAACATTCAAATGAATCTTGCAGCACACTTGTACAGCTGCATACTCAGAGATAACAAGATTATGTTAATAAGAAGTAGAACAACTAATGTCTTAATGTAATAAGGGATTAAAAATGTACGTAAGTCGTTCTTTATCTGGATGTATATATAACAAAAACATTGAACCTTAAGTGTCTAGCGGATTGAGGGTGATTTGTAAGAAAAGGCAAAGTAACGGAGTTAATAAAATAGGCAAGAAAATTTTAAAAAAGCCTTTCTAACATTGACTTGTGAAATATTCCAATTTAAATAAAACGTTGATATGGCAGTACGTCGCCATCTACCTGATTTTATGGCTATTGCCGTATTTCATAACGTTTGATTTGGTCAGTAATTTATCGAATCTGCCTATGGCGTGCTGATGAGATCTAATGAGATCGAAATCGCGATACACGTCTGGTAGCTTCGATAAATTATTTGACCAAGAACTTATTTTTGTTCTTATATTCCAATTATAGAAAGCAATACGAGAAGACAAACGAATTACCTTTCGATAATTACAGGAACTTTTGTACACTATCGTAGCTACACTATCTAACATTGCGACCGAAGAATAACATGTAAAATACAATTTACACTTTGGGTGCCCTACACACTACGAACAGCAACGTCGGATCTATCTGTATGCTAAAATAATTTATCAACGAATGAAGAAGACTGAAAATATTTGGAGGTGTTGTAGAACATAGTAAATGACCCAAACTCTAATGGCAAAATACGACACTAAACATCCGAACTACTTTTTGGTAACAAGGTTACCCTCTTCAGGGATTGAAGAGAACTGTTCTCTTCTGATTTGTTTTGGTGTTGGCGTTTGAGCTATTTACTAAATTTAAGGATTTAAGGATATGGTTTCGAATGCATTAATGCGATATTAATTATTGAATTAATTTATACCCACAATAGATAACCTCATACAATGAGGTAAAATTTTGTTACTGTTGTCACGCCCCGGCCGGGATTCGAACCCGGGATCTTTGGCTTTATGCGCCAATGCTTTTACCAGTAAGCTACGAGAAATGACAACAGTAACAAAATGTTACCTCATTGTATGAGATAATCTTTTGTGGGCATAAATTAATACAATAATTAATATCGCATTAATGTATTTAAAATTTACCCCTACTAAAAATTCTTCAAATTTCTATTATTAATAATATGGTTTCGGTTGAAACTGGTGACAAAAATTACTATATTATTACGATGTACCAACTAAACGACAAAGCAATATATGGATTTTTGATTACGAGGAACTCAACCTCAAAAATCGAAATCTGTCGGTAAAAAAACTGATGACGTTATTTTTCAATGAACAATATCTTGTGAAATCTATTTTTCACACTGCACAGAAGATAATTACAAGCTTATAGTTCAGTAAAACTTGTTTGGCTCAGTTAGTTGAGTAATTGTCAATTCGCAGAACAAGTTCAAGACTTGATTCTCTATGCACTTTTTTGAGTAGAATACACAAAGGTATATGTGTTTTAATAGAAACCATAGTTGTCTATGCTTTAATATTAAATATATTTTTTCTTCTTTCTAAATATATATAATATTTAAAGTAGCATTATGTGTAACAAAAGTTGTTAAAATGTTTATTTCTTTCTGACCCTTTATTTTGAACGAAGGAAGCAGGCACCCAAAAACATTTTTATTTTTTTAATTTTCGGATGTTCATAGTGACCTTTGACTATTGACACAATGCAACCTTTTTAAAAATCGAAACAACACCTTTGGACACTTGAAGAAAACTATGCATAAAAATATGTATGTTTAACTATGAACCTGATTGGATTTATTATAATGTTATCCATAATAAGAGAATTTTTTACTTTTGGTTAGAATGAAACCCTTCTCAAAAAATCGATACAAAAGATTTGAATGCTTAGAAGAAATTAATACGTAAAAGTGACATTGAAAGAAACTGAACTTGGCTAAAACTGATTTATGAAAGAAACTCAAAGAACAGCAATTTTTGGTACCGATCAGTACCATCATCAAAAGAAAAACCGGCCACTCAACAAGTCCTTTCAGACCTATAAGAACGGTTGGACCGTACTCTCGACGTTGCTACGTGAAATTTCACGTTTGACCACACGCCGCTCCCATGTTAAACGGGACTTGGAATTACCGAGTTATCCTATACAAACATCAAAATTTGCCCACCCTGTACGATTACAATTACACATTTCAAAACGTTTTTGGACAAATGTTTCTGTATCAAAATTCGCCCAATTCTTTACAATATGTAGTAATGGACTAGTAATAATCTTCGTAGAAATAAAATAACACAATTACAAACACAATTTATTGTACCACAATGCACATTTCGCCACACAGTGGCTTCTTCAGGTGGAAGAAAGAAATTCAACTTAAACTAAGTAACAATTCGCTTAAATACTAATTACAAAAGGGGAAAAATACATATTCTATTAAATGTTCAACAAAGGAGAATTGTTGCCGTCTAATTGGTCATTAATGATCATACCTTTTTTATTAATTTAAGACCTTTCTTTCCTATATGTGAAATTTTGAAATTTTCATCGAAACTGTGATTATTTTTAATTAAATGTAGCGCATAAGTAGAATTATCGTTTTTATTTTCAAAACTCTTTTTGTGCTCTTTAATACGATCTTTAAAGCACCTACCAGTTTAGCCGATATAAGATTTATTGCAACTTCCGCAATTTTGATTCTGATTTTTGTATGTCTCTTAGAAAAACCTTTATTGTGGTACAATAAATTGTGTTTGTAACTTCTGTTATCTTATTTCTACGATATTATGGAGTTACAAAATTTAAAAGCTTCCTCGATACAATGTAGTAATAATTTTATTGTATCACAGTAACCTTCAGTTTAATTTATGGTAAAGCGTTAAGTATAAATTAGAAATTTGCTAGTAAATTTCCATTTTTGCTATATTTATGAGTACACAAGTAGACAAACAGTTTCATCAAGCATTAAAACCACACAGGAAAACTGGTGTAACAATGTTAAACTGTTAACGACACGAACCATATGGTAGCATGTCTGCGAAGCTACTACTTTAGCTTATAAAAATAAACATTCGATGATTTCGTTTCGAAAATTAGTCAGATTGGAGAGAACACGAAACATACTTTTGTCAGCTGTATAAATTTAATTATCGTGGTAAACGGGAACCTTTGTTAGTTAGTTAATCCTACATCATGACACTGTTTATAAAATCATTCGATAAATAGTATCTATCATAAGGACAAAAATAAATAAGACTGACAGTTGAATACTGTAGGTAACAAAGGTTCTCTAAAGGGCATCAAAGTAATTTGGTTTTTTGTAGAAAGTAGGGTTAAAAAGGCAAATGACAATTAATCGTTTAATACTTACTGTGAAAAAATAAGAAACACCATCAGAAGCTTGGTAAATGTCAATTGTTTCGTTAAAAATCTGTTATTATCAACAACCAAAATGTGTTTCATTTGTTTAATTTCTTTTATAGGTTGAATCCTGTTTTTCACAATATAAAATGTAAATAACTACTTACATACAAAATAAAAGAAATATACAATATAAATATTGTTTTACCATCGAATAATAGTGACACTAAAGCTTACTATTTTTTAAAATCACAGTGAATAAAAGTAATATGAGATACTCATTTATTATTAAAATAAATATATTCTTGAAATAACTTCCGGGCTAAGTTGTCGTGGTCTTGGTTGGTTAATGATACCAGACGTTTCGTCTTCTTCTGGTATCATTAACCAACCAAGGCCACGGCAACTTAGCTCGGAAGTTATTTCATCAATAGACACCGGCCGTGAAAGCCTACATTCCACGATAAATATACTCTGAGATAACTTTTTCAATGTTTTGAATATTAATTTATATGTATTTTTGACAAGAAGAGTTGAATCAGAAAATATGCCTACGCCCTATCGAAAAAAGCGGATTTTACCTTTTTTTTTATCCAAAAAAGAAGACATAAAAATATTAAGGATCAAAGATCCTACATTTGGAACGCTTCCCACCAAGCAAGCACTAGGAATCTAAAGCTAAATGGCTATATGATAAATAAATCTTTAAATATAGAATCAACAGAAACAACTACTCCGAGGGCTAATACCTCTACCTATATTGAATTACACTGTTGATTCCGAAAGACTTTTGGACGACGATAACATATCCAAAAAGAAGGCTTTAAAATCGTTGCTCGTCTTCTTTTTTGGATATGGTATCGTCTGAGAATCTTCCGGAATCAACAGTGTAATACAATTTCGGTAGGAGTATTAGCCTCGGAGTAGTTGATTCTGTTGATTCCATATTTAAAGATTTATTTATCATATAGCCTGTAAAGGCCTTTCTGCCAGCGCATTTTTCTGTGAGGATTGTAACGCCACCTATGTCGGACAATCAAGCAAAGACGAAGTCTACATAAAAAATGTAAAAATTAATTGTAGTGAAATGATTGACCATTGATTTGCGGCTAACCATTTTTAGGCAACAGTAACATTCCATTTGGAACTTTAGAGCTAAGAGAGCATTAAATAATAATTGAAATTTGGTCAATGATCAAACAGAAATATCGATATACCACTATCTTCCCCCCTTCTTTTCAAATTATCATGGTATACATATAAAATTAATTTATAGTTTTAGCACTTAGTAATCATTGTATTCTTTTGTCAATGATCGCAGCCGTTCGAAACGAATTTGTCGAGGTTCTCGAACAAATCTAGTGAAATTAATTATTTTAATGCTTCTTATTTAAAATGCAGTTTTACAATAGTTTCACAATTCAAAGTTTAAGTTATATTAATTTAAAATCCAGGTCTGCAAATCAAACCTAGAAGGTCAGTTCAGACATGAAATCGGCGCGTTTGCGATTGCGAGAAAATATAACTTATTCAGACAGCCTACGGTGAGCATTCGCATACACAGGGGAGTCAAAGTTACACATACATAAATACGCCTCATCTCAAAAGATGGAAGTTAAGAAGCTATATGTTTGAGATTGCTCTTACTAAATAAATAGGAAAGAGCAATATTGGGTCATATGATGCACCCATTAAGCGATTGGCTTGAACTGTTTATAGCCTACTATCCTTCCTTAAGAATATTTGGTCCAAATTCTTTAACTATTTTAGAATATCCATTTGATCACTGATGATAGAAGTCCGAAACGCGCGAATTTATTTTTCAGCGGTCGAGTGGCGTCAGTTGTGCGGATTTGAGGGAACGGAAAGGCTATGTTAATAAAATTCGTATGGATTATGCCGCGTTTGGACTTGTTCGAAATCAGAAATCACATTTTCCTGCATTTCTCATCGAAAATAAAGTCAGACAGTGAAATCTGAATCTTTAATGAAATTGTTTATTAGTTGATGAAATAAAATTATTTGGTGCACAGATGTGCCACTTCTTTTGATTCCTATGGAGGAATCGATGCAATAAACGGACTTTGTGTTTTAAAATTTTATTACACCCAAACTATTTACAACTATATACACACTAATTTTATAATATTGTACGCCGTGATTGCTACTTATTTTTACGAAAATACTAAATGACTATAGATTATGATTTATTATATGAAACTATATGTTTAGAGAGATCTTGATGTGATTGGTGCTATATGTTAATGTACTAAAATGATCTCTGATAAAAATGTTTGAATGGTTTGAATCTAATATGATTGGATGATGAATTAATTGAATGTAAAAATACTTATTTTAACATGAATTTAAGAACCGCCCCCAGAGGAGGGGGGAAACAACACAAAAAAGGAAGGGAAACGTAAACATACAAAAATGCAACATTGCAAGTTATGTATCGGTGCATCATCTACGTCCTGGAAATGGACCGATGGGTCAAAAAATTACCCCCAGTAAATCTATCGACTAACTTAACTCTAAAAGAACATTTGGAAACAATAGGGCTAAACGGCAATACCAATAAGGGAAAAAATATGACACATACAAAAACCATAAATTGCAAAAGAAAGGAACAGACAGCAAATACACATGACAATACAAAAATTACAAAAATCCGAGAAGTAAAAAATGCATGACTAATAAGGCTAATATATTACAATGACAAAAAATAAAAAGATGAATATATGCAAACAGAAATTATTCGTATTTCTTTATACTGAATGCGTTTATTTTCTTTCACTAACTTTCAGAAAGTTTTTGTATTTGTGTTTGCTTTTCTTTAATTCGTTGAGTATCACTTCTGCGAAATCCATTAGGATTTTGTGGCAAAATTGTTTGCTTAACTTTCGAAAAGTTGACCATAATTGCATAATCTCCTTTACTAATAAATTTACGTCGACGTTTGCCTGTTAGCGTTAACCACTATCATCTTCTCTCTTCGTGACGACATTTCTGACTTGGAAAACTATGCTCGGTGCACAATAGAGGACGCTTTACAAATTAACAAGGGACAACTGCAATAAGCAACAGAAAATTTAATTAACCGTCCGCTCCGGCTTTCTAAGTGGACTCTCGAAAATGCATGCGGAGGAAAATCCCGGGAACTTGCCGAGCGGAATATAGACTCTCACACTCGACAACCGACTATCGTGCGGTATACTTGCTTGCTTCCTATATAGTTCACTGCTTTCAATGCTTTCAACTTCAGAAGAGCACTGCGTATTTTTGTTAGGAAAATGAGAATCGTTCGTGAAAAAGTCCGTAGTTGGACCAGCTATGTAGATGATTGTACAGGTTGTTAGCTTTTTGGAACGAATGATGAGGATTAACCAAGTTTGATTGCACATCTACAACGTTGACAAATACTTATACAAAAAGTTTGTCAGTGTAGATACTCATTTCTTTTTTAGGTCAACTACATCTATACATTTAAAACCAAACATCATTAACGATAAATGAATACACACTACTTTGTCAAACAAAACAATGACAAGCTATTTGTCAAAACTAAAGTCAAAAAGATTTGTAAATAAAAAAGTGATAATAAACAAGGTAGTGTTTATTCATTTATCGTTAAGATGAATTATCACAGAGTAACGGCTGAATCAATCCAATTTTTCAAATATCATTAAGTCGAAATCGATTTTTTTGCAAGAAATCAAGTTATTCATCTCATTTCACAGTAGAATAATAAAACGTTATAATAATTAAGCTACACAATACTTTCAAGGCATTAAACAAATTGAATTTTGTAAAAAACTAAAATGTGATAATCTCATCCAAGTTTGAATATTCCATTACCTTAAAACCTCTTGACGGTTTCTTGTAATTGAAAGCACAAAATGAATGTCCATTAACATAAATCTGAAGGACATACCTCAACTATTCACTCCTTGCTTTGTTATATTTTTATTTATTGTAATTTTTATAAATTTTATTATAATACTATGTGCTTATTTTTCTGCACTTAAAAATGGTTTTAAAAGAGAAAATAGTAAACTTAATGTTTGAATCAAAGACTACTGTATTAAGGATTGTTTTTTAATGAATCACATGTACTGAAATTTTAGAATAGAAGATTGTTCTAAAATCTCATATCCAAAATTAGGAACCCAACGAAATATAAAATTTTAAGACTTGTTTAATTTTTACATAAAATTTAAGAAGAAACAAGAGTGAAGGTTACGTGTGTGATGTTTTGGAAGCACTACCCAATTTTAGGGATCCACTTATTATATTTGAGAAAGTGTTCTTTTTACATTTGACCATTTGTTAGGATAATAATAACAATTTTTGTGTTATGTTTGGTGTTTCCATTAAGATAATAATACGAGAGTGGATCAAATATAATCGAGCTTTTTTAAATTGCCCGCCGGATAGTTGTTCAAGGCGCATCTGGGAGTTAGGGACTTAAAGTGGGGATATTAGGTGGCACGGAAACGACGCGTTGTATTACTGCGTTCGCTTGGATAATAGCTATCACAATGAGTGAGAAAGAGCTGAAATTTTGCCCAGATTGCAAGCAGAATTCGGAAATGAAACGCTTTCGTGGCCACGTGTAAAAGTTTGGTGCAAAGAATTTAACGATGGGCGTAATCGTAATCGTGTCAAAAATGTAAATCATCCTCGTCGTCCTCGCACCAGCATTTCGCCGGTTAACATTGCACGCGTTAGAAACCTTATTGAAGGGGATCGCCAGGCCACTGTGCTTCAGATATCTGGTGAACTCGGCATCATCTATAAGAGTGTCCATACAATCATAACGAAAAACTTGTGATTCCAAAAAATTTCAACTCGTTGGATTCCAAAGTTGCTGAGTGAAGATCAAAAAGCTGCTCGAGTTCGCATCTCTCAGGCGCTTCTCACTCGATTTAGAGAGGAAGGTGATTTTTTTTGCACAAAATTGTAAGCTGCGATGAGACGTGGGTACACCATTACACTCTAACATCAAAACGAGCAAGCATGGAGTGGCGGCGCAATGATGAATCAAACTCAAACCCAATGAAGCTGAAAACACGTCTGTATGCAGGCAAAGTTTTAGTCACGGTTTTTTAGGGGGTTCTGTTGGTCGACATTTTGCACAAGTGAATAACCAATAATGCAGCCTACTACTGTCTGTACTACTGACTTCTCAGTCAGGTCAAACATGCTTATTGCCGAAAAAGGAGGACGCATCCCATTAGTGACATGTTACTCTTACACGATAACGCTAGGCCTCATACCGCAGCTTTAACGTAGGCCTAAATCGGTGAAATGCACTGGACTCAGCTGGAACATCCGCCATATAGCCCAGACCTATCCCCTTGTGATTTTCACATGTTTGGGCCCCTCAAAGAATTGCCCTTGCCTGACATATGAAATATTTCTGTTAGCCGCAGGTATTAATAGATAAAGATTTGCTGCCTTCGATTAATTATATCAATCCTACAAAGGAATTATTAAAAAATGTACTTATCATGCAAGAAAATAATAAAAGAAATAATAACTTCAAAGAAAAACACAGTTTATTCTCATAAAATACAATCAGAATTGAAAATAAATGAATGTTTTTCATTGAAATTATTACAATTTCTTTTTAAAATAACCCTACAATAATTTCAATTCACTTGAATAAAAGAAGTGTCTAAACCGACGACGACTTTCCTGATAATTGCATTTGTACTGCTATTAATTTCATATTGTTACTATTATAAAAAATTAACTATACGCACTGTCAGCACAGACATCATTTTTCATATAGATATTTAGATGTGTTATTATTGTCATGTACATTACAGTCTGAATTGAATTTAACTTCTGCTATGAAGGAGTAGAGTACCTATAACAAAATTACATGTGTATGTCAGACGTTTAGCGAAGTTGTTTGAATTTACGCGAGCAATTTCAGTTGCTAACGTTATGTAGTTTGGTTGTTGTTGCGCGAATAAAAAAGAAAAAATAGCACGTTCTTCTTCATCTTTTGAGTCACGGGGATGGCGTTAATTAGTTTTTCCTTGTTGTTAAGGAAAGAGAAGTGGCGCTGAAGCACAAATAGTTTACATGCTTCAAAACGTCCTCATTAGACGACGGTAATCCTGGGCTCTTTCGCGTTACTTTGCCCGGTGGCGTGCAACTTTTTCGCTGACTTAATCTTAATCACGTAGCTTTCTTAATTATGTCTCTGTCGTCTTGCCGACATTAGGCGAAATTTATGTTAGTTAATCCGGGAGTTATGCAGAAAAGCTAAACCAGCCCGTCAAGAAATTATATGCTGGGCATGTAGGTCATAACTCATCGAAATATGCCGCTATTCTAATCCTGGAAGGATAACGTGTCGCAGCTTTTTCGAAGGAATCCCAACTGCTTTTATAACATAAAAATATCCTTTGTCGCTATTACTGTTTTACGCCTTCTTAATCTTTTTACGACTCTAACACTTCAAAAAGATTTTTTAGCGTCGTTTAGGGCAAAGTCGACCATAATGCGCATGTGTGAGATTCACTATCGGGTCGTAAACAAGTCGTGAATGTCTTCGTTTAACATTGCGATTTAACAAGCTGTAACTTAAGGATAATTCGTCTTTACTGCTATAATTTTCAGATACCATTCGGTTTCTCACAATGCTAACACTTTGATGCAATGTGATACACAAATACATGTTGACATCTAAGATAATTGAGAAGTTTCTTAAGATTCAAAAGAAAGAGAATACCTTCTGAGACATGGTGCACTGGTAGAAACGTACTAGAAGTGAAAACAATTTGAAAGAGATACAGGGGACGATCTAGATTAGATTTCTGTTCACAATTAGTTAGAGATGTGAAATGTTTTAGTTTTCGAGAAATGCGAAAATTGACTTGAGTCACGTCACCCTACACTATTGGATGAGTTGACTTAATTGTATTGAATTAGGGGATACTTGATGGAAGTCTAACATATTTAAATAAACACACAGTTGATAACTTCCACAATTTATTAAATAACCGTAACACGTGTTTCGCCAACACAGTGGCTTCTTCAGAAGTACAAAATCTACTTAAAACTACCTAAGAGTAGATGTCTATAAATAGGGTGGGGCATCTTCATTAGAGTAAGGGAAAAGATTTAATAGTAGTGAGAGGTTTATATCTACTTGGTCATTAAGTAATATGCCTGTATTTTTATATTTGTTAATTCTTTAGATTCTAATAGTGTAAGTTTTAAACTTTTATTTTCAATGTGTAAAATTTTTAGATCTAAATTAAATATATGGTTATCTTCCAACACATGTTTGGCATAGTTAGAATCGGTTTTTTGTTTCTATATGATCTAAAATGTTCACTCAATCATCAAGGAGTGGCTTGTTATTGACACAGCATAATTTGATAAACATTATTTTTTCAGTCTGAAAAACCGTGCGTCACCACCACTGGCGGATTAATAATGAAATATTTTTTAGTAGAGGTAAATTTAAATATATCAATGTGATATTAATTCTTGAATTAATTTGTACTTACTACAGATTACCTCTAATTAACGAGGGAAAATTTGTTACTGCTGTCACGCCCTCGTCGGTAATTGAACCCGGGATCTTTGACTTTACACGCCAATGCTCTTACCACTAAACTACGAGAAATAACAGCAAAAACAATGACGAACGTATTTATCGAAAGTAGTTAGTTCATTCCATCATTTAATTAGACGTTTTAATAATCACGTAATTCCATATTTTGTATCATAAGAGGAGGTAGCTTCATAAAATTATATTATAAACCTATCTATTCGTTAGAACCATAGAACATTAATATATTCTGATGTGATTATAGACCTATGCCCGCTTCTTCTGGCGTGGTAAAGCCACAAAAGGAATAACAAATCACGTATATCCAACTAATTCGTCAGGACACGCCGATATTCCAGCCAAGTAGAGCTTTTTCTTCCAAATATTGAGATTTCGCACTGAAAACTTGTTTTTATCAAAATGAAATATAGCGTGTATGATTCAGTGATAGTGCAGCTTTCTACGGACTGAAAAACTTTTAGAATCGGTTGAGTAGTTTTACAGATTTTACCTCTTACAAACGAATAAACAAACAAGAAAATTTTACTTCTTAATGTCTTTATAATCTCTTTAATAATATTAGCGTAGATTGTTTTGTTACGATATAAACTGATCAAATTTACGTTTCAAATATAGTAAGTTCCTTAATTTAACTAAAGATCAATTAAAAACTTGAAGCATAGAACGAAATTCGAAAACAACATAATTAACAAAAGTTGTTCTCGTTACCCAGTTTTTTCTGCAATTCGGGAAGAACGTTTTTTTGTGTTCGAATATTTGGACTCTGGTCTTCCCGTCTATTTTTGGAGCAAACAAATAAACCGGTCCAAAAAATATATAAAATCGATGCGTCCTAGCGTGAGGGTAACTGAAACGATTTATTAGTCATCCCTCCAGGCATTCCACAGTGTTGGCTGGTATTCGGTAAAAATAAAAAGTATTACAGTAACTTTTTCAGGTTACAAATGTCGTATCCAACTGATACCTTTGGACAAGGGTTGACAGTAGGATATCCACCCGTTTCACTGGAAACATTTTCTGTAGTTGAACATAAACTAGGTGAAAAACAAAAAAAAAGCAATAGAACACGCAAAAACAGATTCTAGGACACATTACCGTACCACTTGACATCACGTTCAAAAGGAACGGTAGATTTTTTTTATTTTTTATTTAATAAGCTGGTAGATATGCCTATCGCGTATAAACGTATTTGGATTTTTACCATGGACAAAAAATGAGAAGGTAAATTCCTTTACAAAACAAAATAATTGACGTGCTTATTTAGCCCTCCAAAAACGTTACGGACAATTGTATCTACTTTTCACTGTTGTCGTGTTTATTAAAAAAAAATAATGTGTTCATCAAAAATTAGTACATTTATGGACATTTGTATGTATCAAATTTTATTGAAATCGTACTAAGCCTTTTTTTGGTAACTTTGGCACCTCATCGCGACTAAATGAGTCGATTTAGTATTTATATAAGGAACCTGTGGATACTCCACGGAATTTTGAGACACCGTGTATATCACATATATATATATATATGTATAAATATCTTTAGATGCATTAATTCTTAAAAGAAACCGTTTTCGAACTAGGCAGCCGCCTTTACAATACCTACCAGAATAAAAACAGCAATGGTAGAATAGTCCATTTATTGAGGATTCGAGTTTCCAGTCTTAAGTCAGGACAAAAGTGTGAGGGAAAGATTTAGTACGTAAACCTATGTAAATTGATGCAATGTATTCTTCCGGGCTGTTTTGCAGTGGTCCATGGAATTTTTCTTTTCCAGACGTTTCGCCGTGCTTTGCTGACGGAATCTTCAGTGGTGACTTGGCAAGTGCTTGGTCGTAACTGATGAAAGCACGGCGAAAGGTCTGGAAAAGATAAATTCCATGGACCACGGCCAAACAGCCCGGAAGAATACACTGCATCAACATACGCCGGCCGTGAAAGCCTGAGAATTACAGTAACCTATATATAGTTCTTAAATTATTTCGTTTATTTCCTCTATTCGGAAGTATAATTTATTTTATATTGAATTATTCCCTGTTCGCTAATTCCACAATTTTGTGTTCGTCCGGAAATCCCACATTCCCTATATATACCTACGCCATCTTTTGCGAAATAGTATATGGTACATCAATCAGGAGGTAACCTACCTATCATTCCATTTCTTTTTAACATTTGTTGATGTTTGAAGATTTTGAAGTTGACTATTGTCAAAATCAGAAAAAGGTACAGTGAATGGAAAACAAAATATGTATATATATTGGGAGCAACCACGGGACGCCTGGCAGATGTGAAACAACAAAATTGATTTTTATTTAAGGAAGTGAAAATGAAATTCTTGGAAATAAAACAATTCTTTTATTATATATATGTATATATACAGCGAATAATATTACAAAATAACAACACATACGATACCCTACACAAGAATCGATCTTCCCCACATAATTTTGACAGCTAGGCGAAAATAGCCGACGAGACACTAGGCTGGTCGAATGAAGCATCCTTCTGGGCATACGTAATTGAGACAGCATTCAATACTATAGCAGCGTGCTTAAGATAGGAAGTGTATCTGGACATCTTTTCTCATTCTAATGCAGCATGATTCGATCCCTGTGATTCCGCAGCTGTATCTGTCTCTATAAGTCACCGAGTAGCAAGGTCTAGTGGATTAGATCATAGCCTAGTATTCGGGAGGTCCGGGTCCACCTGCCTTGGTCTAAGTTTTCTGTGGTTTCCTTGGATTGTTTAGGAAAATCCTGGAGTAGTAACATTCCACAAATAAGCTTTCACTTCTCTTTTGTGTTCATTTCGTTCGTCTAATCTATTTCTTCCTAATCACCACCTACCCACTCCCACGATCCTAAACGGAGACGAAAAGAGCCTTACTGTTTTAATGGTGTTTCAAAATTCCATTGTATAAATGTTCTTTATATTAGGTAATTTAAGTTCCCTAAATCCTTTCCTATTTCATCACATCCTAGTATTGTATTGTTCGAATCAAAATTGGTAACTTTCGAATCTTGTAGAGGCTTCCAACATTTTGGTTCCAAATTTATTACTTTAACTGTCAAGGGTTTCGTTGTCACGGTTGACCGGTCCCTCAAACTATACCGTGACGTCTTACTCTATAAAATCATATCTATCTCTTCATGTGTTATCTCTGTCTTCTCACCCCCTGTTACTCAACTTCACCCACATTCTTATGTATGTAAAGTTAACTTTAAGAGAAGTATTCATCAGTCTACCAAACAGAAGTCTTCAATTTCAAATCATATCGAATCATATTGAACCGCTCGCCGAGCATTGTTAACACCATATCTTGTAAAATCACGATAGCAAAGGACAAATTAATGTAAATACTGTGTATATATTCAACTGTAAAATAAATATTGTTACTCGATTAATTTTAATTAACAAATCTTCATTGGTTATTGAGGAACTCCCTCTTGCTCCAAAATAATCGTGAAGAAAAGCACTTACGTTCCACCTTCCGACTTTCCATTACAATGTGGTATTAGTAACTGGTGCGAATGAATCATGCAAATGTTTTTTTTTATCAATCAGGGTGCATTAGAGTGAAGATGAGTATCCTAATGTACTTCCTATAGCAAGCACGCTGCTATGGTTTTGTATGCTGCCTCTATACTTTTATGCCCTAAGGTTTTACCCCCTAGGTGCACCAAACACCGTTTAACATCAAAAATAGACGATGAAAATCACTTGATTCTTTTTTTTTCTAGTAATTATGCAATTCCAACAAATATGTATAAATTTCTATTTAATTTTTCGATTTAAATTATAAACTGGATATATTTTCATGACGTGTCTATATTTATATATTGTACCAACAAGTAATAAGATTTTCATGAAATTGCAAGGTGTCCCGTCGTGTCGTGACGTATAATATTAACAATATGAATAAGTTTAATAGAAAAAAGGTTCATCTAATGAAATAATTCGTCGCCCGTCGGCGGTTATGAACACCAGCTACTCTAATAGAATTTACAGGCCGTAAATGGGACTGCGGTCGTGTGAAAAAAAGACTGGGAAGGTTATAAAGGTTTGAATTCAGGCGACACGGCAAATTAGGCTCTAACTGACAGGCGGATGCGGCTAATGGGAAAAGAAATACACCGTGGCAATTTCCACAGAACCATTTTGATAAATACTTAATAAAGCAATTACTTCAGGCCACGTTTAGACCGCATCTAAAACTTATACATATATATTTAACTACATTCGTATTTAGAGCACACTGTGGACCGACTTTTAAGATAATTTTCATTTCATTAGTTTTTTAATGAAATATATGGGATTTATTTGATGGCCATGTCTTATAAATTATTTATGAAGTTAAATTTCTGAACAGGATGGATACACAATTACAAAAAAAAGTTGTGACACTCGCTTGTAATGAACATTAATTATAATGGTTAACCGGCTATAACGGACACTTTTTAAAATCCCATGCGGTCATTACATATACGTGAAGGTGTAATTTCGAACCTTCTGTAGCATGCACGTATGCAATCGGTTATAATGAACAATTTGTCAAAAATATATACCTACTAGATACTCCCCTTGTCTTTATATTGTAATAAAAATTACTGAGTAAAACATTTGTATTCTAAAATTATTAATGGGCAATTGCGGATACGGATCGTTGATAGCAGCAGGAACCACACTTACGCACTGAGGGATTCGCTCCGTATAAAACATTGGATAATATTTAGAAAAAAATTTTCACCATTATCAGATATTACTTTTCTCAATTTAGATCCATAACGATCATGATTATGACCCTAC
Organism: Agrilus biguttatus; assembly: GCA_963921985.1. NCBI lineage: Eukaryota > Metazoa > Arthropoda > Insecta > Coleoptera > Buprestidae > Agrilus > Agrilus biguttatus. Next base: position 17,446,801 of record OY998119.1, on the reverse strand, counting down.
CCCCCAAAAGTGTAACTATAAATCGATCATAATAAATATATACGAGGCATGTTTTTTAAGTAAGTACTGGCTACCTACATCTCTCACCTACGCACTAACGCCATTACAGTCTGATTCGCCCTTACTCTGATTCGCATTGTTGACTGAGTGTTTCAGATGCCTCCGATAATCGTGAGTCCCGCCGACTGTGAAGTCCAGGCTGTTATACGATTCCTTAGTGCTAAAGGACTAAAACCGATTGACATTTATCATGAGATCTGTGCACTTTACGGACAAAACAGTATGAGTGATGAAATGGTAAGGAATCTGCGCCATGCAATCCAGAACAAAAGACGTGGCAAGTTGAGCAAGGGTATCGTTTTGCTGCATGACAATGCCCATCCGCATGTGGCTAAACGCACCAAAGATCTCATCACATCTTTTCACTAGGAAACTCTAGAACATCCTCCGTATAGCCCTGATCTGGCACCCATTAATTACCATTTGTTTCTGCACTTGAAGAAACGTCTGGGTGGTCAGCGTCTTAAAGACGATGATAAAGTGAACACAGTTGTGATGCAGTGGTGAAGTGAACAAGTCAGGCGGCAGAGTTCTATGAGAAGAGTATTCAAAAACTGGCCACTGGTCAAACGTTATGATAAGTGCCTCAATATTGAAGGAAATTATGTAGAAAAGTAGATTTAGGTACAGGCTTTCATGTAAAAATAAAATTATTAAGATATCTTTGCACGTTTTTTATTAATTTCAAAACGGTACTTACTTAAAAAAACATAGCTCGTATATTATAACGATAAAGTTTCGTCGTTCTTGCTCCTTTCATTTTCAAAAATTTCAGTCAAAAAGTATTAGATTTTTTTCTGTCTCTTTCCAAATGGTTGAAATTGTGGAGTGTGATACACCATATTCCTTTGCTAAGTTTTTGTTTGGAATTCCGTCCTCTGGCATTGATATAATATGCGATTTTTCTTCAACATTATTTTTCTTGATGCGTCTTATGTACAGATAAGTTACAAACTGACTGAAGAGATATGAGAAAGTCAGCTTTGATTCTGTATGCACGTGTAGTTTGTTTCTAATAATTACAAAATACCCTAAACTCCACACGTTTTCGTTTACTTTTTCGATCTTAATAACAATTGACCATTATACTGTGGTAGATATGGCTACTCTTACCTATTTAACTTGTTTACAATACCGCTGGTCGTCCTAACAGATATATTTATCCGAATATATCAGTTAAATGTAGTCGATAATGAATTATGAAACATTAGAAACAATTTCGTTGTTGCGATTTTTGTTTATTAATTGAAAACTTATTAATAACACCATGAACATTATATTCTCATATTTAATTCGTTTTGAAAAAGAAAAAGTATTTTTTTATTGAAACCGAAGCGGTAGAATATCAATTTAAATTTAACCTTCCATGTTTCTAACAAAACCTGATATCATAGCTTCTTAACTTTAATTTATTATTTACAATAACAGTTAGATGATATTACATATTATTTTAATGTTACAATATCATTATGATGTTAGATTTTTTTGTTGTTAAAACCACACGTGTATAAAGTAGTTAACTTTAAACCATATGTCATTATGTTTGCTAGTAAATAAAGTATAATCGTTTTTTGTTTCTTTTTCAGGTGAGTTGGGAGGCAATTATATCGTAATTTCTACAATGTAAAAGGAACAGGTTAGTATTATATTGACTTTTATACTATCAAAACCTTACACATTTAATAACTCTATAACAACTTTCTACCTACGAAAAGCAAAGGTAAGGGCTAACAGTGCTCAAATTTGACTTCTGTTCCGATTTCAGATACATTTCTTTATAGACGCGCCCTAAAATGTACAAAATCAACTTTCCAATAAATATGCTTTCACATTTACTTTCACGGATTCTTTTTGCCCCCTTTTTGTAAGTATGATTCAATCTTCAAATAATGGACAAGGAAATTACATATTAGGTGAAGTTACAATCCTGCTTAGAGCATAAAACCATGAAGACAGCAATTAATACTGCAATACTGATCATGAAACAGGAAATAATTATGGTCCAACATTCTCACTCTAACGCTTTGATTTGTAGAGAGAAATACGGATGCGAACTAATGTAACGTTTTACAATAGGAATATGTCATTGCAATATATTATGATCATCTATTTGTTAATACACTTTATAATTTCGTTACAAATTAAAAGCTTTAATGATTCGATTTTTTGGGTATACATGTATGTAATCATATACAGGCATGTTTATAGTGTGTTTATAATCTTAAAGAGTATATACAAACAATGTGGAAAGATTTTAATCTCATGTGAACTTTCATTGTGTTTAAATTTTTGGATTTTGAATTAAAGTTTAGACTCTTGGAGTTTATATGTCATAGGTGACGAAGAAAATAAAATAGTACTGAACCAAAAATAAATATATAATTCACTTGAAATAAACTGAATATAAAATTGAATGAAGTGAAGAATTTAAATTTTTACCAGGAAGATCGAATGAGAACTGGTTGTTGTTTTTAAAATAGTATTGTCGAAAAATAGATAAGAGGGGACAAAGAAGTTTTTTAGTCATAGTAGCGATAAATTTGAAAAAGTCGGTAACATACAATACTGAAAACCAAATGTACCGAAGAAACCCATTGTAAAATTGTTATTAGGAAAAGTAAGAATTATAGACGGCATGCTGTTAGTATACAGAGTTGAATTGTTATGAGGGATTATAGGAAAGTACTGAAGCAATTAAATTGTCGTTATGCGAAGAATAGATAGAGAGCAGGTAAAGAGCAAGTATAGAAATAGATTTGCAAGAAAAGAATATTTGGATGATAACACTATAATACACTATACAATAAAATTTGAATATACCATAACTACATTACATCTTAACACCCCTGAAATAAATTGCAGTATAAACAGACTTAAAATTGTTGGCTGTGGTAACGATAAAATAAATAAAAATGAACGTAACTAACTATCGCTACATTAGGTTGTAATCGGCGCCCAGATGACTTATATGAAACTTGATTAGAAAAATTCAGCTTTTTTGTTCATTTCGTTGTCCAAGACATTATCCAGTTATATTTTAAAAATTTTAGTATGTATATCATCACACTACGACGAGCAATAGTAAAAGAGGTGACAAAACTCTTAGGAAACTATTTAATTGTAAGATTGGTGGCATGTATCATAGGGGTTAGGTAGACACTTTCTTCAGAAATTGAAAAAGAGCTTGATATTTCTTCCTGTTTACGTATAGAGAAATCAGGAAGGACCACCTTGTATTTAATCAATTGAGTATTTTCTGTAGCGGGGTGGCTGTAGAGCTGATAAAAATAGAAATTTATGTATTTTTGCATACTAATTACTAAAAATTAATAAAATAATCCACACTACATCAGCTGTTGTCGGCTGTCTTTTGCGGGGTAGTGTTCCAAATAAATTGTTTGGATCTTTGGTAAAGCGCGTCTTGGTATCCTTAACTGGGCGACAAGATTCGAATAGAAATCTAATGCAGCGTAGCCTATATATCCGAGTAAGTTAAGTGTTTTATGGTAGCAAATGTGCCCGTTCCCTTCAGCAGAAATAGTTACAGCATAAAGCAGCTAAATGAAACGGGTGTTAACTGTATTTTGTTTATAAATATTAATTATAGTTAAGTCGTATAATTTATTATTAAATATAAGATATTTTTAATTGTGCCTGATAATTCCAATTATTTAGCCCCTCTATAATTGTATTTACTTGTATTTCTGTACATTTTGCATGATAACAATTTAGACATATAGTAACTTAATACATATTTAATCATTTGTTATTCACGTATAATAGCAGACATTCTGACATTCAACAGTACTCAACTCAGTTTAGATCAGTCGAACTCAATCTTTCTTTTTATAAAATTATCAGTTGGAAGGACTTATATTTCAGTTCATTTTAAATAATTCGTCAATTATTAAGACGTTGAAATTAATTATTGTTATGATGGGAATTGAATCAAATATTTTAAAAGCAAAACAGTGAATTTTATTCCCTAACGGTAATCAAAACCCGAAATTAACTAGTGGCATAAAAATTATTTCTACATTTTCTATTGGTCCTTCGAGCCGGACTAGTGGTTCGTATATCTTTTGTGCAATGATTATGGAAAGTTCTATTTTAAATTTAAAGTTTGATTACGCAACACTCTTTTGTGGATTTGTATATTTGTTTTTTATACTAATTATTAGTAGATATTTATATAATGTGATAATGACAATCAATGGATTTATTAAAGTTTCATTTATGCGAAAAGATGTTTCAAATGTTCTCATGAAAAAAATTTTGATTTAAGGAATAAAGACCGATATTATTATTGAGACTTAAGAGAGAAAATTCGAAGAACAATTGTTTATTTACTCCTTGGTGGCAATAAATCACGGACGGAGGTAGAGGTGACAGATTTAGTACACTTAACTAAAAAATTAGAAACAACAGAATGTCAACTTCAAAAGCCATCTTCATGATACCTATAACAGAATTAGCCTTATTAGCAATCAATTTTCAAAAAATACATAAATAAATTGGATTGATTCAGCCGTTCCTCTGTGATAATTCATCTTAACGATAAATGAATAAACACTACCTTGTTTATTATCACTTTTTTATTTACAAATCCTTTTGACTATAGTTTCGACAAAAAGGCAAGCTTTAGTCAAAAGGATTTGTAAATAAAAAAGTGATAATAAACAAAGTAGTGTTTATTCATTTATCGTTAACATAAATAAATATCTGCGGCACATTGCTTTCGCTTCATTTAATCACTTGTTCCAACTGTTCTATAGTTTTGTAGTCTGTGGAAAACGCTGTGAAGGAATCGTCGGTTTGGAAAATAACGGTAGAATTGCGATGTGATTCAATTTTTGGTACGATCATTAAACGAAAGCAACTTTTCCAGGTGAAGTGACTGTACGACGAGGACGACGATACGAAACTCGGATGAACTATATTCGAAACTTACTGAACGTCATCATAATTTTGCGCCACAAGTAAGCTATCGTGGCGACAGTGAACGGAAAAAGGAGCATGGTGGTAGTATAGCAGCGTGCATATCGTTTTCAAGAAACTTTAAAACCAAACTGCCAACTGGCCAAGTACACTTCTCAACTTATCTCGTTTGTCGCTTGCCTTTTAAGTTTATTTGTCTCGTGCAGCTGACTTAGCTTCTGGTGAACATTGGACGCCGTCATCGCCTCTCTCTCTCTTCTTCCGCGAAAACAAAGGGCAAAACTCATTGTTTTCTCTTCTTATACGTGAGACCGCCGGCTGCGGTTTGTATAACTTTCAAATATACCAGTAATTCCGCGACTTGGAAATAATACCTGAGCTTTTGTAAGATCACGCCAGGCCGTAGTTTGCTGTATTTACTTCTTGGCTACTATCAACTTCACACAACTTTGATACAGACTGGTCAATAACAAAACTGGGTCAACTCGGCTTTCTCATGATACAATCAAACATAGGTGTCTCGACAATCAATAAAACAAATGTAGCGTCAGGTAAATTCTTAAATATAGCTTAGAAAATAATTTAGGTGTTTAAAAATTAATCGCTTCTTGTTGTAAACGTTTTCAAGCCCGGTTTTAGATTAAACGATTGAGTTTTTGGATAGCATATAGTAGGAGCCGATAACCATGATACAAAGGCACTATCAACGCCATCTGCTAAGTATGACGGAATGTTTGTAGGTAATAACACTTTCCGGAAACTCAATAAACTGTTTCATGAATCGCTTGATATACGTTACATGTGACGGGGGATATCCAATTGCTGCCCGCGAAAATATTTTACCTGAAATTGTGGCATTGCTGCCCACCATAATTGAGTTGGTTGAAAGTGATTGGGATTAACAACAAATTGTGTTAGAAAGTTACAGAACATTCAAAAGTTGTTCTAATTTTTTCAATCAACTTTACACTCTTCACGTCGATCTGAAAAGCGCAGAAAATTGCACAAATGTGAAAGAACCACGTAAAAATGACTTCAACATTAGCACATTTACCAATGGAACAATCACCAAACACATCCGCAATATGCAGTTACAATGACTATTTTATTGATCAATGGGTAACTAGGCTAATTATGATTATAAGACACTGTATAATATAGTATGTAAAAATATATATTTACAACCATTATTATGCTTTTGGTCAGAAATCGTACAGCTACATCCTCTGTAGCGGCTAAAAACCACTAGATGGCAGCAATTGCCTCTATGTCATTTTTATATATATTTACCAAAAAAAAAACGAGTTTTTAATTTTTTAAGATGGATATACACATATATCATATTTTATCCCGTGAAAATCAGGTTCAAACTTTGAAACATATCTTTCTAAATTAAATGTTTAATGTCATCTCCTGAATGCAAATATAAATAAAATATTTTCAAACGAGCCCTAGGTTTTCGCCTTGTGTGTAGTACCTAACATATATGTCTTTCTATATGTATCAAATTGTACCATAAATTCGGCATTTATTTGTATAAAAAAATATTTACTTATTAAATTATTATTATTATCAAACAAATACGGACCCGGGCAGCAATGCCACTGTATAATCTCTTTTTAAATCTGGCGAGTAGCAATGCAACTTTTTCAAGGCGCGGGCAGCAATGAGACTAAGTCATGTGACGGAGTAGCAGGTAGTGAAATATTGAAATTATATATCTACAAGTAGTGTCAGTACTTCTATCTATTACCATGAACTAGTATACAAGGGTGTGTGTTATTATTTCAATTATGAAAATGATACTCAACTCGATAAAGGTATAGTGAGGGTAGGCATAGAGGAAGATGATTTCGAAACTATCGTTTCGTTTGTTCAAACATTCCCGTTCCACGTAAACTAAACCAGTTGGAACACAAACACCTGTGATAGCAGAATTTCCTTATCAGCTGCGCTGGTTTCCAATAACAGTACGGGAACAAAGTGGGTCGTCTAATATTTAGCGAATTGGAGTAAGTTTAATAATTTATGAGGCCAGCTTTGAATAGAGCTCTCTTAACAATACACTGTTTAAGGCCTGAGGCATTTTCGCCTTCTTGGGACTGGCAATAAACTGTGTACTTTACACTTGACCGAGCACTGCTCCAGCTCATCAAACTTTCAAAGTAGAAGCTGAGGAATTTCGGGCAACTTGCCGAAGTTATTTGTTGCGCTGATGCCTACGTGTACGTGCAAACTTGGATCTCTTTGGAAGACATTTGGAACTGATTGGGATTAAGACCGCATAGCAGCCATGCGGTTTCTTCGACGAATCCTTTCACGAAAGCGATTCGTTAAAAGCTGGTGGTTTTGATAAAGGTCTTCACATCAAAATAGCTACTGAACTGATCTTTTGAAGCTTTTCTCCTCCTTCAACATATTAATTACAAAATCAAACATATATATAAAAAAACAGAAAAAGTTCACTTGAATTTAAATTTGAACCAACTCAATAAGAGATAATTTCTTAGAAAAAAGGCCTTTAAAGGAAAAGCAGACAGATAAACAACTGATCCTATAATGGTTCGGTTTTATTAATTTAAAAGTACAGAACCCTAAAAACAGGAAAGTTAATCTTGTCAAAAAACATTTATATGTATCAAAATCGTGTATTACACTTACAGATAAAAGATAAAAAATTCGAATTTGTGTATGCTGAAAATTGACATTGAGTCCTTTGTCAAAAATTTACTGAAACCATCAGATGTGAACCAAAACTCACTAATTCTTATCAGTTTCGTTAAATCACTGACTAATCCAACCACTTGATTAAAACTTATTAGGAATAAAAATCCGTAGATGGCGCTATACTGATAAATACATGACTACAGTCAACCACCGAGCGACGTGGTCTAGTGCTCTAGATCATTGCTTCCTTGGATCATATAGGCAAATGCTGGGACAGTAATGTTCCACAGATAATCATTCACTTCTCATCTGTCTTCATTTCGTCCGTCTCATATTTCTCTCCCTAACCACACCACACACCCATTCCCACCATTCCTGCAAGGAGGCTGAAGAGGGCTTTACCCCCTACCCTCCGGCTTTGCACTACAGTGTAGGTCGGAGGGATTGCCCGCCCACCAGCACGAGTAGCTGGTGGGAATCAAACACACAAAAAAAATAAAAAGAACAATGCAGTAAACTGGTGGCTATAAAAGAATTTCCTCCGAAAAACTATCCTGGATACATACCAGCTATATGTATGTAGATTATATAAAATGAATTTAGAGCAACGGAATTTTAATTTTTGATATTTGGAATAAAATGAGGGTAGTTATTTGCATAAATAAACAAATAGATATCTAGCTAAGTATACATACGGGCAGATATATGAACAATAGTCGTATGCTGCGAGCGTTTTCAAACGATTAAACACGGTAACCACGCGATTACAGCAGTGAAATTTTACAACCAAAACATCTGGTGCCACCCGAAGTTCATACTGGCGCACTTCTGCTCCAGTTATTTCCGGTCAAAAGCTTTCGCTTGCGAAACGTTTCCTTGTTTAAATTAGTATGCGAGGAAGAAAAGAAAACTATTCGCGATTCCATTCTCCAAAATTGTAATATTCTACTTTGTCGTTTCCAGAGCGGCGATCTGGGAAATTGCACTTCTCACAAAGGAAATGATCACCTGGAAGCTTGTATTTCGCTGATTAAATTTTAGTGACCGTTGAAAAGACTAATGATAAACTTTTGATATCATCCTAAAGGCAAAACGAACCCGTACTTTCATGAAAACAATTCTTGCATTCATTCACTATTACGTATGTTTTAATAATCGTTCTCCATTAAAGTTATTAAATAAACTTTTGGATTAGTTCAACCGCAGAAAATGAACAGTACCTGTATAAACAGTTTCGGCTGGTGTAACTGCAGCCTAATATTTCAATATCACATTTACTTATTCAAAAATATAAATCGACATCTAAATGTATTGTATACAATATACTTATATTTACGGGGCATGTTTTTTAAGTAGGTACCGTTTTGAAATTCTGCCGCCGTAGCGCTGCTAAGATCTGGGCAGTTTACGGACAAAACATTATGAGTGATGGAATGGTAAGGAAGTGCGTGATAGCGATTAAAGATGGCCGTACAAATGTTCACGACAATGCCAGTCCGCATGTGGCTAATTGGACTAAACATCTCATCACATCTTTTCACTGTGAAATTCTAGATCATCCTCCGTACAGCCCTGATCTGGCGCCCAGTGACTACCATTTGTTTCTGCACTTGCAGAAACATCTGAGCGCTCAGCGTCTTCAAGACGATGACGAAGTCAAAACAGTTGTGATGCAGTGGTTAAGAGTTAACAAGTCAGACGGCAGAGTTCAATGAGAAGGGTATTCAAAAACTGGTCAAACGTTGTGACAAGTGCCTCAAAATTGAAGGAAATTATGTAGAAAAGTAGATTAAGGTACAGGCTTTCATGTAAAAATAAAATAATTAAGATATCTTTGCACGTTTTTTATTAATTTCAAAACGGTACTTACTTAAAAAATATGCATCGTATATAAAGGGTAATTTCTTAATATAACTGCATTCCATACCAAGAGGACATTTCGTAATATAATACTATCCTTTAATTAAGTCAAATTACTAAAATTTATTAAAACTATAATTTAAGGAATTTCTTGAGCCTTTTGTCGAGCGCGTCGCGAAATGCTCAACTAGGCGATCAGAATGGTTCTGTGCGTCACTGAAGCCGTACCCGCTCCCCTCAGTATTCATATTTATTAGCATAAAACAGCCAATTTAGGAGGGTAATTGAGCTGCAATAAATGAAGACTTTGCAGACAAACATAGTATTCTCGGCCTCTCTGCGAGGCAAAAATAATATTTTCATTGGCAATATGCAGTTCTTTTATAAGGACAATGCATATTAAACATATTATTGCACGTATGTGTTAATGGGGCTCCACGTGCAATTGATGTACGCCTATTAAATTATCGTTTTTACTCATTTCGAGTGGGAATTCTCAATACAGATATACTTTAAGGAAAGGAATGTCTTTATTTCAACATCTGTGGTCTGCGTGGACTATAGCGAGTAGAAGCTGGAAGAGTTGTATGTTATATCTATTAATCGCTTCGTGTGCATATATCTAACGGTATGATTGGTCAAGAAGAAAAAGTACCCAATCGGGGATCTGTACGAATGTGCAAATGGAGCAATGGGTATGCTAGGAATAAATATAAGTTAGAAGTCTATTAAGTTTAGTCATTAGAAGTCTATGTTATAACGTACAGTGGCTGGCACGTAAGGAGATTCAGCGACGGTCAGATTGACAGGTAGGTAGGCGGAGACTTTTAGCATAACAATAAATGAAACAGCCAATAAGAATATAGCTGGACCGAAATTTCAACTTATAGTTCAGCCGCGCGTATCACTGAGAGGAAAAGTACTGAACACGGAACACAAGTGAATTAATTCAACTGATGGGGTTTTAATGATGTATGCGAAGTGAACAATTAAAATTTCACTATCATCATAAACATAAGGAGAACATCACGGTTATTAAGTACCTAATTATATAAATCTAGTAATAATAGCTAATTTAAAGTTTATTAGGTATGCATAGAAATAAGTTGTTGACAAACAAAATAAAGCCGAATGAACAAAACTTGATAATATGAATTATGAAGTGTATCTTACCCAGGTCTATTCGATCGTCATATTGCTCACCTACGTTGTTTATGGGAATCAGCTATTGTCGGTTCGATACACTGGCTATTAACGTAATTTGGAAGCGTTGTTTATAGTTGTTAAATGAAATACAACAAATATGTGACATCCTAACTTTATTATGAATGAAATGAAAAAATGCCAGGGAAATCCCAGTAATATTAAAATTTAAACAAAACAACTGGAAATTTACGTTTCCTTTTATTTAAGGTTTCTCCGACAAATACAGGTTTTCCATTGCTCGGTGCATCATTGGCTTCTTTTACAATTGTTGAAATACTTGTAACAGAAACACCTGTTGCTTGGGAAGCGTCCTTTATTTCACCCATAATGTTTACAGGACCTTCCACTCCGTTAGTTCTTAAATTGACCATACACAAAAACACATTGTAAACCACTTTTTTTGTCTGATTACTCAGTATTTTACTCTTCCCAAGATTACTCATTTCGAACACAATTTACATACAACCACTTCGCTATTCTGTTAATTTGCAACTGTTTGCCACTAAGCTACTGAACTTTGTTGAGCAGTTATCATTCTGCCTACCGGTCGGTTAACCCCGCCCTAAAGGGGCTAGACTTTGCCACTGCGCATCCGATGATTTATGGCTTTTGAATCTCCTTAGGTGCCAGTCACTGTAGTATGTAATTGTTGAGACGTTTGAATTGTGTTCGGATCGATGCAATTGTGACAGTCTGCCAATGGATTTAGTTTACAGCTTGCTTTATCTAAATCAATTTTTCAATGCTCATAAGAAGAAAAAATAGCGTTAAAATGAAGACAAGCCGTTGTGCAATGTTATTATCGTTATTATTAGCGTTAGCCGGGGAAAATCATTTAAGCCGTAATTTATTTAATAAACAAATTTATAGAAGAACAACTAGATTTGTCGGTGCAACAATAAAAAGTATTGTTTTGTTCTTCATATTTATTTCTTGGCAGCGATAAAGCACTCTAGGATCGCAGGATTCATCTAACTTGAACAAACTACAAAAGTAAACATTTGCAGAACACTACTTCGTTTCATCAAGAACCGCCTTTGTCTGTATATCTTTTGTTATTAATTGCAAAATAATTATAACAAGAATTATATATGTACCGCAATTGATCAATTGTCTGTATTAACCGTTGTTGTCTTTCCTTTCACAAAGTGAGCATCTAGTGTTACACTTTTGTGTGGTAAAAAGGAAAAAAAAAATGATATGGCATTCGAATTTCTTAAAAGCTTACTACTGGTAATATTTCTCATTCTACTTGACATCTGATTCAAAAGAATGATAAGAAGATATTGCGATAGGAATTCCAGAGGCCAATGGACTAAAGCCAATCAGCAAAGCAGATAAACGAGCTCGACCGCCTGTGACCGAAAGCTCGTTTGGGACAACTAATAAAATGGGCCGAAACGTACGGAAACGCGATGACGTAATACGATGATGATTCGGAACGATTTTGTGTGTTGGAGCGGAAAAGAAAAATTCACTGTTTTGTTCCCAGCCCTTACATAAAACACCTGGATGAAGAGGACCGACGATCGTACAATCAGTTAAAATAAATCCGGACGCATCCCAATCGTTGAGAATGCCATTTTCTTCGTCCAAAATAAACACGCAATAAGAGGGTCGACGTAATAGAAGCCTGAAGGTGGTCCCCTTCATGCATTAAGAATAGAATTTGGAATGGATTGTATTACGTTAATGTTGCTGTACACATGGCAAACACAGGCCGAGAAAATATGCCGCACATGTACTTATACAAAAATTGCACATCAAGTAAAATTACAACAGATTAAAGCGCTTAATTAAAATTTAATTTTCAATCTGTATACTTAATTGCAAGGAGTGTTGGCATAGGTCACAAGTGTTATATCCCTAATCCTTTAGTTAATGATATCCGCACCTTGCGAGTGTAAATGAAACGCTGGACGAAGTTTTCCCTTATTTATTGTCAACACTTCGAAACTAGACTTATGTAACAGTTAATACTAAAATACCTAACTTTTACAAGAATTCCTAAACATTGAACTAATTAAAACGACTTAACATAAAAGGAACGACTTAGGATAAAACGAAAAGAACGACGTTAACGAGTTTGAATTTCAGAGGAAAAGTACCCTAAGAAAGACTAAGTTCATTTTCCCGCTAATACCGTAGTAAGGGGCTGGTCATCAGAGAACATGTTGTTTTGTAGCACTAAGTGCTCGACGTTTGAGTCTTTTCGGAACCGTCCTCTTTGAAACTGTTTTGTTGCACCAAGTGCACTTTTTTTTTGTTTAGATTATTCTCGAGGAGGGGAAATCTCCAAAAGACACCCCCGAGAGGGTAGTGTCAGATTCACCGTAGCGCCTACCAACTAAAAGTCCTCCTCGAGATAGGAGCTCAAAAGGGTGGGAGTAGGATTAGGTTGGGTGGTATGTAGGGAGGAAGCGTTGGGAGATCGGTGGCCCACCATAGATGGTTGGATGGGCACTCGCGCTGAAAAGCGAAACTAGAAAAAAACTGGCGGTGAGCGGGAGGAGTGGCAGCTCATTATAGAAGGTGACAGGGCCTTCTAAAACGATCGTTCGGTTTGGGGGAAATGGCAGAAAGTACCGAGATGGAGGGATTCGGGTGACCTGTCACTGAATCGCGGAGATTTGCTGCGAATCTGCTTCAGGGAGAGAAGGGAGACCGGTTTCTTTCAGAATCTGAGAATTTCTGATGAACCAGGGATAGTTTAATGCAGAGCAAAGGACCCGCATGTATGTGCCTTGTAGGAGTTGAAGGCGGCGGGGAGGGGTACAGCCCCTGATGGGAATAGCATATGTACAAATCCTCCCGATGATCACCAAGTGCACAAAATTTGATGTCTTATATACCTACTATCCTTCAGAATTTTTGTCGTAAAACAATATTTTAACAGAATGTAATTCTATCTTATACATAAAAAGTGAACCATACAAGTAGATCATAACACAAGTAAATGTTCCATGTATAAAATTAAAGATCAATGTTCATTAAAAAGAGTGCGGGAGGATCGGTCACATGGTTCACGCATGTGTTACTAAAATGAGCACCGTAGGAATATTTTCGTGAAATTTTAGGGCGAAAATGACCGAGTTCTTGCAAACAACTGCATAGCCGTGACAAGAAGAATCAAAAATATCGACAAAGTTCTTCGCTTCTCAGATTCATAATAAAACTAATATGTAAAATTATAACTTTTTATATTTTGAAAATAATTGTAGGCACAAACGCTTCATGTTGGTGTGGATTTCGTTACTCATGTTTAGTGGCGACGGAATACCTAACAAATTAACTTTTGGGTGTTTCATTCTTACGAGCTACTCACACTGGTGGGCGGGCAGTCCATACGAACTACACTATAGTGCAAAGCCAGCAGGTAGGACGTAAGGCCCTCTTCAATTTCCTTTTAAAAATTGTGTATGTGGGTGGGTAGTAGTTAGGGAGAGAAAGATGAGGAGGACGAAATGAAGACAGAAGTTAAGTGAAAGATTATCTGTTGAATGTTATTGTCCCAGCATTTGCCTAAATGATCCATGGAAACCACATAGAACCTGGACCGGGGCACATAGACCCGAAATCGAACCGTTGACCTCCTGAACGCTAAGCAATGATCTAAAGTACTACACCACGCCGCTCGGTTAGGAAGATCTGTTCTAATGCCACGTATCTAGGATCTAGTCCAGTCGGAAAGGGCTACAAAAACCGTATTCACGAATATAACCATTCCATAAAAAACAAAAAAGTTATACACATTTCTCGGAACATTGTGTTAATCATAGTCATGGTTCTGTAGTCGGTGAGAACAACACTAAGGCACTTCACATTCAAATAAGGGATGATTGTTAAACCTTTTTGAAAATTTAGAAATGAAAAAAGTCTAACAATCAATTCTAGGTATACTCGTACAATACACCCTTGTTGTTGTCGCCACATTAGGCTAATTTAAAGGTTTCCCATAAACAGGTAGTATCAAGGATCAGGTATATATACATTTGTAATTGGAATAAGTCGCAGCTCAATTTGAAACGTCTCTTTGATAATGAGTTATGACAGTTTCTAATAAAAAGTTGAAACAAGAATTAATTTTTCGATCTTTCTACTGGAAGACCTATTGTTTGTGTTGACCACTCAACACGTGAATTCTGCCATGTGTTAAAAATCAACAGATGAAAAATCATGTGTTCTCAAGTGTTTCCCATGTTATGATTTCTTTAAATGCAACAATAGAAATTTTCCATCGAAAATGTTGATACCGATCTTCAGCATGCAAACTTTTGTATTATAGATTCATACAAAAAAGTAAATAGCGTGCTTTTTTATTTTTTTGTTACACGCGATTCGAAATTTAAAAATGTTTGAAAAATAAACATTAGAGGATGTTAAAAAGATTAATTTGGATCAGCCTTCTCTTAAGCCATTAATTAAATTTCACAAAATAATTTTCTTCTAATGACAGTTTTCTATGTGACTGAGACATGTTTTTATCTTTAGTTAAAAGATCGGGCAAAGAAATGTAAAGTTTAAAATACAATATTGAATTTTTGCAAACAAGGGCAATCAGTGTTGTTTCCCATGACGATTCTCGGTATTTTGTGTACGAATTGATGATATTTTTCAACACAAACCAAACAAGATTGAATAATATTGCGATCTGTAGATATTTACTCTTAGATATAGCATTTCATAATGTTTGACCAGGAACCGAAACCTCTTTAGTAAAAAGTTTTACTAAACGATATCGATTCTTGTGTTATGGTTTTATGAATCATTTTGAATTAATGAAAGGAAAGAAAAGAAAATTACTTTTAAATGCTTCAAATTTTTTTTAATGAGAATCACTCTACAATTGTTTCGGGTTGTTAGCCCTTTATCAAGAGTAATGTATTACTGATTACTAATATTATACAGTAATAAATTACTCTTGATAAAGGGCTAACAACCCGAAACAATTGTAGTGATTCTCAATAAAAAATTTTGAAACATTTAAAAGCAATTTTCTTTTTTTCCTTTTATTAAAAGTTTTACTGGTAATTGCCATCAAACTGGCTAATTTTCTAAGATTTAGTAATTGGTAAGACAGTTTGTGATATAAATTATTTGCTATTCATACTAGCAATACCAACTAATACTGAAAATATGGAATATTCCTTATCAAAATAATTTATGTAAAAATTACTGATAGAAAGAGGAAAGATTATTTTACTGTAATTTTAACCCTTCGCAGATAAAATATTATCTATTTTAGTTTTCAGCGCTTTCCAGCAAACTAAATATCTTTTAAACCTATTTAGCACTAAGTTTTCAAAATTAGTAGCGAAGTTTAAAGAATTATTGAAATATTTTTTCACGAAACTTTGATTACTTTCACGTATCATTGTTCCCTGCTTATTACGTCTAAACAAAATTTGAAATTTAACTGCACCTATAAATAATATAATTAAAATAAAAAATTAACTATAAAAGTACGTATCTAAAACTGGCTGGTTCATAGAACGGTCGACCAGAATCAACATAAGGATGAAACGACGCGGGACCTTCGCTCGTGTAAATAATTGAAAACAGAAAAATGAACTAATAAATAGTGACTTGAATGCAAAACGGTTATAAGAGAAATTTACTTCAATTCCCAGAAATAAAATTGCATTAAAAACATAAATTGATTTATTCTAATAATTGCAACCGTGGAAGGACATTAGAGTACGGTTAAGGGTTGAAAATGTTATTTAAACCGTTACAAGAATTTTAAAAGTACTTAAGTGACTTCGTAAAACCATTCTTTGTATAATTCACCTTGAAATTCTTAGAACTAAATAACAGAAAGTTGTTATTGACAAATTAATTTGTCGGTAAACTTCTTGAGGGGTTTAAAGGGTAGCGAATAAATTTATATAGTTCGGAGAATTCTAAAATTATGTGATTGACTTCTCACACAATTATTCTGAGTATTTAAGATGGAAATTCTTGAAGCTAAAAATTAAAAGCATTATTATTAACAAATTAGTATGTCGATAAGCATTCGATAAGTAGGTTTATAGAGATGAAAGAAATATTTCAACCTAACTTGATGCTGAAGGAAAGGGAAAAGATCATATTACCGTAATTTTGACCTTTCGCCGATAAAATATTATAACATGACCACTGTTGTACGAGGCATGTTTTTTAAATAAGTACCGTTTTGAAATTAATAAAAAACGTGCAAAGATATCTTAATAATTTTATTTTTACATGATAGCCTGTACCTTAATTTACTTTTCTACATAATTTCCTTCAATATTAAGGCACCTGTCCTAATGTTTTACCAGTTTTTGAATACCCTTCTCATAGAACTCTGCCGCCTGACTTGATAACTGTTAACCACTGCATCACAACTGTTTCGACTTCGTCATCGTCTTGAAGACGCTGACCGCCCAGATGTTTCTTCAGTCACTGGGTGCCAGATCAGGGCTGTACGAAGGATGATCTAGAGTTTCTCAGTGAAAAGATGTGATGAAATCTTTGGTCCGATTAGCCACATGCGGACGGGCATTGTCATGCACATTTGTGCGGCCATCTTTAGATGCTCTCACCCACTTCCTCACCATTCCATTACTCATGATGTTTTGTCCGTAAACTGCACAGATCGCATGATGAATATCAATCGGTTTTAGTCCTTTATCACTAAGGAATCGTATAACAACCAGGACTCACAGTTATCGGATGCATCTTAAACACTGAGTAAACAATGCGAATCAGATCAAGGGCAAATCAGACTGTAATGGCGTCAGTGCGCAGGTGAGAGACGTAGGTACCCAGTGCACATGCGCGGAACGCTGACGAATTTCAAAACGGTACTTACTTAAAAAACATGCCTCGTATTTACTATGACTTAGTTCCTATTGAAATTGATTAAAAAAATCAAACACTAAGTTGAATTGTCAACTACGGAAGAATTTAAGTGTTCACTAGGTTCCTTCTGGGTGAACGAATTGATTACACCCTCTATTACATAAGTTAAACTTAGTTTGTTCTTTCTTCTAGATAATCCTATTTTTGTTGTGTTACAAATATGTGCATATTTATTGACACAAAATGTATATATTTACATTTAAGAGAAATAATAAAAGAGTCTGTGGTGTAAGGTTGTGACATTAAAATCTGAGCATAAATTAATGTTGCAGTCACGGATGGGCGGACGGACGAGTGTTTGGTCGGGATAAGGATGGAAGGGTCCAGTTGATTTCAGATTCCATTAAAAGGTCCCTTTCAGACATAGCCGCCCTTGGAGGGCGCGGTGAAAGGGTGTGTGTGTTCGCAACAAGCAAAAGCAGAAGCAAAGGATACGATTTCGAACATGCCGTTTCATCGGCATCATCGTCACCGTCATCAGTCGTATCGCTGCCCGAAACCCGGACCCGTCCGTCGTCCGGAGCCGTTTCCTCGCGCGCGACGACATAGACTCTAAATTAATTATGCAACCCTCCATTTGGACAATAGCCATTGTGCCAGAGCGGCGTCTCCACGGGAATTAATGACGACCTTTCTTCGACATAATGAGCGAGTTGGCGACGTTGACTTCGGATTTAAAGGCTCACGTGGAAGTTATTGTTACTCGAAATTACCGTTCCAATTGTTGTCATTCGGAATAGTACACAAAAGAAATTCTTCCAACGCATAATTGCCCGAAATAATCTCTATCTCCCACACCCTTTACTCTCTGTCTCTCTCACACTCACCCTCTCTTCTTTTGCAGCACGCGTATCCCACTTACAACCTCTTAACCCTTTTGTACGATCAGAAGGTAACGGGTGACCTTCCGTTTTTGTCTTATTGATGGTCGTTGACTTGATCGTTATCTGGGATGTTTTTGCAAATTGCCTACTATAGAAGACAGTCTCCTGAGTCCTAACTGCGGCCAAAATTAAATGGGAGAAATATTGAGATGAATCTGGTTAGGGAAATGTTCCATATCAGACCTTTTCAATTAAAATGCGAAACGCGGTGGAACGGATTATAAAGTTTCAGAAGGAACATTTGACAAAAAGTAATCTTCTACAAACAGTTGTTAGAAGGAAAAGTTACTGTAATTATGACGCATATAAACGGCTTTCAGAATACAATAGGAAGAGAATGATTGTTACCATTTTGAATGAATGCTTACGACATGTACAAAATGTTGGCAGATGATCGAAGAAAAATGACCAGAAAAACTCAGTGGAATTGAATAAAGAATTTTAATTGATAATGCCGTGGTAGAAACAATGACATCGTCTGACCGTTACAAATTATATATTAGGCACTTGCCGCTTTACGTTCTACCTAACTACCATGAAACTACTTTATAAACTTAACAGAACAGTAGGACAGAATACCCAAAACTAGAAATTTCTTATACGAGGCATGTTTTTTAAGCCATAAAGCCTGTACCTTAATCTACTTTTCCTATATAATTTTCTTCAATATTGAGGCACTTGTCATAACGTTTGACCAGTTTTTGAATACCCTTCTCATAAAATTCTGCCGCCCGACTCTCATCACCACCACTGCACCACAACTGTTTTGACTTCGTCATCGTCTTTAAGACGCTGACCACCCAGATGTTTCTTCAAGTGCAGGAAGAAATGGTAGTTACTGGGCGCCAGATCAGGGCTATACGGGGGATGATATAGAGTTTCCTAGTGAAAAGATGTGATGAAATCTTTGGTCCGATTAGCCACATGTGAACGAGCAATTTCATAGAGATCAACTTGACACGTCTTTTGTTCTGGATTGCACGGTGCAGATTCCTTACCATTACATCACTCTTAAAGGTCTCTTAAACATTCAGTAAACAAGGTAAATAAAGGCGATTCAGACTGTAATGGCGTCAGTGCGTAGGTTAGAGATATAGATACTCAGTGCGCCTGCATACTTACTTAAAAATCATGCCTCCTATACAAACTTACAATACTCAATATATCTTTATCTATCTTTACAACTAAAAAATAACACAAAACTTATAGAAAAAATAAAATAAACCACTTAATATTTGTCTATACTTTCTACGTTTCCAGTGGCATATCTAACGACGGGTTGGAGAGACAAGTTACCTGGGGCCTGTGGCATCATGGGTCCCCTTATATATCAATAAACAATTTTCTTCAAAAAAGAAAGAAAGGATGCACAACTTTTTATGTCACGAAAAATTCACTTATCTGTTTTTTTTTGTAATCTGCAAATGCTCGAGTATTTTAAAATTTGATTCCTGAAAGTCCCGAGAAGCCACTACATACGTTTTCAGTATTTCCATTAAATCTGTTAGATTCCCTGAACAGCACATATCGTTCTGATCTTGTTAATGTGTTCCATTCATCAGCTTGCGGACTTCTTGATAATTGAAAACGTTGCATTATCCACAAGCTTGTGCAGCTTCAACTTTATTCTTAACGTTCCTATTAAGGTCGCATGAACTGAACGACTTTCTTCTAAGTTGAAAATTATTAATGATTATTTGTGTAGCGGTATGGACCAAAAACATTTGAGTAATTCGAGATGATTTTCTATTGCAAGTGAAATTTCTATAAAGGAACAATTTTAATCTTGGAGGCGAATACAAATTTTTAGAATTATGTTAAATTATCTGGAAGCCCCCGTTTTCGTAGTTACGTTACTGTATACCTTTCCATATTTATATTTGTGGGTCCTGCTGTAAAATATTTTAAATAAAATTTTTGTCCAATCCATCGAAAACTGTTATATACATCTATTTTAGTCATTCAAACTCAATGAAGCCCCCAAAATCACATTACTGTCAAAATAAAGGGAGAAAAGAAAAAGTGCGCAGCTGCCTTTTATGGTAGTTTAAAGGAGGTTTCAGGTAGCTAAGACGCGTTTTTACCGTTCTCAAACAACATAAACCTTAATTTAGGTAACGATCACAAATTACGGTAACAGAAGAAGCTTTAGATGACTAGAAAAGAAAGTGTCGTCTGATATCCTACACGTCTAATAAGGTACGACCGTCGAGAGCTTTACAAAATACCACATACGTAAAGATAATAACACAGTCACCATAGGCGCAACTGATTCTTTTTCTATTGTGAAGGAACTGGAAAATTACAAATCTACCTATTAAAAAAAGATGTTTGTCACTTTACTCCTAACTGATGATAGAATAAAAGGATATATAAATTAAAATAAAATAAAAATAAAATTGACCGGAAATTACTAAATAAATAAAAAACAAAACAAGAATTTTGCGACCGGTAATTTATTTAAATATTGGACTTACTATTACTATATTATTACTATCTTACTCTAATGAGATAGATTTTCTCCAAAGAATGCAGAGCACAACAACAATCAACCCGCTCAATGGCAAAACGGTAAGAATATACTTCCCAAGAGAGCAGGATCTGGTTCAATTCCCACCTGAGAGATTTTTTTCAATAAAATTATAACCAATAAATAAGTTTTTTGGTGTAGTAGATCGTATTATGGTTATGTGTTTTTTTTTTGTTTTTTTTTACTCCTTATGTCAGACTTAAATCGTTTCAAATCGTACGTGTATTGTTTATTTTTACCGTTACTGCTTCGTAGTATTTCGGGATAGAAAGACACCTTAAGGACGAAGATTAGTTTGCTACCCAGACGTTAGTTAAAGTGGTGAATATTTAATTGGATTATGAAGGAGAAGGCAGAAGCACGGGATGATTATAACACTAAATGTGTGAATTTGCCTTAATTGAGTCCTTGCACTATGAGTAAGATCCGATGAAAAATTAGACATAGTATTTTTCAAAATTTGGCAGTAACCTCTTATTTAGAAAGATTGCCAAACCAGCTTAAATAAGTTTCCACCCCTATCGTGGATGGAACATCCCTTATAATGCAGATAACCACACCTAAAAAGAACTTAACAGTGTTAAATTTCTTCAGTGCTCCTCATAACATTTTTCAAAAGCACGAATCGAACTGTGATCCAATTTGCGATGTTCGTCGTCGTGACTGAATAAATCACCGTGACCCACCCTGCGTCACGTTAACAAACTGTGATTCATTTTGCGGCGTTACGCATCGTTGCAACCAAAGATCAATTTAATTTGAATTTTTACATGACCGATAATTGCATGTAAAATATTTTTTGTTTTTAGTAAAGCTGTTGCTTCTTAAGTAGGTACTATATATATTTATATATACGTTGACCGAGCGGCGTGGTGCTCAAGATCATTGCATTCGGAACTCACCGGTTAGAACCCGGGTCCGGCTGCTCTGGTCCAAGTTTTCTGTGGTTTCCTTGGTTCATTTAGGCAAATGCTGGAGCAGTAATATTCCACAGATAATCCTTTGCTTATCTTCTGTCTTCATTTTGTCCATTCCACGATTCCTGAAAGGAGGCTGAAGAGGGCCTTACGCCCTACCATCCAGCTTTGCACTACAGTGTAGGTCGAAGGGACTGCTCGCCCACCAGCACAAGTAGCTGGTGGGAATGAAACACGAAAAAGATAACTGAACGTTGGCAGTAATAAGTTATCTACTCAATCCTAATATGCCATTTTGGATTATCCGTAATGATATTTCATTTCAGTAATCTGGATGAAGAATGCGGTATTGTCAGTGGCGGATCTAGAGGGAAGAGAATAGGGGAAACGCCTTCCCCAACAACTCCATGACTATAGATTACTTCAGTATTATGAAACATGTTAATTGTTAGGGCATTTGCCCCTGAATTTTAGTATTATTTAATGCTAATGCTATTCCAAATAAGATTATCTCCAGATTTTAGAAAAAAGCTAATTCCTCCTCCTAAGACTTGTTTCTAGATCTGCTCCTGATATACCAATCTAATTTTAAGGTCTTATTTGCTGATACTCATCAATAACTTGTGATAATTTTGTTAGTTAGTACTCTGTAGTAGAGGTAAGTACTACGATTATTTTTTGTGAGTCGATACAAACGATTCAATTTCATAAAAGGAATCGATTCTTATGATTCGTTCATTTGAATGACGATGGTGTTGTGGCTGTGGTGTCGTAATCTCCACGACTCTACGTTTCACTATGACGATTTATTTGATTGATCTACACACTAAGCAGTGAATTGATTCATGCAATTCTTTTTTAAGAGACATTCAAACGAACGATTCGTTCAATCATTGCCCACCTCTACTCTGTACCAACTGGGTACCTTTCATTGTTCCATCTATGGCGTAAATAGTACGTGTAGCATACATGTGTAAGATACAGAAAGATACATAGGACATTTTATTCAAACGGAAACTTCTAGTATTACACGCGGTCTTCATAATATAACAACAAAGCATACGTAGAAAAGCATACAACATGTGTACAATTCATACGTGCGCTGTTATATTCACAAGGGGAACTATTAGTATTCTCGTTTGTCGTTAAATAAACGGGCACTATGAACACGCTGGTAATTATAATACCCTGTGCATGTACCAAACCAGAAAGAAACAATTTACATACAAACGTACATTATCATTTGCAAAACACGGTATTAAGCAATAACACTTTATACAGATTACAAATTAGATAATCACGAAATAATAAGCGGCAATGGGACACGATTTTTAAAAAGTATAAATTAAGGAAGGATCACTTTGCGTGTTGATGCCCAATTATGAATAGGTAAACGTGTAGCCAGGATTTTATTTATTATTCAATTTATTGTTCAGCTTCATACATTCGTTTATTTTTCATTATACAGGGTGGGCCAATAGGGCGTGGACGGAAGATTGTGTCTTTACTTTTGATTTTACGAAAATATGATTTGAATAAAAGTTTCATCAAATGAACTCCTTCATATTTTAAAATTATTTTCGATTATACAGGGTGTTACGTTTTGCCTGGGTGCTACCTTACTTCATTATTTTAAATGGAACACCCTATAAATTATTGCATTTTTGAATTTTTCGTTGAAAATAAAGGTCACTTTGATGAGCAGATATTGGGTCGAAGTTGCACCGTTTCGGAGTTATTTAGAATTAAAGAAGAAAAAAACTGTTTGCAGCGTCTTAGAATAACCATTATATCTCCGAAACGAAATAAGATAAAAGGATCCAGGTTTCACCATTGTGTTGAACAAGGAATTACCTATCGTGTCATACTAAAATTTAACTCATTTAGTCTTTTCGAAAATGAATCAGACAATTTTTAATTTTTTAAATTTAAAACAACCGTAATTTAATTTTTAAATGGAATTGTATATTTTTCTTCACGTTATCAAATCTACAATTCATTCCCTTTCGATTTTATTAACCCATGTTATG
The DNA here is from genome assembly GCA_963921985.1 of Agrilus biguttatus. NCBI lineage: Eukaryota > Metazoa > Arthropoda > Insecta > Coleoptera > Buprestidae > Agrilus > Agrilus biguttatus. The sequence goes on along the minus strand of OY998119.1, from coordinate 17,422,824 downwards.
GTCTATCTTTAACAGTTTCTGAAATAACTGGATTTTTTTTAATTTCTGGCCGTTTTTCATATCTCAATCGTATTAGGCCATGACAAACAAATGATACCTACGCAGATGTTTAAAATTATTCTAATCGAAACGCTTGATAATTACAACTGTGTTGCCGAAACTATAGTAGTAATCTGTGCAAAACAAAGTTAGTGTTTATTTTATTTGATTCCTGATGATGATTAACTATCACAAAGTAACGGCCTACTCAATCCAATATTTAAAAATCAATTGTTAAAGTAATGTTTAAATCATCACCATTTTATTGGTGGGGTTCCAGACCTCTGATGATGCTCGTAACTATTATATTTCGCTACGAACATTGAAAATACAAAATGAGGAAAGGGGCAATTATGAAGTTTAACGACTTTAATTGGTAAGGCTATAACGAAGTGGAAGAGGGTGGTCGATCAAACGGTGAAGAGTAGGGTTATTTACTATGGTGATATGTGTAACTGATTTATTAAGAAGTTTTTTGAAGAAGAACCCACCCCGGCAAGTTAAGGAGTTGGTTGACATAATATAAATTCATTTCAGTTTATTGTTTTTTACTTCAAATTTTATTCCATTTAGTATTTAATTGTACCATTAATAATAATAATACCATTTAATTTAAATATCTTTTCTTTATTATATGTTATTTTGTCTTTTTTGTTTTAAATTGCTCTTAAATTATCTATACATCTATACATAGGTAATATAAATTAAATTGAAGTGTCTGGCTGTAATATCGAAACAACTGACTTTTTATTGTCGGTTCGATGTTATTATTATTTATCATTAGGCTACTCCAGAGTTTTCAAATAACAGAATTGTCACGTAGAATACAGTACAAAAAATTGTTGAAGACACAAAATTAGGATATTATGGTAGGTACTTCCAAACGGGAGCTTCAATCATTTGCTTTCTATAGTTTAAGTCAGTTTTCAGGACAATATTCATTATCCATACACAATATTCTTAAACCCAGTTATTAATACTCAAAATGAACCACGTATAGTAGATGTACATATATAAGCGTCTTATTACTGGATTTGATTTTTTCTGTTTTCTCCGGTTTCGACGAAATTATATAAACTTTCTGTTATCCAGCATTTGAAATAAGTCGTAAAGCAATAACTCCAGATTGTTGGGACTTGCAGCGATTAAGAGTTTTGATCAGGAAGATTCAAAGAACATTTACCCAAAACTGTATTATAATCGATCAAAACCCATTTTCTTACAAAAAACTACGAGGTACTTTCAGCAGATATTGTCTTTAACCCTTTGTAACAATAAAAACTTAACGATAACATCTACTAAACGCCATCAAACACTACACAAACCTATTACCGATAGGGTACATAGATATCACATGTTTCTTCTTCTTATCTTCATAATCATAGAGTCATTAGTTCGAAAACCGATTGGACACACCTCCAGTCCTACTTGTTTTGAGCAATTTACGAACAGTAATCTAATGTAGACCTCCCTCTGCCTCTTTTTACTCCTATTTCTGCTTTTAATATGTCTCCAACTAGCCCTTAATGTCTACCAATCAACCTCTCCTTTTCCTTATTGACTTCCCTTTGTTCTCCTACTCTCTCTAATACCTCCCCATTTATAACATTTTCCGTCCATGGTATTTTCAACAACCGCCTATAACACCACATTTTATACGTTTCTAACTTTTTCTTTTTCGCCGCACCCACCGTCCACGTTTCGGGCCCATATACAGCCGTGCTCCAAACATACACATTTAATAATCTTTTTTGAAAGCTACTCAATCCTGCGACATCCTTTGTTTTATACCTCTGCCGCTTTCTCTATCTTGACTTATCTTACTTTCTAGATATCTAAAATCAGATACTTCTTCTAGTTTTTAAAAATTGAAGATTTTTTCATTAGCTGTAACCCTACTGTCATGTCGCTTGCAAATCAATATTTTCGTTTTATTTTAATTTATTTTCATTCCATGCTCTATATCAATACCGCTTCCATCTTATTTACAGCTGTCTTCTCTCTATTAGATGCAAATACTCCTATGTTAGCTTAGCATTCGGAAGGTCACCGGTTCGAACACGGGTCAGGCTGCTCTGATCCAAGTTTTCTGTGGTTTCCTTGGATCACTATAGTAATATTCCGCAGATAATCTTTCGCTTCTCTCCTGTCTTTATTTCGTCCGTCTTATCTTAATCTCCCCAACCACGCCATCCACCCATTCCCACGATTCCTGCAAGGAGGCTGAAGAGGGCCTTACGCCCTACCCTCCGGCTTTGCACTACAGTGTAGGTCGGAGGGACCGCTAACCAGCACGAGTAGCTGGTGGGAATGAAACACAAAAAAGATTTTTCCTATGTTATCCGCAAATATAAGCAAATGACAAGACATCACTATGTCATAATCAAATACTAAAATAGAAAACAATAAAAAGTACACCTGATGCATATATTATTACTATTATCCAGAACAGTTTATTGTGAACTTTGTTGTAATACGATTATTATGAATACTTAATAGGTTTAGATAAATACCACTTGTTCATAAACGATAAAATGTTCCAAACAGCACCAATGTCACGTCACTTTACCTACTCATGTAATCATACAAAAGATTGTGACCTTTGTTCGAGGTTTAAGGCAGATTTTATATGCATTATATATTCTAAACGAACATACTGAAAGGGGTTGTACATATTTCCTTTGAACGACATTCATCCGTGCCACTTGAAGAACCCGTAATTTTACCCCCAAGTTTGTACATGTATACGCAGCACCAGCACCCATACATGTGGGTGTTTCAATGACCCCGGGGAATCCTCGAGCTTAGAAAGCCGCATCGCCACCGCTATCTGGTTACTGTCTTTGGCCGAAAAACTATCCCGCGCTCTCTCAGCAAGCGTAGCTTCGAACCAGGAAAATCAACGGCCCACAAAACAGCCAACTGACATAATAGAACGTGTAGCGAGCTCTTGCGACGAGAAAATTAAGTATGACAACGGCATTGTTCGCTGACAACTCCAAATATACACATAAGGTTGGTTCTTTGTGCGGTAAAATTAGTGATGCGGGTCTGTTTGTTTGTTTCACTAGTCATTGTTGTGGTTATGAATAATTGTTTTAGGCACAAGCAGCAGTCGCAGTTAAGTGTGTAGTAGCATCAACAACGGACAAAAATAGTAGCGGATGTAGGTAGGATACAACACCACACGTATGCACACTTGGAACGTTCGGATGACGAGGTGTCACTGTGTCAGCAGCATTCTGTTTTATATGAACGTTTGAAATGTGCATTAATGTAATCGCACCCATAACTCTGTTTTTGATGCTTCTTTTAAAGGAAAATCAATTAAGGCCATTGCGTTGAGCACTGTCATATACCCATTCAGCGAGTTAGCGAATATGCGTGCCGTAGAACGTTACGCCATTCTTCGACGTATTTATTCTGCGTTACGCCCGAAACTTTGGCGTTTTCACGTTCACGCAACTCCGTAAAACATTAACGTTGTTTGCAGCATAACTAATATATAACGTTGGGATAGTAGTTATCAGTTATCGAAAATACGTCAATCGTATAACATCGTTAAGATACCTGTAAATCAGTCGTGAGTATAAAGGTAAAGATGAATACTCGCTACTTGGTGGAAGTTATTTCTTTTAAGGATTATATGTTACTTATAAAAATGAAAAAACTTTGTTTTTCATTTCCACCAGCTACTTGTACTGGTGGGCGGGCAGTCCCTCCGACCTACACTGTAGTGCAAAGCCGAAGGGTAGGGCGTAAGGCGCTCTTCAGCCTCCTTGCAGGAATCGTGGGAATGGGTGGATGGTGTGGTTAGGAAGAGAAAAATGATATGGACGAAATGAAGACAGAAGAGAAATGAAAGATTATCTGTGGAATATTACTGTCACAGCATTTACCACAGCAGCCGGACCGGGTTCGAACCGGTGACCTCCCGAATATTAACCAATGATCTAGAGCACTAGACCACGCCGCTCGGTATATAAAGATGAGAAAAGCTTACATGACGCGTACATTTTGGAGAAAGAATGCATTTTCACTAAAAATTAATTGATGCACTTAGTATTCAAACTCGAGACAAACCTAATAATTTTAGTCTAAGGTCTCTCTTTATTAATCGGCTAATTAAAAACCATTAATCGGTAAAGAATAAAAACACTTGTATATGATTTTCACAAATTATTTATTCGGCAACATGTTTCGCCTAAAGATAAGCTTCTTCAAGCATTTGAGTACTTACTACTACTACAGAACATATGTTACTAACAAAGTGAAAGGTATTCCTACGAGACCCAATTAAGAAGTTAAGATGGAATGGAAATACCTTTCTTTTACGCCAATTTAATTTAGTATAAATAGTCATATTTAAAAACAATGTGTAGTTTTTCGTAATTGTAGTTGGGTTAGTCGTTATGCTATTTCAGTTGTGTTTTTGTAAAACTGTTCGTATAAAATAGAAGTTTGTATAAATAAGCTAATCAGAAAAACAGCAATTTTTGTTTCACATATATTTGTTTCGACCTATGGATCATTATCATTTCATGATTGCATTGATAACAAACACGCACTAGATTTAAATAACATTAAAATTCCTCATTTTGAAAACAAAAATAATTTTATTACTTCTAGAAAGGCTTGAAATTAAAAGAGCTCTAAAAGACAAAAATAAAATTTTGGTCAACAACCAAAAATAATTATGTTCAAAGCCCACAACTCTGTTATTATCGAATCTGTGACGTCACCATAGTTTAAGCTATTTAGGGATTGTACATATTTTGTCTACTCAATACTGTAGTAAATACTCTTTGATAATGACCCTTAGGTCGAAACAAGTGTAAGAGAAATCTGCAAATATATGTTAAAACAAAAAGTGCTGTTTTTCTTATTAGTTTATTTAGTCATTATGTTTCTTCAAGATTGCACCGAGTTTAGTTTTTCTAGAAGTTTGTTTTAAAAAAATGTACTTTCTGGAACGAAATATTTAACTCTCTACATACCTACATATATATATATAGTACAAGTATGTATGTGGAGAAGGTCGAATCCTACCGAAAACCACACAGGTGCTTTAAACCAACCAAGTTGTAGCTTTCTTGTTTCCTGAGACCACTAGGTAATGAATATATAAATAGTAAACATTTCCTGAGTATTGTATGACAAAAATCTATATCGATTACACTCCGTCTACAGATTAACATTATATATATATATATATGTCTTTTTTCATGAAATAACATGTCTGAAGTTATGTAAATACATACACTTAAGGTTTTAAATAAATATATACATGTATTATTTATACTAAAACGTTTACAGATTTGCTCATATGATTTTAAATTGTTCTCTCACAATATTTTTCTTTATTATAAATCAGTCGTTATTTTTACTGACCTGACTGACTGGGAAGCTTTCTGTTTTATACTAAAGTAAAGTAACGTATATTATATATACAAATTTAGTAATCGAGCAGAAAAGTTATTGATGAAATTTGGTAAATTTGTACAATGCGCTTGTTTTTTAATTCCCAGAACTAAATCTGTGTTAGGATTAATAATCTTTTCTACACTTCACCTGTAAGAAAAAACAAAAATGAAACGAAAATTGAATTTGAGATGTGATGGGTTATAGTCGCGTGATGAAAATACCGTATAGAGAGATTGTCTGGTAGGACGCCTTCTGACTAATTAGATAATTATTAGAAGCAGAAACAGGAGTAAAGAGACCAAGAGAAGAGTTAGATTACTGTTTGCAATCGGTTTTCGGACTAAGAACCTTGCGATGATTAATGTAATTTTCTTCAATTTTACATTAAAAATCATTTAGTGAAGCATTAATAAACAAGAAAGCAGATGAGATTGTTTTATAAAATTCTTTATTAAGTTCTGTTCATTTATAAAACTGTTAGTACCTACAAGATATTCACATTTATTGACGAAACATTCTATTTGTGTCTACCACTACTTCATGTACATCATTATTTATCTTAAATACGCATTTGGTCATTGTACTTTACAGTTATAACATTTCCTTTTAAAACCACTTACTGCTTATACGAGGCATGTTTTTTAAGTAAGTACGGTTTAGAAATTCTGCCGCCACAGCGCTGCAGATCAGCGTTCCGCGCATACGTACTGAGTACCTACAGATCTTACCTACGCACTGACGCCATTACAGTCTGATTCGCCCTTGTTTACGTTGTTTACTGAGTGTTTAAGAAGCCTCCGATAATTGTGAGTTCCGTCGACTGTAAAGTCCGGGTTGTTATAGGATTCCTTAGTACTAAAGGACTAAAACTGATTCATATTCATCGTGCGATCTGTGCAGTTTACGGACAAGTGATGGAATGGTAAGGAATCTGCGCCGTGCAATCCAGAACAAAAGACGTAGCAGGTTGAGCAAAGGCATAGTTTTGTTGCATGACAACGCCCGTCCACATGTGACTAATCGGACCAAAGATCTCATCACATCTTTTCACTAGGAAACTCTAGATCATCCTCCGTACAACCCTGATCTGGCGCCCAGTGACTATCATTTCTTCCTGCATTTGAAGAAACATCTGGGCGGTCAGCGTCTTCAAGATGAGGACGAAGTCAAAACAGTTGTGATGCAGTGATTAATAGCTAACAAGTCAGGCGGCAGAGTTCTATGAGAAGGGTATTCAAAAACTTGTCACTGGTCAAAAGTTATGACAATTACCTCAATATTGAAGGAAATTATGTAGAAAACCAAATTAGGGTACAGGCTTTCAGTAAAAATAAAATTATTAAGATATCATTGCACGTTTTTTATTAATTTCAAAACGATACATAACGATTTATACATTGTAAGGAGCAAAGAAGGTGATTACATAAAAATGAATAGTGCACAAATTACTTACCCTGTAGTTTTCGTTAGTATATAATAGAGAGAATATTCTGTATATTGTTATTAGTTGAGGTGATAACGGCAAGACATTATATTTTATAGAATGGAAGTGACAACAAGGAAAAACTGGTAGAGGGGGACACTTTATTTGAACCTTTTTCTTCATTTCCTCAGGTGGAAGGCAATCAAACGACTGCGAGTCGTTAAGTCTAAGATGAGAAAATTTTCGCGAAGGATAAGTCGTCTTTCCCGGCCGGCAACGACTCTTCCTAATGAGAAAAAGAAGGGAAGGAAATAAAGGCGCCCGCAATTGCTACAGCGAGCGTGGCGCCGCGTGGCAAGGAAACTGAACAAGAAGAGCAGTAGCGGAAGAAAAACGCGGCATCACTTTTAATAACTGCTCGCATAATGACGTCCTTTCGAAAGAGCGCCGCCATTTGGACATAATTACGCCCGGCGTCATCCCGTTGTGACAGTAATTTCGAAGCTCATCGAATAAATCATGTGCACTCGAACTATTCATCATTTTGAGGGCCTTTCGACATAGGCAATAACCATAACTCGACCGGCTGTTTGGAACTACAACCTATCGGTTTATTCTGTTATCGTCTGTTTCCACGTATGTTTTATGGTATGACCTCGATTAACAAACGATCTTTAACCTAATTATCTAAATTACCAAGTAATAAGACTCTACAGAAAGTGCAACTTTGATCGATTATTCCAGATATTCTAATTTCGAGTGGTGTGAACCAAAATTTGAGGAAAGTTGAATTTAAGGATTATATAATTATATAAAAAACACACATGGTCAACAACATCCCCAACGTAAGTGCCGGGTATTTCTTTAATCTCTAAATGTTGCACCCCTTCTAACGGCTAAAGTATTAAAAATTAAGAGTATACCTAAACCTTTTTTATATAAAATTTTACGATTTAAAATTTTGGATAAGGAATTTTTCTAATAGTTGTTACAGTTTTCGGTAAAATTGCGAAAAAATATTTATTTATCTTTTCCAACCCTTTCTCGAGGTATAAGAAAATTCATACATTGTAGAAAGCTATATAATCCTTAATTAAACTTTCCTAAGATTTTTCCTGACGCTACGCAGAATTTTGATTTTAAAGCTATTTTCACTAGACTACTTTCTCCGAGAGCAATCGGTCATTCCTCATATTATTTTATCCTTTATTACACTTTTAATGGATTGCATAATTTTCTTAGACATGTACTCCACGTAACGAAATTCCATTTCTCAATTTTTTTTCCATGACTCAATTAATGAAAACTAAACCAGTAATGTGAAAAAAAACACGAATATTAAAAACCGAAATTTTTATCTAAATTAAATGAAGTATGAAGTTAATTGCAAATATTTGAAGGCAAACATTTATTTTGTAATGTTTTATATGGCGGTACAATACAAAGACTTTATATGTATAAATCATACAATCATTTTAAAAATTGAACAGATATTTTTGTATTATTTTGCTGTCCTTTTATATTTGCCGCAAAATTATAAAAAATACAGAGAGAAACTTTTAGCAATTAGTCGATTTTACAAATAAAATTTTTTGTCTCTGGTTTAATTTTATCGATGTGCAAATAAAATCTCTAAATGACAGAATAATGAAACAAAAAGCATGTACCTGCATATGTCATAGGAGCAGCAACGATATAGAATTTGAATTTTATTAATAAATAAAATAAACCAATGGTATAAGCGAAAATGGAAACAAAAATTAGAACACAATATAAGTTTTTATCCAAACATTTTTGCTGTTGTAGTCAGTACAAAAGAATTAGAAACTTTAATCATTACTAAATATGGAAAAATCTAAATATAAACAAGAAAGAGCTTAAGACTATGAGTAAATGGTAAACAAAGTATTTTTTCTACAGTATTCTATGAAGTTACAAGAAAATTGTACAAAACTCATTAGAACAATTTTACTTTCTGTTACATTATTATGTTTTACCGTTGTTCGTGTATTTTTATTGAAGGTTTGTTGACTGTCCACATAATAAGGGAACTTCTGAATTATACTCTTGTTATCCGCTTCCCACCAACTGGAAGTTCTTTATGAGCTATAAATCCTGTGTGGTTATGATATCTATACCTTCTTCTAATTATTAAATTTTCAAATTTCAAAAATAGGTACGTATAATACTTTGGCAAAAATGTTCCGAGTTACATTTTATAAAGTAAATAAAAGGTGGAAATTAAAGTTTATTTAATCAACCTCTGCTTGTATTAAGTACCTTTCTACAAAGATGGTTAATTTTCCTTATTTTATAAATTATTGTTATTGTAAATTACACATGTGGCGGTCAATATAACCTATTTAAAATAATTTTATTTGAAAAAAAACGCACAAGTTTCAAGAAAAAATAAATTTCTGAAAATACACACTACAATATTGTTTCACCACACAGTGGCATCATCAGGTCATTATTTGACAACTTACAAGGGTTTCAAGTAGATTTAATTAATATATACAAAATAAGGGCTACAAATTAATACTACTTGAAACCCATGAAATTAATAAATACAATAAAAAAGTTAACATATAAATGATCAAGTAGAGGTAAATAACTCCTCACTCTTAAATATTAACTTTAAGTGATCTTAATGTTTAACCCCTACCATTCGCTATAAGTATAAATACATGTTATTAAGATGTATGTTGTCAAATAATCACCTGATGATGCCACTGTGTGGTGAAACAATATTGTAGTGTGTATTTTTAAAAATATATTTTTTCTTGAAACTTGTGCGTTTTTTCAAATAAAATTATTATGGATATGTTTCAACGACTAGAAGCTTCAACTCTAAAAAGACAACCTATTTATTTCCGTTTTATAATGTAGTATTCTATTTTAAATCTATTCTATTATATTTCCTTGTATGTCTATGTAAATATTTCTTAACGTTATCTTCTAAAGCATTTGTATTCTATTCTATCTATCTGTGCCAATAACCTTTATTACTGTACTTTCCTATAATCCCTGCTAACATTTCAACTTCGCGTACTAACCGCATGACGTTTGCACTTCGCTGTCCTGCTATTTTATGATATATTTCGGTGATTTGGATCGTTACTTTATTTCGTCATATTTCTGATCTCAAAAATTTCCAAGCTTTTGTACTTCTCTATTGGCACCCTACTCTAATCTACTACCCTTTCTCTTACTTCACAATTTCGATTTTGTTCTTTTTTTCCCTCTCAATAATCAGTTCTTATCTTGCTTCGCTACCTTCGAGTCTGTTTTCCAAAATTCAATTTCAATTTTTTTATTTTCATTTCCGTTTGTAAATATACGTTGTTATTTGTTGTTGCCGTTAATTAGTGTTTAATTTCTCTTATCCACACGAACCCTCACAAACTAAACACAGTTCAACGAAACCACGGATTGAAAATAAAAACCACAAAACAGCATTCATTTACGAGGTAGTTTGTAACTTGAGTGTAAATATGACATCAGAATTCAATCAGCACAATAAATTTTAAAAATTCAAGTTTTAGCGTTTTTGAGACCAATATGACTACGTGACTACATTCTCAAAGTAGTTTTTGTTATTGAATTAGAATCTGTCCTCAGAATTTGTCTAGTACTTCAAGATTTTGAATTATCTTAATCTAAAAGTTTGACTTTTCTGTTAGGATATTAGGATTTCTCAAAATTTTAAAAAGACAGATTCGAATTCGCCTTTGAAAAATACATCCTCGAGTTTTTTCTTTTCAACCCGTCATTGCAGTGTCCTCTTATTCGAGAAATCTTTCGATTACCAGATCGCTACCAAGAAAAGCTGAAAAAAGAATAAATTCATTGAACACCGACGAATATGACTCCACAGTTGCCCCAATGCATTGTAATTCATAAATATTCTAATTTCAAAACCAAACAAATCCAATTAGCATCATTTGGTTTTCAAATTAAAATATTTTAAAATCCTGATGATATTCTAGGACAAATCTGAGACAAATTCTGATTTAGCCACCAACGATTGGAGAGAAATAACTACTCTGTCGCTTACTTTGTCTTTTTATTTCACGTAGTAATGGTCCCATACAGATCAAAAATTGCATTTTTTTGAAATTTCAGGTTAGGACACCTTGATGTTCTGATGAATTGAGGCAAACTTCGTTAAATACATAAAATAAATATTAATTATTTTTTTCCTATTTAACCCCATATTGGGTAATTAAACTGCGAAGCAAATTGCAATTCCTTTGTCGTTTTTTATTAATCTCACATCATTTACATTGCTTATGAATCATAACCTTCAGAACAAACATAAATATTAGCATACGTTGGTGAAATAATAGTGGTGTTATTCCCAACTAGATCGTAAATATGCCATTTTCAGTTTCCCCTATGTCGTTGCATTATCGACAACATGTTCTACATGGCATTGAGTGCAGACCTTTTGGAAGCTTTACATCTGTCACTTTGGTACCTCTTAAGGGGTGGTGTTGTTCGCCCGAACCTAGACATTTAAAATATAACAGAAGGGCAACTTACGCATTCTGAATAGCAGGTCAGTCTTTTGACAAGAAAAGACAACCGTCCTTCTTTCAATATGGAACGTCGTTAAATGCATCTGCAAACTATTTCTCTACACGTGTGGTGTCGCAAACTCGAATAATAACACGTTCTGAGAGATCGAATTTCAGTAATCGGAAGGTTTGGATTATTCTGAACCAGTCACATTAAAACACTGTACCTTTTCAATAATAACAATGCAATTTAGATATATGGGTTTAGGCTATTTACGATAATAACCCCTGAATACCAAATTGAAGCAATTTTCCGATAAAAAAATACGTTCTCTTCGCGACATCGATGGATCTTTTTGTTTCTGAGGAGGTATTCTTTGTTGTAAGATACTGAGAATATTCTACTTTATATAAACACAATATAGACGTCAAAAATACAAAAATTTTACACACTAATATATCTAAAAGTAGGAAATTATCTAAGTTTTAAAATTTAGAGATAAAGAAAAGCCTCCACAATAAAATAAATATTGTTAATAATTAATTAGAGTTAGGAAAAACAATATCCCCTCTCCTACTCAGCGAATTATAGATGTACCTATATATACACTGTTTGTTAAACATTATTCTTTAGTATTTATACTCTTAACAATGGGCAATGCCCGAAACAATTGTTGAGTTTCTCAATATATTTAGTGCAAACATTTTACTAGTGTTTTATTTTATTATTAATATGATGTTTCACAATAATTGCACCTTACAAAGTTTAAATTTAATTAAAAATGCTGATTTAGCATTATTGGTGCTCCAATATCAACGAACGTGGTTAAAGTTAATTATGTGTGGAAACCATATTTGGTTTAACAAACAGTGCCTTAAACACAACGTCACCCCGTGTTACTTAGATCTTACAACAAAAAAATACGTAATAGGTAATACACATGATTATAAATTATTACTGAAAATTTCAATAGATGTTGTTTTAGTTTACTGGCGTAATTTAGGGGAAAAAACGCAAAAAAAATACGGCGAAAAAGTCTCTAAAGAAAATCCCCCAAGGAAGAAGATCCCTGGAAAATTAGTTTAAACGATGCTTCATAACTTCTACATAGATTTAGTGATGCAATGGCCCAATTGGCCCGAATGTCAAGCCCCCAAAAAAAAGGCCCCCGCATATAAATTTGTTGGTATAAAAGTCTGAAAAAATAAGTCAAAGTTGGTATAATTTGTCATACTAAGTTTTATTGCAAAAAAGTAAAATTAACACCAAAAATTAAAAAATCAAACTTTACTTCGTTAACCTTTTTAGACAATATTTCTTTAACGTTAGACAAATATATTTCAAAATGTACTGACTCTTTTAAATCGTTTAGAACCATTGACTTTAAGTCAAAGTCGGTATCATATAATTTGTCATACTGAGTTTTATTGCAAAAAAATAAGATTAACACCAAAAATTAACAAATAAAACTTTAATTCGTTAACCTTTTTAGACAATATTTCTTTAACATTAGACAAATATATTTCAAAATTTACTGATTCTTTTAAATCGTTTAGAACCATTAACTGTTTAGGCAAAATCAAAAACTATAAATACCTTAGTAACAATTAAAATAATGCAAATCAGGTATATACAAACTTAATTGTGGTACATGCAACAAATCTTTTATAGGTCAGACTGAGAGATCAGAAAATTTTTAAAATTATTATTGAATAATAGCCTTAGTGTAGTTTCGTGAAATAAAAATTTTTGTGATCTACATTTTGTAAATAATCTTAGTTCTAAATTTAAAAATTTATTAAGAAGTTATAAGTTCTCATTTAAAATAATTTCCTTAACATTTTCTGTCGAGCTGGTGTTTTTCTGGAGTTTTTTCTCGGAGGACATTTATTTGTTTCTATGGAATTGCAGAAACTATCGTTACGTTAAAGAAAATCAAAACAAAAATGATATATTAAATGTAATAAATGCAATAAATTAAATGATTTTTTAACGCACACGAAAAGAAATTGAGGTTTTGCTGTAAAGTGTGATCCCTTTCTTCTCTACATAAACGTTAAAGGAGTTTGTTAACCCCATATATGTATTTATTTTTTTTTTTTTGAAAATTGAATTATAAATATGTTTGTCTACGCGAAGAGTCTCGTTAATGCTAATTAACATATGTACTCATGAAACAAATGGTTTATTAAGTTATGAATAAGACCGTTTCATTTTACATCATATATACAAAAAGACAAAGAGTGGTTATCGTTTAATTGCTGATACTAATTGCTTCAAAATATTGTGAGTGTGATTACGTTTTTATAGGCCACATTTTTTATTGTTAGTAGCAAATTCCTTCTGTGAATAACATATTACTTAAAGGTTAAAGTTTTCTATATGATCTACAACTAATTAATTATAAAAATATTTAGTATCTACATAAATAGACTTATTGAAAAACAAAATATGTTCCTATTGCAACTGATTCAAATAAATCACTACTTTAAATTCCGCTTAGACGTTTCTTAAAGCAATGACATGTTAAACTGATCTGTCATAATTTAAATTTTGGAAAAAAACAATTTACTCAACATTTCAGTGAAAATTTAATCAAAAAAATCTTAAAAGTATTTGGATTTAGTATAACAGATAAAGATTGTGGTGGTAAAATAACCTCAAAGCAATGGGAGTTGTGATCCGTTCATTGGGCTACTATCCACTATCCACTACGGTGGTGAAGGAGAGTTTAAAATGTATGCTGATGAAATGGAAAAAGGTGAAAATGATAATATAGAGTTCGAAGTTTTTGTGCGAGTGGTTGCAACTTGGGTTTTTGAATACGAATAGAAAATGTGCAAATATATCCGCCAAGATGCTAGATTTAATATAAGTTCTTGGTTTGGTTTGGAATAAGGTGGGTGGAAATTTTTGAAATAGTATAGCAACACTGTAACTCCTCTAGAGTGAGTGTATGTAACACTCTTATGAGGAACACAAGTTACCAGAAAATAATAATAAATAATAATAATAATAATAATAATAAATAACTAACATTTGGGTCGATCACAATTTCCTTATAACCTATAAAGAGTTACCGCTAAATAAACTTTTGGTCATCTTCATATTAATTACTAGAGAAAGTACGAGGTATATAATTTAAAAAAATGTGTCAGGAACAATTGCTCAAGCTAGTATTTTTTTAATGAGACATTTTTTTATATATATGAACTTGTTCAGCGTCTATATATATTCACAAAAACATGACATCCTCTTTGCTCCAAGTTATTAGCCATTAATGTTCGCTTTTGCAAGTCTATTCATAAATCCTGGAACCTGGAATATATTCTTCATAAATAGAAAGCGAGTAGGTACACTGAAGAGGGCATACGTGAATGCCACTCTGCTGGTCGTCCCTTTCACCGAGTATCCTTCACATACATACACACACACACAGTAAAGCAGTAAAGGTTGAGATTCCGTCTACGACAAGAAGACTACGGTGGATCATCGTAGTCATCCCGTACGTACGTCTTGCATTTGCTAACCCTCATGTGGGGTCTAAATGTTTGGATTCCATTACTCAGCCCCGATCTATACACAGCTGGAACAGTGAGTCTCGCTCCCTCCAACGCAACAGAGCACCATCGCATCGCCAGTTACCACTCAGACAGACTACTACTACTACGCTGTGCTCGAATTAAAAGTGAATCTAGTCGGCTTCGAACGTTTGCTCATGCATCGCAGTCGACTGTGAGTGAAGGAGGGACCTCGACTAATCGCAGAACGTTTTAGAAAACCGTACGATAACGATTTGACTTTCGAAGTGACTCGGAATCGCGGGAAGCTTTAAAAATTAAAAAAAAAGCGACAGCTCGTTCACACTGTATGGGAACGATATTGATTTTAAGGAAAACCGTCCTCCTGCAAAAGTGAAAACTGCAGACTTTCTCGAGTTGGGAATTATTAAATCGTTAGTGACGGTGTTTGTACGCGGTTGAAAGTTGGGAAAATTTGTGCTGCTTGTGTGCGAGGTCAACCCTACCGACGATGGGGTTGGTTTTTCCGGTTCGAAGTGACGGCGCAGTGTGACAGTTGCTTGTTTCGAGATTTGAAGGAAAAGTTTGTGCTATGCTATCGTGCCAACTGCTGGATTAACGCCGATTCAAATGGAAGAAGGTACAGTTTGATAAAGGGTGACAAACACAGCATGTGCTTCTTTTAATAATTTTAATATTTACCGTTCAAATTTTCGGGTTCCAGTTTTTGTTTTTTTGAGTAGGTTTCATAACACATTAAGTTAATAAATACCAATGTTGTTTTATAAGTAGAAGTAAACAGGAAACTGCACAACTATCCATAATGTACAATGACTATTACATAGGTATTTTACATAAAATCGATTATGCCAAAATAATATAATGTAGCATGTCCTCCAATGGATTTTATGAGACCTTCTCAATGCGTTTGTGTATGTACTTAAAAATGTTACTTTTTAGAGTTAAAAGGTTTAAGTTCCTGTAAAAATTTACGTTTATTCACGTGCGTTTTTATTTTAATTTGTTAATCAGTAGGCTCAGATGAGAAACTTTCAATTTTATTTTAGACAATAGATTTCCCCCTGAAATATGTTTAATACCCATATGTATATTTAAAAAAATGAACACATTCTGTTAGGAATTCGATAATAGTGTTTCAAGTCGGCCATTCTCAGAAATGAAGATGCACTAAAATGAAACTAACTCAAACATTTATAAACGGCTAGGTGTAACAAGTGATAGTATATACGAAAAAACTAAATTAAAAAATACCGATAACGGGGGGAGGGGGTTGTTAAACGTTAACAATTTAGTATTATTGTTAATTACATTTTTATTTGTGACTAAGGCTTTCAGATTTTATCAATCTTCCAGTAAACTTTTTTCCTTTAGGTTGGGCATGTTGACATGTAACAATTTTTAATTATTTATATGTATATAATATGATTTTGATCATAGTCGCAATGTTTGGGAAATCCTGCACTATATATACACACAGGCAAGCAAAATTGAAGTATCTGTCTGTAATATTGAAATAGCTGTCTTTTTTAAGTTCATATGGTTATTCGTATACTAATAAGACAAACGATTTTTCAAAAAAAATATCTTTCTATCTGTACGGGCTAATCTTCAAAACGGCTGAACCAATTGGGATGGTATTGTACCAACATCAAAAGTAGGTTTTCAGGAGTGATATGGGCTTCTTCTTTGTTTCTTTACATTGTTTATCGTTATAAGTTTATAACAATTAGAATTGGTTTTTATCACTGGATATTATTAAGTAACATTGTCGGAAAATGATTCACTAATATTTTTGTGTTTTTATCGAATGCAAATATCTTCTTTAAACGTATTTTGTACAAACCTGCCATTTTGACTTAAGTATGTAAATTACATCGCAATTATTGCATGTACTGATCAACTCAGATTTTCGTTTATTGTTTACCAAAAGAGTTTTTAGATCGCATTTGTTCAGTAAAAAACATTAAATTTTAAAATTTGTTGTTCATAAAGTTCAAATTACCCGTATTATTTACCTTTTGTACATTCGTATTATAAGTGCATATTTGAATACGGTAATAATTTACTTAAATTATATTTAAACTGTTTCAACCCACTTATTTACTCCACGTTTACCACCTCTAATAAGAAACTTGCATAGCCATCAAGAAATGGTATTAGGCTAAAAGTTTCTCTTTAGCAGTAAAACTTTATGGACATCTCAAGTGACTTATAACTACGCTAAAATGTCCATTCTTACTCAGGTACCTGCTTACCAAAGATACTTTACTATTCTCTGGCGCCACATGCCATAGATATTTATGGTTCACATACAATCATTAACTTTATAACTTCTTCAGAATTGCTAAAAACTATTATAAATTTCAAAAGTACTAAACAATTTTTAAACAGCAAGTAGGTATTCATGCATATATAGGCAGTTAAATGTTTTAAAAGTTTTTATTCTCTGGTCTCTTTCAGAGGTAAATCTTTACTGAATAATAAGTTTGAAGGAGTTGGAAACTACCTTCGTTTATTGGGATATTATTAAATAAAAACAAAAGAGAGCTAAATTTCTCAAAAATTCAACAATACCTACTGATTCGCTTATAACTTACTAGATTTTTTGTAACGATTTTTCACGAAACTAAAACGTTTTAATTAGAAGTTTTACAAAAATATCTCAATCGGTTTTTATTTATCATTGACCAATACGTTTAATTTTATTCTAACTTTATCAATCAATAATTTGAAAAATTGTAATTGTTGGTAAACATAATATACAGGTAGTTGTACTTTTATTTTTACTTCAAATGAATAAATATACACTGAATTTAGTAGAAAATCTGGAATGAAATTTCCTATTAAAAAAAGCTGTTTTTTTGTGTTTGTTGTAAAAATTAAACAATCCTATAACCTGAAAATATCAGCGAATAATTTTTACCCTAAAAAACCTAGAAATCTCAGGGATATTTTAGTAACTTATGGAATTTTATTGTAATAATAACATTACTGAATATTTTTTAAGTTTAAGGCACAGATGTTGGAGGAGTTATATTTTCGTTTCGAACGCTTTCATATAAAGTTTGAAACCAAAAATAAGTGTATTTATATGATTTGTAAATTCAAAATTCTGAGAAAAGCAATCGGTTTTTATTTGTCCGTAGAAACGACATATTTTTTGAACTCTAAAAGGTTCATTTTATAATAGAGATGAGGACCGTCATATTTGTTAAAGAAAAATACCTATAGATGAGAGAATTGGAGAATCAGTCTTACATAAAAACACAACTGCATATAATAGGTCTTTCCTGATTCCTGGATTGTTTTGTTCATTTCATTATTTTATTGTTTCAAATGTAGCGGTTATTTACACTCGACATTCCGAGAATGTCTACTACTATTCATTTATGAAGATTTCCTAATTATAACCTTACTATCATTATGTTCATTATACATATTCTCTTGTTCAATATATCCGTTATTTTACCTTTTATTGTGTATACTTGTTTATGAATACAACTAATCCTAATTATTTTTTTGTTGTTTTACCTTAATTTAGACTAGAATTGGAATTTCAAAATTTAAAATTCTGGAATATCTGAAAATCTCGGTGACTTCTTTGTGTAAAGCGGTAGACACCCTGTTATTTAAACACCTAACACTATTTTTATTTTTGCTTATCATGAATCAATAATTTTACCAAAATAAATTCTCAAATAGGTACTACTAAAAATTTGAAAATTAATCTCGTGCTTTTTCGAATCAAGTTGACAATACACGTATTACCCGCTACGATTTAGTGCAAATATTTTATTATTTATTTTTCTATAAAATATTTTCTATTAGCCGAATATCAGCCAGATTTATCTGAATAATACGAGGGTGGTTTGATAAGTATGTGACTTTCAAAGAAAAGCATCAGTTTTTCGGCAGAAAATCATTTTATTTTTCTAGATAATCTACTTTTAGCTCGATGCATTTAGTTCATCGTCTTTATAATTATTTACTCCTTCTAAATAATACAATTTCTCAAGGCAGTAGAGTCTACCGATAGGTGGCACTTGACGGAAACAAGGTTGCCATTACAGTTACTGCGCGACAAAATCAAAAAGTCACAAACTTATCAAACCACCCTCGTATCTATGCTTATGAGCTGATGAACGTAAAATTTGTTTTCTGGAAAGATAGTCTAGAGTAATTTATATTTTGTTTTTGAATTTCATTCATAAACCCAGAGTTTGGTGTGCATATGTAAAGAAAAGACAGTTTTTTGTTTGGAAAGAGTAAATCAAATGAAATTAAAAGAAAGGCGGTATCTATTTTGTCAGTCTTAAAGCTGCTATTGACACGCCTCTGACTGGTACATAGTGTTTTCTTTGATCTTGATCAAGTCTCAGTTAGTCATGCCAGTAACATGAAACATACCCACATAGTTTAATATAGCAGTGAAGATTGACATGGACATGGTCACCGCGTACCTATATATAATTCGTCACATGTACTCTGATTGTATACAATTTGCTTTTGGGAAACATGCAGTTTACAATGCTCAATCTGTTAGATATATTGTTAGACTTTTTCGTTCCGATTTACTCTATTAATTATACTATTTTTAGAGACTGCCCATGTGGAACAGTTACCCATTTTATGACAAATAATTGAACAGTATGTAGGTACTTAATCATGAAATAAATAAAATAGCGGGTGCTAATGAATTATTAATTAGATGGGGATAATCTACCGAATTAAACAAAAACGGAACAGTTAGCAGTTCTTTTCATTAAAATAACGTTTAATTAACGTTTCTTTATTATTGTTTACATGATATTGTATGTACATGTACTTACCCCTACCGCGCAACCCTCTCGATTTAAACTGCTTCCCTTAGCAGTGATTTGAAAGGAAAAGATGTGTCCAGCAACATAATCACGTAATATTAAAAAAAAAAACAGTTGTGTTAAATTGTGTCAGTCTTTGTGCTGTAATATGCTGCTTCGCAAAATTCGTTATCAATAAAAAACAAATTGGCGTAGGTACCTACTAACTTATAATTTTTAAAAAATAGCTAATTTCGAGATTAGGTTATCTTATGAAATTAAATTTATATGAATTTTTTTCATAAATGGCGGAGTAACCTTAATTTAAAAAAAAAAAAAATAAATATATTAGTGCGTCAATATTTTTTTGGTGATAACGAATTTTAAGAAACATCACATAGAGAACAATCTACTAGTACATTTGAACACAACTCTTTAAAAAAAGAAGGCGGAGTAAGTCACAAGACATAGAGAAATGAAATGACGGTTTTTAGGATTCTAGGGCAATTAACTTAAAACATGTTTTTGGATTTTATTTAACTTTTTATTTTTGTAGAAGCAATGCATCGTCAAACAATAAAACTAGTTATAAAGAAAGCAAATCACGATTATCACAGTCTGCAGCCACTACTAAAAAGAATTAAATATTTTAATAAAACAATATAGTGAATATTAACATCAAGGGAGGGCTTCAACAATTCTCTTTGAATCCAAAAGAGAAGGTGTTAAAATCCTTTTTCGTCTAATTATAAAAGATCACAGATCCCATATTTAGAACGCGTCCTACACAGTAGGCACAGCGCACCGAAAGCCATCTCCCACGACCGGTTTCGACATATCGGGTCTCATCAGGTGGGCGCTGGCAAAAAGGCTTTTACAAGCTATATTTTGAGTATTTTTAATTACTTATATGTACCTACTTAATATTTTTTATTTTAATAATTTATGATGTGCGGTTTTATTGTTTACGTTTGATTTCTAAATTTTGCAATGTGTCTGGATTGTTAAAACTTTCAAACATTAATATGTCTTGTAGTTTAGGTGTGTCACAAAGTGTTCACACATGTTGTAGTAAAAAACTTCTCTGCTGCAGTTTACAATTTGTTCTATAGCCTACCTAAAATAGCATAACTCGTCCATGTCCATAAAACTTTATGAATTAACAGATGTAGTAAAGCTTAACGAGAAGCGACCGCCAACCATTTAAATATTCAGTAATTACCGACGCATCCGGTTCTTTAAATAGAGTATTTATGGAGTTATTTTCAAGTTAGATATATGGTAAACACTTTAAATTAATTGAATATTGATTTTAAAGTTATAGGTAGCACATGAACCACTTTTCATATAAAAATAGACTTTTAATTTTGAAAAATATTCATATCATAGCCAATGAAGATAACTTTGGTACCGAAAAGTATTTAGGACGTTTGGTGTCGTGTTTTGGCGTTTAGATTTGATCTATTTTCTGTGTTGTGTATCATAGCCTTTTTTCTAAGTCGAATCCGTCATGGAGCCATTAAATGAAGGACGAATTCATCACCATTATAAAGTCGCCAATCCGAAGACTGGACACGAACCCCCACTCTTTTCTATATTAAGCCAATCTTCGCATTTCTATAAATCTAGAACATTTTACATGCTTAACTATTTACGAATTGTAATCTAATCTATGCCTTCCTCAGTCTCTTTATTACTCCTATTTTTGAATAGGAACTTTTTTATATGAATTACTTATACATTCAAAATAAATTTAGATAGAAACATATTATCACAAATATGTACAGGGTAAATTAATTACCTGAATATATTTCGATGGGTAGATAAATATTATAAATGAAAAACCGGACAAAAGTATTTATTTACTCAAAATTTCAGTGAAAATTTAATCAAAAAAATCTTAAAAGTATTTGGATTTAGTATAACAGATAAAGATTGTGGTGGTAAAATAACCTCAAAGCAATGGGAGTTGTGATCCGTTCATTGGGCTACTATCCACTATCCAGGTGAAGGAGAGTTTAAAATGTATGCTGATGAAATGGAAAAAGGTGAAAATGATAATATAGAGATCGAAGTTTTTGTGTGAGTGGTTGCAACTCGGGTTTGTGAATACGAATGAAAAATGTGCAAATATATCCGCCAAGATGTTAAGTTCTTTGCTTGGTTTGAAATAAGGTCTGTGGCGGACTTGTTCTGCGTCCGTTATTTTGAAACTATAACCAAGACAGTGAGTGTATGTAATACTCTTATGAGGAACACAAGTTACCAGCAAATAATAAATAAATAAATTAATTAATTATTTAATAAATTCTAGAAAATAAACACTTGGTTTTGTTTCACTATTTTTATTTGAAAAATCTCTAACATATGTTTCGGCTATTATGCCATTATCAATAACTTTAAAACTCTTTGATAATGGCATAATAGCCGAAACATATGTTAGAGATTTTTCAAATAAAAATAGTGAAACAAAACCAAGTGTTTATTGTCTTGAATTTATTTTGAATAATGTTTCACCAAGAGTTAAGCCAGAACACAATTAATATTAATTAATTAATAATATTAGACACAAATTGATGCATTTCAGGTAATATAAATCTAAACAAATCTAAATACTCGGTAGTTGGAAATTTATGAAACATAATGAAAATAATACGGAGAACAAAAAGTAACTTTTATATGTTTCAAAAAAATGTATTATTAACTCTACAATTTTTTCAGCAATTGATGCCTTTATCAAGAGCACTACTATAATACTCAGTATCAAATCATAAATGTGAAAAGGGGACCAAATTTGGTAATATCGACGTTTTAGCGATAAAAGTGTTGAAATCTGAACGAGTGCAATATTCCATACAAGGAGCAATCGTATTACGTTCTTTGCGATTGACTTAATAACTCGACATAAATTTTGGATTATAGGTGTTCGCGGGGGGACTATTAATCATACAAATATACAACTTGTATGTATAAGTGTAATAAGTTTTTGACTTATGGGGGAACGGGGACTCCAAAGTAGCTCAAAATAGTTCATCAATTATACAAACTGTCGTCCTTTTCTCTTTTTCGAACGTTGCTGATAGATACTGAATTTTATTCTCCATTTCTACCCCTTTTTAAGGTATGCATTTATGTAAGAATCTAAGTCAAAAAGGATAGCAAAAAATCAACAGCTACGATTCGTCCTTTAGTACAGGGCTTTTTGAAGGTATAGCTAGAAAGAATCACCGAATTTTACAACCTACCTTGAGAAATGCCATGTAGGTACTAAATAGCAAAACGACGGTGTTGTTTTGTCCTGTCTCCCTTCTTATCTTAGATTCATTCTAACAGTAACGCCAAGTTTCAATTTTACTTCTTTTACCATGACAGTCACGCATAAAACATTAAATTTCAGATTAAGAAACTAGACTCCCAATTTATTTACCTAGGTAGGTACCAAGATAAATAATCTTTTCGATTAGATAAACATGCAGACAACAATGGGTTTTTGTTACGATCCTTTAAGTACGAAACCATAAAAATAAATTAACTTTATTGTAAAAATAAATGAAATATCTATTACCCTTTACGATTAACTCTTCCGGTGTCTATATGAATATTGCGTTTTGTTTTTTAAACCGGAAAATGACATGCATATTAATTCCTGTTACACTTGCAACAAGAAGAGTTTTAAAACATGTGAAAACGACCTGCCCATAAAACTTTTATTTTCGTCCAAGTAATTAAAATTAGCCTACATTCGCTGATGACACAACGGACCACTCATCACCATCGGTCATAACATTAATAGATCCAACGGTCTTCATTTGGTTAATATACACATATTAATCATAAACTTAAAAAAATATTTGCAGTTGTGTTATTCCATTCATTAAAATAATGACTTAGAGTCAACATAAATAAACATATCTACTACTATATTATACGTTATCTTTTGTGCCCTGGCTTCTGAAAGGAAACTGCTATCAGTTATCAATTTTGCAGTGAACTGATTTTATTCATGTACGCTACTAGTCGTTTAAACATTTACGAATCCATTGTACACTTATTAAACTTCTGTATCTATAATTTATTCATTTGTTTGCATTCAATATTTAGATGTTACAAATACCAGTTAGAGAATGATAGGATGATGTAGTAGACAACAACATATTGTTTATGTATTAAGCACATAGGAATTATAAATATTTAACTGATCAAGCTCATTATTTACGATACTTAATCACAAACACATGTCCGCAGTTTACAGTTTATACTTAATGATCATGTATAACAACAACAAACATGATTAATCTACTTTCGAATGTGGGATACAAATGTAGCAATGAAGAATATATTTAATTTACGTTAGGGTAGATAGTGTGATTGTGTTAATGCTATTATAATTTGAGAAATGATTTTGTTCTCCCGAAATAAAAGGCGCAATTTATTTGTTTGTCTTATATGCAGTTTAATTAAATAAGTTTGTCAATCAAAGAACAAATCTATTTATAAATGAAAACGCTTTTGCAATAGATAATAAATATTTATTAATTAATGACACTCTTCATTTTTCAATTCGGGTTTTCATAGTCTCATCAGTCAATAAACAGCCAAGAGTTTTAAATGTTTAAATTTATAATAAACAACACGAGGATGAATCAAATATAAACGAGCCTTTGTTCATAAAATGTTTATTATGAAAAGTTTCACAAAAACACAAATTTCTTTATTTTTCAACATATTCCCCCTTTTTCCCAACGCATTAGTAATTTTTTATTCCGTTTTCATAAAAAGAAGCTAGGTGGGTGTTTATCCAGTTGCACACAAACACCTACCCCCACCTGTTCATCGGCTTGAAATCGCTAGTCGCTAGCCTCTTAGTGAATACTTGAGGGGCCCAAACATGTGGAAATCACATGGGGATAGGTCTGGGCTATATGGAGGGTGTTCCAGCTGAATCTAGTGCATTTGATCGATTTGGGCCTGCGTTAGAACCGCGGTATGAAGCCTAGCGTTATCGCGCAAGAGTAACACATCACGAATCGGCGATAAGCAAGTTTTACCTGACTGAGAAGTCAGTAGTGTTAGAGACAGTAGTAGGCTGAATTAATGGTTCTTCGCTCGTGCAAAAAATTGACCAATAGCACCCCTCTCCTCTCCAGTTACGGTACATATAGTACATATACGCTTTCGGTTTATTGCCAACGGTCCAATCAGGGTCAGATCATCGGAGAGAAATACCGCTGTCAACAGATTGGACCGTGATCTGACCGTGCCTTGTAATATGGATACTGTCATTTGAAATGCATGCTATAATATTTGATCCGACCGTGATCGGTCTGTCGTCACTCCTACTGCTAGGACATGGTTAAGAATCGTCGATGTTAACATCGGTGTTTTGGGGTTGTTGTAGCAATCGTGTTAGTGGACTGTATTTTTTTGTTTGTTTATAAATAACGTCGAGAAATGCACTAATCGAAGTTACACTAATTTATTAAAGGACTATTAAAAGATATAACAACTATAAATCACATTTTACAGGCAATTCTACTATTTAACACGTGCTCTCAGGTATCGATCATTATGGATAGATGTTCACGCTAATAGCGCTCTCAAGATAGTGATGCCTCAAAGGCACAGCACCGCGTACCTGCATGCAGTTCATGGACGTAGTTTATACAACATAAGAAACAATAATAAAATGCATAAACAATCGGTTACAATAATCGATGCCAACAAAATATTGTTTTTGTTTAAATAATACGTATATTTGGGTATAATAATTAATGTGAGTATCAGGGTGGCCCAAACAAAAAACACAAATGTTTTTTTAAAATTAGCTCGATTAAAAAATTTTTAGGGGTCACTCAACATTTTTAAAAAATTCCAGTGTCCAAAATTGAATTATTTTATTTTTAATATTTTTTCTTATCGTTGTCTAAATATTCTAAAATTTTCAAGTTTTTCGTTAATAAACTTTCTTAAATGGCTTACAACTTACGATAAATATACTTATTTAAAACTGTATAAATACAAATATTTTCAAACGGTCAGCATCTACTTATTAGGATTCGTTGTCTATAAACTTTATAAACCGATCTCTTTGCGTTAAAGTAAATATCCAGACGCCAATTCCCAAACGTCAAAAATCGAAACACCAAAAAGTGGACATAGATGTATCGATAATTCATAACCTCTGACATCGATGAACATCGCACACCACTAGCCAATCCTAATGTAATTTTATCGAATTTAAATGTTTTCTTACAACAAAGAATGGATCGTGAAAAGGGTAGTGTGCCTTATAGGGGCGAGAAGTGGTTTTAAAATTACTGAAAATGTACCTACGAAGCACATGTAGATTCTTAATATTCAAAACAAACCTATTTTATTATTACATTATTCATGAAACTAACATTTTTTTTAAAAAATAAATATAAATATAAATATGGAATCAACAGCAACAACTACTCCAAGGGCTAATACCCCTACCGGCATTGAATTACACTGTTGATTTTAATTCCTTCTTTTTTGAATATGTTGTATCTTCTTCTAAGAATCTATCGGAATCAACAGTGTAATTCAATGCCGGTAGGGGTATTAGCCCTCGGAGTAGTTGTTTTGTTGATTCCATATTTATATTTATATTTATAATATAGCCCGTAAAGGCCTTTCTGCCAGCGCCCACCTGATGAGACCCGATAGGTCGAAACCGGTCGTGGGATATGGCTTTCCGTACGCTGTGCCTACTTGGTAGGAGGCGTTCCAAATGTGAGATCTTTGATCGTAATGTTTAGACGAATAAGGATTTTAATTCCTTCTTTTTTGAAAATATATTTTTTTTGTTTGAATGGTACCTATGTGCTGCTATTATTTATCGTTACCAGCTACTACTGTATTTGGATAAAAATACATAGGAATAGACAAAAAGACATGTTTAAAATTTCTCTCTTATATATTGGTTACTATATTCTATTGAGAGAGGACAATGGTATTACCCACTTGTAATAAAAAATTAATTATATGCGAAGAGCCGTAAACAATTTATTTATAAAAGAACGTGGGTGCCTAAAGATTGTTTACAAGGAATTCATACGGCTATTGTTACGTCAATTTTTTTAATTTCCCGAAGCTGCTTTAGTTTATTTCACGCCTATCTTGTTACATTCTTCTTGATCGAGTTAATCAGGGCTTCTTCTCGAAGATTACACAAAAAACCTCTTAACTCACAACGGGCCACCGTGTTATTTAGTTCCCGTACATGTTTTAGAGAACGCGTAGGCACTTGTTCTGACAAAATCACAAACAAAGAACAGTTCTTCTTCTTGTTTGTATGTACCAGGGCGTTAGTTCAATGGTATGCGTCTTTTTAGCAGATAGAATAGGTAGCATCAAGATGTGAAACCAATTTGATAAAAAATACAACTTAATTTTCTTCAAAATAATTCCTACATCTTTGCATTTATGAATGCAGCTAAAGAGTGGATGGTAAATGAGACACAAGTATGTCTCCACATTAAAATTATAATTCCGTTTTTTTATGTAGCAAGTGTTTTATTTGGATAGAATTTTTTCTATTTCATCGTGACGGGTCACGAAGACGTTGCTAATACGATTTAACTACGACTGAAAAAATCTTCAAAAATCAATATTAAGAAAATAAAACACGGTTTAGAAAAGTTTCACCGATTTAATGTTACCAACTCGACAATACTTTCAATATACAAGGATTTAAAGCTAACATATTTATAGGTTTTTCAAATAAGAGGGTTTATTTGTATTAATAAAAAAATAAAAATACTGATTGCATGGAACATTGTATCAATCTAAGACATAATATAAATGTTAATAATATTAAGATACATCACAGCAATATAGGCAAGGGTAAGAAAATGTCACTATTAGAATGCCTGGAAATAAATAAGGCAATAAATAACTTCGAACATTTAATGAACAACCAATTAAAAATAAGTAGTGTTACCAGAAATGTTATTTTATTTTAAATAACCTATGAATCTATTGGCAGTTATTATTAAACTTCTCACTTCCAATACAATTTTTTTTATTTAGATCAGTAAAGTGACAAAATACATAATAAATATCCATAATATACTATATAATTTGCAACATTCATAGATCTACAATATTTCAAATTACAGATCCTACTTATTATTAGATGATGATAAATAGTACCAGTACTCTAGATCATTGCTTAATATTCGGGAGGTCACCGGTTCGAATCCGGGTCCGGCTGCTCTGGTTCAAGTTCTCTGTGATTTCCTTGGATCACTTAGGCAAATACTGGAGCAGTAATATTCCACAGATAATCTTTCACTTCTCTTCTGTCTTCATTTCGTCCGTCTCATCTTTCTCTCCCTAACCACACCATCCACCCATTCCCAAGATTCCTGCAAAGAGGCTAAAGAGGGCCTTACGCCCTACCCTCCGGCTTTTCACTACAGTCTAGATCGGAGAGACTGCCCACCCACCAGTCCGATTAGGTGGTGGGAATGAAACACAAAAAAGTTTTTTTTTTGATAAATAGTAAATGTCTTATAAATAAAAATCTTAAAATGATGGTAAATAGATAAAAATCTTTTTGTCTCGCAAGTACGTATGATATGTTGCATTAAGAAACGACAATAAAAATCTTATGACGTGCCCCCTTTTGGATTGTTTTGTCAGTTATGTCATCAAATAGCCATTAAATAGTCGAATAGAATAGAAAGGCCTTTACAGACTATATGATAAATATAAATATGGAATCAACAGTGTAATTCAATGCCGGTAGGGGTATTAGCCCTCGGAGTAGTTGTTTCTGTTGATTTTATATTTATATTTAGTTCTATTTATGCCATCTTGGTATTTTTGTTGGTATACTTCTTTTGTTTAAATAAAATGTTAAGCATATACTAGGTAAATAAATATGTAAATGGAGATATAACTTCTAGTGCCTGCACATGCGAATTAGGTACCTACACAATAAGTTCGAGTATCTTCTCTTGAATTATTCCAATTTTGCTTTTCGTTATACCTTACCTTGTAGGTAATTTCCTGTTAATTTTAACATCACGAATGACAAGTGGCGTTATTAATTTCGGAAATGCATTAGTATGGGCAAGACCTTTTCGAAACCGACAATTTTAATGTTTGTCTTCTCGCCTTCAGGCGTCTCTTGTTAAAAACGCACCTTTTAGATTTAACTGATAAATGCATCGTAAATGTGGAGACAGGCTAACAATAAGTCTGTTTTGTGACAGCGGCGGACTGAAAGTTATGTTTACCTTTATGAAGAGACTATTAAGGGCAAGGATGTAACTTTAAGTGGATTCTTTATACCTGCTGGTCAGTACCTGCGATTCAGTCCCAAGAACCAGGAAAACAACAGTTATTTACTTCTGTGTACTTATGATAAAAGTGTTGAATCATCATAACAAAAGATAAATAAAAGCCTATTATGTCAGACAAGACTAATGAGAATTCCGAGATAATCTTCACTAGAATTGTACGGATGATATTATGCTGTTGTTCCCAAGCATTTCTATTATAGGGCGCTCTTCACATTAAGCCCGGCGGAAAATGAGACGCAGCTTGGTGACGTGACGCAGGGTGAGTCACGGCGTGATTTTATAAACCACAAAAAGAAGGGTTAGTACTTTAAATGCCATCGCAGCGTGACGTGACGCAGTTATATGCTTACCGTGACCTGTGTGTTGCAGTTTTCATACTGCAATTTTTATATATAGTCTAGGCCAGTTAGTATTATTAGGAGGAAATAATTATATATTTTTGAAAATAGTAGAATGATGATTCGGGCTTGTAGGTCGTGGTCAACATAGCACCAACTGAAGATGTCAGCCGCAGTTGCCGACGAAACGTCTGGACGAAAACGTTCACATCAACCACGGCCTACAAGCTCGATTCACCATTCTAGTATAAATTCCGGCCGTGAAAGCTTATGTTCTTATATTTTTGAAAAATTATCAGTAACCTTTTATTTAGAAGGATTGTCAATACAAGCCAAAACAGGGTGGGAACCTGTAGTGGCTGGAACGTCTCTTATAATGCGAAAAACCACCCTCAAAATTTCAAGTCTGTTGACTTATCTGGCAAACGGTGGTTCCGGCGAAAAAATAATTATATTATTGAAAACAAAGTTCAATAGATAAAAGCATAGTGGACTAGATCTGCAGAGAAAAACACTAAATAGAAAGACAATTCCACTTGTTATGTTCGTATCCTGTATCACTCGACCAAGCTGCGTCTCATTTTGCGTGAGGCCTTTATATGTGCTATCTTCGCTTTTCTAAATATAGAAATACTTATACTTGATGCCAATGTTCAAGTGATATAAACTTTGTCGTTAATTTTCATACTAATTACATTTCAGACAAAACTGCAAGGTTACCGCTACGTTTGTCATTTGATATTTATGTTGTTGTCTTCTTTTGGTTGATTTGGTGTTGTTAATCTTTTTTAAGCTGTAGCTTTAAGCTATCTTAACATCTAATTTTTGACGGTTTAAAAAAAACGTATTTTTCTATTTTGTTTCATTGCTAATTTCTAAGATTTTCACCAAATTCAATTTTTCAGATGGGTCTCATACAATTAGTTTAGACGCGTATAAAATTCGTTCGAAATACCTTTCATTTTTTCAGTAAGTCAAGGTTGTATTGTAATTATTGTTTTGCCGAAATGATTTTTAAGAATTTTGGAATACATTCTCTGTAACGGCTTACTTGTTATCAAAATTAAATTTAATATTTGTAACAGAATACTTAACAACTTTTGCAAGTTTTTGTAAACATTTAACAGTTCAGAAACTTTTTGTGTATTTTACCTAATATGGTTTCAGTAATTTTTAGTATCTTCGCCAATTTAAAAGTTTTTAAATTTAAAGATTCGCGTTTTTCCGTTTTAACTTTTATTCGGTTTGTTGTAACAGTTATTAGTAACGTCTCTCACATAACTACATTGTTATTAGCCTCGTTAAAATTAAGCCATCACAATAAATTAAACTAAGAGACATGTTATTAAATCGCTCCATTACATTGACTCTACAAATGAAATACTTACTTGTAATTGACTTGCTTTGAAGCAATCAAACAGGAAAAGAGAAACATACTTTAAAAGTTTGTAATCAGTAGAAGAAATGAGAGGTTATGATACTAATTTATTTGTAAATTCTGCGTTTATAAGACGAATCGGAAACACTTATTTATACATTAATGTGATCTTTATTACTCCGAACATTACTATTTCTTCATTATTCTAATTTTATTCCGACATTCCGCTCACCCCAAGTATGGCCAGGAAATGCTCCGGCAGCCGTAAGCAACCGCATCCCTTGCATACTTATTGCATCTTACTTAGTTCCAATATTAACATTTCTCGCTGACGCAATTGCCTACCCTTAATGTTCATAAACACTGTCTTATGGGGGTGGGCTGGTAAAAGGGAGATCTTCGGGGAACCGAACTGCACTCACGATCCGCACAACTGACCCCGTTATTTAAATTGTGATGTTGTTTTCTCCATTTATTTCATGTAGTAATTCTCTCAAATAGTCAAAAAATTGCATCTTTTGAGTTTTGAGATTGAGATATTTATAAATCAATTCTGAAGCCAGATTTTGTTTATTTTTTTTTACCTTTTCAATTCTTGATTACGTTGGTTCATTTGATGAATATGTTTCAATGTCATTATTTTTACACACTAACAGTTAATTTAAAAATATATTTTTGAAGGCAAACATACTATTATGAGATGAAATAGATATGTGTGCCTACCATAACTAAAAACAGAATGGAGAAAATAATTTGTTATAATCATAATAGAAAAAAATGCTTCCAAAAATGTATTTTTGATAGAAATGTTCATTATCATAAGTAGAGAGGTCCAAATTTCGCATTAAAGGTAGCTTAGCACCATCTACTGGTATTTACTGCTAACCAGGGTATTTCCGTATGTTTGATAAGGCCTTATGAAGGTATCTACATGACAAATTGAAGCCTTGTTAAACAAATGAAATACTATTATTACCAGTAAATATCAGTATATGGCATGGTACTGCCTGTAATACGATATTAAATCAACTTCCTTTTATGGAACAGCGTCGGTTTGGTCAGTAATCTGTCTATGCCATCGGTGATGTATTGATCGAAATCGCGATCCGCATCTCGTAATTTCTAAACTAAATGTTCTTTATTAAGGTAGAGGTACTTGTTCTCATTTTACTATCCTTATAGAACTATCAAAAGAAATACTTCTTCGAATCGAACAATAAGAATTATTTATAATTATTCTGTTTTCGTCAATCCACCGAAATATTTATTTTTTCTTAACGGAAGTGCATTTCCTTTTTTCCAACGTTACGCCTTTTTATGGGTACACAGAATTTCATTATATCCTTATACATGGAGTAGGTATATGTAGGCATATATTTTTGTCGATCGTATTCTAACGTCCGATTAAGAAATTTATTAGTGGGCCGTTTTCTGGAAACTCCGTTCCTTTTTACTGCAGTCCTTTCGAGTTGTTTGTTTCGCGCTCGATTCTGTGAAATAAATTGACCAGTAAAAAATACTTGGCCCTTTTATCAGATGCCTCACTACTTTGTGCGAGACGAAAAATGGAAACGGTTTTTCTTGGCGCCTCAGAAAGTACGTGCGCAGATAAAAGAAAAGGAAACAATAAAGAAGGGACCTTTCCTAGTTTTCGTTTATAGGAAAAACTAATTCAATTTTTTATCGAGAAATAAATAGACGCATAGATAAAAGGTATTCGTTATTTAATACGAAAAACTTTTAGTAATTTTATATTTTTTAATTGTATCTTTATTCCTAAACAACTTTTTGTAAGTTCCAAACTTCCAAAATAGTAGCTAGTATTATTTTAAATATAAATATGGAATCAACAGAAACAACTACTCAGAGGGCTAATATCCCTACCGGTATTGAATTACACTGTTGATTCCGAACGATTATTAGACGAAGATAACAATAAAAAAAAGAAGGTAATAAAATCCTTTTCCTTTATAAAGGATCACAGATCCCACATTTGGAACGCGTTCTACACAGTAGGAACAGCGCACCGAAAGCCATACCCACGACCGGTTTCGACCTATCGGGTCTCAGGTGGGCGCTGGCAGAAAGCTTTTAAGCTATATAATAAATATAAATGATGAGACCCAATAGGGGACGGAAAATGATTTTATTATGTTTTTTTTTGAATTAGTATTATTTTATGTTAAGATATTGTTCTTCAATTCACCATGAAATTTTTGGCAGGTGGTATATCGTCCTTTGTAATTGCTGTTACCCATATATGCAATGTTTCGCTGTCTGATATTTTTTAATCCTTATAGTTTTTACGTCACAAACCAACATTGGCTAAACCGTTTATTTAATAGCAACAATTCTTCATAATAATTGTAAAGAAAATATAATTCTCTAGAATAAGTCCTGACAGTCAAACGTACTAAATATAAACCAACGATTTTCGAGGTAAAACGGTGTAAACATTTTTTGTAAGAAGAGAAAAAAGTATTACATTTTTATTAAATATAAAACTAAAAATTAATTCAAAATCACGATAAACTACATAAAATAACCTTCAACAAACGTTATCATGAAAATTTCAATTTTGTTAATTTTCAATGTTGAAGAAATACACATTTTTAATTTTCACTATTTTATCATTATCTTAACACATGTTTCGCTACACTATACCTTCATCAGAAGTAGACAAATGCTCAAGTATTTGATGAAGCTACAGTGTATCGAAACATATGTTAAGTTAATAATAAAATAGTGAAAATTCAAAGTATGTATTTCTTC
The DNA here is from genome assembly GCA_963921985.1 of Agrilus biguttatus. NCBI lineage: Eukaryota > Metazoa > Arthropoda > Insecta > Coleoptera > Buprestidae > Agrilus > Agrilus biguttatus. The sequence goes on along the minus strand of OY998119.1, from coordinate 17,389,253 downwards.
ACCGTTGACTATTAATTTTCATTAAGTAAACCAAGATACAATTAATTATTGGTTAATTTTATTTACAAGCTGCTATAAATTATAATTTTTATCTTTTTTAAGAACAGTTTTCCGTGATGATTGCTTTTTAGGCTATTCAATCCTCTAAAACGGAAAGGGATATTAATTTATAACCAGTACGACTTTTATATGACATACACTTGATACAAGCATGTAATCTATGATGTTATTACCGCCAAAAAATAACGCCAATACAGGGACAACTCCCCAAATGAATATTCGTATTGAAATTGAAATTGATCAGTTGGTATGCCGTATTTTTGATCTTTTTTAAACCATTAACAGTAGACTATCTCAAAATATATCAGTCAAAAAATTAGTTCAAAAAGAACAAAGGTCGTAGTACGAATAGTACAGGTTTTATAAATGTTCTATGAAAATTTCAAAGTAGTTGAAAGGTGTTATGTATTTTATATGTTCAAAAAAGAAGGAATTAAAATCCTTATTCGTCTAAATTTTAAGATCAAACATCTCACTTTTTGAACGCGTCCTACCAAGTAGGCACAACGAACCGAATGCCACATCCCACGACCGGTTTCGACCTATCGGGTCTTATCAGGTGGACGCTGGCAGAAAGGCATTTACAGGCTATATTACAAATATAAATATAAATATAAATATAAATATAAATATAAATATAAATATAAATATAAATATAAATATAAATATAAATATAAATATAAATATAAATATAAATATAAATATAAATATAAATATAAATATAAATATAAATATAAATATGGAATCAACAGAAATAACTACTCCGAGGGCTAATACCCCTACCGGCATTGAATTACATCTACTTCTAGACGAAAATATAACATATTCAAAAAAGAAGGAATTAAAATCCTTATTCGTCTAAATTTTAAGATCAAAGATCTCACATTTTGAACGCGTCCTACCAAGTAGGCACAACGAACCGAATGCCATATCCCACGACCGGTTTCGACCTTAAAGTTTAGACGAAAAATGATTTTAATGCCTTCCTTTTTTGAATATGTTATATCTTCGTCTAAGAATCCATTGGAATCAATAGTGTAATTCAATGCCGGTAGGGGTATTAGCCCTCGGAGTAGTTGTTTCTGTTGATTCCATATTTATAGTTATATTTTATATGTTTTCGAGAGGACCTGAGAACACCAATTTGGTATGACATCCTTTACCATAATGGTCTGATGGTCACAAGCAAAGATTTTTGTTTTGTATCTAGTATATGTAGGTACTCTATGGTCACTAATTCCACTAAGGCGTGACCTTATCTCGTATTTAAAGCTAAAAACAATTCCAACCATATTTTTTTTCAAACTAGGTGAATAGGCTCTTGATTTGAAACGATTGATTTTATACATTGAAATTGTACAGTTCCTCTATTGCCAACAAAATCAAATAATTCGGCTAGCTTAGTTACAATATTAGAACCTCTTTTGTATTTAGAATTAATTCACGCATGATTTGATTCGTCGTGGGTTTTTTGTATGGACTTTTGCACTTGGTACCTACCCATTTGGTTAGTTTTTTTAATCCTGTTTGTTAAGGACCGATTGTTACCTAACCATTGTTCGAGATCAAGGCGGCACTATAAGACGACATTCCATGATAAATCAACCTACTGTATAAGGACATGCAGACTAACGCTCGCAAGCCTTCGGAGATGGACTGGCATCATCCAAGAGCACTACAATACAAAACACACACACATACAAACACATACGCATCAAAGGACGCGCACATGCGTGTCTTTATTGCAGGCTTCATTTGCGAGGAAAGTAATGACGGGTATTAGCTGACTTATAGTTGGGTTAACGTCCTATAGGTTTAGCAGATGGCTAGGAAATTAGAAAGAAATATAAAATTTTAGAATGCTTCGAGGGATTTCTCATATGGGGAAGATAATTTCCGTATTAAATTTCCCTAACATGAATTTACTAAAATTATAGTTTGTAAGGTGTTACTTTAGCTCCAATCAAATAATTATAAAGATGTATAACTTGTATATTCAAAAAAGAAAGAAGGTATTAAAATCCTTTTTCGTCTAAATTTTAAGTATCACAGATCCCACATTTCGAACGCCTCCTACACAGTAGGCACAACGTTGAAACCGGTCGTGGGATATGGCTTTCCGTACGTTGTGCCTACTGTGTAGGACGCGTTCGAAATGTAAGATCTGTGATCCTTAAAATTTAGACGAAAAAGGATTTTAATGCCTTCTTTCTTTTTTGAATATGTTATATCTTCGTCTAGGAATCAATCAGAATCAACAGTGTAATTCAATGCCGGTAGGGGTACTAGCCCTCGGAGTAGTTGTTTCTGTTGATTCCATATTTATATTTGTATAACTGTAGTTAAAGTGAAAGTGAAGATATTGTTCTTAATGTATTCTAGGGGTTTTGGGCAAATTTTTATTGAATGCGTTTAACGACTTATTTGAAATTATTAACTTGACGGAATAATTTTATCACTATTGAAAGGTGATACTTTCATAGAAAACTCTTTCCTAATCAATCTAGCAATTTCCTGGTTAATGTAAAGGTTATTATGACAAAAATCATTATCAAGTATAACGAGTTAATTTTCTTTGGTATTTGAAATAAAAGGTAACCTTATACGCTATCTGCCCTTTATTACTCTTTTAATAATTTGAGTCACCGACGTAAAGACAAGAATTCGCTCAATATTGTGTCAATGTTCAGTTTTATATTGCGATGTATATTTAGGGAAGCAAGTCCATTGAAACGATCTTTCGTTATTGACCTCAAACTCAAATATTGACTTCGGGCGACGCAAAGTAGAAAACGACCTTTCATTTGTTACTGTGGAAACGGGCAAAATAGCCATAATTCGCAGTACTTGATGCACATTTCAAAAGCATTAGTTCTGCAAATATCGAGAGCCTCCAGCGAGCTCTGAATATTCAAATCTGAGATGCGCTTCCTCCAAAGTTGAATCTCATTTATCCATAGTTCGGGAAATGGATCATGCAAAACAGAACTGTATGTTTTAATCAGTTAGATACAAGACGTTTCGTCTAATTTTAGCATTTCGATGGGAAAAATACAAGCGACATTGGACAAAATTCTGAATTTTGTTTACAAGCAATTTTTCTACTATAAAACTACACTACGCACCTTGTAGCAGATTACGGAAGCTCTGAATCTGCGCGTGATTTAGATATTCAAAAAGAGACACTTAGGTATAAAGACAAAAATTTCTTATAGTTGTTTACTTTTGGTAAAAAAAGATAACAAATTCGAGTAAGAAATTTGTAGGATATGAACATGATTTTTCAGTTGTCCTCTTAGTGGGGAAGGTGGAGAAGTGGAATCTCCTAAACCTCGCCCCACGTGTACACAGCCCTGATCGACAGCAAAAAAACAATAGAAGTAATCGAGATACTGTGGTTGTTGGCCACTTGGTGAAACATTTTCAAAATAAAATAGTAAGGTAAAGAAAACACTAGGTAGTTTCACAATATTTATTCAAATTGTGTCCTTGACGACAGTTGTTTCGGTTGTTACACCATTTTCAAACGAGTACCAATGTATACATACTTACATGAAACCCTCGCTCCATTAATTAGATAATGCGGATCAAGAAATTGAAACATCTTATTTTAATAAAACACAAAGAAAGTTTCAACAATGTTTATTAAACTCTTACAATTGTTTCAGCCAACGGGCCATTATCAAAGAGTACAGATTTGTTACTAAAATTAAAGAAATGCAGCCGATCAATATAAAGGGATGAGGGTAATAGGTAAATTCTTAGATGCAGGTACCTACTCTGGTAAAACCAGTTACAATTTGTATAAAAGTAAAGGTGAATTGCTGGTCTCTAATTCAGTGTGGTTATTAACTATTGATTAATTATTATTCATCGCTTTTTTAATTTCAAAATTTTCGATAAGGCTTAGTTTCTTATTTTTTACACAATTGTGTAGCAGTTTTACATTTTTATCATCTAGATAGTAATTATTGGTTATGCAGTGCTCCGAAAAAGAACAGTCGACATTATATTGTATTTAATTGATCTTTTATGTTCGTCTAATCTGTTTTTTAGGGCCCAGCCAGTCTGCCCTATATAAATAGCATCGCGACTATTACATTTTAATTCGCATATGCCATTTTTTAAAAGTTTATTTGTTTATTGCTTGTTGTTAACTAGAAGGAACTTAAAGTTCTTTTTGTTTACTTCGATAACTTTTAAGTTGTATTTGTTTAGGCGATTTTTAATTTTGTAGCTAGTGCTTTTTATATAATTTATCTTAGAAAAAGTTTGCTTTTACAGTACAGGACTTTTAAATAATACGGAAGCATTTTTTCTTATTTGTATCTTTTTTAATAAATTGTCAATTAATTCAACTTTTTATCCCTTATTGATAGCTATTTGTTTTATTATAGAGAGTTCTTTATGAAAATTTGAAGTTGAAAGTGGGATGTTGGTTAATCTTTGTAACAGACTATGAAAAACTTAGTGTTTGATTTCAGCAAATTGATACGCGTTAGCTGGGATTTTGAAATATCTCAAAAAATTCGTTTTGCATAATATATATTGTACTTACATATTTTCTGTGGACCGATTGTGTCACCAATAAAAATGTAACAACCGAAATGATAACATGGATGCATTAATGCCGAAATCCTGCCTACATTACATCTATGAATACATTTGATTTGATATGTGAAATAAGGAGTTCGTTTGTGAGGTCGATACATAAACGAACAATTGTAAGTCGTCTGCTTTTGTTGTCGTCCAAAGACGTCTGTTATACATTCATGCAAGCACGATGATCCATACAAATGTTCTTGAAACCGACACTTTTTGTATACGCATACAATGGACGATTTGAATGAGAAATGAGAAGGTTAAGGTAACAAGTTTCTGGCGGGTAACACGGTACTCACTTTAATATGAAAATCTAATGGATCGCATGTAACAGAATACTCACATACTCACGTACACATATATACATAAGTAGTGATTATTTATTCCTCTAGAAGGTGAGGTAAGAACGTCCCAAATAAGGAAAACCAGCCAGAGAGCAGCGCCTTTATGAAGTCTTCATGCTTATCAACGTCCCGTTTGGAATTTTATTAAAGCAGCAATGCGTGATTTATCATCTTAACGTCTAAAGAAATTAAAAATTAAGTGGCCCCTTATTAAAAAAAGCCATCCTTTTGATATCGTAAATACGTGATTACGTACTCTAATGAAATCGAACGGAGTAATAAATCCTGGGAACGATTTGATAAAATATATCGTTAGATAAACTCCGTCCGCCTCTATACATACTTACGATATAATTATTTATAGCAAACCGCATGGAAAAGATAAATTTGAAAAAATATATTGTCCGAATTATACGAGAACCACTTATTTAATACAAATGTGAATTGAATCGAATTGAAATCAGTAATATTCGAATATTCAGCTAATTAGATGTTTACATCGATCGAAACAGCAAGGGGTAAGTAACCGTTCCAATTAATTTTAAGTTTCTAAAGTATTACCTACCTAAAACACAAAATTCCAAATTATAAATCATTAATATAATTTTCTTCTAGTATTTATTACTTTTAGAAATATTTTGTACACAAATTTATTATTTACCTTGTCAAAACGCAAGGCTGTAATAAAGTAAACAAGAAGAATATTTTACAGACGTCTCCATAATTTATCGAAGACAAAAAAGTTGTCTATGCAAAAAAGATTACAAACAAAATGTAATGAAGCAGGGATTGCAAATTCTAAGGGGAAATATTTTATCTTTAAGTGAGTGAAATATTAAAAGGAAGGAAGTTTTATGATTTGAAAAATTAAATTATGTTAGTGAATTGTTTCTCCGAAAACTGACAAAATCATTTCGTTACATAATTAAACAAGCAAAAAGAAAGACAAAAATCGGCAACAATGGTGCTTATGAAATGAGAGTTTATTGAAGATAAATTTGGTTTAAAAGCGTGTCCTTTTTTTCTCAATTTCGTAGGAAAAATTGCGGCCACAGCAATTTATTATCCGGATTAGGGATCCTCCGTCTCCAGTTGAATTCTCTGTTTTCGACAGATTCACGATAATCGTATAATCCTAACAAATCCAGGGCGTATTCCGGTCGAAGACAGGGTTTAATTCGTAGCCCTACGCACGTTTTTTAATTTTCAAATTATCAAGCTTAATGGAAAAAGTTTCTAAATTAGCGAATAGCGAAACGAACGCTAAAAAGTTAGAGGAGAATTAGCATTCGGTAAAAAGGATTTGACCGAGAAGAAATTGTATGGTATGGTTTGTTGGAATCTTAAAACGGATCTAAATAATCAACCGAACAGTTTTTTACTTGGCATGCCTATTCCATTTATTTTACAAAGTTTCCAGTTGAATAGTTTATTAATATTACTATCAACTCAGTTACCGTATAAAAATATTTTATCGGTAACGACTAACCAGATGCGCATTTCAACTACGAAGTAGTAATAGTCATTATCAATGGTAAATAGTAACTTAAATTAAAAACAAGATTTAGCCTAATTTATATCTAATATTTAAAGATAGTTATTGAAATACATCGAATAAAAAGTTAAACTTCTGAATATACATATGTTACATTCATAAATTCTGAGATCCAGGTAGTTATTACATTGCTTCAATAGTTCAATATTATGGTCGATGACATGTCCAGTACTTAGAGAATGAAAAACAACTGTAGATTTCTCAGAATTACTATTTCTTAGGTGGTATAAATGCTCTTTTAAACGTATAGCTAAATTTCGTTTGGTTAAACCTATGTATACTTTATCGCATTCTAAACAGTTGATTTTATAAATTCCTAACAATGACGTTATATTGTCTTTGTCTTTTGGATTACCCAAGAGCCTTCCCAATTTATATTTATTGTTACTAAAAACTGGTTCAGTATCTAATCTGTTAATTTTTTTAATTTCTACTTTTTATTGTATACACTATAACATAAGTCACTCGGTGAATTTTGCACATCTTTATATATCAGTTACCGTGTTTATAACTCTTGATTAAATTTATAATTTTTGAATATTATGGTCCTAAAATTTAACATAGTTGAATAATAACTAACTGTGTAGCTATGTACTAATTGAACCCCTCCAATTCTGGATGGATAGTGCCGTGGTCGAACATATTTAACCCTACGAGGACGTCTGAATTAGAATATTGACATTTCAATACGTGAAAACCTTAGTGACAATTAAGTAAGAATCCCGATTAAATAACAAAAACAACATACCGGATATCGAAAGTAGGCCATTTAGTTAGTTTAATTCTTTGATTATTCGTTTTAATAGTCTACTAGTTGTGAAATGTCCTTCAATTGGCTATTTCATTTATACCTATTATCTTATATATCAATATACGCTATCACCACATGATACGTAGAATATTATAATAGTGTGAGATCACCCATTAATAAAACCGGCCAAGTCTGAGTCGGACTCGCGCACGAAGGGATCCGTACCATTAAAGAGCTCCTTAAATATTTATTTTATTCCGTTTTTAGTATTTGTTGTTATAGCGGCAATAGAAATACACCATCTGTGAAAATTTCAACTGTCTAATTATCACGATTCATGATATACAGCCTGGTAACAGACGGACAGTGGAGTCTTAGTAATAGGGTCCCGTTTTACCCTTTGGACACGCAACCATAATAAAAGCGTGCGCTTACTAGGAACCATAGATATATATTATTAGCACCTACTAGTTAGTTGGTTAGAACATTATTGTATTCATGATATATGCGTTGTAGTAGAGATATTCAGTCGGTTTAATTGAGAAAATTGTGTTATTATACGAAGGTTGCTATTTATATTTTGAGTATAATAATGAAAAGACAGTAATTTATTATCGAAAATGGTTTTATTGTTCTTCAAAGTATTCTCCATGATGATCAATACACTTACATTTTGCCACTCCTAATGGTGGCTTCAAAACATGGTTTTTGAATGCATCAACGACTGCTTCAGGCGTCGAAAAACTTTGTTCTGCAATTTATTCTTGATATGCAGGAATAAGAAAAAGTCATTTGGTGACAAATCGGGGCTGTACGGTGCATGACCCATCAATTCGACGTTTTGGCCAGTCAAATAGGTGCTTGTTTCAGCCGATGTGTGAGAACATCATTAATCTCTTTTTATTTAACTGTGCCTGCCAATTAGGAGCTTTACTATAAGTATACAAAGTCTTTTAATGTGCATGTGCCATTAACCAATTATAGAGAGTATCACCGACACTTACAACGCTGCATGGGATAGAACGCACTGAAGATGCCATCTTCCCAGCATGGCGAAACGATTGCACGTAAACAAAAGACACGGCAACAATACCCTGAAACTCAACCTGTTTCATCTAATATCTGCCGTGAAAGCTTACGAGTAATGGGCCTGCAATTATGATTCATCAATATTTTTTTATAACGATTTCGAATTTCTTTCGGACGGAATTGCTCCTGCCTCAGAAGAATGCAATGGCATTTACAAAAAGAAAAATTCGATTTTAATTTTTATATAGATATGTATATGAAAATTACAGCAATTATTTGGACATCATTTTTATTGTCATATTGCCAATGAATTTTAAGTGTTTTACTCAAAAACTTCCAACAACAAGGTTCACACAATAATTCTCGTTGCATTTACAATATTTATCGTTAGTTTAGCGGCTTTATATCGTGCAAATTATGTATGAATAATCAAGTTGTATTATGGTATAATAAAAGAATTACGTTATTGTACATTTGGTTGACTACGCAATAACAAAGGCCATTTATTACAATTCATTGGCTATGTGGTTAAATTTAAACATATCAAGAAGTAAATTGGTTTCCATTAATTACAAACAGTGCTGTTGAAATTATCATTATGTAAACAAAGTGTTTAATTAAGTTGCAGCTTTTATTAATATTATCCTTGCGTATAAATTCACATAATAAATTAAATGCAGGGCAACGATATCCAATCGAATTTTATTGGTAGATTTGAAAAAAGATAGCCCCTGGTCAGAAACTTAAGAAGCGAAGCAATCTTCAGAACGGATTTCTCTCTGTAATCCCCAAATTCAAACAAGTTTGTGTTAAAAGAGACAATCGAAACGTCACAAGATAAAAGAACTGTCAGGAAAGTCGCGTGGGGGTGGTAGCGGTTGGCCGGCCGGTTGTCCCTTCCGTCTTATCCATGCTCTTACGGTTCTGTTCCCTCCTAAAAAACTTCGTCTGGATTTCCAAAAGTTTTCAAGTGTCGTTCATGTTTAAATGTACGATAAAATTCTAAGGGAAGGAAGTTCCCTTTAATTAAGTAGTTTTAATGGTTTTTATGGCGCCATTACAGAGATATAGAGTAGTTCTAATGAGACCTTACCCCTATTAGCTGTTAAAGTAAAAAAAAGTAAACCACAATTAAGGAATATGTTTATTAAAAGTTCTGGATCTCCCCATCTGTTTTTGTAAATGATCTGTTTTAAGCATCTAGTTGATAAGAATTTTTATACATATTTTTATATTTGTATGTTTTTCTATTGCCATGTCCACATACAGGAAACTTTGTGTCTCTCTGTGGAATTTATTCAATATAAATTTATGGTAAATAAACAAATAAATAATAATAAATAAGACAGATACAGAAGGGAGTCAATTGGTGCAATTGCACCTTCTCTATGACCCAAACACTTTATTTTTACTAATTTCAATGTTCGAAAATCCTCACTACCACGCGGCGTGGTCTAGTGCTTCTAGATCATTGCTTCGATCCCGGGTCCGGTTGCTCCGGTCAATGTTTTCTGTGGTTTCCTTAGATTATTTAGGCAAATTTTGGGGCAGTAATATTCCTCAGATAATCTTTCACTTCTCTTCCGTCTTCATTTCGTCCATCACAACTTTCTCTCCCTAACCACATCACCCACCCATTCCCGCGATTCCTGAAAGGAGGCTGAAGAGGGCCTTACGCCCTACCCTCCAGCTTTGCTCTACAGTGTAGGTAGGAGGAACTGCTCGGCCACCAGCACGAGCAGCTGGTGGGAATGAAACAGAAAATTTTTAATCCGCACTACCCGTTTACAACAAGAGGCTTCTACATATCGTTCTCTTTCACTCCTGGCATCACTGTAGATCACAGAGTTAAACGGAGATATTGTGTTCTTACACCTTTATGGTCAATACACTTGAGAAATATGTAAAACTCTCTGAGTGCAAACTTGGTTGTAATAATGTACCGTGTTGTACAACCAGCGTAGCTGATTGTGATTAATCATTCGATAACAACGCAGATATATATATAGCGTACCCACTTTAACAGTATTTTAAAAAAAATGTACCTATTTCTAAAGAGCAAAAACTGGTACCTACCTACCTACGTGTCGTTTGGACATGTACAGTCAACGAGCAATCCTAGAGGAATTCTTTTGTTTCGATGGCGATCCTTTTTTGTTTTACGCGATCGAATCGAACGGGACGACCGCGGAACGGCGTGGCGGCTCGGACAAAAGGTTCGATACGATGGACGTCCTAACGTAACCTCTATGGCTGCTCAGCCGTATCAGTTTCATTGTCGCGTAGGCTTAAAAATGCCCCGCGTAGGACGCGAACGGACGCATTATTGTAAGCAGATAGGCATTGAATGTCTTTATAAGGCGCCCAATCGGCCGTTCGGATAATTGAAAACACAGTTTACGGCTCGCTGTAAATGCTCCACTACAGATCCCCACATCGCACCAATTAAAATCGAACGATGAGTGCGTTGTTAAATTAAAAATGATTGCTTCTATCGGAGGTCATATGTTCACATCGTCACAACTCACTTAACATGTGTTAGGAGTCAAAAGGGATTTACCAATGAAAAAAATCCATCTCAAAAAGACGTATTTCGTATTGGTACCTATTTGCCACCCCGAGTTTTTACACAAATAAAAAAAGGAATAACTAGTATTTACTTTTCCGCATAATTTATTGTTTCGCCCAATGATTATGCAAAATTTTTAAATTCTCAGTAGTATTAAATTCATATTTTCTGCTAGTTATATGATTCATAAACGTGGAATTTCATGAATAGTTTTTTATATGTTCGTTAAGTCTATCCTTAAATGTCCTGCTTATTTGACACAACAACATTATGGAATACTTCCCCTTCCACAATACATTAGACTAATTTTAAGGTAATACATGTATATATAATTTATACATTTATAACATGTATAAAATTAGTAGTATTCATTCTCAAAAATTGATAGTTAGTATAGTTACGAATCCAAAACTAGAATTTTTTAGAACGTCATTCTGGAACCTTCTAGAACAAATCCAATCATTATAAATAAGCTGATACAACTGTTTTAACTTCGTCATCGTCTTGAAGACGCTGACCGCCCAGATGTTTCTTCAAGTGTAAGAACAAAACTGGGCGCCAGATCAGGACTGTACGGATGTTATTCTAGAGTTTCCCAGTGAAAAAATGTGATGAGATTTTTGGTCCGATTAGCCACATGCGGCGGCAGAATTTCAAAACGGTACTTACTTAAAATACATGCCTCGTAGTTAGAGGGCTATGGAAAACGAATAGCGAAGAGCGAAGAACGAAGAAGTAATTTAGTGAACGAGCTAGTTATTGATTATCAAGTAGTCATAGAAAAATGTACAACTTTATAATTCATTAACATTTTGTATTTGGGCACTAAAAACATAGTAATTCTCTGATGCCTGTTTTTTTATTCAAGCTGGGGAGCCTCCAAGCCGAGAGAGGAAAGGCGCAAGTAGAGGGGGCCATAAGAATTCACAAGCTGATTTAACAAACAAATAATTCTATGTGTGCGTTCCATCCTTCTTCACCCTTAAATAAAATCCTAACTATACAAAACATAGAACCAAATAAGATTTATGTAAATAAAAATAGCATTAATTATTTTGCCCCCTCACGCTATCCGTGGAATCAGGAAACACAAGGAAACCCGGCTGCTGGAATGTTCTTATGTTAACATTTGTTGAGAAACTTACAAATGTACATAAATAATCGTGTACAGTTTATATTTTACTGTCTACACCGTTGAAGTCGACATGGAGAAGTGTTCCCCTCGTGACGACAGAGTCCAGAGTGCTCGCCGATGACACCGATGCTTACGTCTACGGGTGACGTCGCGTGACCTGTACAAAGTTGAAGCTTCTGCGATTGAAGAGATTGACTACCGCTATTACCGCGACATCGTGCTAAGTACACATAAACTTCGCCTTAAACGCCTCTTCTTCTGTCACAAACTAAGTTACACACGCGGTGATAATTACTTGCAAAACCATTCTCAGAGCACGGTACGGAAAAGTCGTCGGCCGTCGCGTGAGCAAAAGACCAAACGACGTCGCTCGAATATCTCATGTTATTTACGGAAAACGACGCAAACCAAGAACGGAAGCGAGATCTTAGATAGTTTTACTAACTGTCAAATAGGTATCTATTTATTATGGCAAAACTTAAAAAGAAAGCTCAACTGTAAATTACTAAGACATATTCCTTGTTATCTATCCGTGTATCTGGTTGGAGTTTAGGAATGTCAGTACAGTGTAGGACGAAGGGGTTGAGAAGAAGTTTGATCTTGATACTTACTTTACAGTGATATATACACCTATAGCGGTATAGCAAAATTTCAGAACGAGTATCCATATTACATATTCAGTTAGACAAGATGATACCCTAATAAGGACTTGTCTAACGTTATGAAATACGGTACTAGCAGGAAAAGAAGGTAGATGGCGACGTACGGCCACATCAACGTTTTATTTAAATCCGCTTTACACCGAGATCCAGCGATTTGGTCAGTAATTTATCGAATCTGCCTATGGCGTGCTGATGAGATCTAATAATATCGAAATCGCGATCCACGTCTGGTAGCTTCAATAAATTACTTGACCAAGAACTAGTTTTTGTTCTACAAATTCATTATTTGCAATGTTTCACCTGTTTGTATTAAGTTATCCAAACTATTAATAAAGGAAAAGTAGTGTAGCACCCTTGTCCGATATGAGAAGCTAAAGCGATGTATTTTACATTTGCATGAAAATTAAAAATAAGAAACAATTAACGTTTTCGACAACTTTTATCGCGGACCGTTCCCATCTATCTCCACTGGTCAGCCTGGAATCTCTATTTTGAATACTTGAGGGTCTGTAATCGTTATAGAACTGATCTTTTTTTCAATAATTAAATATCAGCAATAAAATAGAGACAAGTTGTCATAAATGAAAGTTCTAACTTTCTTGTTCATTTCTTCGCGATAAAGTTTTGACGTCGGCGCACCTAATTTCCAGCGTAAATTCTGGAACCTCACACTGTACCAAATAACAAACAATCCTCGACCAAGTACCTGAATTTTTGAATTCGCCATTTCCGAATAATTCTTTAGGAACTGAACTAAAGAAATTAGAAATTACATTGCCCTTCTTTTTCTAAGAGTTTTTATTTACACTAAACAACTTACTTAATATCGAATTTATTTGTGTTGAATTGGTTCCTTATGGAAGGATATTGAATATTTCTCACCTTCCGTTAAAGCAGGGCTCTCCAAGCTTTTTATGCTGAGGACCACGCTGATGTTCCTCCACTAAGTCCTAAGGGTCAAGACCCAGCTAGCTCATCATACGAACATACTGTAATTTTGGGTTATGCAGAAACATTGGTATTGATACTAGCCGGTGATTAAAATTTATGTCGAAGGATGCAGGGGTGAACTCTGTTCTGTACGCATAAATTCAAATTGAGTCCTTCTGACAAAACAAATGTTTTGTTTTAATCTCAATTGAGCAAAAAATGTTTCACGAAAATAACCACATTGCCAAACATTCAGCCAACAAACAGAGACTCCATTTTCGGAAGATTTCGAATTCAAGCTTTGGGTCCTTTAAAAATCAAAATTGAGTATCGTTTCTCAGATTTTGATTTACTTGCAAGTGATATAAATATTTTTCAAAATCTGTTTAATGCTGTTATAGAAACCCTTACTCCAGAACTTCAAATGGAATTGATTGATTTGCAGTGTAACGATATCTTTAAAGAAAAAAAAAGTCATCATTGTTAGATGAGTGTAATAAGTTGCGTAAATTTTCTCGTAATTGGTGATTCATGAAATATAAAACCATTGATCAGAATCGATGCGACAATCATCTAATAACTATTTCGTTGATATAAATATTTTGAATCGATAGAAACCATACGCGTGTTAGTCTGACCAAGGTGGATAATCTGAAGAAAATACAAAATGAATGATCGACTCTAACAAATGAAAATTGTTCTTGCTGACTCATACGACATGATAAAGTGAAAAAGAGTATAACACGACTGATCACAGTGTCATTATTGAACATGGTGGCTGAAAGGGTACAGCTAGGGTTAAACAACAGCAGACCATGATGAATTTGATCAAGTAGAACTCATTTTTGAATTTTCCATAAATTTCTATTTATTATTTCTTCAAAAAGATTATTCCAGATTCTCGTTTAGAATTGATCATTCTATCAGTAAATCGAATTTCAATAAAACTCATCAATTATTCTTTATTCCGATTGTATTATTATAATGTAATAAATTTATGAAGGACCGTTTCCGGGGGCGTAGCTTGGTAGTCCCCCGCATTAAAGCATGGAAATTAATTATTCAAGCGTTGTTGGGCCCGAATAGGTATTTTAAGACTTTAACTTCATTGATACCAATTTGACAATGAAATCTAGTAGAACAATTATCATGCAAGAGCCTAACAAAAATACAAAATAATCTAAAGTCGTTGTTCTTGTGGATGCGGTCTAATATGTATTATATCTACTCCTAAATGTAAATCTAACAACGTCGGATGGATTTTGCAGTGGCAATGAATTGCTTGCTTGAGATCGTGTGCCTTTCGCAAAAGTACAGTTTCGTGCAAATGCAGATCGTTGCCGAGAAAGTTTAAAATTCAGTACGTGTCAGTACTGGTGCCGCTGTAAATCGTAAACCACACGCTCTTATATATTTCACGCGTCGACCATCCATTATCCCGAAACCACCCCGGGCGTATGCTATCAGATTAGTGGATAAACAACACGGAGGGTCACAGCGGGGCACTTCATCCTAAACAAATCGTTCGAGTGTGCAGCCGATCCAACAATTGACATGTCATGTTTGCGCAAGCCGCGATAAGTTCCGAGCGAATCAATTGGGACTGAATAAACAGAACGAATTTGCCTGCGTTGCACGCCAGAACACATTACGGGAACGCCACTGAAACTGAACTCTCTGTCTGTCTGTAATATTGAAACGACGAGTTGTGTGTCCCGCTCGCTCGTGGCTGACTGGTTGGCTCTTCGCTGGGTACACAATCAATATTAATTCGGTAATGCATCAGCCTGATGACGAATTTGGGCAAACATATTTGTTAATGAAAGGAATTACTTGCCGGCTTGTTTACTTTGGCCGCTATCAAGTTAGCCTGATTCACTGTACAGTCTTGTCGGAGCGATCAGTTTAATTTAGCGATGGAACGCAACCATCGCCATACATACAGACACACAAACATATGAATATACGTTAACGTACACTTGCGGAAGCACATGTCCATGTACTATGTACTTGTATGTTTGTTTTGCATTTGTATGTGGATGTACAGACGAGACACCAGCAGGTATTATAAAATTATTGAGAGATTGCATTTACGTCATAGTCTATACTAACAAATTCAATAACTGAAAATAAAAAACAGAAAGTTTCAGTTATAATTTTAGTCGATACCCGACAAATTTGTTTCGGCCGATTCCCCCAATAACTAGAGTATAGAGTGCTTACTAAAGTTAATGGAATGATCCGCCATACCGCTCGAATTACTTTTTTATTTTTGATCGCAGAAAAATGTTTAGAGATTCGTTACGAAATTGCTGTACCTGCCTGACCTATATAGGTGGCATCACAAGAACTACAAAAAATTGATATATACCACTTTTAATACCGGGAGAAATACATTTATTTAATTTATTTAATACTATTATTATGGACGGGATGTATCTGTATAATGAAAGTAATAATAATTGTTAATGTAAAATTTGTTGTATTTTCTGGAGGATGTCTTTGAAATATGAGTAATAATGGAATAGAGGGATTTTGAAACACTAAATTCATGATACACATTGTCATCCGTTTTAGTACCGCCCGCAACCCTATATAAACAAGTGTGGCCATGTAATAAAATTTCAGAAAGTTACCTCCATCATAAGCATATCAGCACATCAACATAGTAAAATATAATTGTTTATATTAAATATTTAACAAAATCTACTAGTGTTTTCTCTTACTGTTTCATACGGCCTATCAACCGAGGATAATAAATCATCATTTCAAAAATTAAGTAAAAAAAAAGACTCGATACGTATTTCACCTTCTTAGGGCATCGTCAGGAGTTTAATTTCAACTAACAATCTACTGTTGCCCTAAGAAGGCGAAATACGTATCGATTTTTATCGTTTTTTTGTTTTTTTCTTTTGACTTAATTTTTGAAGTTTAAAGATGTTTCACTAAGAGATCACAGACCAATGGTTAGACTAAATCATCATTTATAAAAAACGTTAGCCGTGAAAGCTTTCACACAACTTTTCGCTGACGTTGACGCAAATTAAATTGCGCACAATTCTGCCAAAGAGCCAATTATACTAAATACTTACTTTATTGCTTTAGCTAATTTTGAAACTCATTAGTCAATTTATTTGAAATTTGTAAATTGTACAAAAAATGGTTTAACACATCTGAAACT
The DNA here is from genome assembly GCA_963921985.1 of Agrilus biguttatus. NCBI lineage: Eukaryota > Metazoa > Arthropoda > Insecta > Coleoptera > Buprestidae > Agrilus > Agrilus biguttatus. The sequence continues at coordinate 17,372,435 of OY998119.1, read as the reverse complement.
TTATTTATTGAAAATACAAATGTACATTCCAACAACCAAGTGGCCATCTTCAGCGTATAAACGTAAATATAAGAAAACCAACAATAATATTGACTTATACATTCATATGTGGACGTAAAAAAGATAAGAGGATTATTTAAGTAATGTGCAACAAAATTCATTAGGTTTTCTTATACTTATGAATGTAAACAATTTCCCTGATTATGAGTTCATAGAAACTGTCACATGGTTTGACCTTAGAGTATAAAAACATGGAGGAAGATTTAATTTAAAGACAGCTGTCTCTTCTCTATTCATCTCTTTTCACCAATCAGGTCGCGTAAAAACGAGAAAGCCAACCACAATTGTTTGCTATTTCCGGATAACTGGTATAGTGTTAAATGCAGTTTCCATGTTTTATGCTCTAAGGGTTTGATTTTAATTCTAAATTAATTAAATCATAGTTGTGGTCGATATTTAAGAAATTTGGTATTACAGGTGATTTTTCTGGATAATGTTCTTTAAATCTCATATGTATATTTCTTTTGGTCAAACTTATATAAGCTTTTTTAGAATCGTTGGAACCTATTTTTTAAATTCCTATTTATTTTTATTATCATCTTTCCTCCGGATTACTTAAAATACTGCTGAGTGTATTTTTGTTATTGTAATCTCTTCTGGTCATTCATAAACAAAAATATAAACTTTTAAACTAATTTTCATATTTCAAACTATTATATAGTACTAAACTATGACTAAGTAATATAATCGAAGAAAAATTAGAGAATAGTAAATATATTGACGATTGTGGATGAATGATAAACAATTTATTGTTCTGAACTTCCACGATATTGAATTATCACGTGCTTCTACTGTACTAAAGTGTAAGTTTGGAATTTAAACCGCTGTTGTAGGGGACGTTTCCGTTAAAAATTATTTTTTAATTTGAAGCTTAAATTCCACAGAAGCAGAAGAAAGAAGAAATTCCAGGTCGGATTTCGCGGCCGATGACGGGATGCCTAAAATTCCTCCCGTTCCTTAGATGGGGCCTAAGCTCTCTTGAAATATCGAAGAGCTTAAATACGAACAGTCGAAACGAAAAATTACATTCAAGAGAATGAGCGGCTGCTTGTTTGCATGTAAGGCTCCTAAATTACCGCCTAAATTGTTATTGCTGTTAGTTTGTGTCACGAGACCCGCTTTATTTTCATCCTTCAACTTCTTTATGTGCGTATATGGGAACGGGAGAAAGGAAGAGAACGCATTTTCGTTTACGGGCATGACGAACGTATTTATTTACTGTCTTCCGTCTTTAACAACGATGACAAAGTAACGAGCTTCGGTATTAAAGTGTATTTTTATCTCCGTACATCTTGTAGCTTGTAGTTATTAACCAACCGGGGAATAACCGAGGCGGCACACTTGACTCTTAAGCCAACAAAAGCGTACCTAATTTTTATGATATTATCAAGATGATGTGGGTATTGTTATTCATCCAAATAAAAAGCTTGGGAAGCTTTTTGATCCGAAAACGTTAAAGACTTATGTAAAAGAAGTAGATTCCTGTATCATATGTAATTACGTATGTGGGTACATAATACCTGTACAACAGACTACCATCAAAGTAATTTTATTAATATGAACACTTGTTACAAACATATCGTATATAATATTCACAAAAGCGAAAGTAAAATTTAAAAGGGATTACAAATTTGTTATTAAGTTTCCTTCGTTGTTTCCAGGCTTCTTGTAGGTAGATAAAATTAGGTTGAAATGAGAATTTTGTAACATAGTTAAAAATTGAATTATAACATTATACAGGGTGGGCCAATAGTGCGTGGACGGAAGATTGTGTCTTTATTATTGATTTTACGAAAATATAATTTGAATAAAAGTTTCATCAAATGAACTCGTTCATATTTTAGAAATATTTTCGATTATACAGGGTGTTCCGTTTCGCCTGGGTGCTACCTTACTTCATTTTTTTTAAACGGAACACCCTATATATTATTGCATTTTTGAATTTCATCAAGTCTCTAGGTGGTGTGCATAATTCTATTTTTTCTAACAGTTCAGCAATATCCAAGGCCTGAAGAGAAATAAGGCACCGTGATAATTTCGCATTGATTGCAAAGTGTATGTATTAGACTTTTGTGAGATTATAGAGTAATCACGCGAGAAAAAATTCATAGGATAATAACCCATTTTAAATAATGAAAATCTCCAAAAACGACGCCTTATTTCCTCCAAGCGATCAGAGACTCCATTGTGCGATGGTGAAAAAATAACAGATACGTATATTACTGAGGACAGCACAGACGACTCATACAATTTCGTGAGAGTGTTGATATTTTTAAATTCAAATGGGTTAGACATAATTAAATATAAATTTCTTGATGCTTTAGACATTACATATACAATACATTATGTGGCCATTTTATTACTTGATATTAAAATTTTCTTGATATTAAGCACTTAATGCTGTGTATACTTATTGGTGAAATTTAATTTAATAACTTCACAGTACCGTCTAAATCTGACATTTATCATATCTACCGCATGTAATTTTAAGTAGAGAAACCACTGTTCGTTTTAATTTATTTGTCTTGTATATTATACTTAGGCGAACCTGCGAGTATTTTAATATTTAAAATAGTCGTATCTTTAAAAATGATAGGAATGTTTTCCACGAGACCAAAGAAGCACAATAAGTTACTACATCCGAGCACAAAAAGTTAATCTTTAAAATTCCGACGATTATCGGTCTTCTACAAAGGAATGTCCATTTTCGTCACACTGGGAATTCTCGGAATTTCCACCATTTTAAAATGACTATTTAAATTAAAATTCAGAAAAGCTACAATACTTTTATTATGATATATCTAATAACACCAAAACTACCATAGTAGAATATCAAATCTTTTAGAGCTTTGATCTTCCTTAGATTAGAAACTATTAAGATTTAATTTAACGGAAAATTTTAATATAATAATATCACGATTGAAATTATTTCGGTTTTATTTTATATTGAATAATAGATATATACATATAAATAACTTTGGAGTGTCTGTTTGTAATATTAAAATAACAATTTTTTACTAAATGCATATGGATGTATTACTGCAATATACCAAAATAATATTTTTAAAAATTTTTGTCTGTATGTCTGTTTGTTCCGGCTAATCTCTGAAACGGTTGGACCGATTTTGACGGGACTTTCACTGGCAGATAACTAATGTAATAAGGAATAACTTCCACGCGGACGAAGTCGCGGACAGAACTATTTTCTTATATATCTCTCAAATAAAAGGGAGCTCTTGGAAAAGTTAATGCAATTTTATATTAACATGAAAATTGTTTATTAACTTTTAACATATGAAACTAAATTTTAACTAACGAAAAGACGAAAACCTGGAAGAAATACATCAGATTTATCTCTTTGCTGTCGTAACCTACAATTAGATTCACTAGTGTGACCCTCCTCAAACCCCACTCCTAATACGGACCTCCCTCGAATAGTTTTAAATTGTTCCTTTTCATTGGTTTTTCAAAATATATTAAAGAGGAATTATAACTATACAATGAGCGATAGATTTTGATTAATTTAGTATCTAACTGAGGATGACACATTGTGTATCGAAAACGCGATTAAGGTTAACTGTTTTATGTGGAATTTTGGATTTCAGTGTTTTATTCTAATGCAAGTGAATTACTACATTGTATATTTCATCAGAAACGGCTTTTGCCTATAGATGTTTTTAATTGTTTACATCAATAAAAGCTTAAATGTCGTAGCTGTATGCGTTATAAAGCACGCATGATATCTGTTGAACATTATCGAATTCCACAATAAGTAACAAGCCTCTACATGCCGATTATTACTCCATCTTTACTTATTCATTGAATGCTATTTAACAAGCGCATATAGGAATATATATATATATATCCTCCATAAGAGATCAAGAATACTGCAAATTTTGACGGTGTTATGGATTACAGTAAATGGTTCAAATTCTAACGCCAAAATACGACACTAAACATCCGAAGTTCTTTTGAGTAACAAAATTACCATCTTCAGGAACTGCAATTGTACGGAACGACGTGGGATTTCCCTACCGGCACTCTACGCACTTTAGCACTCGGACTAGTTTACTCTACTGCGGAATATTGTACCCCGATTTGGCTCAACAGCACACACACAACCCAATAAGATTTATAAGCGAAACTATAAGGTCAACTTCCACCGTATGACTACCTATACTGAGCCACATCTCATCGCATAGCTTACGGCGAAACGCAGCGTTTCTGCGAGAGTTGAATAGAACACAAAGCAACCCTAATCTTCCAACCCAACAAGATGCAGTTCTCCTAGAGAGAAATAGGCTCCGATCTAGAAAAAAAACACCCATTAAAAATAGCACGCATCTCAGTTTAATTTAACTGACTCAGGGGAACGGGAATGGAGAAAGACTCGACTTCCACACTACCAGAACTTAAGAAGCTAAATTCATTTGAAAATGTTTTAACAAAATCCCAAGCAGTAAATGAAATAGGGCATATTCTAATATGATCTGGAGGGAGTAATAATTACGGAATTAATAAAACGGGAATGCCCTCTTACAAACCGGTTCTGATTTGATTACCTTACCGTAGTTCTTTTAGAGAACCCCTATACCAGTCCGCTCCTGGTATTATTTTTTATTTTAATCCATTCATGGAATCCCTTATATTTCAGAGCTGACCCTGACATTATTGCTTTTAAAACACTTATAGAGAACCCCTTACATATACTCATTCGATATTTGATGCTGATACTTGTGCTTTAGAAATCCATCTTTAAATCGTTAAAACAAACTGTTTGCACAGATTTTTCTTATTGATCATTTTTAATTAATTTGTATGAATATTCGGCAATTTTATTAGATGAATAATAACAAATCTTATTTCCAAAATGGTTGAACTATATATTTATTTAATCTATGTTTTGTTTGTTCTTTAAATTCTCCCGTTTCGCGAAAATGTTACAAATGATTCCCCTGTTCCCTTCTACGCATGTACCTGATCAGGACCACACAGGTACCCTGATCAGGGTCGTGTAAGACGGTCGGATCTGAATCGAAAGATTTCAGGCATTGTATGCCTGATCCGGCCCTGATCAGATTTTCCTTCTACGCCCTGATAGGGCAACTGGGATGCCGGATCCGATTCAGCTCTTCTACTGGGGATATTGGGATATCTAAAATATAACAAATTTTCAAAAGAGCTTTGTTTGGTGTGACGTAAATCTGCAAGCTCCGTATTTTAAGAGCAGCTGGACCAACTTTACTGAGATCGTATATCATTTATTATGAATTAGTTATATTTACCTCGCAGTGTATCCTCAATTTCAAGTTTGTTTTTCTCTAAGTATATTAGCATACGAAAACAAAAGCTTGTTATAACTTCATCTTACCTTTATTATAAATTAGTCGATATTTCTTCATTCATTTTACAGTCTACTGCATTTATATTTCCACTATAATAGATTTGGCTTGCCAAATAATTTTTGTCCTTTTTGCGACAGTCCTTAATTCTGTTTGATTTATTTCGACGTGGAATTCATTTCGTCGATTTTTCGAAGCGCCTGGCAACAGGCCCGCTTTTAATTATAATTTGTCAATGTAAAAACATTCTTTATTATTGTTCTTTGCAAAAATTGCTTTTGTCTCAGTTCCCTTATTCGAGCCTGACACTTTACCACCGTAACAATTGTTGACAGTTAACAGTTCATTTGTTTTAGTTGTTGGATCTGAGAACGACATTTCTTTGGTGCGATTAATAAAACAAAAACATTTCAAAAGCTACAAAGCACATGCAGTGTAGGTACCTCGTAACGGTTGCAGAACGGATGTAATAATGTCAAACAATTTTCTATAACTTGGAAACGTTGCATTCAATCTAGCAGAAGATCAAACGTTAAACAAACACAAAACACAACGGTCGAACACTTTATTGACAGGTTGTCCTCAAAATCTTGTTTCATAGAATACCAATTTTGTTGGATGACAGGAAACTGTGTTCGGTTGAAAAGGAGTCGATTCCGACAAGTACCCCATCCATGAAAACATTTATCGAAATGAACGTTCACAAAAGTAACTAAGTATTTATTCATCTTGTAATGAACATGCCATTGTGTGTGCAAAATGAAATCTATTAGTGAGAGGAAAAATACTATGGTAACTGAAGGGAAAGGGGCGGTACAGCCCTCCTAGGGTAAGAATATGAATTATCCTTTCATTTCTTTGTTGTTACTTCCTTATGGGCAACTAAAAGGTGGAACCTACTGCTACGATAAGTGCTATATTAAATTAACTATTATCTACATAAAGCTTCATTGCCTATTTTGCTTTAAATAATGATTCATTGTAATTTTGTTTCCGTCGATTTTCAAAAGAGGGTTGCATTTATGAGACTCCATGTTTTAATAGGGTAGCGCATCTCGAAACTAATAAATGTAAGTCACATATAGAAGTAAAGAAAAAAAAAATCGAATATCATTATGGAATTATGGCGTGACAACCTTAACTTCTTTATTTGACATACAATGTGGTGTGATTTGTTGAGTTTTTATGTACATATATCTAATAATTGTAATCATAATTGGGACAAATGGTTGTACAGTAATTGTAAGTCATTCTGTTTATTAAGGGTAGGTGCGTTCGCATGTACTTATCTAGGGTGGTCGAACTCTGCTTTGACGTCAGACAGACGCAGTTTATCACTGCAGGCTTTTGTATTAATGACAATATGGAGCAATGTTTTTTTAGCTAATGTGGTGGTATTGGTTGGCTACAATATCATATTACAATAAATGTGATTAGTCAGTTTGTCTTGACCATTCAATTAATTTGAATTCTATTATCTAAGTGATAGGTTGAGGTGGGGGGATAACTTTTGTAGCTGAATGTTTATCATTTTAAAACATGTTGAGTTATAGGAGTAAGTTTGTTCGTTTCGAGTCTTTTCTTTGATTATAGCTTTTTGTGCTTGTTTTTATCTTCTACAGCGTTATCCAAACTGAGTAGTACATTAGAGATTTGAAAATTTTGGAGTAGGGGTTATCAATGATGATATTTCTAAAATAATTTCAACTGTTATCCACTTCCGGAAGTTGATGTCAACACTACTATTTTAATTAGTAGTCAAAGATGTACAGTGGCCGGCACCTAAGGAGATTCAAAAGCCTTAAAGCATCTGATGCGCAGTGGCAAAGTCTAGCCCCTTTAGGGCGGAGTTAATCGACCGGTAGGCAGAATTCAGTAGCGTAGTGGCAAACAGTTGCAAATTAACAGAATTGAAAAGAGGTTGTTTGTAAATTGTGTTCAAAATGAGTAATCTTGGGAAGAGTAAAATTCTGAGTAATCAGACAAAAGAAGTGGTCTACAATGTGTTTTTGTTTATGGTCAATTTAAGAACTGACGGAGTGGAACGTCGTATAAATATTATGGGTGAAATGAAGAAAAAAGTTTCCCAAGCAGCAGGTGTTTCAGTTGCAAGTATTTCAAGTATATTTGTTCATTCGACTTTATTTTGTTTGTCAACCTAATTTTTACCAATTATACTCGAGTCATGCCAAAATTAAACTTCATGGTTTATACAGGACGTTTAGAAAAAAAAAACAAAGTAGACGAATAACTTCAACTCCTTTTTTATCCTTTTTGTAGGATGTACAAAATTGGTTTTCTTTCTGTGCCTTTCTGTGCTTTCTAGCATACAGTTATCCATCCGAAACGGTTAATATGTCACGCAAACGAGTGTAATATAAGTTATTAAATGTCAATTAAACAAAAGTGGTTGCATCAAATTACAAAGCTTGCTTGGTTACTCTCGCATTCGCTTTTAATGAAAGCAGCTGGCGTAGAGACCAGCTCGGCGACAGAGCATCCGAATTTTGACAGGTGTTCAAAGCTGCGCAAACTTACAGGTGCAGATTGATTTACGGCAGTAGTGTGTGCACAAAATAATGCAGCACGCGTCTTATATTTGACTTCCGGCGGAACGGGTGGTCGGTCGTTTGTCGTACCTTCTTTTGTCTTTTGCAAATATATTATGTAGATATATGTATGCACGTACGAGCTCCGATGTACGGCCCTGTAAGTACAGATGTAGTTAAATATGACTTAAGCTTGCGCAGCCAGTTAACCGTGAAATTTAATGAGTTACCTTGCTTGCTCGCTACCTCCAACCGTTTGCGATCAACCTGGAAAGTACTTAATTTACACCTGCGCGTAATTGAACGCAAATATCCATGTCAACGTGTGCAATTGAGTAATCTACCCAACGAAACTATTTAAAGGATTAATATTAAATTAGTAGTCAGGTAGTTTTAGGTCAGTAGATACCTAAAAATCATGTCAATAAAATGACTAAATAAATTATCTTAAAACCAAAATAAGTGTAAGTCGAATTTGAACACCGAAAGTTCTATAGCATAGAAAGGTGACTCTTTTGCTACAAAAATGTCAATTCTTTACAAAAACTTTATTAGATTGAATATGCCCCCCATTCTACCACTATACTGTTATGTTAATTATTATATTATAAAAGAATTATAAATTCTACTGAAGAATACCGTTTTCTTTAAATTATCAAATAATCATTATCTCGACTAGAATTTAGAGGCAAGCGAATTCAGCTTTAGGGCCTGATGCAGAAACTACATTAGGCCCTAATTACAAAAGTAAATCAGTGTCCCCATTGATGCCTAATTGGGCGTATCTTATTGGGTGAATATTGGTATGTAATTAGGTAATGTTGCATCTGAATATTGAGTTATGCGGGCTTAATGTGGCTTTCTCAGTAGGCCCAAGTGCAGAAAATAATTGATATAATATTTACTCTTTTTTTTAATAATTTTTTAATATATACTTATATTAAATAATAATATACAGTCTAAATATATTAATAACATGTTTTTTTTAAATGTAAATAACAAGGAAAATATAATAAATTTTTCTTTCATTTGTAGGTATATTTTATTATCATTATTTATATTTAATAAAACAATATTATTGGAATATTTGGTCTTTAAATAACTCCTTGGTTTATACTAGTAAGTGCAAACAAAGTTCGCACATGTTCTTTCTCCCTACTTGGGCCCTAGTAAAGCACGCTCAACTTTAGTCTACCTTAAGTTATCGGCATAGAATTCGCATTAAGACTTCCGAAGATACGACTAATTTAGGCAAGCCTCTAATTTTTCACGAAAAAGTTTTATGGGTCAGTTTTAAGCAAGCCTCGTTTTAGCCAACCTAATGGGGATCTCATATGATTTTAATTAGGCTTTCTATATTTTGATTTACCTCAATGTTTTCTCATCGAGCCCACATTCGTATTTAAGAATATCCTAATAAAATTCTCAGGATATTAATACATGTACGTTAAAACTTTCGGTATATTTTTTTGTTTGATATTTACTGTAAAAGGTGGGGAATGAAACGTAAATCATTAGAGAGGTACATTGGCCGGCACCTAAGCAGATTCAGCGACGGTCAGATTGACAGGCAGCTAGGTGGAAACTTTTAGCCTAAGTGCCATTAAGAATATAGCTGGAACGAAACGTCAACTTGTAGTTCAGTGGCGCGTATCACTGAGAGAAAAAGTACTGAACACAAGTGAATTTATTCAAGATATTTACTTACCCTAACATTCCCTTCTCTACTCTGTTAATTTGCAACTATTTGCCACTACGCTACTGAACCTTGCTGAGTAGCTATCATTCTGCCTACCGGTCGATTATCCCCGCCCTAAAGGGGCTAAGCTTTGCTAGTGCGCATTTGACGCGTTTTGGCTTTTGAATCTCCTTAGATGCCGGGCACTGTACTGTGCCACGGATGGGCACATAAAAATAGGTTTTGTATCGAAAGTGAACAGAGCCCGCGTTACCCGCGTAGCAGTTGATCATGGGAGTTTGCCTCGACGCTGTCCACGATAGATCTGAACACGTCCCAATATGTACAAATTGTTCCGATTGTAAAAATTTTGTATGATTTTATGGTTTTGATTATTTTAAAATGTCACAGAAGTTGAGACTAATTCATTAATGTTAGCAGGGAATGAAAGTAAGTCGGTTCATAGTAGAAATTGGAGACTCTAGTTGTTTACCGTAAAAACATGAGCGGTATTTTGTCAATGAAATTTTATAAATAAAAAGTCCGACGATGATTATCTACAGTTTATTCACAACACAACAACCACGAATGTATATAAATATATGCAGATACAAAATTGAGGACTACTAACTAAAAAATGGATAATATGCTGACAACGATATACTGATAGTCTTAAATTAAAAAAAAAAAATCTTTTTTATGTTTCATTCCCACCAGCTACTCGTGCTGGTGGACGGGCAGTCCCTCCGACCTACACTAGTGCAAAGCCGGAGGGTAGGGCGTAAGGCCCTCTTCAGCCTCCTTTCAGGAACCGTGGGAATGAATGGGTGGTGTGGTTAGGGAGAGAAAGATGAGACGAACGAAATAAAGACAGAAGAGAAGTGAAAGATTATCTGTGGAATATTACTGCCCCAGCATTTGCCTTAATGATCCAAGGAAACCACAGAAAACTTGGATCAGAGTCGCCAGACCCGGGTTCGAACCAGTGACCTCCCGAATGCTAAGCAATGATCTAGAACACTAGACCACGCCGCTAAAATTCATTATTATAAGCAAAAACCACCACCACAGAATCTTACAAAAGTAATGGAAAAACCCCAAACAGGGTGCCCATGTGATGGTTTGCATCAGTTTCATAAACATTAATGTAAAGTGAGCAAGCGGTCATATACTTCGCTACCTGCTCCTAAATATTCAATTCGAGGGTAATGAACCCTCCCTTGAAGTTATTATAATAAGCACTAAATGCTGTAATGCAAACATCTGCCGCTGCTACACTAATATTTAATAAGTAACTTTTGTAAATTGTAACTGTACTTTATAGGGGTTGGGAATTTTGAAATTTATTTTTACAGAATCCCAAACACTAGTGTTAATAATTCTTACATTTGAAGTTGGCGAATCACGTGTCCGAATTAAAAGGTTTTAGTAGTATAATTACACCCTAATGGGTGACTGATTCTCTTTTCAATTTATTTAAGTTGGTCATATTTCGGTCACACGCGAGGACTAGAAGTAATTAACAAATAAAAAAGAAATTGATGACAGTAAATATATAGATACTAATTTGTGGCTTTCTTTTACCGAAAATCGATATTGAAACGCCTCCTAAAAGGAAGAAAAGTTCTGTAGGAAGAAATTTTATACAACAAGTCTTTTAATCGAAAGTTCGGAATAAGGTTGACGCATCCCCATGTCTACTCCACCGAAACAACCCCCTGCTAAAACGTAAATGTAACCGTCAGAGTATTTTTATCGAGAGGGAACGCACTTAATAAATCAAAGACTCAAGAGCACCACACATCGATGGTTATGACATTTCTGGGAATTAGTGTTCCTACATCCATCCATCTTGACTGCAGGAGTAAACGGATCTGCCATAATTCATAAAAGAAAAAACGTAATGTTTTTCCGTAAAATGTTTCTCCCATGGCACATTTTTTATTATCGAGTTTTTGATTTTAATACGTAGGTATATAGCGGCATATATAAGTTTTTCAGTATTTAAAGGTCGAAATAGATGATACTTTAGTCCTTCAGTTAAACCCTTTTCAAAATCATGAAAATTCAAATATTACATTTTTTCCCTATAAAGCTGCCTCTTACCAAGCGAACAAGAACAAAAAATTTGGTTCGCTTTTATTCTATATTATACTACATATTATTAAATGTATCTATCACATATGTTGAGATTTATTAGATATAGATTCTTCCGATTTAGTTGAATGTCTATCAAGTATAAAAACGGTGGAATCTTACTGTCTATTCTCAATTATTTATTTCCCCTTATCGATGTACTTTTTGTTTTAGTTATCAATCAACTTTAATAAAACTTTTTTTAACGGACCCCACAATAGCTGCTTTGCATCTCATTCGTTTCGTTCGTTCGTTTACATTTACTTATTGCGATTATCAAATTTGTCATCTAAGGTTGTTACCTAAATAATAGACCAGCGGTCGGTATCTAAGGATAAGTACCTACCTATGTTCAAAATTGCATAGAATAAAAGCTGATTACAAATTCACCTAAATGAATCATTTCAAATAATCTGCTATGTTATTGTTCTGCATAAAAATATGTTTTGTTACAAACAATAACTGAGCATTACCTAGAGAGTTCAAAATGAGAAATACCTACTGTCTAATTAAAACAAAATAAATGAAGATTGTTGATTGTTTTTAAGTAATAAATGGGAAATAAAAGTAAATTATATAATTTTCTTTTAAAATTCGTATGAAATCCATTGGGAATTCATATGAAATACGCATTTAGTGGAATTCGCCCCAAAATCCAATGAAATTAACGGAAAAATATAATGAAATTAAAATCCTACGAAAACTTCTAAAGTCAAAATTTTCTAATGGTTATCTGCTTGCAAGTAAGCGAAAGTGTATTTTAGTTATTAAATTGTATATCCAATATCGTAATTTTATTAAAATAAAATTAGAACGCACAATAATATTGTTCGAACAGTTATTAAACGACATATGGCACGTACTCTGTCTTTTTTACTGTCTCTTATTAAAACGGGAACGTATGTTGTACAGCAAAATGAATTAATTACAACATACGTTTTCTGTACTTCACTGCACTTAAAACGATGTTACTTTCAATTCTCGGGCGTGTTATCTTTTTGTAATTATGCTCTGAGGTTTTAGAGTCATTCCTTTATTTGTGCTGCTGCTATTACTATTTGAATTCGTCCGTATCTTAGAGCATAAATACACTCAGTACTATAGCAGCGTTTTTGGATAGGAAATAATTCTGGGCCTTATTTCTCGCTCCAATGCAACCTGATTGGTAAAGAAAGATACCACTAGGGAAGAGAGATCCAATCAGGCCATGTTAGAGCGAGATAGAAGACCTAGAAGTATTTCGAACTATTTTCTATTTCAAGAACGCTGTTACAGTGCTAAATGCTATCTCCATGTAACTATGCTCTGAGGTTTTAGAGTAATTCCTTTATTAATTTAATGAAGAGTAACTAACGCCTTCTTGTAAATCAAAGTAAAAACGGTGCAGTATCCAAGTGGAGAGATTCGTCTCTGTCGTGACCCAGTTTCAAATAGTGTGAAGAAGCAAAAAATCATGACTTGAAGAGATACCGTGACGTTCGTGAACTTCGTACTATTTAAACAGGTGCCACGTTAATATCTGCAAGGTTTTCAAGAAAGATTTTTATGCTTTAATTCCGTCGTCGTGGTTTTCCTTGTCGAATTGCAGTTGCAGCAGAGTAATAACAGCGGCAGAAGCAGCAACGACACTGGTGTGATGTCGAGACCGAGTGGAATAAAAGAAACGCGGATTATTTCTGTGAGACTTCTTGCTCTAAATTTAACCACGTCGTACAAAGAAGGGACCAGTCACGCACAGGCAGCTTTTCCAACTATATTTTCTTCTTTTCTGTCGGGATGCACGCGCGTTGCTCCATCATTTAACTTTACTGGCAATCTACGTGTCATCAGCACAGAGGAAACGGAATACGATGCTGTTTTGTTCCTTTTTTCTACTGCCATATTCTTGGGAATTATTCTCCATCTCTTTCTTGAATTGACTCAGTTGAAGAGACCTGAATTCCTCTTGACAATATTCTTTTATCATTGTTAACGAACCCTGTAGAAGATTAAATTGAGAAATGTGATGTACTTTGTTACAAAGAGATTGAATAGGATGATAAGTTGTTTCTAAAAAGTGTATTCTAACCTTCCATCAAAAACTATAAAATTATACTTTACACAATTGTTTGGTAAGGCAGTATCTTGTATACAGCCTGGTGTTATGCTTTTAGTGTTTGTAGAAAGTAGTACTCATTACTATTGACGTTTTATTTAGTTTACGAATTACTCTAGGCCATACTACTATTTACAAGATATACATTTGACTTTGTATATTACTTGAATTATTTATCAAAGGTTAAATTAAACAGTATGGATAGTTTGGCCAAATTTTATTATTAAACTTCCTAACAAGTTTCAATACACGCGATCATTGTCAAAGGACTAGAGTAATCTTATACTGAAAGATAAAAAATTAAATGCAGCTATTTATATTAATTATACAAACGTAAAAGAGGTGGGGAGTCCATGACACTTAATTCAAATTAATGGTACAAACATAAGTGGAGAGTCCATGAAGCTTAGTTCTAGCTGGTTATTTACAATGTTAATCTTACGTGTGAGGGCTTTTTAATTTCTAGGTTTTCCAGAAGGGATAGTTTTTTACTTTTTTGGGTACCGCTATGGAGAATATCAATGTTATTTTTATCTATATCATGGTTCAAGGATACACAATGTTCCGAGAGGCCTGTTTTTTTAATCTTTTGTGTTGGTGTTATATTCATGCTCTCTTATTCTAACATTAATTGTTCTAGTGCTTTTGTCGTGGTATTTACAAAATTCACTGTAATATGTGTGACGCTTTCTACATCGGCAAAAGCTCTAGAGCAATTAATGTTAGAATAAAAGAGCATGAGTATAACATCAACAAAAAAGATTAAAAAAACAGGCCTCTCGGAACATTGTGTATCCTTGAACCATGATATAGATAAAAATAACATTGATATTCTCCATAGCGGTACCCAAAAAAGTAAAAAACTATCCCTTCTGGAAAACCTAGAAATTAAAAAGCCCTCACACGTAAGATTAACATTGTAAATAACCAGTTAGAATTAGGCTTTACTTATTTTATGTTTGTACCAATAGTTAGAATTAAGTTTCATGGACTCCCCACTTTTTTTATGTTTGTATCATTAATATAAATAGCTGCATTTAATTTTTTATCCTTTAGTATAAGATTACTTTAGACCTTTGACAATGTATCGAAACTTGTTAGGAAGTTTAATAATAAAATTTGGTCAAACTATCCATACTGTTTAATTTAACCTTTGATTGTAAAATGTTTCGCAATAAATGCACCCCCCGTAGTGTTAAGTTTACCTGAATTATTATTGGTTTTAAGTTGGTTCTCATTGAACACGTTCGATTTTACGAAGAAAAATTGGAATTCATTTTTGTTTTTAAATTTGATCTTAAATAATATTTTGATAACTCTGCCCTAATAGCAATTATTATTATTTCCCATCCTCTGTAACCATCGAGAATGCATTGGCCTATAACTACCCCCAGAACATAACCGGCAACTGGTTAATTGGTGGTACATGCAGGTCCTCGATAAAATGCAAAATTGGTGCTAGGTACCATAAAGTTCACATTAAACTCAATAGAAAAAAGATATGTACACAACTTATAACTAAACTCGTTCTACTATATCTGGTATAATACGGTACATAACAAAATTAGTGTTATTTACAAATTGTATCGAGGAAGCTTTTCAAAATTGCAACTTCATAATATCAAAGAAAAAATAAACACAAAACAAATTTTATTGTAACACCCAGTGGCTTCTTCAGCAGGTGGAAGAAGTAATTAATAAAGAGTAATACCAGTTCCATCTTAAGAAGACAGACTGTGCGGCGAAATGTACATTGTATTATAATAAAATTGTTTTGTAATTTGTGTTTATTTTTTCTTTACTATTATATACATGTTAGCAGAGGGTGGAATTTCCCTGTTCGCACCCCGATCACATATGGCCATATCGGAGTGGACGCATCGACGCAAGATACGGTTACGCAACAACCACTTAACCAGAACGTTACTGAGTATCGTATGAGATAGGGTAGAAATTAAGCTGTGAATGTTGTTAGTAAATAAATTGTGGAACTACCTCAGTCTGTTATTAATCACCTTTATATAAACTTTATATTGGTCTTTTACATACATATATAGTGATTAAAAACAAAAACAATCATTCCCGATTTTTATGTACAAAAAGAAAGCGCATATTTTATGATTATTTATTACAACTTTTAATAGTTCGATACTTAGAAACTAGAAGGTACAATTTTCGCTGAAAATCATAACACAGCTTACAGATTCTTAAAAAAGACAAAACGGTGTTAGTAGCATTGTTATTCAGACATTTACATAAGAAACCTGTTAATGCTCGTAATTACTACTCATTTGATGTAATGTTAAGCCTGTCTCAATAACAAATAACGTTTTATCTGGATCTTTTCATCAGATAAGTATTTAACTACAAATGAGAACATGAACACACATTGAAAAATTGAAATAGATAAACATCTAGTGTGCATTTTGTTTTTAGACAAGACTAAAAGGAGACATCAGCATTCCTTCGGTAGGTTTATAACATAAACGGTTTAATGTTTCGATATATGTCACTGCTTTTAGAACTTGAATATTTAAAGCCCTTGAAGGAATGTAGGATAAACAAGCTGCATAATGTCTTCAATTGTCACAAATTTTCGAAAACACTGTGAGGAAATTAAGAGATTCGATAGTGCAACGTTTGTGAAATATGATTCATAACACTAATTTAAACGTAAAAAAACACGTAAAATGTTTCACATTAATTTATTTTCGATAACTCGACAATTGTTTCGATCGAACTGCGATCATTTTCAAGAGTAATTACACTCGAAACAATTGTCGAGTTATCGAAAATAAATTAATGTGAAACATTTTACGTGTTTTTTTTACGTTTAAATTAGTTTTATTGTGAGGAAAGTTCGTTGGGAGTTTCTGGTATTGAATTTTTTGATTCAACTAGTAAATAATGGTCAATAAATAACTAAATTGGAATAGATCACCAACAGTTTTCTGAAATTATACTACTATTGCTTACAGACTAAGAATCCTAATTGCACTGGTAACAAATTTAATTGATATGAAATAATCCAACCCAATTTTTGACAAAATTCACATTACGTAGGCTCAAAAACTTCAGTTGTTATTGTTATGACAAATGGTAAATTTAAAGCAGTGCATATGGGAATAAATTGTTTAGATGATGTTTAGTAATTTGTTATTCTTGAAATACTTTCCATTTGGATAATACTGAAGTACTCAAAGAACCCTGAACAACTGATCGCGACTTTAAAAAATAAATCGTAATGTACTTTTTCGATATGGAGGTGGTGGTACTAAGCTATGGTTGCTTAAACATTAGCACAATATTTTCAAAAGATAACCTTCGTTCAGATAACGGTTCTACGTAGCAGATGATAATATCATATGGCCCTTAATTAAACTAAGAATTCTCTAAAGACCGTAATTAAAATTATTTCGGTCGCCTTACAGTTCGAATGGGTTAACTTAACAATTTAGAACCGGAAGGAATGATGAGACATCCGACGAGGAATGCACCGAACTGTTTTCAAAGAAATTCTTGACAGGTAAATATTGGTGGAGGAAATTCGTGATGGAGGCCAACCTAAAAATATCAAAAATTAAGAAATGTAATAAAAATTAATTTTCCAATTTTGGTGCTCATCAGCACGCCTCGTCACGTGGTAGATAATTTTGATAGATTATATAAACAAGAACATATGTTCTTTTAAGTATTATCACACAGGCTTTTTTCTGAATCAATTGTTCGGTCACTTTTACGATCCCTTTAAAATCTGTTGGATTTTAATTGGTCGCGGTGTTCTCAGTTCACGTGTTTCAGTTCTATGTAAAATTGTAGGCACAAATAGACAAATAGACAGTTTTTTAAACTTTTTAAATGACATCCACCCAAACATCAAATTTACAGTAAAGTTATAAATCAATAATAAAATTAATTTCCTTGATCTTACAATAACAAAAATAAAAAATAAACATAATTTCTCCATTTTTCATAAACCAAAACACACAGTCATGTTACCCAATACAACATAAATTACCTGCCTTTCATTTCATGCTCAATAGAATAGTAAACATCCCTATGACCACCGAAGATTATAAAAAAGAACTTTCCATAATTAAACAAATCGCAGTTCACAATGATTATAGCAATAGACAATATGTTAAACAAAATACTACATAAGAAACCAATAAAATTAGTATACCCCCTTAAAATCGAGAAACCAAAATACAGAGTGTTAACATATTTAGGTAAACAAACCAAATGTATTTCATCTTTATCAAAAAGTCTTAACTATAAGGTAGCTTTTAAAACTAATAACACTTTAAGCAAATTACTCAAGAATAACAAAAACAAAATTGATAATAAAAACAAATCCGGTGTTTATAAAATTTCATGCAGCTCATGTAACAATTAGTATATAGGAAAAACTTCCCGAAATTTCAATATTAGAATAAAGGAACATAAATCCTACCTTCACAAAAAAAAACAGACTCAAATTACGCAGAGCATTTAATAGACCATGACCATGCTTTTAATGATAATTTTGAAATTTTGCATACCATACACAATAATAGTTTTTAGAAAAACTAGAAATAAATAAACAAAAAAATAGTGATAATTTAATAAATGAACAAATAGAATTAAGTACATCACCATTGCTGAACCTCTTCCCTATCCCCACCCACCCCAATAGTATTTAACAAAAAATCTTGTAAAATAGATTATGTTTCATGTAAAACTTCTGAAGAGCCGCAGTACGTGCGAAACACGTGTTAAGTGATTATACAATTATATGGAAATTAATATTTAAAAGAAAGAAATGCAATTGATTTTCAATTTTTCTTTAATTTTTTATAACAGACGGTATTTTTTGTGGAAAGTAGATACGCGCAGGTATACATGTATATAGTGTACGTATATGTATATAGAAGTAGAGGAAGGATATCCGGCGTTACCCGAACGTTTGATTATTGATTCTGACTCTGATTGAAAACCGGATGGCGCGGAAGTAAGAAGGTTTCATTGGAAATGTCTCGGGCCTTCGGATAAATAAGATTCGTCCCGTTCGCTCTTGTTCCCGGGAGAAAGAAAAGAGGCTGGGAACGAAGAGAATCCATGAATCCCAGACGCTTTTTCCTCGGGCGTCATCTTTTCGGGAAATGGCTTGCATGATGAGATGGAAAACCGAATATTTATCACTAGCGTTATAGGTCGCAACGGTCGCTAACAACCGATCGAACACTTTATTCGTTCGCGTTGAGTTATATTCGAATTTTTCGATTGTAAAGGATAAAGGACGCCATTAACCAGTTATCCTTTCGAATTGCTTTTTATAATCTTCCTCAACGTTAAATCAAAATTTTATTATCGAAAGTATATACAAAATATTCTCTTCTGTTATTGGAAGTAACATCAATTTTATGCTTAAATCATTAATATACAGGATGGGCCACTAGTGCGTGGACGGAAGATTGTGTCCTTATTATTGATTTTATGAAAATATAATTTGAACAAAAGTTTCATCAAATGAACTCGTTCATATTTTTGAATTATTTTCGATTATACAGGGTGTTCCGTTTCGCCTGGGTGCTACCTTACTTCATTTTTTTTAAATAGAACACTATATATTATTGCATTTTTGAATTTTTCTTTGAAAATAAAGCTCACTTTAATGAGCAGATACTGGGTCGAAGTTGCACCCTTTCGGAGTTATTTAGAATTAAAGAAGAAAAAAACTGTTTGCAGCGTCTTAAAAAAACTATAATATCTCCGAAACGAAACAACATAGAAGGATCCAGGTTTCACCTTCGTCTCATACTATATAACACACATTTAGTCTTTTCTAAAATGAAACAGACAATTTTTAATTTTTTAAATTTGAAACACCAATAATTAATTTTTAATATTTTTTCACGTTATCAAATCAACAATTTAATTCCCTTTCGATTTTGTTAATATATGTTGGGGTCTATCTTTAACAGTTTCTGAAATAACTGGATTTTTTTTTTAATTTCTGGCCGTTTTTCATATCTCAATTGTATTAGGCCATGAAAAACAAATGATACCCACACAGATGTTTGACAATTGAACGCTTTGCGTTCATAACATTATTATTAGCATAAGCTGCAATAAAGATAAATGTGTTGTGTGCGATTTGAAAGCAGAGGACTTTTATGGCATTCTCCAAACATAAATATAAAACTGATATAAAAAATAAAAAAATTAAATATTGTCAGTTTCGTTTTAGAAAAGATTAAATGTGTTAAATTTAGTATAAAACGATAGTTAATTCCTTGTTCAACACAATGGTGAAACCTGGATCCTTCCATGATGTTTCGTTTCGGAGATATGATGGTTTTTCTATGACGCTGCAAACAGTTTTTTTCTTCTTTAATGCTAAATAACTTCGAAAGGGTGCAACTTCGACCCAATATCTGCTCATCAAAGTGACCTTTATTTTCAACGAAAAATTTAAAAATGCAATAATTCATAGGGTGTTCCATTTAAAAAAATGAAGTAAGGTAGCACCCAGGCGAAACGGAACACCCTGGATAATCGAAAATAATTTTAAAATATGAACGAGTTCATTTGATAAAAATTTTATTCAAATCATATTTTCGTAAAATCAATAATAAAGACACAATCGTCCGTCCACAAACTATTGGCCACCCTGTATAATAATGATTAAGTGTAGTAAAAATCTACATTGTCTTCAAATGCATAAGACACCACCATATATAAGCCATTATTAGAATTTTTCCGTATCAACTGTTGAAATAATATATTTCTTCTAATATTTTGAGTTTTTTGTACTTGTTTACGCCTCCCAGAGCATGTGTGACTCGTCTTTATCCATTTAATTGAATGTATTTTGTTTGATTTGTTGTTCATTTTGTTCCTAGAAACGTGAATGCTACATTGCATTGCTTCTAAAACCGCAAAATTCTATCGATAATAAATCCTGTCGTCTCTCCGGATATTGTATGTACATAATAAACCATGTATACGGCGTTGTTAGTTCGATCACGCAAGTCGATTGTTGTTGTTCCCCACGAAAACCACAGATCCCTGTTATTAATAAGACGATTTCGATGCACGCTTGAAATTTTTGATGTTAAACCAATGAGTCAGGGTCGCGTCAAGCATTGTCTACGTTAATCGGCAATTTCCTGTCCAATTTTCGTAAGTCACTAGACCATGTGCAAAGTGTACGTCAGTTGAATAAGTAAGTTACGACTGCGATGGCAAGCAGTACGTTCGTTTAGGAGAAGTGCTTTTTAAAACGGGCCCCTTGAAACAAAGCACAAATGGAAGCATTTCAGTTAGCGTCTCTCATATGAAAAGACCACCCACAAAGCAGTATGTTGGACAAAACACCGGTTTCATGTCCGGATAATTTAAGCCGATGATAGGTGATTATTATGCGAAATGGTATAGCAGTCCACAAGAAATAATAGGAAACCCCTTCCCAAGTACAGTTAATGTAATTTTTGTTATATGCTCTGTGGCATCCTAATAAGGTCTAATTCCATTTGTGTGGAGTTGTAAATAGTATTCCAAAAGAATTTATTGTAGAATTAGAAAAATAATAAGACACCACGATGTGGCTTCTACAGAAGTTACAAATATACCATTTCATTCAATACCAAAAATTGAATGATTTCAACGACTTCTTCACTCACCAAAGTACTAATTTCCTTGTGAGTGTGACGCCGTTATATTTTTTCATTCCATTTCATTATTGCGATTTTCTTTACTTCGATTGAGGCATGCTTACTAAAACCTTTATCCGCAGTGTTTCTTTCAACAAATTTTGACAAAATTGCCAACAAGGGTAATAAAACGCTGCATTTTTGATACGGAATACTCAAGCCAGTTAAAGCGCCGGAACCACTCTTTTTGGAAGCTCCTGCCCTGCCTATTTTTGGGATTATTAATAAAATTTCGATATTTCTCATATTTTTTTAATTTCCTATAAATACAGGCTGTTGACTGAGGGAGGACTGAGATCCTTCCTCCCCCTGGAGCCCCCCGTGGCTACGGTCCTGACTTATTGATACTATCAGGTTTAAATAGCGATTTCGAACTCATTCAGTCAGAGTCAATAGAACGCCAAAGACAATGTCGATTAAATTACGAATAAACCCAGGTTGCTGGTTGAAAAAAAGGTAAATTAATGTCATAAATGTAACAATATCTTGCTACTTATGTAAGTTACTACTAAATGTATTTCTCCAGAAAAGGGTATCTGTTTTCCAAATTGATTGGACCGTGCAGTTTATACAGGGTCTTCCGTAAGTAGGGAATAATCTGTCAACATCGTATGGGTGCCCCGAAAGCGACTCAACAAACTGAATTTTATGGTATTAAAAAGTCGCACAGTTTTCGAGTTATTTTAAATTTTTAATCGGCCCTTTTTCTTCCATAGTACTCTTAAATAATTGTGCTATTAAACGTACATTAGAATTTCTAAGTAGTTAGTGTGCTTTTTTAATTTAAATTCTTTACATTTTGTTTTACTGGTTACTCAAACAACATTGTGTAACATATGTGAGACTAGCTTGGGGTGACAATTTTTTAAAAAATCTAAATAACTCGTAAACCGTGGGACTTTTTACTATTGCAAAAATTTATAATTCAATTTTATTTCACCGGGTAGGGTTTTTATGAATATTCAAAACATTTTATATCTTTCTTGTTTAAAAAAACAGTTAACAACGAACTTGAGCAATATTATTTTTCGTTGTGTGTTGTAAGGGATCTCTTTATAGTAACTCATAAAACACAATTTTAACACCATACCACGTCTGTTAATTTTTTCTTCGGGTTCTGTACTAAAATTTTCGGAATAGCCTTTGATGGACTACTTTAACAGCCCGAAATATTTCGGATTATCTGGAACGTCTCTTTCCTTTTATTTCATTTTTCATGAGACGTATATGCCGTTTTAAATCTTTCTGCAGTCCGTAACAGCTGCGAACACGAAGAACTAATTGCTCAGAGTCCTGGTATCGACGCTAACTTGTACATATCGTCGACACTGACGTTGTAATATCGGTTTATGGCTCATTACTTGACGGTGACATTCTAGCCAACATGTACTATACGCGAATACATGAACTCATTACGTACTCTGCTTAGACATTGACAATCGGGTTTACTTTATTAGTACTTGGGATAGAACACAAAAATCCATCACAATTCGAATAGAGAAAAACTGCCCGTAAACTTTTTATGAACAATGACATTTATCTTTCGCGAGAACCAATTTGTGACTTTGTAAAATATACAAATTGAACAATTTACTATTACTTTTAAAATATCAATAAATTCAATTTACGATATTACATCAATAAAGCATCCGAAAAGAATGACTTCTTAATGTTTTCATTTTGTTGATGTTGTTTTTTGCATTTTATAACTTTAGTAAATATTCTAACCAGTGGCGGCGCATGGTCATTTATTCCATGTGTTTTGCATACTTCTCGAAAAAATAATAAACGCCACTGTTAGCTGTTTCTACTTCAATGTGGTCAATAAGAACTAATTGTAAATTAATGAATATTGAAATCATTAGATTTTAAAAAAACTTCATTTTGAAATTATGGGGTTATCCACCACCACCTAAATTAATAATATTAGTTTAAGTATAAATATTTGTATGATAGATTTAGTATATATTTACCATTGAAAAAGAGAACAACAATAGTATCAACTTCCTAGGTTTAAGCATAACTAATTCCAACAATAAACTAACATTAAAAATTTTCAGAAAACCCACTTGTACTGATACGATTATTCCAGCTAATTCCAACAACCCTACACAAACCAAACTTCTGTTTTGTTTTCAACGTTTATTATATTAATAAAAAAGACAGAAAAAATGGCTTCTCTGAACACTGTACTACTCTTAACCATAATTTAGATCTTGATAATATAAAAATCATCCATAGGGATGTAAATAAAAGCAACAAACTATCACTTCCAAAGAATCTAGAAATTAAAAAAGCTGCTTCTCAGAATAAAAACATTGTAAACAATGAAATAGAATTAAATTTTACTGACTCCTCACTACTTCTTGTTATTATTTAACTATAAATAGAGCTGTATTAGTTTTAAGCTTTAGTATAGTATTACTCTATATCCTTTGACACTGGTCGCGCTGACCGAAACTTGTTAGGAAGTATTCAATAAAATTTGGTGAAACTATCCTCAGTGTTTTTTAATTTATTTTTCATTATTAAAAACATGTTTCACAATAAGTGCATTCTCAGCAACATTGATTGTATATAAACTTTGCCTGAAGAAGATGTAGTGTAGCGAAACATATAGAACAATACCATTTAATAAAATTATTGAAACCTTTTTACTAGTAAGTTTTTTCATTATGAATCAGAAATATTTTGTGTTCTGCAGCCCCGCACTTCTTACCGACCGTTCTTTATGGTTCACACCACTTTTTTCATTTCTAACATAATTTTGTTTATTAATTATTTTATTTGATAAAAATTAAATTTAGATTTGGACGTTTTTTTAATATTTAACATTTTCATTCATTAATTATCTCAAATTAATAAGGAAAAATTTATTACTGAATCGAATCCGGATACCTTTGGCTATATGCTTTAATCCTCTGATCATTAGGCTACAAGAGGTGACAGCAATGAAAACGACGAACGTACTTACAAAGTCACAGAATCGTCGTTTAATCATTAATCTGAGGTAATATGTAGTGGGTAAAAATTAATTCAAAAATTAATATCAACATTAATGTATTAAAATTAACCTCTACCAAAAAATTCTCCAAAATGTTTCATAATTTTCAAATTTTTGTTTGAATACGTGTATCTTGTGTTATTGTTTAATTGTGTTAAATTAGTCTATAACACACAGAATAAATCTGGTTAGCTAACAAGCCAGCGCAATAGTAATGTTAAAGCCACTTCTTCTTTTACGATGCCTGTTGTAATTAAACCATTTCGGATTTAAAGGATAAATTTTAATTAGTTTTCTTGTTCTTGTTGCAGGTGAGTACCGAATCCATTACGATGCTTTATTGAAGAGACCATTCCGCATCTACTGCTCTGTCGAATTCGATTCTAATTTTGTTCTTCTACCACGTCGCATTTCATTCCACTGCATCACCCTGCCATCGAATTGATCGAAAAAGGTAATTTAATTAGTTTCTCGATAACTGCCACCATCTCTTTCGTCAAGGGACGATTGTTGTTAGGTAGACATGCAGGATGGACGCAATAATCAAATAGAAATTTCTGTAAGTCGATGAAAAAGAAAACTACATCTAAAGTTAAATTCTAGAAACAAAAAAAACAATACAACTCAACGACTGACTTAATAGTTTTCTACAACTGTAACCATGATATTTCATGTTTTAACCAAAGCCAGATAGGACCAAAAAGTTTTTGAATTGTAGAACTATAAGCATTTTTCAAGGTCATTTCGTTTTGTTAATATATTCTATTATCCAAATGGTGTGGTTTGTGGTCCAGGTACATTAGATTTAATTGTAATTTTTTGTTGTGACCATATGATACGTGATTGTGTTTCTGTAACTATTTATTATATTTATTCACTAAAATATTAAAAGTGACTCACACCTAATTACCACAATTTTTTTCTTAAGTCGGACACGTGTTTTTCTCACTTTGTTTGTGGGTATTATGAACTGGAAATCATATTTATTATTTTATCAATACAAAATTTTGTTGTTTAAATTGTAATTGTAATTATTTATATATTATTTATTATTTCATCCTAATTCTTAAGAAACTGAATTTCCGGATTATAACCGAGTCTTCTTTATGAAATCCCCATGGCGGACCATGGTGACGTCAATAGTGTTCGACATTTCGTCTCATATCTCAAGAGACATCTTCAGGTACTTCACGTTGTTGATGCAAGACTTCAACCGTTAGTGCTGAACAGAGTTCACAATCTTGCATCAACAACGTGAAGTGCCTGAAGATGTCCCTTGCGATAGGAGACGAAACTTCGAACACTATTGACATCACGATGATCCGCCATGAGGATTTCATAATGAAGACCCGGTTAGAATCCGGAAATTCAGTTTCTTCAGATGAGAGCCGTGAATGCCTACATCAACTTTTATTCTAATTCTTGTTTAAATTTATGATGTGCATTTGTTTTAATATGTACCTAGACCAGAGACTACAACCATCTGAAAAATATAATGGTAATGGGATTAACAAAAAAAAAACTACCTTGAAGAAACCTTATACTCAATGTTGAACGTCGGTAGTTGGTTGGTTCTATGAATTACATAATACATAATACTAAGGGGAAGAAATGAACACTAGATATAACTATAACAGTAAAGAAAAATTTACATTTGATGTGGAATTTTGGAATTTTTGATTAAACACCTACTTGCAGTTTTATTAGATTTTCTATTTCTATATCAATGATTTTCTACATGCAGTTGAAGTAGATGACGAATGTTATTTAAATTACTAAAGGAATAAGCTAAATTCATAATTGCGAATTAATTTTAATTAATCTGATGAATCACTTTTTAGTTTCTCGTCATTTTATGATCCAAGTTTAGCTACTACCTTGACGTTTCTTTATACGAGGGTAAATCAAATATAAACGGTAATTTTGTAAAATAAATATATTGATTAATGGCACACACAAACTAAACATTTAACATTTTGCAATGTAGTCATCTCCGTGCTCTACATACTTTTGCCACCGATTTAGAAGCTTGAAAATTCCTTCTTCATAAAAAGTATGAGGACGAGTTGTCCAGTTGAGCCAATTGCGCACATACTCGTCTACTTCTTCATTGCTTTCAAATCATTTGCCTCCAAGTGATTCTTTCAAGGGCGCGAACAAAAAATAATCACAGGGTGATTAGTGATTATTCAGGGCTATAAGGACGTTTATAGAGGCTCGAGGGTTTTCCAACCCATTTCTTCCAATTTATTCCTTGTTAAAACTGCGGTGTGTGGCCTGGCGTTATCATGAAGGAGGATAACGTCTCGAATGTGCATACCCCGTCGTTTATTTCGATACACGATACGCAATTTTTGTCAACTGGAGAAACTCAGAATACTCGTAGTCAGCCGCATTCACTGTTCACTGTTTGTTGATCGTGAAGAAAATCAATGAGTAAAACTGAGAGACGGGTTTTGGTTTTGACATCACAGCCTTCAGCCTTTCTTCGTTACTCCTTACTCGCCATTTTTGATTTGGGAGTGTAGTGGTGGACCCACGTCTCATCACAAGTGACGATATGCCATACGCTTCAAAAAAAACTCCCCTTTTTGTTGAAATCGATTCAGAAGTCTTTCACTGATCTCCGTTTTTGATTTTCGTGGAAGGTCAAAAACCTTGGAACCCAGCGAGCTCTAATTTTTCTAAAGCCAAGTTCATCACTGATGATGGATTGAAGACTCCCATAGCTAATACCCACATCTGATGAGATTTGTTCAATGGTTAACCGGCGATCACCGATCACCTTCAACAAGCTCTCGAACAGCACGGATGTTGTTATTTGTGAGACTTATTCTTGGGCGTCAATCATGACTTTCATTTTCGACACGTTCTCGCCCATCCCTGAATTTTCTGTTCTCTAACCCACGTATACACTCGATTCTGAGACAGTGTAGCATCCCCAAACTGTGCCTTCAAACGAGTTTGAATTTCCGATGGTTTAACGCCTTCATTGGTTAAAAACTGTGATTGTGCAACAGATGAAGGTACCTTGCGCTTAGTTATGGCTGTACTGCGGACAGAATCGAGCGCAGCTGCTACCTAAGCCGGTTTCCCTCTCCTTATAAACCAAACAACACTCGAGCATCGAATGCTAAATAGTAAAATTACCATTTATATTTGATTTACCCTCGTAACTCGTACGATTTATAATCGATCTGAATAGAAGATATCCTAAAGATTGTAGCCATAGATATTAACGAAACGTCGAGAAATTATTTAAAACTACAGCATGAAACACGAACAAACACACTTCGTTATTCTAATTCTTGTAGCATTTTTAACCTATGCTCGTTTAAATATATTCTGTTTTTCAATGTATTAAATCGTGTGATAACACATTTTACAATTAATCATACTTAATTTAATTAGATTATTAAAATCAATTATGTGGAATTTTCACAGACGTGTTTAAGATGTTTTTGTCCGTTACACCTCTTTCTATGGAAGCGAAAAACATTGCTGTGAGTACCTACAGAAGGATCGTGTTGTTATAATTTTTACTTCTTGTCGTATTTCGTTTTCATTTTCTTTATTTTTTAAGGAACTGCTTTCAAAGAAAAATCGTTTTATCCAATGTAAATTGAAGGTGCTTTGAAAAACTCGGAACCCTCTGAATCCACCCCTAATTACGTGCAAGAATCTTATTAAATAACAGCAGGCTTTTCACATCGACAATTAGTTAAAGACGCTGGTAAAAACGTCTATTTTTTCTTCTTTTTTAATGTTGGTACTTCATCGTGATAAATAAAAAGGATTGTACCTGGTACCTATCTGCTGCAAATAGTTTATAAAAATGGTAGAGCGATTGAAAATTTAAATATGTTTAACGATATCCTTACCATATTCCGTTAATCATATTTTATTTTCATTTTATTCTTGAGGAAGTCTTAAAAACGGTTTTATAGTACACTACCGATAGCTAATTACTTGGTTCTTAAGCTTTCTAAAGAACTTGTTATTCATCGGTCTATTAAAAGCTTGAAAATGTGTAAGTAATTAATTATTCGGATACAATATACAAACACTTTTAATTAAATCGATCGCACTTAAGGTTGTTTATGTTAATTGA
This sequence comes from Agrilus biguttatus, assembly GCA_963921985.1. Lineage (NCBI taxonomy): Eukaryota > Metazoa > Arthropoda > Insecta > Coleoptera > Buprestidae > Agrilus > Agrilus biguttatus. The sequence goes on along the minus strand of OY998119.1, from coordinate 17,343,766 downwards.
ATACGTGAAATGCTGTCGACCGCACGAGCATTAAAAAGCGAAAAGTTACGATAAAATTATTCAGTTCTCATTATTGTATAATACATATAGTAAAGAGTTAACGTTTACAGGGACGATTATTGGTAAATAGGTACCTAAGTAAACCTACACGCACACTGGGATCGTTATGGAAAGCCTCTTTTGTAAGCGTTTTAAAAGTCTAATTTACATTTGGTATGGTCGTATGTAGGCGTAATAAATTTGTATTAAGGATAATTTAATAAATTGTGCGTTCCGCACATGGTTTTCCAACGCCCAAAATGGTAAAGGCTCTCACTTAAAACATTAACCGATGTAATTTTCTTTAATGTTGTTTACATTTTTGTGCGGAACATTACTTGTATTAAAATATGCCACTCATCATTTCCTTCAGTAAATACTCTTGTAGGTAGGTAGTGTTGTTATTTATTGTGCGAAACAGTTGTTTTACTGTTACTAGGTAAATGCTGTTGCTCAATAGGTGTAGGTAAAGCAATGTTCTCATTAGAAACGGTAAAGATTTTAGCTGTTGACGTTTTATGTTTTAGTTAAATCATCATAAGTGATTCTAGGACAAAGATAAATTGTGGGAATGTCTCACATAAGCTTGAGAAAATCACAAGGTCTGATAGAAAAACATAAAGGTTCTCAAAGGCCTTATAAGTACCTAGTATAATTTTCAATGCTTTCGAATAAACTAACATACTAGTAGCTTTTCAAAAGAAATATTTTTTTAATATTAACCAATAGGTCGAAACCGGTTGTGGGATTTGACTTTCGGTTCGTGGTGCCTGTTTGGTGGGGCAAGAACCAAATATGAGATCTTTGATCCTTAATATTTAGACGAACAAGAATTTTAGGGCCTTCTTTTTTGAATATGTTATCTTCGTCTAAGAATCTTTCGGAATCAACACTAATTCAATTATAATAGGAGTATTAGTCTTAGCAATATTATAAGAATGATTTTCCGGGTTTCATGGCCGTGGTCTAAAGGCTTGTTTTCTGTCTGACGTTTCGTCAGCCATTGCGGCTGATATCCACAATAACGTATTTCAATTGTTCAAGAATTGCAATAATTTTTGGCCTCTACTTGTAGCAGTTTAAAAATTGTGTACTTACTACTGGATTAAAAATCATTTTACCGCAAAAATTGAAGAGGCTTATATAACTTGCCAAGAAGAACGTTTAGGTTAGGTTAGGTTCCAACTGTTGACTACCCTTGGTATAGGTATTTAACAGTTGTAACTTATTAAGAAATAAAACAAAGTAATGTTTACACCAATTTATTAGTCTACTCGACAATTGTTTCGGTATATACTACCATTATCAGGAGTTATATACTATGTTTCACAAAAAGTGCACCGTACAAAGTTTATTTAACAGTTGGTTTTTTATTTTTCCCTTAGGGTATAGATACATTTATAGAACATGTTAGAAAAGGCTGTAATTAAGTATTGCTATTGTTGTAATTTATGCGGTTGATGATATTTGTATGTCCAACTTGACGAGAGGGGTAGGTTTTCGGAGCCAAGTGTAACGTTGTATTTAATGTATACTGTTAAAGTTTAAACTTTCGACGGTGTACAGTTGATGAAGCATTGTTTACACCAGAGAGGGTAGTAAGGAACACACAAAAAAAACAATAAAAGAAAAATAGACAAGAAACAGAAAAGTGGCGTGTATCAAATTAATTGTCAAGACTGCGATGCTATTTATATTGGACAAACGGGCCGTTCACTAGAAACACGTTTTAAAGAACACTTAGCAAGCATAAAAAACAAAAAACTTACTACAAGTTTAACTGAATATTGCGTCAAAGAAAACCATATGATTAATATCAATGAATTAAAATTATTACATTGCCAGCCTAAAAGTAAGAAATTAACTTTACTAGAATTTCTAGAAATTAAAAAAGCCACTCACTCAAAGAAAAATATTATTAATAACCAAAAAAACTTATGTTTTGTCAATACCCCACTCCTAATAAATTTGTAACCATCTAGGGAATCCTCGCAAGTATATATAAGCTGTTATTACCATGTTATAATTTAATATAGTAGTACTCTTGAAACTGGTTGATTAGGCTGAAACAATTGTCGAATATTTTTAATATATCCGTTGAAGTTTTTTGTTTGTTCTTTACTACCCTCTCTGGTGTATACTGTTATATTGTGACAACCAAGTATTTGTTAGTTTTTACGTGTCGAAGAAATATCTTTTTCGAATATTGTAGATTGTTTTACACATACACATATAGAAACGTGCGAGTCATATTCATCCGTTAAATGGTATGAGCGTAAGTCCCTATAAACCCCCTTGTGAAATGTGGCACATTCACGCTTAGGGTGAGTTATACACGTTGCAAATTTAGTCCGTACGTGCAATATTATCGAGCACCGACATTAATTCCGGAGCAGACGTATCCGGTAGTTCACTCTTGAATTGCTGACTAGCAACCAAGAACAGAATTAAAAGTTGTCCGAAGAGGAATCATGCAACGTAGCAGCAACAACGAAGAACGAATACGCGGCAACCGCGCATTAGAGTTTACCCGTTCGTAATCTATGATGAATGGTAATTGCGAAAAGTTGTATGAAGTTATGAGCTAGAAGGGGAGTTTTGGTAAAGCCCCGGCAGTAGATTTATATTACGCGCGTCCGATTATAGTGTTTTTTTTGTCTATGGCGAGACAAATTGCTATTCGAAAGAGCGGCAAGTAGCGGGACCCCGAATAAATTATCCTTCGGGAACTTCTATGTTGCGCGACGGCAATGACGACGATGGTTGAAGATCGAGCACGTGAATCACGGATAAAAAAGGGCCCAAAAATCGATTGTTTGTAACGAGGCAACTTTCCCATTGAAATTCCATTTTTCAAACTATAATGGAACGATCAGGGCTGGATCAAAAGAACATGTCTCTAAACCTAGAGATTCTGCGTGAAAAATGTACAAAATGTCCATCCTGTCGACGATTTACCACACCTTTCAGATTAGACGATATAAACATGTTACTTGTCATAATTTACGTTTGAGAAGTTTCGGTATCAAAAAGGAGAACTAGGCTTATGTTAAGAAGCGTCTAGACGTTTTATATTTTATACCCATTTCAAATCATGTGCATTAGATAGATAGTTTAAATTGAGTTTGACGGCTCGGAACGGTAAATGAACGAAAGGCATAATCACTTACTAAGTATTTCATAATAACAAATCACTTTCACGGACTTAAAAACAGTTAATGATTCAAATGGAAGTCAAATTGATAATTTCTGAAAATAAATTCTTCCATATAAAATATAAACATATATACATATAACGTATAAAACAAAAACCATTACACGTGATCACTACGTCATTAAGACAATGCCGGTATACCGATAAGTCAGTGTTGACAAAAATGTACTAAGTATACATATAGCTACTAGGAGTACCTTCTAAACTAAAAAAGGAGGTTCGGAAGTTACACTGTTAAAAAGACTTCTTTTGCAGAAAAAAAAGTAAAACTATTAAAAATTTGTAATGAAACAAAATAGACGCTAAATATGAAAAATAATGTTTGTTTAGCATTTTTAACAGAGCACGATTTTAGATGCTTTAAGAAATTGTGATTAGTTTTAATATTTAGCGTCTATTTTATTACTTTCATTTCTTGTGAAAAACAGTATGAAAAAATAGTTGTTGCGTGATGTGGCTATGTCTGATGATTAACATTCGTCGGTGTACTGCTGTACAATATGAACCTCGAAGGACCAGTGCACTCGGCAGAAAAAAAATTGACTTACATGTATAAAAATACATACCCCACAATTTAATTTTTGTAAACTTGCATAAATATATGTTACAAACAAGGGAAATACAAGAAGATAGGCTTTCACGGCCGGAATCTACAGTAGGGCCTTGGTCTAAATGAACGGTTACGCTCAGAAATTTCGTCAACAACTGTGGCTGATATCTTCAGGAGTTTAGCGGTGACAACGTGAGTGTCACCGTGTGTGTTATATTATCAACGCAACACCACCACTGAAGATGTCGGCCACAGTTTCCGACGAAACATCTGAACGTAACCGTTCATTTAGATTACGGACCTTTAGCCCGAATCTGACTTATACAATGGAAAATATATTGAATTACTATGTTTATTGGCGAGAAGATCGTTGAACTTTTCTGGCTTAGATACTAAAACTTCTTAAAATCTAGCTTGTTATCCCTAACTGAAATTATGTGACAAATAATTAAAAGGTCACGCTACATGGCATACCGTCAGGGGGGTGATTATTACCAACCTGGAAATACAAGAGAAAAAGTTACACCGTTTTTAAAAACATAAAAACACAAGCAGTCTTTAAAATGCTAAAAAGTGTATTTTTCGTTTGATTTTTTAATATTTAGCGTCTATTTTATTTTGTTGCTAATTTCTAACAGCTTCGCCAAATCAAATATTGCAGATGTGTCTCGTATAATTAGTTATTTACTATTTTTGCGCAATTGCATTTTTTTTAACAGCGTAACTCCCGAACCTCCTTAAAGAACTTTTTCCTTTGATTGTTTTAGACGTAAATAATTTTTTAACAACTATATAGTATTAAATACTATAAGGGTTACCCGTGACTTCTTTTGTTTGGTATACCTAAATACTGGTATTTTTTTAAGAAAGTGCTAAGTGAGGAACATTATCCAATAGAAGGAATTTCAAATTGTATATATATCGTCTCATAGATGGGCATTATAGTAAGTTTTTATTTGTTATAATCATGCGAGTGTTATAACAAACGTCTCTTCCAGAAAAATGCTTCACCAAGATACTCTTTACGTCTCAGCATATCATCATGTTTTTGAATATAACGATATCTTTTGTAATTTTTTAATCACTTCACTTAGAAAAATGATAGGTTTATGTATTGATTCAGCAAACTGAGAAACTTTTTGTAAACATACTCTTTGATAACTTCAGACAGACACCTTTCCTATTTATTTCTCAAATTTTGGAATATAACTTTGAGAACCTATTAACAATCATTCTTTCCTTCTTTTGTAAATGCGCTCGTCTGCTGGTAAATTGTATATAACTACGATATAAGAATTATGTTTTTTTTTTATTACATAAAGACCAGCATGACAAATAATAAAGAAGTAAATGCCTAACTGCTGTTCTTGGAAAACAATTACCTGGCCACTTGCCTCAATTATAACTTCGTTTCGGTTCCGGCATATTATTTCGACCCGTTGGTTATGACGGCCGAATTGAGGCAGAGAGAGAGAGAGAGAGGGTATGTCGAAAAAAAGAAACCTGACCCTTCGAAAAAGGTGAAATTGCTTCGTAATCAACTGCGCGACATATGGCAAATCAGTGGCCCAGAAACAACGGGCTATCCTTAAAAATACCACCGCACGATCGATGTCCGTCATCAAGAGCAAAAAGGCCCTAATGGTTAGGCTCGGCAAGCAGTTAATGATCTACCCTTTTAGCTCTGGTTCAACAGCTGTGAAACGGTAGCGGACGGGTCAGGATCAGTTGCACCGGCGATGTGGTCGTCCTGCGCTATCATTACAGTACCTTTCTTTTGTTCATTAGTTTGTAAGACAAAATAATAACTCTATCACAAAGAATGGAAATTTCCACTAATCATAAGACAGATGCTTAATATTTACTAGAATATCCATTAGTCATTACGCTGATGGAGTGGTTTTTAATAAAAGTGTAGAAGAGTTTTACACAAATACGCATTTATTTTTTATTACAATTCTCTTATGCTGCAGATTATAACTGGTAAAAAATATATATATTTAATATAAACCCTCTATCTTTCGTGTTTGACCAGTTACCTACGTGTAGGTATGTAATAAAGCACTAAACGACCAGATAGATCTCAACAATTCTCCATTATTAAATTTAATCTAATCTGTACTCGAATTATCCCCTCTCCCTCGTTTACTTTGCGACTAGGATCAAAATACCAATGTAATTAGTTAAAGTCTGTCAATCATCACCTGATCAAACCACTCTTGTGGCAAAACAATTCTCATGTGCGTACAATACCCCAACCCAACTTAATCTAACCTATTTAGTTCGTTACAAATTTACATCATTCGAAAGGTGATGTTTTTTAGATGAACATAAAAAAAATAATAATTTGTGCATATTCTCATTAAGGTAAAAAGGTAAAAAAGTAGAAAAAAGGTATTGCATTAGTCTCAAAATCAAAAGTCAGCAACTCGTGTGGCAAGCGATCGTCTTACTTATTATAATAAACTTTCTACGGTGTACTATTTGTGAAACATAGTATAAAACTTATTAAGAAATAAAACAAAGTAATGCTTACACCAATTTATTAGTCTACTCGACAATTCTCATGTAATGCTACCTATATAGGACAGAGTGGAAGGGCAATAGAAACACGCCTAAAAGAGCATCTATACAGAATAAATAAAAGAGAAAAAAACAGGAATTGCTAACCATTATATAACTTCCCACCATAATTTATATATAGACCACACTAAAATACTCCATTCAAATATTAATAAAGACAGAAAACTAATTTTACTAGAAAATTTAGAAATTAAGAAAGCCAAAGATGTAAAATTAAATCTACCGAAACAATTGTCGAGTAGGCTAATAAATTGGTGTAAACATTACCTTGTTTTATTTCTTAATAAGTTAATTTTTATAATTTTTAAAAAAAATATCAAATTCGGATCCAAATTTGGCATTGGCCCCATTATGTCGTCAATACAATGATGGTATAAATATCGAAATGGTTTTAAGAACTAAGAAAACTAAATAGACTAAAGAACTCGTTATATCGTTCACTAAACCTATGTTTGATTAAGATTCTTATATTTATCAGTCTTTCTTTGTATTATATCGTGTAACACGATAATTTGGATGGGTTTCCAGTTTAAAACACAATGACACCGAACCTCATCTGAGAATGAAAGCTTTTGAAATGCCCAAGGACAAAACGGTAATGGACCCTTCGTATAACAAGGGCGCGCCCTATTTTTTTCTCTCTTCAACTGTCAGTATTCTAAGAAACAGTTAGGATTGAACTCGATGAATCGTACAAAACGAAATTTAAAATTGTTTTTTCAAGTGATGTGGAAAAACAAACTGCAGCAGCGTTTAATAGTACCAATGGATACCGATTTATATTTATTTGAACATTTAGCCAATTCTCACCGGTTATTGCATATTTTACTTAAAATTTATTGCTTATGCATATTTCTGTTATATTTACAATACCCTTAGATAGGGTAATTAACGATTGAAATCTTGTATCATTCCTATTTGCGGCACGGTTCTTAGATCTTTACTATTCCCTCGTAAACATAAAAGAAACTTAAAAACATTTTGAAGAATAATCCAGGCTTTGAACCTTTTTTTTCTTCCTTTCTCGTGCGTTGCAACTCGAGCGTTAACAAAAAAAGTTCCCAACTCAGGCATCAAATCTGTTCCCAACAAAATAAGCTAAATAAAATTCCCAACTCGGGCGTCGTCGTCATTAGCATTGTCAATTAAGTAATACAACAATTTAACCATCTCGTTCTGTTTACATATCAGATATATTATGTAAAACCTTCCTTCACACTTTATCTAGGCTTAGGACTGGCTAACCTGACCTAACATAACCTAAGCTAACAGACAATAATGACATAAAACTCAAGATTGACAAATAATTCATGTCTAATTTTGCACGAAGCCCGAATTTAAATCATTTCAGGTAAAATTTTGACTACGCTCGAGTTGCAACGTCCGAAATGGGAAAATACCTTTAGATCATCCACCCACTCCCACGATTCCTGGAAAGAGGCTAAAGAGGGCCTTACATCCTACCCTCCGGCTTTGCACTACAGTGTAGGTTGGAGGGACTGCCCGCCCACCAGTATGAGTAGCTGGTAGGAATTAAATACCTAAGTGTGTGTGTGTTTTTTAAAAAAATATGAATGGTTAGTATTTAAATTCAAGTGGTTAGTGATGTATCTACTTTTGGTTGGAATTATGTACAGAATAACATTTACAAAAAATAATTTCAAATAAGGGTAACTTCAAATAAATTTAACCTAACCTTCAAAATACGCATTGAACAGAAAGGGGAATATAGACAAACCACTTTTCGTAGATACTTGTAACCGTTGCTTTTACTTTGATATTGCTAATAATAAAAAAAGTATTTTCTTCATAATATAACAACCAGGGCGAAAAATAAGAATTTTTTTTAATTTTGAAAGGACTTTTTTTTTAGTAAAAAGGATTTTTGAATTTCACCTAACGAAGATGAGAATGGGATGGTCCGTGAATAACCCTTTCTCCTATACGTTTATTTCAACATTATTAAAAAATAAAACTTTTAACAAGCTTTGTAAGGGTCAACATATCCACAAATAAGGGAGAATACCGCAACGAAGCCAATACCTATTATATTTCTCTCATCTCTTCTCATTATTTCGATTCAAGAATGAAACGCCACGCTATGACCGCAAAGTCGGAGCAGTTATGGTAAACCCTCTTGCCATCATTAGTCCCTTGTTCTTTCCGGTCAATAAAGCAGAATATCGAAGTCGGCTTAAATGAGAAGGAAAACGCATTTAAAAGAAAAGGGAAATCTAAATATATAGGAATCGTTGTACCAGTCTGACATTATGAATCTTGATATCAACTGTATATCATTAACAAAATAATATAAACATATAGATGCATCGTTGCCATATTTATTTTGTTTGAATTTTCTTAAAATGAAGAAGAAATTAAATTTTATCAAAACTTAAAAAACTCTCAACACAAAAGCGCAAATTTCGAAAATACGAGCTTTAAAAAAAATAATAATGCCATTCAAATCGTTTCATCCGTTTAGGAGACAGGCAGGAAAATACTCCAAATTAACGCAATCTTTGTTAGTTTGTCTTATATAGCTGAAATTGTGGATTAAATTATGATTTTAAAGAGATTGTTTTTCTATATTAACTGTAAAATAATTATGAAAACGGCTAAAACATCATTTCTGGATCCTTGATAGACACAAAAACTAAAACATCTATTACATTATTAGTAAGAACTCTTATGATATTACCGTTCATAACAATTTTAATAAGAAGTAGTGTTTTTTACATACACATACAAATTACTATTATTTTCCTTATAATATACAATAAGGGTCTGATAAACGATATTGCAATTAAACTTTTAATATTAATTTATTTACCTATTTAATGCAACAAATTACAATTTTTAATACCTCTTTTTGTAAGAAAAAACGTCGCAGGATATTAAAAAATCAGGCTTTTTATAAAACGTTTAATCGTTTTATAATGCTAATAGTATTTACAGTATTTCAACAGATTAAGTATTGGTTTGGATTAATTAAAACTTTCCCTTAATTTATTAATTTATTTATATGCATTTGTTTCACGCTACAAGGACAACTTCAAAACAATAATGTATAATTAATAAATTTACAAGCTCTGGCTTAAATATCCATGATTCATAAAAACATACTTTCTACTACAATTTCTATAATGATCTTGAATTCTTTCTTTAAATGGTATACCTGTCTGACCTATTTAAACATGAAAAACGTAACAAATAAGAAGGAGAATGTATACGATTCCCCAATCGTAAGAACTATTGCAAAACATTTCCTACCCCCACCTTAATTGTAAATTTGAAATTTAGTATTTTAAAAGGAGTATATAAATTTATAAGTAGTTACATCTCATTCTTCTGAGATACCATTGTAGGGTGAAAAAACTGTAAATAAATTAACAAATTAAGTGAATGTTTTAAAATTTTTTATTCTACAGAATTCAACATTCTTAATTTTCATATAACTCATTATTTTTGCCTCTAATTTATGAAAATTCATTCATAAGAATAATAAAATAACAAGTAGGTATAGTTTCCACTGTAGTGGTCATAACAAGTCTTCTGAATATGCTACTATAAAGTACTAAAAATGAACAGTGGACGTTATATTTGTTATTTGATTATTCTTTTTTATGTACCTAATGGAGGCCAATACCGTCAACTTTGTGAAAAATATTACTTCTTCTGATTAGTACAGTATGGTCCAAACATGTAATATAACAAGGGAATGTCCATAAACATTACGTTTGTATTTAGGCCACCTTTTAACCCCCTTGCTACCACATGATTAACCAAGATTTTACATTTGGATCGCCTAGAATACTGGTATTTTAAATTTTTTTGATATAAAATGGATTATTTTTTTAAAGCCATCTGAGATAGCAAAAGACGCACCAGAAATACAAAAATCTTCATTTTTCGTTGCTTGTCATCAAACTCCCCCTTCCCCATGGGGCTCAGAATGGCTTTTACCAGACCATCCTACCCCATGTAATTTATGGACAGCTGCTAAATGTAAAAAGTAATTGCAACTCAAATGCAATCAAACAGCATAAATAATACATATTTACTTTTTTATTTTGTGGTAATTTTCATTATTACCGAACATTAAAGAACGTTTTTCAATCGACATTGTTTCTTGTAATGCAGTCGTTTGTTCCTTTGTGAATGTTGTAGGACTTCTAGAACAATCGCGAAGCGTGGTATATTTTATTTAACAAAAACTGCCGTATCCACAACTATGCGAATATGCTCGTTGAATTCAAGAACGCCACCGAGCAGTTAGGCAGTGGGACCCTCGCCGTCCATTGTTAGTGCACGGCTCTCTCCTTCTGGTCGATAAAGCCGAATTCTGAAGCCAGCGCAAATGACAAGGAAAATGCGATTATGCCGCAGGCGGAGATGCTATTATCAACCTCCTTATTCCTCGATTGTTTCTCGGAATATTCACAAATGTTAAAATAAGAATAATACAACCCTTCTTGATTGACAAACCGTTTAAAGAACAAGAAATTGATAAAACGCAGATCCAGTCAAGTCGGATTATTATGTATAATATTAATCGAATTAAAATCTAATTAAGCCCGTATAATCGGAACTTGACGTTTGTAAAAACGAACACTTATAATTTTTTCATTCATCGGTGAACGTTTATAAGGCAATTGTATTGAATTAGCGGATACTTGATGGAAGTCCAACATATTGAAATAAATACACAGTTGATAACTTCCACAATTTATTAAATAAACATAACACGTGTTTCGCCAACACTGTGGCTTCTTCAGAAGTACAAAATTCACTTAAAACTACCTAAGAGTAGATGTTTATAAATAGGGTGGTACATCTTCATCTTTTCCCTCACTCTAATGAAGATGCACCACCCTATTTATAAACATCTACCCTTAGGTAGTTTTAAGTAAATTTTGTACTTCTGAAGAAGCCACAGTATTGGCGAAACACGTGTTAAGTTTATTTAATAAATTGTGGAAATTGTTAACTGTGTATTTATTTCTTCGTAAGACAGCCTACAAAAGCAAGTAAGTAGAAAAATCATACCTTCGAAAGTTTGACCGTTTTAACCTCTGAAGTGTACTTTCGGAACAGAAAAGAAAACTTAAAGATATTTTATGTTAATGATGTTTATAAGCAGATAATAATGAATTATGACTCCAAATCTTAATTTGGCACAAACAGTTAGAAATGAATTGATGACAAGATAATGGAGGTAACAAATAAGAAACGGATAGAATGGCCTATTTTAAAAAAAGAAACATTCGTTTTTTTGTCTGCTTTATAAGAAGTCGTTTTCAATGATCCAGACAACACGGACGGGTGGACATCTTCTGTCTCTGTTGAACTTCTTGTGGGCTTACGTGGTGACGGACGAACAGTGCAGGCTTATTATCCTGACGGTTCTCTGATCGGAACGTTCGAAACGTCTCCAATGTGTCAGGCTATATTATACCACCGTAACATAGTCTTGTTTTGCTGCGCTATGCGCCGCGATGTGTGTGGCGTGAATGGCGAATGACAGCTCTGTGTCATGCTAATTGCCGCGTTCCCTTTTAACTTGTATGAGTTACGGGGTTATATATCTATAGACAGCAGCCTCGGCAGCGACATCGACTCAGGCGGGCGGTTCGAAATGTCTAACGAAAAATGTTAGGGTTGATGTAAATCCCACCTGTGGTTAGTTAATTTGAATTGGATAGCCCGCCTTTTATATACATTATTCACCTACCACATCTTTTTTTACCTTTTAAGTCTGCCTACCACCAAGGTGTTTGAGGAACAGAATGGATCATTTAGTAAATGTTATTCAGTTTAGAAAATCTATTAGTGTCTAATACAAAACATAAAATTTTAAAAATAAAAAATTGGATAAGTTTAAAGATCTACCACTTGTTTCAAGAAAATGGTGTATATTGTATAATTTCCCTTTAAAAGAAAAAATATTTCGACTTTATCAACTTTTTTTGTAAATGTCTTCGTGTACAAAAGAAATGCATTTCAACGTAAACATTTTCTTCATTATTTTACGGTTTGGTCTTGTAGAGAAAAAGAGATAAACTTGTGTAAATGGATAATCACCTATGAACGGTAAAAGTTAATAATAATTAATTGTAGTACGCGTTACTTGTTGAAACTTCAAATTTCAATAGAAAGCAAATAAACGAAGAAAAGTTTCAAATGGATGAACTAAAAAATAAAATATCTAAAAATCAACTTTTTAAAAATTGTATTTACTGGTGTCGATATGTTGACGATATACTTGTTTGTTTTAATGGTTCTGAACGTCAACTTAATAATCTTTTTAACTTCATAAATAAATTACACCCGTCTATTAAAATTACGAAAGAAATGGAAATAAATAAGTCTATTAATTTTCTTGAAGTAATATCAATAACAAACATGAATTCTCAATATTTCATAAACCCACCCATACTGATATGGTTATACATGCTTAATCGTTTCACCCTTTTAATTACAAAATAGCAGTTTTCAATTCAATGTTACATAGACTAGTTTATCTTCCCTTAAACAAAAACAACTTATATACTGAATTAAACAGAATATTTCACATTGCTGTGAACAACGGTTACCCAGTTGGCTTAATACAAACTTTATTAAACAAAAAACTCCATAAAAACATTAAATCTTATATATCCCTGTTAAGGCTTTTATATTCTCATTAGGTTATATTTATTTTAAATTTTTCTATTTTTATAATTTAAGTTCAGTGTAATTCTTTTTCGTAGAATGTAAGTAGTTTTGCAGATATATTAAAACTTTTCCATTGCTGTATTTACCAAAATCGCTAACTTCACTGTCATTCAGGTAAGTGGGTTTTGCAAAAAGGTATTTGCACATTTACCTGAAATAGAGTAATGACCCTGTTGCTATGGAGATTTGCACCCTCTGTGCTATAGTGTGCACCATTTTCACCCGCTAAAATATGCATATTTCACCTAAACAGTCATTCACATTCCAGCAGTTGAATCGTTAACATTTTATTTTATTCAAGCAACTTCACCTTTATTCATTTTAATAATTTAATCTTAGTTTTGTATTTATTTAGTGTTAAGGTTGTAAATATATTTTTTTACTGTTGCGTCCGGATTTTTTATTGAGCTACGAAAACAAATAAGTGTTCGGTGCCATTTTGCTACCAGCACCGTAGAAATCAAAACAATCCCGTTATTCTTTCAAATTCAAATAACTATTGCTCTATCACATACTTAGGAGATATTTCTTTAAAATTAAGACACATACTGTTTAAATCACATAATCTAGTTACTTCTTTCAAAATCAGCAATACTTTATCTAAATTTATTAAACATAACAAAGTTAATACTAATAAATCTTCAAAATCTGGAGTTTATTTGCTTGAATGCGGTGACTGTAACTAAGTCTACGTAGGACAAATTGGAAGATCTTTCATGCATAGGATTCGTGAACACAAACGTAGCTACACCTATGGAAAAACGAATTCTACCTACGTGGAACATTTGTTGCTAGGAAAATACTCTTTCAATGATAATTTCAAAATTTTAAAAGAATTACCCAAAAGTATTAAGCTCAATCTAACAGAAAGTTTGTATATTAATAAATATAATAAATTAAATATTTTACTTAGCGACTAAGTTGAAGTCAATAGGTCTCCATTGTTAAATTTATTTTCAAAACTTTAATGCCCCCACCTTATTCCCACTTTATTTAGTCTTCACTTTTTATATATAAGCTGATATTTGTAACTGTTTGTTAGACTCATCTTCACCTGAAGAAGCCAATGTATTGATGAAACAATTGTTGTGTTCAGTAAATTAAATTTGAAACTTTTCTTCGTGTATTTGCTTCCTATTGAAAAGTTAATAATGTGTTTCAGAAAATGATATGTCTATTTTTACTACGTTTTATACAGAATGCCCTTTGATCCACAAATAACTTTCCGTCCTCCATTCTATGTCACAACCCCCAAAAAAATCCTAATCATCTTGGAACTTGTACCATTCCGACACGTTCAGGCTAATTTAAGACATACCGCCTTCCCACCGACATAAATCTTAAGTTATATGTAATAACATCGAGCTTAATAACACATGTTTATTGCCGTTTTTCCGCGCGACGGATGCTGTACATTGCTCTAGGATGGCGAAGCCGTCACAAGCGGCATGGTCCTAATTAATCACACATCATCTTCACACAAGTTTAAATTTATTGGAGGAGAAAGAGTCAAAATGAAGAATTGCATGACGAGAAAAAAGGACGTTTTAATTGTACGCAGTCGGTCGTGTCAGTTAGGTATATGATCGAAACAGTTTTCGACTTAATTAGTAGGCTTGTTGCTGCCACTATATTTTTACTTGCAAATGTCATTATAGATAAAATACGGTCATGAGTTTTAAGTTTCTTTAGTTCTCTTTTAAGAATCAGATGGAACTTCGTAATGGGTGGGCTATTAAAATATTCAGTCACTAACAATATATTTATCGGGACCCATAGGGGGTCGCCGTGTAAACTGCAACAGTTGAATTAATATGTCATATATAGACTGCATTAAGTGATCTCCTACCATTTAATGAACTCTTTAACAATTACACAAAAATATTGTCGAGCTTTTGTAACATTACTAATTGTATTTTAGTGTTATAAAAGTATTTAATGAGCCCTGGTTTACCGTTAGATTTATATTATCATAAAGAGACAAGTTAATATAATGAGATAGTCGTGGTTTCCGAGTTTATAAAATTTTCGAATTACCGTCTTGCAAAGTGCCTTTGATTATATTTCTTCGAAATTGAGTACTCATTATAAAAGTTTAAAGTTAGTTATTAATAATATTATATTACCCACACTGTGTTAAAATTTGAAAGAAGTCTTTACAGCGGGTGGTTTTTGTTGCTGTCTGATATTATAATAATGTTATAGAGAGTTTTCGGGTTTACTATCAAACTGTTCGCCTTTCTTTCTTTGGCGTGTATTAGACACAGTTTTTCACTGCAAGTTTTCCTTCCAATAATAGTTCGAAGACGACAGCGACACACACTAATTTTGACCTATTAGAACGGTCTTTTCTACTATCGCAATACTACATAATCGGTAGCATAATAAATTGTGCCTGTACTACGGTTCTATTGATCGAAACTAATATTATTAACCTAAATGATTATAAAAAACATGACATAAGTATCTAAGTAACCACACAGTAATCAATTACAATTATAACAATTTGTATACGACGCTATTATTTACAGTAGAATTATTTTATTCTTTCCATCAGGTGACCTGAGTGAGATGTATGAATTCGATAGTAACAGTATGTCATTTTTGTTTTGTGTTTCACTCCCACCAACTACTCGTGCTGGTGAGCGGGCAGTCCCTCCGACCTACATTGTAGTGCAAAGCCGGAGGGTAGGGCGTAAGACCCTCTTCAGCCTACTTTCAGGAATATTGGGAACGGGTGGGTGGTGGTGGTGGCCCTACCCTCCGGCTTTGTACTACAGTGTAGGTTGGAGGTACTGCCCGCCCACCAGCACGAGTAGCTGATGGGAATGAAACACAAAAGAAATATTTTTTTAAGTTGTGCTTCAAACGCTGTTTATAGACAGCAGGTAAGTTAGTTGGTGTTCGATCGTAACTGTCTACGACGTGCTGATGAGAACCAAGCAGTTTTGACAGAAATCTAACCAAGAGAATATATTAATTGTTGTTAATTTTCAGTACCAAATAAATCGAATAATATATTGGAAATACCATTTAAAAAAAGAAACATTTTGTACCTATAGGTAGAATATATTTTTGGAATGTGATGACTGTGATCTCATACAACTTTTAAATAAACATTTTTCCTTCTTCTATCGTATCCTTGCTATAGATCGATTCCGTGGTATTGATTCACCCTTTCACATGGACCCGTGTCCCTTGCAGTCCCCTTCATTGGTGCTATTTTCACTTTTGAGAAGCTGGAGTATCCGTTACACTGTCTGCAAAAAAAATGTCTACCTTTCGAAACTATTCTAGAGCAACCATTTTCCTGTGTAAAAGTCAAACAAACATATCTACTAGCACGCACGTGTACTAATTAATAATTCTTACAGTATTATTAATTTAATAACAGTTCTCTTTCATGAAATTCAATCAATCGAAATGGAGTATCTATTATTAACTTTCCAATTTCATTTATGTAGGTACACGTGCACATTTGGCCGTCTAAACAAGTTCACAGTTGTTAAGTTGCCGTTGAAATTTACGAGTTTGTTGCTAAATTCAGGAAGAGCGATGAATTGTGTAATGTGAGGCTTTTGTCTGTAGTAGTTATTGATAAATTGCTACAGTAGTCCCCGTCTCGTAGCCGTTTAACCAAATCCACGTCGCCTCATATATGAGGATGGCAGATTAATTATGCGACCGTAGCTTGTAATTCAATCAAGATCCAAGAAGTGCAGTCACCGCGTGAGCCCTACGAAGCGTGACGCCGCGTCGTTGTTCGGGAGTGGTTCATGAGCACTCCGACGCCATGCCGCGCCGGCAGAAGGATTAGCTTGCAACTACGTTTACGACAACTCAGCAAAATTAAACAACTTTTCGCTTATTTATGGTAAAACTAGTTACACATTTAGTAACACCGAACTTGCTAAATCAAAATAAATCATGCTTAAATTTCTCATAATGTTCATGCTTAAATTTGATATTCAATGATTTAACAGTAGACAACGTTAAATAAAATAGAAGCGGTATTGATAGTAGAGCATGTATGTAATGAAAATAAATAAAAATAAAACAACAATATTGATTTATGAAGGACCTGAAAATAGGATATAGAGATTGGAGACGAAAAATTAGGGAATAAGACAAGTCATGCGGCAGAGGTGTGCCTCTACAAATGATAGGGTAGGGCCGAGTAGCTTTTAACTTAAAGAAATCTCTTTGTGTTCGCGATCGATTAATTTAGAAACTCGAAAATTATTATAAGAACATAAGCTTTCACGGCCGGAATTCATAGTAGAATGATGATTCGGGCTTGTAAGGCGTGATAAGGCACCCTGAAGATGTCAACCGCAGTTGCCGATGAAACGTCTGGACGAAACCGCTCACATCGACCACGGCTTACAAGCCCGAATCATCATTCTACTTTGAAAATTATTATTAAAATTATGTTTGGAGTACACCTCTGTAGGGGTATGAAACGAGGACTGTGGGCGCAGCAGAAAAGAAGTGGTTAAAAGCGTTGGAGATGTGGTGTTTTATAAATAAGGGTGTATTAGATCAGGTGAATAAAGGGTACTTTGGAAATCAATAAGGTAAAGGAGAAATAGATTGGTATGACACCTTTTGAGACATGGCTGGTTAGAAGTAGGAGTAAAGAGAAGCAGAGGAAGGCCTAGATTACATTTCTGGCGGTTAACGCCAAATAAATTTATATACTTTTATTGTCCTTCAGGAAATTTAAATAAGTTGATGTTTAAATTTTATATCTATGAAAAAAAGTTCAAAATTCTTTTGTGTAAATATTCTTTTATATTCTATTTCTTTGTGTCTCTGTGTCTGTAAATATTTCTTAACATTCTATTCTAAATCGTTTGTATTTCATCTATCGGTACCAATAACTTTTTTTACTGTACTTTCCTATAATCCCTGCTAACATTTCAACTTCGCGTACTAACCGCATCACGTCTGTCCTGCAATTTTACGATGGGTTCTTCGGTGATTTGGATCGTTGCTCTATTTCGTCATATTTCTTGATATTTCTCGTCTCAAAAATTTCCATGCTTTTGTTCTTCTCTATTGGTACCCTATTATTATCTACAACTCTTTTTCTTACCCCACAGTTTCGATTTCATTCTTTTTTTCCCTCTGAAAATAATCAGTTCTGATCTTACTTCGCTACCTTCGAGTCGATTTTCATTACATCTCCATTTTTTTTATACTCTTCATTTCCGTTTGTAAATATACATTGTTATTTGTCGTTGCCGTTATTTAGTGTTTAATTGAGTTCTACATAAAAACCCTCACAAACTAAACATCACTGTTTGCAAATAGTTACGAATCTAAAATGTTCTAGTTTTAGAGAAATGCGAATATTGGCTCAAGAAGGAAGGAGTGGTAGAGCGTGTCCGAGTCCAACCAGTCTTCGTACTGACGACCATATAATGAATGTTTGTGATTATTATTAACATTAAAAGTTATATTATTGAGACATCGGGTCAATTAGCCATCGGCATACAAAACTGACTCGTAATTAAAATGATAAAATAAACGGGAGTATATGTTATGCAGAATACAAAGTTAAGTTATAACTTACCATTACATTACCCTGCTTAACATTTAAGACTGTGGAACTTACAAGTCACGAGCTTAGATTATACCGGTTCTGAATATATCAAGAGTGAGTTAAATGACTTGTTATCATTATTTTTTGATTTTACATTCAAAATGTCGATAATGTAAACGTGACTAATTTTACTATATATTAGTTTACGTTCATTTGTGTAACAGATGTACAAACATTTTACAATTTTATTTTAGTGTTTAATTTCGCTCCTAGATGATAATTGAATAATTGAAAAACTAGCACCATTCTAAAGTTAAAGCGAAAATGGTATGTGCATTAGTAAATTCTTGAGTTGATTCTTTTTTTTTTCGTAGAGACCGAAGTGCCAAATTTTCTAATAGTAACTGTATAATTTCTTTCAATATTTTTTTGTTTATTCACTATTGCAATTACTATTAATTACTATACGGTTTATGTTACGCTTAACCTGAATTATCTCTGAATGCATCAAAAACTAACTATTCCCGTGTAGTTAGTTAGCTTCTATCTATATACCCATTATGCTCCTCCAATCGTGCGTAGCCTTGTTGTAGAAAAACCGAACTAATTAAGGAATAGTCAGTGGTGGTGGTCCATCCGGAATAAATGAATGTAAAAACTAGATTATAGATCTAATGAGGTCGTGATTATTTGGCACCGTATCGTCGTCTTCTTCCAAAAATACCCGCAACCGACATTCGTTTAGTGTGCATCAGAAATTGCTTGCTAATTAATAATAATAATGTCTTTCTTAATATAAATGCTTTCCAGTCCAGTTTTTTCGTTCCGTTTTGACCACCAATGAGCGTATTTTTAGCCTCGACAACATTGTTTGCTTATCTAAATGAATTTTTAAGAAACGGCACCACG
The DNA here is from genome assembly GCA_963921985.1 of Agrilus biguttatus. Taxonomy (NCBI): domain Eukaryota; kingdom Metazoa; phylum Arthropoda; class Insecta; order Coleoptera; family Buprestidae; genus Agrilus; species Agrilus biguttatus. The sequence continues at coordinate 17,324,209 of OY998119.1, read as the reverse complement.
TGAAAAAATAAATGTTTGTTTTGATTTGTTTAGTAGCGGATTGGTAAGGAGCAGCTGTTATTTCGATGATGTATGAGCCTTTAATTGAAAATTTTGGCATATTAATGGCCGGATGCATCCAAATATACCTGTTTATTAATTTAGTTTGAAAACAGTTAACACTTAGTCCACTGCATTGAACAATAGATATGTAAATTAATCCGACAATATTTTATTATTATTAAAAATAAAAACAATTTTATTTGTGGATATTTACAGTTATGAGTAGACACTGGAGTGGTGGCGATTCGAGGTGGTTCACACAGGAAGTCCGTTATTTCAAAATTAGTAGGTGTAATTAAGAAACGCACAATGCATTTTTAACATCTGTTGCATCCACAAACCCAGTTATTTTTCTGATAAATATCCAGTTTAAATCTTCTTGTGTATAGTCTTTACCTTTCATAGTATAGTTTGACCGAGCGGCGTGGTGTAGTGCTCTATATCATTGCTTAGCATTTGGGAGGTCACCGGTTCGAATCCGCGTCCGGCTGCTCTGGTCCAAGTTTTCTGTGGTTTCCTTGGATCACTTAGGCAAATGCTGGAGGAGTTTTTAAATGTTTTAAAAATTACTTTCCGTAAACAATTTATATTAAATAACTTATCATTCTCTATTTTTCCAAAATAGGAAATTTGACAATTTAGATTAAAGATATCAAATTGAATAGTTCAGAGACAGAGTGAATTCATTACATTAAATTAATTTTTTAGGGGTAAATAATTTATACTAAATATTGAATATTATATCTGTACATACAATTAATTGGCTTAAAATAAGGAATAAATAGAAAACTTAAAATATGATATGATGTACGTAATCACATTATTTATTTAAGGAAAAATGTAGGGCGACATCTAATTAGTTGGTTTTGTTGTATTGCTTCATCGTACTACATTACGAACATAAATCCAGACAAATAATCTATACAAATAAAAACATTTAATATGTAAATAGTAAGTATTATTCCTGTATGATGAAATATTCTACTTTTGTTTTTATAAAAACATAACCAACTTATATTAAACTGGACTTAGTATTTGTAACCCTTCTTGTATTTATTTTTAGTGTTTCATGACAATGTTGTATTCTTCTAATCTGCATCAGTTGATTGAGTTACTCACATATCTCAATTCAATATTCTTTGTTCCAAAAACATTATTTATTTGAAGTAAAATTTATTATTATTAAAAAAAGGGGCTAATTAAGTTACTCATGGATATCAGTACCTGTTTAAAGCCTTTGTCTATTGTTTTCTATATGTGAGAATTATTAACACTAGCGTTTGGGATTCTGTAAAAATAAATTTCAAAATTCCCAACCCCTATAAAGTACAATTACAATTTACAAAAGTTACTTATTAAATATTAGTGTAGCAGCGGCAGATGTTTGCATTACAGCATTTAGTGCTTATTATAATAACTTCAAGGGAGGGTTCATTACCCTCGAATTGAATATTTAGGAGCAGGTAGCGAAATATATGACCGCTTGCTCACTTTACATTAATGTTTATGAAACTGATGCAAACCATCACATGGGCACCCTGTTTGGGTTTTTTCCATTACTTTTGTAAGATTCTGTGGTGGTGGTTTTTGCTTATAATAATGAATTTTAACGGCTTGGTCTAGTGTTCTAGATCATTGCTTAGCATTCGGGAGGTCACTGGTTCGAACCCGGGTCTGGCGACTCTGATCCAAGTTTTCTGTGGTTTCCTTGGATCATTTAGGCAAATGCTGGAGGAGTAATATTTCACATATAGTCTTTCACTTCTCTTCTATCTTCATTTCATCCGTTTATCTTTCTATCCCTAACCACACCACCCACCCATTCCCACGATTCCTGTAAAGAAGCTGAAGAGGGCTTTACGCCCCTTAGTATAGTTTTTTCGTTTTCTAGAAATAAAATTGTCATTTAACGGTCTTTTCGTAGCCTTTGCGTGCTTTTTTTTATTTTCGATTTATCTTTTTTACTATTTATTTTGCTTTTGTGTTAAAATATGCTTTTCTCAGAACAATACCCGATCAATATCTACATTCACAATCTCGAAAGTTATTCAGTACAAAATTTATTAAATTACATTAAGCAGGAGAAATGAATCGGTGGTCTAGTGTTACCGGTGAATGCTATTCATATAATAAAAGAAATACAGAAGGCATATTGTAGGAGCCTGTAGCAAACAATAATAAAATTGAAGAGACTTACTCTTAATACCACAAACAAGTTTTAAAAATGGACCCGCCTACTTTAAATGTGGGCATTATCAACGTAAGACTGTTGTTGTTTGTGGAATTAGGGGTAAGCCACTTTAATTTTATCAGAAGATATGTTTCGGGAACGATTGTTGTTATAGAGGGTTTCTGAAGCTCTATCAATAAGCTTGAGAAGATATTTATATTGAAAGTTTTTAAAATAATTGAATTACTATAACTATACTTAGAACATTTTCTTTATATTCCAAGTTCTATAGTTAAGTAGCCACTTTTCTGTATTTCAAGCGAACTCAATATCTTCCGTTGCTAACTTCAGTCAGTACTGTTCTGTTGGTACAGACAATGTCGATTACGCACACACAATCTTATAAAAATAGGATAATATGCGGCATTGAAGACGCTCCCACCCTCCACTGTAACGGATGAACGAATCAAAGATTTGTCTCTGCTCATCCGAACTTTTTTAACTTTCACATTCAGTCGTTACTTCACTTGTTATGTTTAAAAAATCAAGAGGGTGCAATTGCTCACGGGCTTTCATTAGAGATGGATAGTTAGTTGGTGCAATTCAGAAGGCGGTTCTATATTAATCTATCCAAAAAAAAGAGTATTAGAATCCTTCTTCGTCTAATTATAAACGATCACAGGTCACACATTTGGAACGCGTCCTACACAGTAGGCACAGCGCACCGAAAACCATATCCCACGACCGGTTTCGACATATCGAGTCTCATCAGGTGGGCGCTGGCAAAAAGGCTTTTATAAGCTATATAATAAATATAAATATGGATATTGATTTCGGAATCAACAGTGTAATACAATGCCGGTAGGGGTATTAGCCCTCGGAGTAGTTGTTTCTGTTGATTCCATATTTATGAATATGTATGTTCTAAAAATGAAGAATTATTCATGCTCGTCTAAACTTCTTTTTCTTATTTCGTTTTGAAACAATGTGCATATACCTATCTTAATTTTCCTGTTTTCTTTCTCATTTACCAACTGACATTTTATTATGAAATTAACCATCTTTTTATTCCTCAGCGTTTAAAAATTTACGACCTTAAGAAATCTCATGCTAGCGTTTTTTTGTTGAGCACTAAACATTACTTTTAATTTGAATTAATTGTTACTTAAACTTTTATTTTCCTTCATTAAAATACTTCTCATTACTTACAGAATTGTACCGTTGGTTGAAAAGGTGACGATGTTTTTGAATTATTTCAGTGTCCGTGTTCGCTAGCAAGTGGTCGATGGCTTTTAAGTAGAAATTTATAAGGAAACCGCTGTGTAATCAATGCATTTGAATTGATAATTAGGTGTAGCGTAGTGAATATAATGGAGCCTTTACTTTCCAGTAACATACGCTGCTTACCTTATGAGCTGTTGTTTTAGTAGTACTAGTAGTAGTTGGTGGCAATGGAAATTGATCTGTTTGTTACCGCTGATTGAATCAAATTCATTCGTAATAATTATCTAATTAATTTTTACAAAACTATACCGGGAATTAGAAGCAACTGAAACGTTTTCCTCTCTTTCCCAATTGTATATATACATTTCTGAAATATCAGCTAGCAATGGGGAAAATGGATCCCGTTGGTAGACCATTCAATTGTTTGTAAAATTTATTGTTGAAGGAAAAGTAATTTTGTTCTTTGCAATAATTTATCAAAGTTGTGATTTGATTTTTTTCCACAATGCTTAAGTTAGTTTTATTAATCAAAGAATCAATGAAAGTGTTCAGTTCATATATCGGCACTGAAGTAAATAAATTGATTTTTATAGCCCCAATATTTTATAATTTTTTACGGTTGCCGACTTTACTATTAAAATAATTTGAAGAAGTGAAAATGAACCACTGAATATAAGTCATATTGTTTCAGACGTATTCAATGTTTCAGGGTGACTTTTCCTTGTACATATATAAACACCTAAAAAACAATGATTTTATAATTTTTAAATGTTTTAAAAATTACTTTCCGTAAACAATTTATATTAAATAACTTATCATTCTCTATTTTTCCAAAATAGGAAATTTGACAATTTAGATTAAAGATATCAAATTGAATAGTTCAGAGACAGAGTGAATTCATTACATTAAATTAATTTTTTAAGGGTAAATAATTTATACTAAATATTGAATATAATATCTGTACATACAATTAATTGGCTTAAAATAAGGAATAAATAGAAAACTTAAAATATGATATAATGTACGTAATCACATTATTTAGTTAAGGAACAATGTAGGGCGACATCTAATTAGTTGGTTTTGTTGTATTGCTTCATCGTACTACATTACGGACATAAATCCAGACAAATAATCTATACAAATAAAAACATTTAATATGTAAATAGTAAGTATTATTCCTGTATGATGAAATATTCTACTTTTGTTGTTATAAAAACATAACCAACTTATATTAAACTGGACTTAGTATTTGTAACCCTTCTTGTATTTATTTTTAGTGTTTCATGACAATGTTTTATTCTTCTAATCTGCATCAGTTGATTGAGTTACTCACATATCTCAATTCAATATTCTTTGTTCCAAAAACATTATTTATTTGAAGTAAAATTTATTATTATTAAAAAAAGGGGCTAATTAAGTTACTCATGGATATCAGTACCTGTTTAAAGCCTTTGTCTATTGTTTGTTCCTCGTTAATTGAAGCATCATTGTGTATTGGTGAGATAATTATTGGGCCCTTATAGACGAGTATTGATTAATTAATAATTTATTTATAATTAATCCGTTTCTAGGTCGTGAGATCCTATAATTATTTTGAAATAAGGAACGATCTCGCTCATTTTCTTACTTTTCAATAGTTTGCGGTCTTGTATGAGAGATTTTTAAATTCCGTAGTTGAAATTCTGTTACACATTGCATAACTCCAATTTGACAAATTGATTAAAGCTTTCGCGGCCAGTTGATGAACTGGTGTTGTCCTTCTGCCTGTACACCCGAAAAAGGACAACACTAACTCCAATTTATCGAATGAAGACACTAATTATAAGAACTGCCTAAATCAGGCAATTTAGATAAGGAACTCATAACCGATAAGACCACTTTGAAGGTACATCCTAACAAAGTCTTATTTCCAAATTCTCTAATAATGAAACATAGGTTTTATCATAACATAAAATTCTTGATTAAGAATCTGTCAAAACTGTCACACATGGGTCGCGATTTCGAAGTAGCACGCCGGAAACAATTCCGATAGATCACCGAATAATTACATATAGCGCGGCGTAATGAACGCCATCTTTATAAAATTTGCCACTAATTGTGGAATTCAATAACGTTTGACAAGGTCCTTTTCATTAAGGACTTGCCTAGCTGAGTCTACGGGGGGGGGGGGGGTAGTTATCCTCATGAAACGAACGTACACCTAATAGAACATAAATTATTTCTTTCGACGTTAATAAAGATTATGGAATACCACAATTAATTAGTGATAAATTGTCTACAGAAGACTGCTTCCGTCTATAAATTTTCAGGTTGTATAATTTTAATTTCTTGCTTCGGTTTCGACCAAATTTTGTATCATCTCTTTTGAATAAAATTTAAACTTTCTAGGGTGCACTTACTGTGAAACATTTTTGACTTCAAAAGAGAAAATAAATAAAAGAATGGAAAAAGTTTCACCAATTGTTTATTGTACTCGACAACATCGTTTCGATCTACGTGATTATTATCAAGAGTATTACTAATTACTAAACTTAAATGTAAACAAATCACATATTTATAGTCTACTTAAAATAAGTGGGGAGGAGTAGGTTACTAATTCTAGCTGGTTGTTCATAAGTTCTTCTTTTTTATACAAAGCTTTGCTTATTTCTAAGGATTCTAGAAGCGAGAAAAAAATCTTACATACGAATATAAGAAAGGGTAAAAAATTATCGCTTCTAGAATCGTTAGAAATAAGCAATAAAAATGAAGAATTTATGAACAACCGAGTAGAATTAGTGACCGACTCCTCCCCACTTATTTTAAATATACTATAAATATGTGATTTGTTTAGATTTAAGTTTAGTAATTAATAATACTCTTGATAATGATCACGTAGATCGAAACGATATTGTCGAGTACAATAAACAATTGGTGAAACTTTTTCCATTCTTTTATTTATTTTCTCTTTTGATCATCTCTTTAATCCGTCCGTCACCTGAAACTAGTTACTAAGTGGATTTGTGAAAGAGAGGTGGTTTTAGTATTCCGTAGGAGTTGTATTTAGACGAATTTGAGACCAGTTTGTTCATTTTACAACCGCATAAGTGCGCTTATCTATATTCTTTTTAACCATTTCCGCCGGGAAACGTATTAATTTTACAGTTCCGACAGAATTGCACGACGAATGTCCAATTTATCGACCAGATACTTTTATTCTTTTATGTCGAACCAATCGCACATCATTTTCCGCTAGTTACGAATTCATGGTTCATAAAGCGACATAACCCCTCCCACACGTGCGTTACATTTTAAACGAAAACAGTTTACAATGTATTGCAACGTCGGACTGGACGCGAAATGGTCCCTTTTATGATCAATCACTTGCCGGTATGTGCAAATGTAGATTTGTATGTGTATGCGAACATTTGAATCGGTTCAGTTTGCATAAATGGCAGCTTGCGACATTTCGTAAATGTTTAGCGAAAGTAAAATGTCAAACTACCTACATAATATACAAAACAGTTTTTTGATCCGTTACTAAACAAATTAATGTTATTACGAAATATATTCGTTTTTATATGATCCATAGGAAAACCCATAGCCATTAAATGCTACTGCATTAAATCAATTTGCTAATTAAACTAAAATTGAAAAGTCTGATGACTAGTTGGGAGTACATCGCGGAGTATTTTATTATTAAATTCGAATTTATAAATGTAATCGATTACTATTAATCGGGTCAGTTTAGAAAGGCAAAGTATATATAATATATACCATAAATTGTTTATTATTGCATTGAAACGGAGCTATTGTCCACTTTGTCTGATAAATATTGTAATAATAATAAGAACAGTCTCTTAGAAGTTTTTTTACATTCATTTATCTAAAACCCAATCAATATAAAACAACTTAAATAAAGACAAAATTACGTATGTTTACGTTTAATTTTGGGATAAGTTGTTGGGAGTAGTCTATTGCTATAAAACTTGTATACTGGCGCTGTCCAGGGTGTTCTGATATCCCCTACAATCCAATGGACATCCTTTCCCAACGTGAAAACACAAATGTCTGATTTAGAAAAATCGAAGAATAAGTTAAAACCAACAGTTCGACCTTTACACAAGACAATTTTTAATACCATCGCGGTGATCCTGAATAAGCAAATAATTGTGGTTTGCCTTTTTCGTTCTAATGCGACCTGATTGGTTTTCTCATCTCTAACCGCATGGTTTCTACCAATCCAACACCGCCAATATGCAGGCCCCACAACCAACTATTAGAATACGTATGACGTCACGACATTCAGGCCGATTGTTTTACATTAGATAGAGACGGCGCCAGCGGATGATACGGTATCGAAAATGTTTAATTGTTCCAGAGCTACTTAAACCTCGCTTCCAACACGGAAAGTATTAGCAAAATCGAAGCTGGTGCTAATTAATTAAAATTATTGTTTAATTTTGCAATAGTTAGTGATCATACTGAGACACTGGGAATATTTTCAATGTATCGTTTATTACAATAATTATAACATCGAGCATGGTAAACAAGAGTTGTGTACAAAATTGCAGCAGAAATTATGAAACAAATAAGACTAAAGTTCATATCTTCAAGTTTCCCAAACGTGAAGGTCTTTGTTAAGGGTGGTTAAGTGCAATACACCGAGAAAATTTTATAATATCGGAGCATTCTGTTATTTGCCATCTTCACTTCCAGGTAACCGATATTGTTTTTACTTGCATGTGAAAGTATCGCTTAAGTATCGGTGTCTCATGTCGGCCTGAACTGACTGACGTCATATTTTGGTTGTCGAGCCTTGTTAAAGGAGGTGTTGACCAATCAGGCCGCGTTCAGGCCGCGCTAGAGTGAAAATGTATCACAATTTGTTCCTATTTCAAGATTGCGACTCTGGTATTAAATGCTGTCTCCACGTAATATCTAAAACCAAGTAACCTGGGAGGCTTGCTTATTGTTTTTAAATAGCTGTATGCTTTTAACCTTGTTATCCCTGCTAATTTTTAGTATACAGGAGGCGCTGTAATCTATTAGACCTACGATAGCTAATGTTACTAGACTAGACGTTATTGGTTCCTGCTCATTGTGCATATTAAGACTTTTTTCTTTTAATTATCTTTTCTTACGACTTGATGGACACGCGCAGCTTTTGGAGGTTTTTGCGTCCCTGCATGAGATTCACTTCGTGTAAATGTTTTGATAAAATTGAAATTGCGAATGCATTTATTTTAAACTTAATACAGAAACCTTCTGCAGATTTAGAAATGCGTACACTAACAAAAGAATTAAAATCAACAATCCAAGCATTTACGGGTCCATAAATGTTCGAATGAAGAGTTTTCTGTTTGATTGCATTATCGTAATAACCAAGGGACTTTATTTAAGTAATCATAATTGATGGAAATAAAAATAAGACTGTATTTAGTTGAGATTCGGATTAAAATATTGGATTTCTTATTTTAATACCAAAAAAATTACATAAAGAAAAAAAAAACTTGAATTATGAAGTTCAATTGTTAGAAATTACCAAAATTAAAAGCTATTGAGGAGTGAAAATTTTCCTTAATATTACTTATATAATACACTGATATTTCGCCATATGTTTTAAGTTTTTTTGTTTAAGGTAGATAATATTGATTTGAGTTATGAATTTTTTTTTGATTGTAGAATTTTATCTTTCAGTAAAGTTATAAATGAAAACATACTACATTTTGTTTTTTAAAATCAGCAACTTCGGTTTGGTCAAAGATTTATCGAACAACCTATGGCGTGCTGATAAAAACAATTAAATTCAAAATCGAGAACCACATCTGGTAGTCTCGATAAATTTCCGACGAAAGATATAGTGTACAGTCTTTATTCATTAGTCGCCGTATAATCAATTTTCCAACAATCCTTTATCGGAGTTCCAATTTTTTATTGGTTCTGTCATCACTTTTATCTTTAGATTACAATGTTTTACATATTTTACTTAAACTCAACTTAAAGCAAATGTTTAATAAATGATGTCACATATGAAAGTAAGAATAATAATAAAAAATTATAGTAGCAATTAAAAAAATGTTCTCTTTTTATAATTAGAAGAAAATCTGTTAAAATGCGTAAAATTAACCATTTAAAAAAAATGACAGCTGTTTTACTGCCCCTGGCTTTAAACAAGGGTTTAAATTGTAATGTACCCGAATGTATGTATGTATAAATATAGTAAAATTAATATTATGTTGAATTACCTAATAGATACTAATCATTCTCTTTTATGCCTTCCACTCAACTTGTACTTCACTATATATTTAAATAAACACTAAATCTTTTTGCTACCTGATGAAACCACTGTGCGTCAAAACAATTGTCGTATTAGACAATAATAAACATTTTTATTTTGAAACTCTTTTATTTGCTGAAATGTATTTACAATCTTGAGTTCGTTAATTCTTACTTCAGGAGTTACTGATTAATGATTTTTGTATGAAATTGAACACGTACTTCTATATGTCTCTATGTATTTTTTACTGTTATTTAAAAATTATTTTAATAGAAGAAAACACTTGGAAATATTTCACTTAAATTTATTAACAAACTCTACACGTGTTTCGCCTTTTTATGACATCTTCAGGAGTTATTGAGTTACAAGTTACAAAGTTACCTTTTGTATAGCTCAATGTGTTTGGAAATATTTTCTGTAAAATTATATTCTTCAAGTAGTAGTTTAAACTACTTAAAAAGAAACAAAAGGATATATTTTACAAGAAATATTTCCAAATACATTGAACTATATAAATATAATAAAATTAAGTGGCGGAAAATCCCATATTACGGTAACATGAGTAATAAGACAGATAAAATTCTAAGAAAGAACAATATCAACCCTGCCTATTTCAACAATAATACTGTAGGAAAAATGTTAGTAAACTAAGTTCATGAAATAACAATATACTCGAAAAAACGGGTATCTACGAAATAAAATGCTCCAATTGTGACACTATATACATTTGTAAATCAAAAAGAAAGATAGGCACAAGATTTAACGAACATTATCAATATATAAAATACAATAAACATCACTCAGGGTTAGCAACCAACCTAATTAATAATAACCACAAAATAGAAAAAGAAAACGTAAAATTATTGCATAATCTAACAGGCAGATTAATATTAGATAAATATGAAATATTACAAATTAAGAAAGCCCTGAATTGTAAAAAGAAACTAGCCAACGACCAAATCATGATCGGAAGTAACCCCCTCCTTGATGCAAATTTAGTGTAAGATAGAGATGTATAAATAGGAAATAGTTTAGTTTAGATTGAGTAACTTGTAACTTGTAACTTGTAACTCAATAACTCCTGAAGCTGTCATAAAAAGGCGAAACACGTGTAGAGTTTGTTAATAAATTTAAGTGAAATATTTTCAAGTGTTTTCTTCTATTAAAATAATTTTTATTAAACATGTTTCACAAAGTGTTAACGGCAGACAGTTTCAATTTATTACTGTTATTTGTTATTGACATTATATTTACCCATCCCCATTACGTAAATATTCTTATCTTAAGCTTTAGTTATTCATAAATATAACCACAACCTTCCCCTTTGCGGCATATTTACCACGAGATTGCGGTGGTTGAAAATGACTGCGTACATGCTTCGTGTCATGTCCTTATGTGTGCGTATGACAGGAGAAGATAAATTGCGTTGCATTGCCTCAGCGAGATAACTAAAACGGAAATTCATATCAACCATAAACTTCTGCTTCATGTTTGTAATTATTAAAACAATAATAATGTTAATGATTTCTAATAGAAAGAAACGCACAGAATGTTCTTATTGTTAAATATAAATATAAACATGGAATCAACAGAAACAACTACTCCGAGGGCTAATAGCCATACCGAAATTGAATTACACTGTTGATTCCGATGGATTCTTGGACGAAGATATAACATATTTAAAAAAAAGAAGGCATTAAAATTATTTTTCGCCTAAATTTCGAACGCATCCTACACAATAGGCATAGCGACCGGTTTCTTTCTGCCAGCGCCCACCTGATGAGATTCGATAGGTCAAAACCGGTCGTGGGATATGGCTTTCAGTCGGTTGTGCCTACTGTGTCGGACGCGTTCGAATTGTGAGATCTGCGATCCTTAAAATTTAGACGAAAAGGGATTTTATTGCCTTCTATTTTTTAAAATGTGGTTATTGTTGTTGAACTATTTTTAATTAATAAGAACAATATTAAGTTCTTGGTCAAGTAATTTATCGAAGCTACCAGACGTAGATCGCGATTTCGATCTCATTAGATCTCATCAGCACGCCATAGGCAGATTCAATAAATTACTGTCCAAATCGCTGGAGCTCGGTGTAAAGCGGATTTAAATAAAACGTCGATATGGCAGTACGTCGCCATCTACCTGCTTTTGCTGCTATTACCGTATTTCATAATGCAAAAGTAGGTAGATGATGACGAACGTACTTACAAAATCATGAATTCGTCGTAAATAATGAAACATTTTTGGAGTCGTAACAAATTTTTCCTCCCATTAATTTGAGGTTCTCTGTAGCAGGAAAAAATTAATTCAAAAATAATATCAAGATTAATGTATTAAAGTTAATCTCTACAAAAAATTCTCCAAAAAGGTTTCGTTATTGATAGTTAATATCACCTTATTATTGAAACTATTATTATCTGAACAGGCGTATTAATAGAAATTTAACAAATAACTAAGTTTAAATTGCAATAAATATCGATTAATATTTCGCATTTACTTATCTCAGGCCTTTCACAAATGCGTTTAGATACAAAGATACTGCATTTTCTAAAAGTATCACTTAATTTGGTAATGTTAGTACTATAATAACTGTAATGTAATGACTAGTATTTTTTTATAATTACTATATACAAACGTTGTATCATCCCGTACCCTACACTGCATGCATTGGTATGTAAAAGGTGAAAAATAATAGCAAAACATGTAATCAAGCTTCCCTCTTGCATTTTAGATCAAAGATCCATCATCCTTTTATTTGCTATCAAACCAGTTCGATTGGGTGGTTTTGGACCGGCGTATTACATGAATTCAAAGCTGAAATAATCAGTTAATTGAAAACTGATGGAAGTAAATGGGACGAAGGGGGCGGTCATGGGGGTTGGGAAGAGAATTTTTCATTCCATCCTTCTAATACAGCTAAAAGCCTTGCTCTAATGTAATTCCTCAAACTTGCCGCCACTGGGATAAAAACTTAGGTGCTCTAATGACCTCTTCCTGAACGAAAAGTTTAGCTCCTTTTTCATGCCGAAGATAAGAGAAAAAGCTTTATAATTACTCGCGCGTTATACTTTTCGAGCGCTTTTTGTCTCGTTAATATCTGCAACCACTGTGATGAGACTCACTCTAAGTTAATTTATTACATCTTAAACAACTTTGAAGTTCCCTTTTTTCTAGCTGATGCTACAAACTAGATCAATGCATCCACAATACTTTGAACGCTTTTCAAAAGTACACTATAAACAGGGCAAGAAAAGCCCCACTTCTGTCACACCCACAGAGGATAACATACAACACTATTAGGAAATAAATAAAACGTTCAAGTGTCAGTATTTCATAACGTTAATGGCAGCAAAATAAGGTAGATGGCGCCTTACTGCCACATCAATGTTTTATTTAAATCCGCTTTACACCGAGCTCCAGTGATTTGGTAAGTAATTTATCGAATCTGCCTATGGCGTGTAGATGAGATCTAATAAGATCGAAATCGCGATCCACGTCTGGTAACTTCGATAAATTACTTGACCAAGAACTTATTTTTGTTCTTATTATTAGGAAGTAATTGTGGTCGGACTTTCTCACTCTAACGCCGCTTGCACGGCTAGGGAAGAGACATTCAATCAGGCTGCGTTAGAGCTCGCAGAAAAATGAACCACAATCATTTGCTATTTCAGCATCACTGCTATGGTATTTGTATAGAAGATCGGGGGTCGCTTGGTATTCGAGATGTTAATCAATAAAACAACTTTTTTCCCTTGTCGTGACGTATATTTATTTATAAATAACTAATTGAATAAATGACTAAACCAAATAAACGAGTAAAACTAATTGAATTATAAAGTAAAGAGCTAAGAGTCAAACTGGAGATTGAGTCCTACCTGGTTTTGTCTGCGGCTTGAAGGAGCTTATCTGTCTCTGGGAATTCGGGATAGGGTAACATTCAACGTCAGTACTCTTCGCACACGACGATTTCTCGAACTCGGCGGACCCCTGGACCTCCTCTTCACGCATATTTCTTCATGGCTTCGCAGACTTACTTAATCTCCTCGATAATGGTTTACCCTGGCTCTTTATAGAACTTCGTGTAACGAAAATTTCGCTGAATGAATAACAATAAAAGTAATAAGAATTTGAATCGTTTTTGTGTTTCGCAAATTAACCCGAATCTATTTTAGCATAAATAAAAAAATATATATAATTTTATAAATTATAAGGACTATTTGATATATTAAATGCTTATGCTCTAACGCTGTTATATCTTGACTAACGCAAATTTTTTTGGTTTTGTTTTTTTAACAAATTTGGGTATCTATCGAAAAAGGTGGCTGCTACAGAACTGTATCATGTAAGCGTCCGACAGTATTTCAAGAGAAAGAAATTGAGAAACAATTTCGACCTCTACTTCAAATTTAATTTACTGAAAGCATTTCGGGACGGTAATGTTCCTATTAATGATCGCTTCTCAGAAGGATCTTGATAAATGGTAACACGGTTCTCATTTAGTAATATCAATCACTCGTTATGAGTCTGATTTTTTCCCGCTACTCCTGACATTCAGTTTTGCTCCAGCGCCAGCGCCTGTTCATAAGGCGGAACTTTTTATTAAACTTTTTAATACTCTTCGATATTATTATTATTGTTATTATTATTGTACATAATTTATTACATACACGCAGAGATCGTGGGCGGAGAATTACGGATGGGAACCACATGTTCACGGTCGACAAGATTATTCGCTCGGCTGTCTGCCTACTATCCACTTTGTCCGTTAATTGATTGTACGTACCCGCTTTCTATTCCTTCAAAAACAACTGAATGTTTAGTCCGATTGTGCTCGTCCCTGTTTTTGTTTTTAACTGACGTTTAACATATCACCCGGGTCTTTAATATGACAGTTACATCAAGATGGAATTTTTAAAAGCCAGCCCATGGGTGAGAAGGTATTGTTGTTTTATTGTTTCACCCATTATCCGATGTTCTCAGCAGTTATAAACGAATAGATATTATTTGTTCTGAAAACAAGTAAACAATGAAACGAAAACGCAATCTCTAAATACCGTTCAAAGTAATTAAGTTGATTCCTTTTTTTACTGGTTCTGTGGCCAAATAGGAAAACAGAACCCTAATAAGTAGACACCGGATTATATACAACACAAAAAGCTTCAAATATGCATGAAAAGTGACGAAATCTACATTTAATAATTAAAAAATTGTAATTTTTAGTTTTTTTATCTCAACATCAGCATACAATTAATAAATTATGGACAATAATTATTTTTTTTTAAACATTTTGTAACTCTTGTAACCATAATTAACCATGTGTCCTCGATGATTCAAAATATTCTTATAAGTGAGGTAACTAGACGCTACCTGTTTGTATTTAGGTGCTATGTTAGCAATTACTACTTCTAGAGTTCAAAGATTCAGTAATTCTACTTACTCTCTTGATAATGACAGACCCATGTCGAAACAATTGCCGAGTTTAGCAATAAACCTGTGAAAAAGTTACCAAATTTTTTATTTCATTTTTATTTTCTTACTATTTCTGCCGTAGGTTCACCCGTCCCGTTAGTAAAACTATCAATTTGACACAAAGATTCAAAGCTTGGTTTATTGTTAAAAGTGTTTTCAAACTTTTCCTTAAGTTTACGCGGGAATATCTCTGGCAAAGGTCTAAGAATCGTGCGGCTAATAAGTTTGTCTTAAGATTTTATAGTGGTCATGTGCGGAGATTATATTAAATAAAATACGAAGTAACTCAACTATTCAGTTTGTTTTTGTCCTAAATCGATATCAATGTCAATATTAAAATCATGTTATTTTTATATATTTTGTTATCAGGTCTATTAAAAACACTACTTTATAAAAGAAACTGAAAATTATGTGTAAAATTACTCATACCCTGTGGTGAAACAACAAATACTAATAAAAAAGATAACATTAATTCCAGAAATATTTATTTGAAAATGCTCCTTTAAAATAAAGAATTGAAATTTATTAATTATAAAATTTCAAGTCAAGTTGATAAAAGTAATTTCTGATCGTGGTTAAAATTTTTTACTAAGTATGTATTTTGTGAGGTCCCTATTCCAAAGTATGGAATCTTCGTTGTGGAAGCTAACTCGCACTTAGTCAGTTTTATTATTACACATTTTCCCTTATTTGCTTGATAAAAAGGCTTTATTTATTTTTTGACCCAATTTTTTTTACTATAATTGCAAACTCAATTCTGAAAATAATTTTGAAAAACAAAACCTAGTTTAGCTGCGCACAGTTTTTTTAAAAATCTCTGAAATGTTACAAAATGAACAAACATGTAAATGAATTTATTTAGTACATTTATTTTATTTATCATCCACGCCACGTTTTGTATTAATACTCTTTTATAAATAACATCCGTTTTTGTACATGATATATTGACTAGCACATTTGGCACAAAAATGTCATTTATAATGGAAGAGTTCTGTATGAAAAAGATAAAACCCATTTCAACTGTCTTTTATTTTATAAAAAAGATTGATCGAGTTTTAATGTTCAATAGAATTATCCCGGTCGGTGTGATACGAAATCACCAGTAACATATAATAACAAACAGTATAAGGGCCGTTCAATTTAAACCGAACTGTTTCTCACCAATTTGGAGGATAGCAAGTACAGGTTTGGGATTTTTATGGTAGATGGGGCAAGGTTTAAATAGGTTTGGAGATTTAGAGTATTTCGCAACCTCTATGAGCAACAATAAGGCCTGTCGTCTGTTGCGTAACAAATAAACACAATATATATGTTGTTAAACTGTCGAATATTTTATCAGTAAAGGAGGAGATCAGTTTTTGTATTAGTGATGATCGTAAATGCCTGGATGCACCATCTTAATCCTGCAAGTAAATATGGAATAGAAAAAACATGGAGAAATGTCGAGACGCAGTGATCAACGGAAATGACGGTTTTAACTATTTCCTGGTAACAAAAAGTTATATAGTTACTTATCTATGTCTTTCACGAAAGGAAGACAATCAGCAATAAAGGAGTATACATTCAAATCTACGACGACGACTGTTGTAACAATAAAAAAAGTGAAAGAAATTAACTGGACAGTCTCACAGCATTATCCCTACAGTTCTGACTTCTCTCTCTGCGATTAGTCAATGAGTACCTGCATAATTGGTTTCGGATGCGCTTTCTTTCTTCAATAACGGTAGATATCCAGAAACCTCAAATTAGTTGAGAAAATATAATTTTAAAAGCGTGGAAATTCAAAAAAAATCTTTTGTAATTTTGTATACTTCTAAAGTGCATAATTTTAGAAAGTTACCAATGAATTCGTATAAACACTAAAATAATATTTCAAGAATTATATCATGTGGGCTGTTAATTTCCACCCCAATATGGAATGATTTACATTCTCGTTAATTTACACACACTTTCGGCTTGCAACCAGTATGATACATATTTTGTTTTATCAAAATTGAATTTTTTGCTAAAAAATGCTGTTATAAAATGTTCCTTTGTGAATCATTGTCTAATTACTTCCCACTATATTTTCGATTAGCATCATAGCATATATAGACTGTTAAAGGCGTACTTTACAGGAATGATAAAACATTAAAAATCAGCTTCTATTTTCTTTTTAATATAAAAAAGTGCGAATAAAAGTACAGCAAAGAAGTTTGTATAATGTGGCCTTGCTACGGTGTGTATTCTCGTATAGCTATTCAATTGTTAAGTAATCAAAGAAAAAAAATGTCGATTCATGTCTTCTCTTCTACTTAACAACTTAACACAATTACTAGTCATTTGTTTCTGTTGTTTGTGAATTAAAAGTGCTTGTGTCAACAGGTGCAGAACATATTGAAGTTATTCAGCCAACACTTTGAATAAATTAATAAATTATTGTTTCTTTTTCAAGCGGTCAAACGCCAAGTAGGTTTATGATTAGACCCACACGATGCTCTTTAAATGGAATTGTGGTATACTTGTATCTGTGTATATGTGTGGTATTGCAAAATATTGACAGCTTTCCAATCTACACAGCCGAGGTGTTGTTAAATCGATTAGACAATGGTTAGCGTGTGAACATTTCGTGGCTTCGTAATACATAATGATAAGCTGGAAACCTTTTTTGCTCGTCATTCAATCACAAATCTAATAATAAAGCGACAGGTAAATAAGTATATATACGTTTGTAACATACACAGGGTCAGGTACGACGAACCTTGGCTAAAATTAAACAAGGAATTAAACAGGAAAGCGAATGAAACGTTTAGAATTAATGACTTTATTAAAAGATTTTTTTATTTGTTCAAGATATATTCTTTTTAGTTACAGCTGAAAATTTACTACTTTAAAAAGATACTTATGCATCTAAAAATAACTTAAAAACGTATATTGATTTACAGCAAACACGTATTATTAATTCAACAAGCTGCCGAAGAATATTAATGCTAAGAAAAAGGCTATTATTCTGGGTACCATTTATAGACGAAATTATGAGGTAGTAAAATTTAAGTGTAGATGAAGAGTGGTTAGAAAGTCAATTAAATCTTCCAAATATTAATTTTGTTTTGATTTGATGGATTTTGCCATTTAGTGGAAGAAAACCTCAAAACGGAATTGTAATAGAAGGAATGGTCAGAACTGTTGAGTTCGTGGAATTATGAAACTTATTAAGATTGTTAAACGATACGTGGACTTAATTTGAATTGTTTGATTATTTAGCCATCCTGAAAAGCTAGAAGCTCATGTGAATCTTAAAAGTATCCGCCATAGAAGGGGTTGGGAGTCTCCAGAAGGTTTGTATCTGTTTTAAAAAGTCACATCGTAGTGAAATAATTATTGTGGATTAACAAAAAAAACTTTTTATAACCAATGGAGGGGTCCTTCATAAGAAACCATACTGAGATAAGTCCCTGAAAGAAGATGGCAGCTCTTTCAGTACTCAGGATGCTCATTGCTTGTGCTCAGTGTAAAATTAAAACATGAAGTTGTTTTTGATACATTGTTTTGAAAATAACAAGAGTAGCGTCACTCTCTAGCGTCAGCACACTAACTCACAAACTAATGAATAGAATATCATAAAATTTTAACAGCTCTCTTTTGAAGGTTGGTACTAAATGAAAAAGAGGTGAATGCAATAAAACTAGTGTCATCTATGTCTTACGCCTGGGATTTTCCAGCCCATGTGTTACATCAATGGATGCCATTGAACGATAGAAAAGAGCATGTACATAGAGTTCGGAGATTTAGAGAATGCTTTTGACAATGTTAAATAGGAAACGATGATAAATGTACTTCAAAATATAGGGATGAGATGTAAGGATACAAGAATGATATATATATATATATATATAGCTTGTATGAGGAACAAGAGCTAGTTCTACAATTTGGATAAAAACGTAGAGAAGTAAACATTAGGAAGGAAGTTAGACAGGGATGCACACTGTCATCGCTAGTATTTAATTTAAATATCGAAGATACGATTTATATTATTAGAGGCAGGGAAACTTCAGGGCTTAAATTTTCAGATGATATACCAGTATTAGCATCTAGTGGGGAGGAGTTAGGGATAGCTTTAAATAAAAATAAAACGAAAATATTAATTTGTAAGGGAGATATAAAGATTGGAGACGAAAAACTAAAACAAGTCGATGATTTTCGGTATCTAGGAATTTAGATAAGTGAGAATGGAAAAAGCAGTAGAGATAGAAAACAAATGATAGCGAGTCGCTTTTAATAAGAAGAAATCACTTCTGAATGAAACAAATTGTTGAGTTTTCTGCATTTTAAATATGGCATGTCATATGACTCATGTTAAAGAGAATTAGGAGTTACAAGAAGTGAAAACCTCAATTTTTAAAAGTTTAATTTTCCTTTCAATTACCAACACTTTTGTAAATTAATCCAGTTGTTGTTCAAATTCTTCAGAACAAGATTGAAACAGATTTTGTTAACAACTTGAAATACTCACTTAATTTCTTACATTTTAACATTGTTATATATATATGTATAAAATCGAGCATCTAAAACAAAATGTTTTGACTGCTCTTGTTGTGCAATAAGAAGGTATGTTGCGGTAAAAGTTTCAGGTCCGCAATGCGCATCTCAAGAGATTTTGTGCCTTTTTGGATACAAAGTAAACATAATAACTCTTTCCTCCGGCGTGTTTACCAAATAGATACTTGTAGCTCCCATATGTCGGACGTCTAGGGTCTATTTGTTCGTGGATTCGCTGAAGTTTACACATGTTCCTCTCTCCCGGCAAATCAACTTAATGATAATGACTTTCGATCACGGCACACCTAAATCAAAGCGAACCATGACGAACCGAGCAAATCGACAAAGCAGGACCGGACTATTTTTTGTTTATCTTTTGTATTGTAGCTAAATTTTAACGATTTCGTGTACCTATATATACCGTGGACATAGGAGTAATATAAAGACGGAACATAAAGTAGCGTAGATACTGTTGGCTAACCGTAACCATAAAAAAATTACAATTGGTTGAAGAAAATCAGGAAGAAATACGAATATGCTTCAGAATAAATTTTTAAATTAAACACAAAACAGTTGGTTACAAAACTTTTTATTGTGGGAGTTGCAATTTATCATATGTCGGTCAGACGGTTAGATGTTTCAAGGATAGCATTCTTGAACATAAGAAATCATTCGAAAATAAAAAGACTAACTGTACATAGGCTAACCATCTTTTAGAATATTCCCATAACTTTGATGACAATTTTAAATTATTACATGTAGAAAAGAAGGGTCTAAAATTAAATTTGTTGGAATGTATGGAGATTAATAAATTAAATAAATTAGGCGTAAATAAATGATCAAACTGACATAAATAATTCTCCCCTATTCTTCTGTTTAATTTTTTTTAATCAACTGTTTTGTGTTTAATTTCAATATGGAGTTACAAGAATTAACAGCTTCATCGATTCACTAATAAATATTTAGTTAAAAAAATAATCATAAATCAGGTTTATATTTTCGTTGTATATTTCCCCAACCACTCAAAGTTGCTGATCGGAATAACTATTCTCTTGGTTATTTTGTCCTTTTACTTCATGTAGTATTGCTCACAGAAATGTTAAAAATTGTAATTTTTGGCATTTGAGGTTAGAATATCTGGAATTTCTGATGTGTTTATGCAATTCTTACACCGTATTCGGACTCAACGTCGCGGACTACGTCGGAAACGATACCTCTGGTCTTAATTTAGTCATCCACCTTGACCTGTTACTTCAGGGAGTGAAGAAAGTAACTTGTTACAGAAAAGTACTTCGGACGTTTAGTATTGTGTTTTGGCGTTTGATTTTAAACCATTTACTGTGTTTTACAGCACCTATGATGTCTAATCTAGTCTTCTTGGTTTTTATAAAAATGCCAAATAGTTGTATAAAGTTATATTAATATAAAGAATAATAAGAAATAACACTTGTCTGTCAGCTGTTTCGACTTTCACACCATTATCAAAAACTGTAAGTGCTAAAAGTTACAAAAGGTATTTATAAAGGGTCAGGTAATTATAGGATGACTTTAATGAAAGGGTTATATTAATGTTTTCTACCTTTATTTTTGTCCCAAAATCCGTGTATTTCGGGAGTATTTATTAACATTGACATGGTATAACATCATTTATTTTAATTATGTGACTATGACAAAGGTTTTTGTTTTATATTAAGTAACCCATACAATTTACCTTCGATAATGATCACATTGATAGAAACGATGTTATTGAGAAAAATAAAAATTAAATTGGTAAAACCTAACTATTGTTTTTCATGCTTTTTTTATTTCATTAATGAATCATGTTTCACAAAAAAGCTCCCTTCAAAGTTTAAATAAGTATTATTACAAATTTATTTTTTCGGTATATCGACTTTAGTAGTTCGGTCCTGGCATAGGGTTCTCATTTCAGGTAGATGACGGCGAGTTTATCATGTATACCGGGATGGGTCGTCGTTGTACGTCAAAGGAGCGGCTTATTCATATACGCTTGCCCATTATATTAAAGGACGTTGTTTGTTGCGGATCCTCTATTACGCGCGCTACCCAAAAAGGCCTTCCACAATGGAATGTATAGTTGATTCTTGACTTAAATACTCGAGCTGATCGAAAGATATGAATAAGGCTTTGTTCACTTCGTTCTTTCAACAAATGTGAAGAATCGCGATGGTCTAACAGATGGCCAGAAAAGAAGAATCCGTAGAAACGTTTTTGAAAGGAAACGACGGAGTTTGATGGTAGCATGCTGACAATATTAAATTACACCGTAAAAGTTGTGGTAGATTTATTTAGTATACGAAGATCTACTCATAAAAAATACTAAACGATTTATGTGGTAGAATATTAAATTTATGATTTCTTTATCAGTATTTTGATTAATTAAAGAAATCGACATAGTATAAGCCTATGCAGCTTGGACAGAATTATAGTATTCCAAAATATTGTAAAAGAAAAGTAATTATAACTATTTTATTTAAAAATTGGATTGATTCAGCCGTTACTCTGTGATAATTCATCTTAACGATAAATGAATAAACACTACTTTGTTTATTATCACTTTTTTATTTACAAATCCTTTTGACTATAGTTTCGACAAAAAAGCTTGTCATTGTCAAACAAATAATTCAAATTGAATGAATATAAACAGATGTACAGTAGTGTTTATATATATTTTTTGGAAATACCATTAGAAACAGGCCATCAGTTTCCTACTATAGAAAATCTTAAAATTATTCATAATCTAAATAAAGGCTTTAAACTTAATATTTTAGAATCCTTAGAAGTATATAAAGCATCAAAAATTTCGGAAAATAACCTGTTAAACGACCAGGTAGATTTATACTACTCAGTACTATTCAATACATTTAATAATTAATGGTATTTCTAAAAAATATATATAAACACTACTGTACATCAGTTTATATTCATTCATTTGTAATCATTTTTTTTGACAAATCTGTTTATATTCATTCAATTTGAATTATTCGTTTGACAATGACAAGCATTTTTGTCGAAACTATAGTCAAAAGGATTTGTAAATGAAAAAAGTAATAATAAACAAAGTAGTGTTTATTCATTTATCGTTATTTTATTTAAGTTTAAAGAAATCACAAAAATCTGAATGAACTATAAAAAAAGTTTTTTGTATTAACTTTTGTGACAGTATTTTGACCACCTAATTTTCTAATATGAAACAACAAAAATAAATGGCAAAAGATTTATTACAGGAGACTGATGTGACTTAATACAAACGTAAATTTCACACGTATCTCTTGATACTGGAAGTTGCCCAGAAGATGGAATTTTACTATTTCTACGTACATTTAATCGAAGGTTTGATAACTAATCACCAAAATTTTGTAACAGTAAAAATACTTACTAATTTTAAAATATCTATCTACTATGATTATAAAATTATGTTTACTTAGGTTTTGTGGTACACCTACTATACTAGCAAAATTGTTTGTTTACTGTTTTTCACTAAACTGATAGTTGTATTTGTCCTTTCTTATTTGCGAAGTTAAGAGATTCTGGAATAATGTCACGAAAGTGTAAAAACAGCCCTGACAAAGTTTGCTTCATTTAGTAATGATAATAAAAAATTTGTTTGAACGTTCTTTTGGTTTTCCTGTAAACAACACAAAGATTGGACTCCTTTCGGGATTATTGTGATTTCGATGGAACCCGCAGACCATTCATCAGATTATAACCTCACGCAATCTAACCTGCTGTCTGCTAAAAGACAGATCCCTCACAGTGAAAAACTACCATAAATACCAGCTCAAAGCTCATATCTGTATATTAAATCGGAGGAATAAGTAAATAATGTAACGTTTATACTTGATTTTTAAAGAAGCATTGTCAACAAACGGCCCAAATCTAAAGAATATCTTAATGAATTAATATATTCGACCATTACTTGATGAAAATCCATAATCCAAGTGATAAAAACACCAAACAAGTAGATTTTCACAAATTTTATTAAATCATGTAACATGTAAGGAATCATCATTGACAGTAGTAAATACTCATATGTCTGATGAAGTCAATGTTTGACGAAACATGTTACATGACTTAATAAAATTTGTAAAAATCTACTTGTCTAGTGCTCTTATTCCTAAGATCTTAATGTTTTAGTTCCTGATTTCAATTTGTCCAAACAACAGGCAATTAATGAAATATTTAAAAAAAATCTGTTTGGTAATCATTCATAAAAGTAATCTCAAATTTTCATGGAAATAACCAATCAAAGAACTGTAAAAGTATCATTTCAATGCTTTTAAGTATTTATAAGGTTTCAGGTTGTAAAATGTTCGTAAAAATACCTTTTTTTCATTCTCATTTGGACTCCTCTTCTTTTGCCGATACCGATAGCGATAGACACGGTGAATGCATCCACTAGCATATTTCTACAATAGAAAAACGATACCAGGACAATTAGTTACCGCAACTTTTCTTATCTGAAATATTCTAATATCAATTCTACTACACTGAACCTTGTTCCTACATATCAGTTAAAATCATTAATGTTACATACAAAAAGGTAATTTTCGTTGACCAGTGAATTTTTATAGATTAATTTTAAGGTAGAAGAGATGCATATTTTGTGAAACTGCATTTTTACGAAGCACAAGAAAGAAAATAAAAGGACAAGTTTCACTAGTTTATTTATTAACTCAAATTTGTTTTGGCCTAATAAGGCTATTTACAAGAAAAATACAGATGATTACTAAAATTAAGAACTACTCGCTGCTATTTAAGTAATTACAAATTAAAAGTAGATGGGGGGAATTATAGGTGGTTAGTTCTAATTGATTGTTAACTAAGTTAAGGTTATTTAATATAGCTTTCTTAATTTCATAATTTTCTAAAAGAGACAATTTTCTTGATTTGGGAATGTTTGAATGTAGAAGTTTGAAATTATTTATTTGTGTACAAAATTAGTGGGCGTCTAAATATAAAAACGAAGCGACTGTCTGGCTACAGTAATGTAAGTAAATCAGAAACACACTTTGGTGTATCAGCAAGATTAAATATTTAATGTTGAATTAATAACAAAAAAAGAAGTTGAATTAGAATTGTGAAATCCCAAGTATAGGTATAGAAAATTGGGAAATATATTGAGGATATTGCTGCAGGGTATCGAAGAAAAAGGCAGAAGTGAAAGGTAGATTAGAAGCATACGGTTCAAGTCGGGTCAAGTGCCCTGTTGTAGGTACGTCTGCTGGTACCTGCTTGCTTACTCTCCCCAACCCACCCTCCTTAATGCGAACACGGAGGAAATGAAACCAAGCGTAATAAGGTGCATCTGCTGAAATTACATCAAAAGCAACAGCGACATCAAAGGCTGTAGAAAAATTTACGAGCTTTTACCGAACAACTGCCAAGTATTCAAAGAATTTTTCGGTCCTTGTATCATTGAAAATAAAAAATTACAAATTAAAACCTGCTACTTTTTTCGAATTAAAACTTGAAGATTTGAAAGCAGGTAACATTAAAAACTGGAATTTATTTCGTTTTAATTATTTATAAAGTAATAAGGAATTATCATTGGTAGATAGTAATAAATGTCCACAAATTTATTAATAAATCTTAAAGCATAAAACATGGAGGTAGCGTACAATACCATAGCAGCGTGTTTGAAATAGGAAGTGTATCAGGACATTCTTCCTCGCTCTAACGCGGTCTGATCGGTAGAGAGGTATACGACTGGGAAGCGACATACAATCAGGCCGAGTTAGAGCGAGACAAGATGTCCAGATACACTCCCTATCTCAAAAACGTTGCTATACTATTGTAATGCTGCTTCCACGTAAGTAATAAATTGTTGTTTAACTATTACTATTAATTGTTTTTATTGAATAATTAATTATACCTGTGTTTGATTCCTAAATAGTAGGTAATTAATCTTTTAGTATTTTCTGAGATAGATTTTGAGTCTTTCGAACTACTTTTTGTCTTGCGGAGGAAATAATAACGACGAAATAAAACAAGATAACGAAGAAATAATAACATATATTAACAAAGACACGCGTAGGTAGAATTAGACTTGACTGTAGAAAGATTTGAGAGGAACTGAAGAGTTTAGAAAAATTGAAGTATTTTAAGAACTGTAAAAGAGAAGAAAGGGTAGCAGATAGAAGTGGGATATCAATAGAGTGGAATTTGAATAATTGGAAAATATTAGAGATACGAAATACTATAGTAAGATGTAGATTACAGTTACTATTAAAAAGCAATTAAACAGGCACAGAATCATAGGCTTTATGCAGTTAGTAATAGAATAGAAATATTAATAAGAATTATCGGAAGGTATAGTAATAAAATTATTTACACAGATAGGCAGAATACAAAAGAACTAGAATAGAACATTTGAAATACTTACAAGAACACATACAAAAATAATACACTTACTACAATAGAAATACAATACAAAAGAAATTGAATATAATAGATATGCAATGTGAAAAAAATTTTATTTAGATTATTTAGAAGGTATTTACATGAACTAACCCGAATTATGTAATAATGTATTTGAACTATATGATGGTATGCGCCACAGGTTACACATATTGATAATTAAAAAAATGACGTGGATATTTTAGTATTACATACATATATTTTTATGTTTGAAGTATGAACTAAAATTTCCTATTATTTCTCAATTTATAAGCTGTATACATTAATTTAATCTATAAATAATATACTAAGCTAACTAACTAAATCTAATCAATTAAGTATGACAAGTGTATATGAATAATTGCTTATATACCTATTATACGGAATATCACAGATTTTATTTCTTTCAGTAGGTATCTTATTAAAAAACGAAATTGTAACAAACACCTTCAATAATCACTTTATGATGCAAAATAACCTTTCAATAACATTTCGGTTCGAGAATTTTATTGATCACTGATAGATTGTTGAGAAATTTGTGAAAATGGTTTATACGCAGATATACTTTTACACCCCAAACACAACTACTACACTTCAATTACGACGCCAATGTGAGTATTCCATGACAATTAGCTTTTCTTGCGTTACCGTAATGTTCTTTTTGCCACCATCCGTGTAATGTGTTGCCTACTACATTGGCTTCAAATGGTTGCGTACAGACGTAGTTAATTAACAATGCTGTCGGTTTTAGAAATGTTCCAATTCAGTTTTATCTATTCGTACCTTTAGTATTATTTTCCTTTTACATCGTTTTGAATTTCGGCCAGAGTTTTTCCTTTAGTTTCAGGGATAAAAAATGGAAATATCATGCCAAAGAACCCGAAAAAAGTGAAAATGTAAAAAGTCACATCACCACCTAAAGTATTTTTCAAGTTTAGGTAAAATTTTGTTGTGAGAAAAGCTAATAGCCAATTGAATGTTGCTGCCAAAGAAATTATGCTCCCTTTAAGTTCGGTTGGACAAATTTCAACGGGTATTAAAAATGCCAGAGGTCCATAACTTGCTGCTAGCGAAAGTATAAAAACAAACATTCCAACGAGTGGTAGAACTCCCACTTTGGTCAAAATTTCCGGAGACACCAAGTTCCTTTCTTGTAATGTGCAATAAACAGCAATTAGAATTAAAGATAAAGTCATAAAGAAACCAGATATAGCTAAGTATATGCGTCGGTTTACTTTTTCCACTATTGAAATTGCTAATATTCCCGCAACTAGTTCAAGAGCTCCTACAACTATAGTTGATATTTGTGAGTTCAAAATATTTTCACCAATGCCCGCAGAATCGAAAATGATAGATGTATAATAGATAATGGCATTCAAGCCGCTTGCTTGTTGAATAAACATCAATCCGAAAGATACCCAGAGGGCAGTCCTCGCTTCGTTCTTCTTAAACAATTCTAAAATTGACGCCTTATTTTGATTCTTTTCATCTAGATGTGATTTCATTTCCTCTAGCTCTTTTCGGGCATCGTAGAATTTTCCTCTTAATCTGTTCAAGATATTCAAAGCTTCCTCGTCTTTACCTTTTTGTAGTTTATAATAGGGCGATTCAGGTTGTAAAAGAAATAATAATCCAAACACTATTGGAAAACAACTTGAAACAACAGCAGAGCCTTTGGCATTTAGAAAAAATCCAAGAATATAAGCGATTAAAACGCCACAAACCAATAGTGTTCCAATAATGGATGCCAAGATACCTCGATGATTTTTGTCACCGAGTTCAGAAATATAAAAGACACCGTACATAGAAAATGCACCTGACGATAGCCCACCTATAAACCTACTAACGTAAATCATCTCTACATTTTGAGAAAATATTATCAAAAGCCATCCCAAAACGTTTGGTAAAGCCAGCGAAAGAAGTGCCCATTTTCTACCAATCAAATCACAAAGTTGTCCTATTATTATACATGACAACATGGCACCAATATTGAATAACGATCCAATCCAACCCAATTCAGCGTCATCCATTGATATGTTATTCAGGTTTCCGTTTAATAAATCCAGAGCATTGTTTCCCGTCCAGCCAATCCCTGTGCCAAGGTAGAAATTTCCCAAGCCAACTAAAATAAAAAAAACTATTAGTTATTATTTCTCTTTGTGCACTTACGATTAGACCCGTCTTCAATTATTTATTTCCAAATCATTATATAACTTACGTTGAACAAGAATTACATAATTCTTGAAAACACTTCAAATAAGCAAGTATTTTTTAATTGTTACACTTTAATTGAAGAATCAGAATGAGATATAGCAATGACGTATCACGTATTTGTATCAACGTAAATCACTTATTGTTTCATATAAATACAAAAAATATTTGTACTGACTTTATTATACAATTCCTGTTTGTAATAGAAGGAAATTGTTGATCAGTAAATTAAGGTGCATTTTTTAAATTATTATAAACAAATATTTAGAAGTTGAAAGTAAATGGTGTATAATTTACAATAATATCTAAAGTATTTAAACTTGTTTTTACTACAATATGGTAATTAGGTCAATTTAAAAATTAGCTAAAAGTAGAAGGTACTTTAAATTAACGGTATTCAAGTATATTATGTTAAATAATCTGAAAGCCGTTTTGTTTTTAAATTGAACAACAAACAAAATTAGAAAAATGATCGTGCACTGAGGGATCCGTACCATGAAAAAACCTAAAAAGTAAATGGTAGCAAATTATAACCATGATTAGAAATTGCATTACTCATCTTTTTATTACTTGATTGTATCAATGGTGGCTCCTTCAAATAAAATTTGTTATAAGGGGGCGTTCAAGTATGACGTAAGCAGATTATCAATGATGTTAGACCCCCTTCTTCCAGTATAAACAAAAATAAGAAAATCGCGAATCTCCTCCACCAAATGATAAGACGTAATAAACACAAAAATATATTTAACCTCAGAACGACACTTTTCATTACACCCTTATTCATAGTTTATACATTAATTAAAATTTCTATATATAGAAAACCTACACATAGAGACTCAATTGCACCTGCAAATTCTAATCAATCTGAAAAAATAATTAAGTAATTTCCGCAGTCACATTAATAGACTATTAAATATTCCTCGGTAAATAAGGAAAATATAAAGTAAATTGCAGTGATTGTGATGCTTTTTATATCGGCCAAACAGGTAGAGATTTTAACACTAGGCTAAAAGAGCATAAACAATCAATATTACATAATCAAAACTCTACAGGCATAGCCCAACATTGTATCAGAAATAGCCCCATACTAAACATGAAAGATTTTCAAGTGTTACATATCGATAATAAAGGACAAATACTAGATTACTTAGATTATCGACCCCTAATAAAAGCAGTTAGCAATTACACTTAACATTTGTTAATCCCAAATATATTAGGATTAGTATCTTATAAAACGATTGGTATGGAGAATCTTCCTTTACATTTGTGTTGATAGTAAACTGAGAAGTTCGAATTTTATGTCCATTTAAATAAATGCAATTGTGAAACAAAAAAAAACAAGAAATTAATTTTTAAGTCTATTAATTAATTTTGAAAAATCTTTTGTTTTGATTTTTTAAGAAGTTGAGTTTCCATATACCCAAAAGTTATTATATATATATATATATGCCTGTATATATATATATATATATATATATATATATATATAATAACTTTTGGGTATATGGAAACTCAACTTCTTAAAAAATCAAAACAAAAGATTTTTCAAAATTAATTAATAGACTTAAAAATTAATTTCTTGTTTTTTTTTGTTTCACAATTGCATTTATTTAAATGGACATAAAATATATATATATATATATACAGAATATTTATTATTATATATATATATATGACACTGTAATACGTCTAAGGACAAGAAGTACACAAATATTGGTCGATTCGTCAAAATATTCTGTATTGTCAAGTGCAAGTCCACTTTTGTATACTGTGGAAATATTCAAATTATAAACAAATATAATTGTTTATTTTATAAGTAACAAGCAGCTCTTAATTTTGATTAGATATGATTCCCTATCATATCTTATTATATTTTTAACGTTAAAACATTTATTTATAATATTTTATAGGATGCATTATAAGCTTTACGAAAATATAACACAATTTACGCATTATGTTTATCAAAACTGATTTACGTTTTCGAATGTTATAAAGCGTTAATGAAATCAGTAACAGTTCTGTTTTTATTATCTGTTGAACTACTTTTTTTTACATTTTTTTCATAATAAACGTCTTAAATATCTAGGAGGAATATAACCGCGAAAAGTCCCCTCGGAAGAAAATCCCCCGGAAATTATTTTAAACGAGACCTTATAATTTCTACTGAGATTTAATGATAAAATAACATAATTCGCCTGATAATTAACCTCCAGAAAAAAGCTGAAAAAGGAGTAAAAATCGAAAGAAATAAGTATAAGTCAAAATTGGTATCATGTAATTGGTCGTGGTAAGTTTTAATGTAAAAAAGTAATGACTAGGTACTAAAAATTAACAAAAAATGTTTAAATCGTTAACCTTTTGGGCAATATTTATTTATCATTAGGTAAATATATTTCAAAATGCTTTATATCGTTTAAAACCAATAATTCTTTAGGCATAATAAAAAATAATAAAGGCTTTACTAAAGAGGGATGCAAATCAGGTACATACAAATTTAATTGTGGAATATACAACAAATTTTGTATAGGTCAGACAGAGAGGTCAAAAAATTTAAAAATATTTTTTTAATTGTTTTTCCCCGGGGGTTTTTTGCGTAAATCCCCAAATATGTGTAATACTTCTACGTTATATTTATTAGCTTACGTTTATCCTAAATGACTGCAATATATTTAAGAATATTTAAAATAAGTGCATAGCTTTATTAGATATATTGTGCAACAATTTTGCCAAACAAACACATTAAAACTTATTTACAAACAGGCTGTTTTGTGATTATATTTAACTTTATTTTTTCCAGTGTAGAAAGAACAACTTAATTATGGTAATTAATTCTTAATTTTTAAATTAAACTGTAGTATTATTAAGCTCAGAATAATTAAATTATCAGATATATAAGGATTCAATAAAAAAAAAGTAAATAAAAATTAGTTTTCCTACCTGACAATGCGGCAAAATATTGTGGAAATAATCTAGTTCTGAAGTAGCTTTCTTTCGATAGGAACGTTGCTTTGAATATCATTTTGTAAGAATAATAAGAAAAAGTAGTTTCCGCAACCCAATACAATTGTAAGTACTAATGTGTAGAACGTTTTACGTTTGATCCGCAACTAGAAAGGTAACTTAACTATTTACTTCTCCTTGATGAGAAAACCGGTGAGTATTTGGGTACAAGGTAATAACTGTGGCCATAAAGATTAATGTTTCTGCAGTAATAGTAGTCGTATAGGTACCTACATACAGGGTCATTCAAACTAAGTGGCACATTAGATGTTTTAGGGAAACTAAGCGTGTTACAGATTTGAAAATTTGGGAGTTGGGAGTAGGGGTTATCAAGGACGATCTATTTAACTAAAATAATTTCAACTGTCGGGCACTTTCGGTTATACTGGAAGTTGATGTCAAATTTCTTATTTTAAATGGAATGGTATATTTTTTACGATTAATTCGTATGAAAAACTATAAAAAATCATAACTTTAAATAAAGAATGGAAAACATCCAATGTATCGAAAGAGAATAAAAAATGGAATCGAATGACAATAAAATATGCTAGATGCCATTCTTAATAATAACAGGGTATTGTAAGTAAAATCTTAACCAGATATAAAGCGAATGTTCTTGACATTTAACATAGATAACTATTTTAATCTGGTAGATAATACACCCTAGACAATTGCGTTGCACCTATTACTGCGTCTTGGATAAGATAACATTATTTGTATAAATTTCCTTCTGTATTATTGCCTAAAGCATTAAAATCTGAGGTAGTTTTTTACATTTAATATCTGGAAAGGATTATACTCAAAAAATAAAACCAAAAAAAAAATTAAATAAATAAAACACAAGCTCATAGATTAGTTCACAAGTCTATTCGAAATACTCATCTATGATAGCATCTTTAGGAGTAACATATTACTAAAATTAAACAATAAAACAAAGCTTAAATATTAACAATATCCATCTACGCTAAATTCAGATTCAAAAGGGGGTTAATTTTAAAATACAATTGGTTGTTAGTTAACCCCTTCTAATTGGCTATTGTTTTTTTGATCTCTATAATTTCGTATCTATCTAAAATAGGGCCACCTTTTTGACGAGACAACATTCTTACATTTTTTATACGGAATAAATGGTAATTGCATAAAAAATACCCGGTCAAAAGTCCCGAGTTAGATCCCGGCGAGAGCGTACAGCAACAACAATTTCTCCTTATTAATTTGAAGTAATCTGTAGTATGTAAAAATTAATGTGACATTAATGTATTGAAATATAATCACAGTTTAAAACAAAAACACACGGTTTTTGGTTGCAAAAAATTTTTTATTGTCTCCACAATAATTATTTCAGCACACAGTGCCTTCTTCAGATGGAAGAATTTTACAAACTAAATTACAATCAGAACTCTTATATATACAAACTTACAATCTGAAGGATAGGGGTAATGTTTTAAATATTTAATAAAGGTAAATTACAAAATTCCAGCTGGTCGTTCCAGATATTCCATTTTTACACAAATTATTTATTTCTAATTTTTGTAAAAAATTAGGTTTTATTCCTTTATTTGCAAAATGTAGTACTTTGACATTTTCATTGAATTGATGGTTTTCATCAAGTAAATGTTCTGCGTAAGAATATTTTTTATTTTTATTGTTAAAACTATTTAAATGTTCTTTTATTATTTCTTTAAAATATCTCTCAGTTTGTCCCACATATGCTTTCTCAGAATCTCCACAGTTAAGTAGATACACTCCTAATTTTTTCTTTTTTAGTTTTATGTTTATTGTTAAATTTTGAAATAGGTTTAATTTGTGGATATTGTTTGGGTGTTCGATATTTTGGCGGTATCCCGCCGAAGGTTCTTTTGGTTAAATATGATAAAATGGACTGCTTTTCCTAATATACACTTTATTATTCACTATTTACACTTATTTGATTTTGTTGTTTTGATTGATTTGGATATAATTGAATCTACAAGTTGAATTCTCGAAATGAATAGAATGTAATGTAGTTAGTTTGATTGAATCTACAACTAGAATTCTCGAAATGAAATGCATGTAATTTTTTCTTATTTCTACTTAAATAGTGTGAAAAAATAGACAACGCCCCAAAGTGAAAAATATCCCCCTCTTGATGCTAAACACCCCCAAGCGTAATTCACAAAACCGTTGGTGGTGTTCTCAAGGCTGATGACCGATGCGTAAAGTATTTACAAGGGGTATCATAAACGGGCCAGAGTCTATTTTTGGAAGTTTTTAACTTATTTACAATTGATGGGCACAAAAGATGCCTATATACAAAGAGAATAATAAATACCTAGAAACTAAACTTAACAGATGTATATACATAAAAACAGACAAAATATTTTTAATATTTACAGGCACTTAACATTCCGCCCGCCTTGAAAGGATTTACTTTCAACATTTTAATTGTTGCTAATAGGCAGCGGGCAAATTTTTGACATTGCACGTTTGAACACTCCCGTGGCAGTTTTAACTGTAACTGTTCTCACTACACCATCACGTCCAGGATGTAGTTCAACGATCCTTCCCGCTGACCATTGTAATGGTGGCAAATTATCCTCCTTGAGAATAACTATGGAATTCAGAAGGACGTCTGGTTGCTGAATTCGCCATTTCGTCCTTTGTTGCAGTGAAGACAAATACTCCATTCTCCACCTTTTCCAAAAATGTTGGGATAGCTGTTGGATTCTCTGCCACCTGTCCAATCGGTTGTACGTAACCCTGCTTACATCTGGATCCACAACGGCAGTAATCGGAGTTCCAATAAGGAAGTGACCAGGAGTCAAGATGTCGAGGTCGTACGGAGAATTGGGAATCGGGATGAGAGGACGGGAGTTGAGGATAGCCTCAATTTGTGTTAGCAAAGTATACATTTCTTCGTACGTTAATTGAGCATTACCAATTATTCGTTTCATGTGAAATTTAATAGATTTTATTCCCGCCTCCCAGAGTCCACCAAAATGTGGAGCTTTAGGAGGTATGAAATGCCATGTTATTTTTTCGCTTGAAAGACAGTTATTTATTTCATTTTGAAATGTATTTGAACTAATGAGCTTATATAGCTCTTTCAATTCTCGGTTGGCTCCTACAAAATTCGAACCATTATCTGAATATAAATTTGAAATCATACCTCTTCGTGATACGAAACGTCTTAAAGCGGCTAAAAAAGTCTTTGTTGAAAGATCTGTAACAAGTTCGACATGAATTGCCTTGGTTGATAGGCAAATAAACATAACAATATAAGCCTTATAACATTTTTTGCCTCTACCTAGTTTTTCTTTTATCAAAATAGGTCCAGCGTAGTCTACACCGCAGTTTATAAAGGGTCTTGCCGCTTCTACGCGATTAGAGGGAAGATCGGCCATAATTGGATTCACATTAGTTGGATTAGCCTTAAAACATTTGACACATTTTCTAATAACACCTCTTACTATGTTACGCCCAGAAATAGGCCAAAATGCATTTCGAATCGCGGCTAAAGTGGCTTGTGGACCAGCATGAAAGTATTTGTTGTGATAATATATTATTATTAATTTTGTTACATGATGATTCGGAAGAATAATTGGATGTTTTTTGTTATATGGTATATTTGCATTGTTTAATCTACCACCTACTCGCAAAATATTGTCGACATCTAGAAAGGGTTTAAGGGACAGTAGTGAACTAGATAAATTGGCTTGACCTGTTTTTTTAATTTTGCTAATTTCATTTGAAAATTCCTCATTTTGAACGTATCTAATTATAATAGTTTGAGATAAATTTAATTCCTTTGGCGAAAGGTAGTTAGTCGATTTGTTAGGATTTCTACAATTATTGATAAAGCGTAGAATATATGCAACCACTCGTAAAAGTTTTAAAAATGATGAGTATTTATGTAAGTCGATTAGATTGCTTGTTGGTTTTGAGATAGTTGTGTTACATATGCGTCTTTCTGGGATATCACTTTCTACGTGTTTTGATTTGTCTAAAGGTATGTTATTTTTTAAAGGTAGTTTAACACAAAAACGACCGTTTTGATCCCGTTTAAACGTTCGAACAAAATGTTCTTCGCATTCTCTTTCTTCTATTGTATATGAACTGGTTTGATTAGAAATCGTTTCGATTTCCCAAAATTTAGCAAGTTGTGCTTCTAGCTGTAAAAAATTACACACTGATTTATTATTGTTTACTACACACTTACTCGGGTTTTCTTTATATATATTGTAAAGTGAACCGCCTACAACCCAACCGAAATGAGTTTTTTGTAAGTTTAACCCATTATTTATTTTAATTCTACCAACACACAGTAGGTCCCAGAACAGTTCAGCACCGATCAATAGGTCAATTTCTCTAGATAAATTAAATTCTGGATCTGCTAAATTGATGTTATTTGGAATATTTAAAATTTCAGTCGAAAATGTTGTAGAAGGTAAATTATCGGTTAATTTTGAAACCACTAAACAAGATATATTTCTACTAAATGCACTAAATTTTGATTTAATTTTTATATGTGTTTGTTTGGATGCCTTACAACAATTATTATTTATACCTCCTATACTAAAATTAACAATTGTTGAAGGTAAATTCAATTTCTTACATAATGCATTACTAACTAAATTTAGTTGAGAGCCTGCATCCAACAGGGCTCTGCATGATATTGGTTCATCCTTATCATTGTATACATATAACATAACCGTGGACAGTAAAATTTGCATATTTGTTAATGGCTTTTGAACAGAATGACTTACAACAGACGAGGTTGAAGGCTGTGACTCGTTCTTACTTTGAATTTGCTCATTAAATTCATTTTCATTTGACTTTTCTAAGTGTAATAAAGTATTATGAAGTTTATTGCATTTTTTACAAGTACTAGAAAAACAATCACGTGCTTTGTGATTCGTTCTAAAACAATTCGTACACATATTGTGTTTCTGAACACATTTAATCCTATCACTAATAGTCATTTTAATAAAAGTATTACATTGATTAATGTAATGATTGGATTTGCAAACAGGACAAATGACCTTTCCTATGCTAGCAAAAGTGTTTCCTAACTTTGGATTAGATTGATGATTTCGTTGGATGAATCTGTTTGATTTATTGAAATGTTTTTCAATGCTAAAATTTGATTTTTTGTTTTGTTCTAACGTTTCCAATAATTGACACCTCGCGTTTAAGAATTTCATGAAATCTTGTAATAACGGCAATTCTGAATTAAGAGAAGATTCCCATTCCTTTTTTGATATGAAATCAAGCTTATCTCCTAACAGGTAAATTAAAAGATCATCCCAATGCTCTGTGGGCAGTTTTAAACTCTTTAATGACCTGAAATGAGTATTGAATTTATCTAATAGATTACGTAGGGAACTAGCGGAATCTCTTTGCACAGTAGGGAGGTTAAACAATGCTTTAATATGACTTTGTATAATAATACGTTTATGCTGGTAACGATCTTTCAACAATTGCCATGCGTTATTGTAATTATCGGATGAAGCGGTTAATGAACTTATAACATTAGCTGCTTCGGACGTTAGGCACATTTTTAAATAATGAAACTTTTCGATATTATTTAAACCTTGATTTTGATGTATGACTGAATCAAATAAATCATAAAACGAAAGCCATTCGTCATAGTTTCCGCTAAAACGCGGTAATTCTATACGTGGTAGTTGAATATGATTTTCTCGATTATTGAGATGTTGATTTTGAATTTGACTAAGATTTTGTTCAGAAGATGCACTATTCTTGAAAGATTGAATCGCGGATTCGTAGCGGCTAATTATTTTATAATAATTGGTTTCAAAAGTATTGCGTTCGTTAAAATCTTCTTCACCCTCTATTAACTCTATTTGTAATTGAATACATTCAAATTCATTAAGCAATGGTTTTAAATTTTGTAGTCGTTCTGTTAAATCGATTTTTGTGTAAGTGCCGTCTTCTTGCGAATCTAAATAAGTACATGCTCGGGTTATTTTGGATTTGATAGATCCTCTTTTAAATGTTAGTGCTTTGATATCAGACATTTTGGTGAAATACAAATTGAAAATGTATACTTGCTGCGCAACAAACGTATCGGTAATAGGAAAGAAAAGAAAGGAATATTTGAATCCACTTACTGCTTATGTGTGTTGCTGCTTCAATTAATCCTTGGATAATGGAAATTGATAGTTGATGGTTTTTTATTGGAACAGCATCCGACTCTCGAAGGACCAATGTTTGGGTGTTCGATATTTTGGCGGTATCCCGCCGAAGGTTCTTTTGGTTAAATATGATAAAATGGACTGCTTTTCCTAATATACACTTTATTATTCACTATTTACACTTATTTGATTTTGTTGTTTTGATTGATTTGGATATAATTGAATCTACAAGTTGAATTCTCGAAATGAATAGAATGTAATGTAGTTAGTTTGATTGAATCTACAACTGGAATTCTCGAAATGAAATGCATGTAATTTTTTCTTATTTCTACTTAAATAGTGTGAAAAAATAGACAACGCCCCAAAGTGAAAAATATCCCCCTCTTGATGCTAAACACCCCCAAGCGTAATTCACAAAACCGTTGGTGGTGTTCTCAAGGCTGATGACCGATGCGTAAAGTATTTACAAGGGGTATCATAAACGGGCCAGAGTCTATTTTTGGAAGTTTTTAACTTATTTACAATTGATGGGCACAAAAGATGCCTATATACAAAGAGAATAATAAATACCTAGAAACTAAACTTAACAGATGTATATACATAAAAACAGACAAAATATTTTTAATATTTACAGGCACTTAACAGATATACTAAACTGAATGTTTGTTTATTTACTTTTTTGTTTAACAAATTTTTAATAATTATCGGGTTATAGCTATTAGTAGTTGCTATTTGATAGATCCGGTTTAATTCTATTTGAAAAATATAAATATTAGTCTATGTATACTAGACGTGTGTTTTTGTTTTAAACTGTGATTATCATGGAGTTGCAAAAGCTGAAGGCATCATCTATCCAATATTGAAAGATAAACAAACTAATAAATCTAAAAATCAATGAAAACTACTTTGAAAAAAGAGCTTTACAGAAAATACGCTTTTCGGAAAAGGACACGTTATCAAATGAAAATCAGTTTCATACCTCGATTACTGTTGACAGTTTATCAAAGGATGTATTGTAACTTGAAAAAATGGAAGTTAAACAGAAATTGTAACTCACAGCCGTTATCTTTTGTTTGACAATTGAACATTTGTTGTTATGTCATACGTAATCTTTTTGATCGAAGGATAGAAGTAGGAGTTGGTTTTATTATTAATCATACATGCCGCTGTCGACCTTAAAATTCTTAAAATTATTAACTGTCCAATGTTTTCCTTGTTCTTAGAACCATTCTCGTTCTTCACGCCTACATGTTTCCATCTCTGTAAGCATACTCAGCTATACGTATCGAAAAGGTGAACAGAACATAACGTACGGCTACACAAACAAAATTCTGTGACATGTTATGTTGCGGCTTTCGATCTCCTACGTGTTCTCCGTGCCCATACTGAATTGTTTCCGTAATAATCTGTTGTCGATGCCCACGTTGATCGATTATTATTTTTAATTTAGGTTCATAATGAGATGTTATACACGAACGATCGTGGAACGCGTCCGCGCTAATTTATGTTCGGTCTACGGCTAAACGGTTGTACCGAAGATAAATCTTTGACGATGGGAGAGACAGATAAACCAACGGCGCATTAGAATTCTTTCGACAAGTCCCTATCTTGTTAAACTCGGTCGAACTATTCGGAAACTTTCTTGATTGGTAATACAATTTATCGGGAGGCGTAATTTATCAAAGTTTTATCTGACGACAAGAGATTCAAATCGTGTCTACGCCTGGAGGAACAACGAACAAGAATCTACACAAACATCGTTCGGGATGGCGACGCTTTTGTCTCTTTTTTGTTTTTCTGTTTTACTGTCTTTCACTTTTTTTGTAAACTTTGCTTACTTTGTCGAGAATTTGTTGAGGTTGTCATTGTGGTGTCAGAGTGGAATATGTAAATACTGAAAGGTCCTTATGGGCAAAAGATTTCAAATTATGGTTATTAGCTATGGTTTTTATAATCTTAACACAAGCATACTTATCTTCTAAATAGTTATTACTAATTTTATTGAAGGCTAATTCTGAGTTGATTCAATGATATTGGACAATAGTTTAAATCCTTCTCCAAGAATGTCGCTCCTTTTTCCGTAAAAGGGTGGTCACTAAGGTTTAAAAGTCTACCTAATTGGAATTGGCAATCTGGAATTCGTGTATCTGAAGTTCGTGTTGTGGGGGCTCTTCTTTTCAAAATTTGGATCTTTTTACTGTTTATGGTGTACGTTCCGGATTTTTTCAGGTATCTTTACTTCTGTGATGTTTAGGATGTAATCTAAATGAACATTGTGTAGATGATGTTGGGACAATTGCATGTGAATGTTGTATATATAGATGTTCATTTAAGTTTTATTGTCTAGCTTGCAATTTTTTCACTTTTAGGTTTAGTCAAATCTCCTTCATATAGAGAAGGCTTTTTGTGCTTCCGGCGAATAGGTTTTGCACTTTATGTTCATAAACGATGGTGACAACTTATGTTTTTGGCACTGTTTAACGAACCAAATATGATTTTTGCACATTTTTAATTTTAGCGTTGTTTCCTTAAGTAGGTGCACTAGTTTCGGTACACTCGCGAATTTAATATAATTTAAACTTTCTAAAGTGACCGTTTGATGAAACATTAAATTATTGTTGAAACTTTGTTCGTTTTATTGCTATTATGTAAATATTGATTAAACTAAATATTTATTAGTTATTTTGTAACAGATGCTACTGTTAGACTGATTAATTAGCCAATTATTTGGAGAAATTTTTATGTTAGCTGTAAGTTCTTGGAAGTATATGTATTCAAATTATGTGTAGAGAAGTTGTTTATATATAATCAAAACAAGAGGCTAAAGGTTAGTTCAGACGCGGCGGAATTCACGTATACGGCGACGCGATTTAGACCGTAAAAAACATATTGTGTAGAGGGATCCCGAGGGCATGACAGTATAACAAAATTTTCCCCATTATATGAGCTAATTTGTAGTGGGTACAAATTTATATCGCATTTATGTATTTAAAAGGTACCCCTACTAAAAATTCTTCAAATATTTCATTATTATACATTCATTTATTGTTATATTGTTATATTTAAGCATGTTTGTATATAAGAGCAAACAAAATAATTAACGGTTCCTTATCTGTATGCATTTCTAATTGTACAAATACTATTAATTATAGTTATATCCTATCCGTAAATTGCATCTTATATGCAATTAACTACTAACGATAAAATTAAATTGCATTTTACGTAAATACTATAATCGTCTTATATCTAGTAAACTTTAGATAAGCAGATAAAACTATTCGCTGAAATATAATAGTATGTCCTTGAAATTAACAAAATGAGAAATAAATAAAATACATATAAATTGAAGGTTGAAAAATTCGAACCAAATATCGGTGTAATTTAACCATTGAAACTGAAGCTTCTAGACTAACTATAAAAAATACTCGTATAAATATTATTACGTACGCTAGATAATCTGCGAGAAACATGAAGATCTGTGATGTGGATTGGCGAGGTTTCAAAGAAAAGACTAGAAAATTCGAGAAACGTCATTGTATAACTCTCTAGAACAAATAAAATTACTATAAATAGTAAAGTAATTATATATAAATAGAGAATATAAATTGTTAACTGTGGTGTTATTTGAGAATTAATTAGTGAAAATAAATAGTTTGATAGTGACAGTTGTAATAATTATTCGATATTGGGGACAGATGACAGCAAATACCCGACATTATTCAAAGTAGAAAAAACGAGACAGTGATGTATGAATAAATAAACTAAAACAGGACTCACCCTAATTACCAGTAACAATATTTACTGAGCGGACACGTGTTTCGCCCATTTCAAACGTGGGCATTATCAACACGTTTGCAGTGGGCGAAACACGTGTTCGCTCAGTAAATATTGTTGGTGGTAATTAGGGTGAGTCCTGTTTTAGTTTATTCATATAAGTATGTTACAACATTAAATATAACATTTATCTCTTTTTTTACCGTACTTTTCTTATATTTTTTTAAAACTTCCTAATCAAATACACAGTTTACTAAATGAAAAGTATCAATAATAATATATAATTGTCTTGTACAATAATATACTTAATCGCCAAGACTGAAGTGGGTGGTGCTTAACACTTTATACCAGCCGATCAGAGAAACCTCTCTAATCGTAACCCAACCTAAGCTCATGGTGCATAAGCACATCAAACATGCCAATCAGAGAAACCGCTCTCTACCATAACCTTACTCCAACAGCTTAAAAAAAGATAATATACATAGAAACAATCACAAAATATATTCCGTTGACTGATTAACTATTAGTTCTAAATTGAGAAGTTTTGTAGATTATTTGCATGGCAGTTCAGTTGTTAAACCATTGGTAAGTGAAACGTCCTTACCGTTGAAAGGTAGTGTTTTTAACAAAACGCATTTATGTATTTTACGGTGAATCCATAAAAGAAACAAAAATTATTACTGTAACTTAATAACTGCATTAACAATACTATCTCATCTGCTTATAATACAGTATGTATCACGCCATATTTTCAAATCATTGTTCAAATTATTTATTGTTCCTCCTTACATATTGTTATATTGCTCTTTGGGGTTCTAGTCCAAAGGAATATAATATTTTTACTAGTAATATGAATTAATATGATTCCTGAAGACGTTGCTTCACTTATAAGGGAAAAATCACTTAACGCAGTAGAAGTTCAATTATTGAACGTTATTACATTATAATGTATTACTTATGAACAATACTTTCACGGCCGAAATTCATAGTAGAATGATGGTTTGGGCTCGTAGGCCGTGGTCGATTTGAACGGTTTCGTCCAGACGTTTCGTCAGCAACTGCCGATGTCAGCCGCCGTTGCTGATGAAACGTCTGGACGAAACCGTTCAAATCGACCACGGTCTACAAGCCCGAACCATCATTCTACTATTACTTATGAATACACATATGAGGAATAAAACTTCCGTACTACTAAAACAATACTTTATTGGAACGTTGTTGGAGGAGATGAGTATTCAAGAGCTTATTTCTGACTGCCTTAGTTTACAAATTTTCATAATGACCAAGGGTAGTATTTGTCTATATAGGATTTGACTTTCCCTCCGTACAAGTAAA
Organism: Agrilus biguttatus; assembly: GCA_963921985.1. Classification (NCBI taxonomy): domain Eukaryota; kingdom Metazoa; phylum Arthropoda; class Insecta; order Coleoptera; family Buprestidae; genus Agrilus; species Agrilus biguttatus. The sequence continues at coordinate 17,281,653 of OY998119.1, read as the reverse complement.
TCAATTTGCAGGTACAAACAATCAAGCAATATCCAAGAGTATAGAAGTTTAAGATTTCTTAAAACAGAAGTAAACAATATCTAATGCTGAGAATCATAACATTATACCTTATATTAGAGATAATAATATTTCAATCACATCAAGTGTTGTTATATCTCACATGCTACCTAAATTCACACGGGCGTAAATTCTTACAGAGGCCCTTGTTTAAGAAGAATATTTTCACGCTTTCGGAGCGAATAAAAAATAACGTAGGCAACTGAAGAAACTAAAGCCATAAATTTGTCAAAGCAATATTCTTTGGAAACCGCTATAAATGATGCAGAACGAGGACAAAAGCTTTCTATAAGAGAACTTCTGATGGAATTAAATGTCAACCGTTGTAAACTTCACGTTTCTGTTCCATGTCAATTTTTTACGTAATCGATAAAATATTTTTTGTCGGCGCTATATTTTTTTGAAGTATATTCTCTATCAGACGAAGCATGGGGGAACCGTTTACACGAAAATGTTTTTATATTTATTTCAAACACACAATGAATTAATTAAACAGTTATCATTAATTTTTGCAATCAGCATAATTAAAAACATTATCCTGTAATTTTAAAATAATCCTATGTTTGCTCTCAGATAAAAACTTTTCAGTCAACTTCATCCAGCATCAAGTGATTATTATCCTTATAAACAATATGATGGATTATTCCGATTAATTTAAATAATCGATTATATAGATTAATTGATTAATAACCGACCAACTCTAATGCCTGTGTTACTGTACCAACTATGAACATTGAAAACGTATTGTTTTTGAGAATAAGTTTCGTTTTTTGACTTGTAGGTAGGTATTTAGGAAATGGTCATACGCCTTTTTCTTAAAGCTTTATTTTAAAACATACAGGAAATGTAAAATTAATATAAAATTGTTTATAAGCGAGACAATAACACATCCATGCGTATGACCGCGAGCACTTGGTGTCAAGTTTTCTAGCAGTTAAAAACTTCATTCCCACCAGCTATACTGGCGGGCGGACAGTCCCTCCGACTACACTACAGTGTAGTGTCTTCTTCAGCCTCCTTTCAGGAATCGTAGGAGTGAGTGGGTGGTAGTTAGGGATAGGAATATGAAACGGACAAAATGAAGACAAAAGATAAGTGAAAGATTACCTGTGGAATATTACTGCCCCAGCATTTGTTTAAATAACCCAAGTAAACCATAAATAACTTGGACCAGAGCAGAAGGACGCAGAATCGAACCAATGACCTCTCGATTGCTAAGCAATGCTCTAAACCACGCCGCTCGATATTGCATTCTTTGGAGTGCGTGTTTTTATACAGTTGTAAATGTGCAGATAACAAATTGGCATATTTACGATGAAGATGCGTCATTAAGAGATATCACGGTCCTTATGTCCACTAGTTTCTCAACAACTCTGCCAAAAGTCTAATAGCTAATTTAGTAGATAAACCATCAATTTAACGCTTTGTCCATATTACAAAGAATATTATAATTGTAGATCCTTTTATTCTAATGCCAAGACGTTAATAATGAAAACAGTGATTCATTTTGAAAATTAACTTCCTTCAGTAGCTGTTAAATGTTATTATCGATTTTTTGTTTGAAAAAGCAGTAAACAATATTTCTTCGTAAGTATCCGGTAACGAAAACCGTAGCGAAACTGGCCTTAATTTCAACGAACAAGACGAGTGCTAACGATGAAGAGATTCGTATCGGTTATTTATCTGGAGTTCGCAATGGTAGTGGCAGTCGTAAACCATTATCGTTGCGAAGAAGCAGCGAACAAGTAGATTCGTTCAGCTTCCCGTTCCCATCCACTCGGTCGTTTTAATTGATTTAATAAATCTTCCTTATAAGTAACAAAGGCTCGATTGAAAACTGTTTATAGTCACACGACCAGCAACTGTAAGAAGTTTAATGCTCGTTGTTCGTCTAGAGGGAGATCACACGGTGCATACAAGTTGTCGCGTTTATGGTCATAATTCTAGACAATGTTGCCACATTGGCATGGAACAGACCGCACCCCTCGTATGATGTACGGAATAGTCCATAAACACTTGATAATGCGTTCAGTGTAGTGTTATGGGACTTAGTCCCGTGAGTTATCTTCGTATATTTGGTCCGTAATTTGGACCGTAGCCATGTTCATACATGTACCGTAATAGTTTAGAAGGAGTTATACGACATTGTTATTAGGCAAACAAGAGCTGTCCATGTGGGAGTGTATTTTAACTAACGCCGGACTTAATTATCGGAAGTAGCGATTCTCCACTTAACGCCATCGTTTAGCTGTAAGCGAATACAACAAATTCGAATTCCAGGTAAATTCTAACAAATTTCAGGTATTAAATTAGAAGAAATTATGAAGTCCTATCAAACTTAAACGGAATTATCTATATGCTTAAAAATATGAGTTTAATCTTGAACATGCGAGTGTCTATTCCCTGTTCTTGATGATATGCTCATTTCTTCAGTACCGATTCATATTGTATATGTTACAGGTAAAGATAGAGTTAATGTAGGTTTACCCGGGTAAACTGCGTAATACCCAAGACTCTTGGGTAAAGTCCAAAATATATTTGGAATTGTACACGTTTCGAGCTTTACCCGGGTAAACCGCGTTTTATCCGCTTTCGCTTGGTTAATGTTGGATGTACCATAAATGACTCATATAACTCAAGATGTTATTAAGCTATATCTGCGCTTGTGTGAAGGGTGTCAAAAAAAACTGAAATCTGTCAAAGTCGGACTTATAGTTAGGTTAGGTTAGGTTAGGTAAACCTATGGGAAATCTTTGCAACTCGAAATGTCACAGCAGCTTGTGTTGTTTGAACAAATAAGTACCCGTGAGTAGATTATCTTTAAGAGAATACAGTTTTAGAATTCTAATTTTTATTTGTAAAATGTGTTTTTTGAATTAAATATGTTTTTCAAACATTAATGGCCTTGCCATTTATGGTACCATGCATCCAACTTTAACTAAGAAAAAGCGAATAAAACGCGGTTTACCCGGGTAAAGCCCGAAACGTGTACAATTCCAAATATATTTTGGACTTTACCAAGAGTCTCGGGTATTACGCAGTTTACCCGGCTAAACCTAGGTTTACTCGCTTATCTAACTTTACCCATAACATATACATATATGACAGTATTTGCTCACACTACCGACCATGCTGTAACCATATAAGGTATTCTCCTCCGCGACTGAATTTCGTATTAGTTCGCGCATCTCACTGAAGTTTTGTCTTATTGAAAGACAGCTGACAATGAAATTGAAAGCTCGTTGAAATTTAAATTTTCTCACTATTAATTCATGATGTATGATTATCAAAAACGTACATGATTGGTTAATTTCCCAAAGCTGCGTGTGAGCACCATACAAATAATACAATTGAAATAGACAAGCCATCAGAAATTATGTTATGTCAATAGAAATAAACAGAATATAAAGATACATCATCTATCTTTTTTAATTTTATATACGTGTGGTAGATAGTCAATTGTACCTGCCAATTAGGAGCGTTACTAAACAAAGATACAAGGAGTACCACTATTTTCTGTCTTCCATAACACCGCTACTTACAGGGCTGCGTCCTTACTCTATTCTATCAATAATAAAAACTTCTTAAAAAGAAAGAAACAAGAAAACACTTGGCTAAGTTTCACAAATGTTTTATTAAAATAACCCCTAACAATATTGTTTCGGCTGTTATGCCATTCTCCAAGAGTAATTAAGTTATACTGAATTAAGTTCCAGAATGCAGTTCAATTTATAGGAAGACATAACGTAGCATAAAATAAACATAACTGTAATTACAGGCAACTAAATGACATTTTAACAAAGGTGAAATATTAAACTCTAGTTGGTCGTTGATGACTAATTTGTTATTATGAGTAGCTTTCGATATTTCGTGGATTTCCAAGAGATTAAGTCGTTTGCCTTTAGGTAAGTAATGAAGTAATTTAACATTATCTAAGTCTAGGGAATTATTATTGGAAATACAGCGTTCCGAGAAGCCTGTGCATTTATTGTTATTTTTAATCGATCTTAAATATCATTTATGCATGTTATCAAGGCACGACCGGTTTGTCCGATGTAAAAAGCTTCACAATTCTTACAGTTAATTTGGTAAACACCTGATTTTGACAATGGTTCCATTTTTTCTTTGTTATTACATAGAAATGATTTTAAATCAGATTTATTCACACAATATCAATGTTATGTTTAAGTTATTACAAATTTTGTTACTAAGACTTGGTACATAAACAAAATTGTTTTGTGTCATTTTTTGTAGATGATAATGGTGCATATATTTTATTAAGTAGAAGGGTCTTTTTCTTTTTGTTCGGATTTATTTGTGTAAAAGAAGTTTTTTAAATTATCCGTTTTTCTTTCCAGTTTTTCATGACTTACTTGAAGCATGTATAATAAGGGTTTTATCATAATTTAATTTTACGTGAAATATAACGAATTATGTTGTATAACGGATCACTCTGACCATTTTCTAGATGGATTGCAACCATAGTTTTTATCATATAATTCGACCGTACTTTAAATGCACGTAAAGCTGGCAGTCCTGAATGCTTGACCAATATTCAAGGCACTCGATAAAAATTGGCTTGAGAAACCACGACTCTGGAGGCAACATAAAACCACATAGTAAACGCTAAATTTCCCTAGTAGGAGATGACAAAGTATAAGATGACTGATCACTTTCATAAAAATATTGCTCTGCATGTCTCATCTATGCTACATCCAGAATGGAATATAGAATCGTAAAAAGAAGACACTGTATTATACCTTTAATGTTTACGTGAAGACGTTTCCAAAGAATAAAAGACCTATAAAATAGAAAATTCTGGTTGTATTTTTGCTTATCTTTCTTGGATTTACTACGCTTTGAACTATTGAATAATGTTTTAAGAATGACTTGGTACAGAATAACAAAAAAGGGCTGAATATATTTGAATTTCATTGTTTAGGAGTGTAGAAAGGGGGTCGGATCGTTTTATAGCACAAGATGAGTGAAATCAAAAGTACAATTTATTTTTGTCATATCAATAATTTATCACATACGATATCGCCTTCCTAAGTTGACCTAAGCGTTTATTCAATATTTTCCACAAACATGATAAATAACCTATAACTTTTACGCAGTAGCATCTATTGAACACCTTTTTCACCTATTATCTGAATATCGTAGAAATAAAATAACACAAGTTACAAACACAATTTATTGTACCTCAATAGACATTTCGCCACACAATGGCTTCTTCAGGTGGAAGAAAAAAATAAAACTTAAACTAAGTAACAATTGGTTTAAATATTAATTACAAAAGGGGGGAGAAAATACATATTCTATTAAATGTTCAACAAAGGAGAATTGTTGGTGTCTAATTGGTCATTAATGATTATACCTTTTTTATTTAATTTATTGATTTCTAAACTTTCATATAAATTTAATTTAAGACCTTTCCTTTGTATATGTAAAATTTTGGAATTAATTACATTTATGCCTGTGTGACGTCAAAACTAACGAGCCAATGAGAAAATGTCAGGCAAAGAGAAAATGTTCTGACCATTTGTATCTCTCTCTTTCTTCTCGTCTTTGATGCGCAAAATGGGATCACCTGTCCAGCTGTACTTGTCAATAGTAATAATAGTGTAGTTAACGCCTTCACTAGAAATATTTTGTTCAATAATATTGCAACTTGCTGACCATGAGATAATTGTGTATCCAATACATATTCAGTTAAAAGAATTTTTTATTCTAGGGTTACTTTTGAAATAGGAACGATAAGTCATTGTAAGACAGATCGAGCTTGTTTGGCTTCAAGGTTTAAATCATTCTAAACATTCGCCCACATTAATGCTTGTACATTGTAAAAAAAACGTCCTATCCAATTACTACTTGCGGTTTTTAGATTTGAATTGATACGAGTTTTCTGCTTCATCGGTATAAAGAATGGCATAATTATAAAGGCTTCTATTTTAGTGTATAATAACATGTTATTGTGGAAAAGAAGACAAAATTTCTATAATTAAAACCTTCCAGCAATATAATAAGGAAAATTCCTTCTTTCAAAGATTATTTACCTCCTGTCGTGTATGATAAACGGCATTGCTAACGTAGGTACGCGAGCAAGGAGAGACATACGATGTGATGACAGTTTATCATCTACCTGTGTACTATGCTGTCACACAACATCTTTCGACGAAAGTAAAATCTGTGAAGCGGCTAATATTCATGCAAATGTTATATAGATAGAAAAACGCTGCTGAAGAGGTACCTTATATAACGCGTCATCTATCATCCTTACAAGAGAAACTGTCTTCTTCCATTATTTTTGGAAACGGTGGCTTGATAGTGATGCAGCTACATATAGATCAAATATATGAAATTTGCATATAACATGCATGTACATATCATTCTACAGGAACAACATTTAAATTACCGAATATCTACTAGAAACCATTTACTATTTAACGAAACATATAACTAAGCGTCAATTAAAAAAATTAGAAGCTTTTGTGTGTTTCATTCCTACCAGCAAGCTACTAATGCTGGTGGGCGGACAGTCCCTCCGACATGCACAAAGCGGAGAGAAGGGGAGTGGGGCCCTCTTCAGCCTCCTTTTAGAAATCCTGGAAATGGGTGGGTGTAATGGTTTGGGTCAGATACATGATACGGACTAAATGAAGACAAAAGTGAAGTGGAAAATTATCTGTGGAATATTACTGCCCCAGTATTTGCTGAATGATCCAAGAAAATCACAAAAAACTTGTACCAGGGCAGTGGGATCCGGAATTGAACCGATGATCTCTTGAATACTAAACTATGATCCACAATCCGATAGATGACGCCACTCGGTGCATCAGTTATAAAAGCACAAATTTAAATATCGGTATTTAACCATTCCCTTGTCCCACGAGACATGATTTCCGTTCCGCGTGCGTTAATGTCGTTTAACGTGGGCCTTACGCTATGTTGCTTATATTATATAGCTATATATGTATTTTAAGTAAGTACCGTTTTGAAATTAATGAAAAACGTGCAACGATATCTTAATAATTTTATTTTTACATGAAAGCCTGTACCTTAATCTACTTTTCTACATAATTTCCTTCAATATTGAAGCACTTGTCATAACGTTTGACCAGTGATCAGTTTTTGAATACCCTTCTCATAGAACTCCGCCGCCTGACTTGTTAACTGTTAACCACTGCATCACAACTGTTTTAACTTCGTCATCGTCTTGAAGACGCTGACCACCCAGATGTTTCTTCAAGTGCAGGAAGAAATGGTAGTCACTGGGCGCCAGATCAGGGCTGTACGGAGGATGATCAAGAGTTTCCCAGTGAAAAGATGTGATGAGATCTTTAGTCCGCTGCGGTGGCAGAATTTAAAAACGGTACTTACTTAAAACAAATGCCTCGTCTATACAAAAGTAAATATGAGGTTATTCATGTCCATATTTCAAAAATTGTCAATAAAGAAAATGATTTTGAAATTACGTTGAATGTTCTGCTACTTTTATTGTAATCTCCTCAGCAACTACATACAAATAAGACGCATTTTAAATTATTAATTTATGTATTGGTACTATAAGATATAATTTTGCACAAAATTGCAAACACAACTGTTAATGAATTTTATTAAATGCAAAGCATATAAAGTCATTAATGCTATCTTAGTGTTGATTAATAATAATAAAAAGCATATTTCATTTCTGCTCATTCCTTTCGTTAGATAGCTTAGGAAAGCCCATATCTGAGTTAGCCAACGAATTATTTATAATGAAACTGTGTGTTTAAAGTAAAACGTGAATTATAATCAATCGAATAGATGAAGAAATTCTTCAAAAATAAAATAAGTTGTTCCTTGATTACACAGAAATTGTTCTTAAATTTACTAATGACAATAACACATAAATTAACATGACTAACGAAAAAATAAACGTTAATTGTCAAAAACAAAATTATTTATAGAACAAATTATTTAGCTAAGTGACTAATCAATATGTTGAAGTTTTAAAAAGGTTGATTTTATATTTCATAAAAAACATCAAAAATTTTGTTTGCAATTCTATGTAACATTATATCTTATAAACCCATACATAAATTAATAATTTAAAATTTGCCTTATCTATCTCACATGTTATTTATTTGTAGTTATTGAAGGATAATTTCAAAATGATTTCTTTAATGAGCCTTCATCATGAAGTAAAAGTTTGATAACAATTTTGTCTCAGCTTTCTCCGTAAGAATCTTAAAGAAGAAAAATGTAAACCTGAAAGAAATAAAGTTGATGAAAAGTGAAAATGGTACGAAATATTTAAATGTTTACTCATTACAGTTATGGGTCAGTCTAGCTTGTAATAAATGAACGTTCAGTTCAAAGGTTTCCCATGATTTCTATATGTTACTAAATTTGTAGTAATTTACTTGAAATTACCAGGCGAAGATGGTATGTCATGAGTAACGGCAACATTGCTCAGAATCCGTAAAACAAATCACGATCTGGCGAGATGTAGTCGGTTCATAAATAAACAGACTATAACTTTTTACTTGCTCCTTACCTTATTTGTAAAGAGATATCCTCGTACTTCATGAGATGGGCCGGTCAGGTTAATTAATGTTTTTCGTAGCAAGTATGCCACAAGTCATAATACCATTATGGTTTAAGTTATGAATAATTTGGATTGTTGTATTTCGAAGGTAAACAGCACTGGCTGATGGTACTTCTGAATGTTCCGACCAAAAACAAGATTTTTTTCTAGCATTCCTCTAATGATGATGTAACACAGACATCGTAGATATAAATTAATTGACTAAATAATTTGATTATTCATCCAGAACGAGATCCGTGCTTTTGGTTGTACTAATTGTATAACATTGAGTTTGAGTTTGAGTTTTCTGATTCAATTTCCATTTCCTCCCTTATTTTAATATAACAACAGAATCAATGCTAGGATGGGGACAAAAGATAGTTAATTTAACAAACCACTAACGATTTTCTGCCTTTTAATGCAAGTTTTTACTAAAACTACAAAGAATTCAAAAAATATTAATAATTAAGACTATTTGTGCACTATTCATTAAATTTAAAATCAGTAACTTATAATAAGATATAAAAAATATATATGCCCTTCACACTCTTCATTAGTAATAGTTTTATTTTGGTAAAAGACTTTCTGAATTTCTAGTTTTCTTATTATGATACTGTAACATTCTAAAATGTTTTTTTTTTCCTAAACTTGTGCCTATTTACAAATTAATGCTGGGAGAATCCAATATTACTTTTTTTTGCTAATAACATATGTGTTCTTTAAATCTGGATTTAAAGGATCTGCTAGTTTGTCCTATACAAACAATTGTATTTTTGTTTTGATTATTTAAATTTTTCTAACTACATCCTCTCTAAATGTTAAAACTTCAAGTGAAACTAGTTTTATAGTTATTATGTATATGTAAAATATTAATTTAAGAATTTCATTCTTAGTCCTTTAAAATGCTTAACACTTCATAAAATTAATCCAATCGCCAAGCAATGTAAACACATCTGTTGTCAACTCATGCCTCTTACTAATAGCTGTGTGAAAAGTTTTTGCTACCAACGATTGCGATTGCTGTAAATGCAAAGTAAATATTGCCAACGCAAAAATGTGTACATTTTCGGGATAATTTACAACTGATTCGCAGCCTTCTTTTATCATATAAGGCTTTCTGCAAATGCAGAATAAGAAGAAACTTAAACAAAGAATGCTTTTGTTTTCCCGTTTCATGAGAATTCTGCAATTCTTAACTAATTAGTAGAGTTTGTTTCACAATTTTAGCATGTTAATGTTAAATGAATATATAAACATACGTTATGAATTCATATGCAAATACAATTCCAAAGAAAGAGAAAATTATTTCCATACGGAATACTCAAGTTAATTACCTATTAGATGTAAAAAATTAAAAATGCACTGACAATGCTTTGAAAGTAATTATTGGCGACTAAGTGTAAAAAATAACAATAACAATAGATAAGTACAAAAAAATACGTGCAGTAGATTAATATTAATTTATTTGTCCGTATTTAACATTCAGACCTAGTCATAAAAATTTGATGGTCGTTGTTATTGGAAAAGCAAAGGCAAACCACACGAACACAACTTATGCTACTAATTTCTTCGATTCAGAGGCATTTTTGGAATACCAACTATTTTATCTCGAGAGTTTATGTTTCTCTTTTTGAATCAAATTTCTGTTCCTTGTTTAGTTATATCGGTGCACATTAACTCCCGTCCAAGTCAGGTAGTCCGTTAATGACAAACATTAACTCCCATCCAAAATTTCTTACCTACTAATAATGAATTTGAAAATACATTAACTTCCGTCTAAATAATTATACGACTAAATAAAATGCAAAAATTTATTCATTTTGTTAATATACAGGGCGTTGCTTTACAAACAGATATTAGAAAACTTATTAGAAACACATTTTACAAAATCGAACCTACTTATTTTATTTTCCGAGTATTCTTTAATTTTCCCTGAAATAAATTTAAACGACCTTTCAACTTCTTTCCTCGCAGTTCGTCTTTTTCTTTGTTCTTAAATGCTGTTGATTTTCATGTATGTGTTCATTTGCATATCTTTTAAAGCCTTCAGAAATGTAATAATATTTGGGTGAGGGGTTCCGACGTATACGTTAAACTTCGCGTGAAAAGATTCGCATGTTTGTTGTGCGTCCTAAAGATGCCGTATTAGAGGCTTGGACGGGAGTTAATGCAGGGGATTAAGTACCACATGTGGCGAAAAAGGTACATCAATTATTTGGACGGGAGTTGTGCGTCCCGTTATGTGTTAATTCTTCATTTACGAGATGTTCTGAATTACCCAAATATTTGCTTGTTAAAATGGTCCATTATGGAATTAATCAATACCTACTTTAAAAGAAACTGTAAATAATGGTGTGCAAAAGTTGGGCCAACAATAGAGTAACGTGCTGCGGTCAAAAGAATTTCAGGTAGGCGAATCTTTTAGGTCGATTGCGCACGGTTACCCTCAGCACGAAGGGTCAACTGCCCACCCAATACAATTCATTAGTGTAATTAACGTCTGGATAGCAACCAAATTTTCCTCCTCAAGGTTTGGTGATTTATCCTGATATGCTAGAAGTTAGTAACGTAGTAATATTTAGCTACACAACACACACTGATAATTTGAAATTAAACTACTAAAAAGGGGGATACAACTAGTAATACGAGTAAAACTGAAACAAAATACCTAGGCAACTACAACCTGGCCTAGTCCACGAAAATTGAATTTACTTTTTAAATTGATTATGGGCGCGTTTAGGATTGGACAGACCTCAAAAGTATGGGTCATTATGTGGGTTTTCTCTTTTAGTTACCGTTTTTACTGTGGTGTAACTTACCCAGGCCTATTCGATCGTCATATAACTCACCTACGTTGTTTATGGATAACAGCTGTTGGCGGTTCGATGCACTAGCTATTAACGTAATTTGGAAGGGTTGTTTATAGTTGTTAAATGAAAGACAACAAATATGTGACATCCTAACTTTATTATGAATGAAATGATAAAATACCAGGGAAATCTCAGAAATTTGAAATTTTTAAACAAAACAAATACAAATGCCAGACTCAGACTAAGGCTAGCGCGGGGAAAGAGTATGGCAGAGAAACCCACGATTTAGCTCTACAAATCAGAGATGTGTATCATCCGTAAAGTATGAAATTGATATAAATTAAAAATATCATTCTGTGAAAATCTACCCTGCACGAGCCACATACACAGACACATGTAAATAATCATTTAAAACTGAAGAATGTTGATATTAGTTAGTAGGCAATGTAAAAAAATAAAGGTACTGAGGTCCCATACGGGAGGCACCCAGCTATAAGTTGAGATTTTAGAGCACAATCTGGGCCTCACATAAAAACAAATTGCATTAAATAAATACCAAAATAAACACACAAATAAATATGTAAATAAATGCGATGAATAAATATCAAAACAAAATATACACACATTTGTGAATACTCCCAGATCAATACTCTACACGGAAGAAAATGTTAGTAAATTCAACAAAGCTCGAAACATTCTGAATGCACCTGGTAGATCAAAAAAGAGAAAATTCATTAAAATTGGAAACAAGGAAAAATCACAAAATAATTGTTACACATTACCGTTTTGGTCAAATTAACAAGATAAAAGTTCAAATTAAACAAAACATCACAAAATATTCAAGATACAAATTATTGTGTCATTATAAAATTTATTGAAAGAACAATGAAAATTGACAACATTTGTGTAAATTATATGACAGTGAACAACAACATAATAAATATTAGAACCTCGTTGATAAATACATGCAAATACAATAGTTTATTACTTATGATAGCAATTTGAAAAACACACAAAAATAGCAATAAAAAACAAAGAACCAACAAATGCGACACTTCACTACACTGATAACCAAAAGAATCCCACGACCCTCTACTACCATGAACGCGACGCTGAGCCAGGGTAAAATTCCCGACCTCTTCAGAAACATCTCCATCATCTAGAATTTTATCGTTCGTTCGCGTTTAAGATAAATAAACAGTTCCTGATTTATGAGTAGTAGGTAATAATTGAGGGAAGTGTGAAATTATTGAAATAGGCGATAGAGAATGACCGACCCTGATTACTACAGTACATATGCCTCAAAGGAAGCTTCCCAAAAGTCCTTTGCCTGCCTACATCCTGGTTCCATTTCCTATTTTAGTTATAATTCTATAAAAACAAACAAACTCAGAATTCGATCCATTTTGCTATTTAGTGAAAATGGTAATTCCTACGTGTGCGCAGTTAGTTTTATAGACTATAGTAGACATACACCGAGAAGTTTTTTCTCCCAGCTTTTATGACAAAAAGTTTTCCACACAAATTTGACAATAGAATATGATATAATAAACAGTAGATTCTATGAGAATGATCGCGATAATTTATTTAAAATAAAATTGCTTATTGTCTGTTCCATAATCGCCACCTCTATATCTTAATTAGATTACCAATATGTCGATATACTTTATGACAACGTCAGTGACGTAGTTAATGATTCAGCAGATGGGAATCGACCGTCGAACTCGACAATGGATAATCGACTGCCTCACAACAATATCCATTTAAACTAAATAACGTCCATGTGCAGTTAGTTAATCAACTAATATCCCCGGAATGTAGAGTATTTAATTCATGCAACGAATCGAATCCTATTACGATTTTACGATAATATAATACGCGGGCAGGTTGTATTCAACATTTCAATTTATTGATAATCGTAAAAATACATATTATGCAAGGAATACAAAATGCGGGATTGTCGGAATTTAAACGAGGATTTGCCCATAATGGGTATTTAATTAATGAAATTGGAATTGCAACAAAGTAGATAATTGGCTAACGGAATATAAAATTTGTCAATTACCACTGGTAATAATGGGGAAATATCATAGAAGGATGAAAGCACTTACGATTATCCAGAAAATTGTGAGGGAAGTACATCAGTAATTATTTAAGACACATTCAAGAATATCAGATGGAATTCTGTAGAACTGGACTAAATGAAGCACTATAATCCAAAATTCCACATAAAACGTTTAAAAGCCTACTAGGCGTTTCGACACAAATTCAAAAGTTCAGTATACAGGCAAAATTCCTCTGTAAGAGATTTCGAAATTGTGAAATTGTGAATTGTAAACTATAAAGTGGAATCCATACTATAGGGTGTATTTGAAGATGATCGCATTACTAATCTAATTGTAGGGCATGACGTCGAAGAATAAACGTTTAATTCCAATCAAATAAGAATGAGCTGTATATTGTGTATGCTTCGTTAAATAATTAGCTGTAAAGTAAAATTCGTTACCATTATTAATGGGCGAAGGGTAAACCTAGTCACTCGTAATTTCAAAATTTCAGAATGTCTTAGAAAGGGATCTAAAATATGTATATAATGAGCTTTTGAATTTAGATTAATTTAGTCTCTAACCAAAGATAATACCTTGAATAGCGAAATATTCTGTGTAATAACTTAACAACTACCAAGTTGTCTGTTATTGGGGTGGATTCGGCGTTTAAAAGAAACTCTGTGACAAAGCTGTTAGGGAAATTTATTAAACAAAAGTAATTTAGATATAACTACTTTTACAAAAATTGAACAAAACAAACTAAAAGGTAAGGTGAATTGAAATTAAATTCCATAATTTTTTTGGGTTCCTATGTAACAAGTTCACCGGTTACATAAAATTTAAACAGTTCTCTACAGATAAAACGAACTACAACAACTTATTTATTGTATCCTGGTCCTTTTATCAGGAAAATGGGGTGAATTACTACTCCTTGGATTTGATCAGGTACTCTTCAATACAGTTAGTAAAACCTAAATAAAAAACGCTCGTCCCTTTCAGCACACCTCTAACCACCATTCATAAGTTTACCCTATACAATCACGCCACCCACCCCTACTATACCTAATGAAACCTATTAGTTATAAAATACATCGGACCTCTACAAGTGTAATGAATGGACGTTGCAGTCGACGATCGATACGATTCATGCGACGGCACGATTGATCTCGTAAATCATCCGAACACGATACATACAAAAGTGGAATATAAAAGGAAATTACAGAAAGTTTTGTGAAGTATTCGTAAGCTTCCAATATTATTTGAGAGATTTCTGCACAATCTCTAGATTTTACAAATCCGCGTCTCATCAGTTGAAAGTGCGGTTATATGCGCAGAATAATAAGTGAACTGTAAGATTAAATTTCAAACCAGGGCAACTTATACTAACAGTAACCTAATCTAATCTTCAAGAAGTGCATAACAATTAAAATACAAAATCAACTTAGCACAAAATAAATAAACTGACGTGAGTCAGAATTGTAAAATATAGAAATTGTATAAATCCGCATCGCTGACACATATTGATTGGTGTGGCAATTTTAACGACTATTTGACTTTTTCCTTACAATAGGTAATTCCGGCAGCAGATGTTTAGTCACTCCCTAAATAAATAGTACTAAAAATTTAATTACAGTACAATCAATTGATGAAACTAAATGTAGCTTTTATTGATGTATTATGAGAACTCGATATACGTAATCGTGTACAAGTTTGAATTTCCTAAAATCAAACGGACATCAATACTGATTTAGTGGTTGACGTTCGATAAATCCGAAAAGCGAATAGAGAGCTAAAAGGGCCTCTCGCAAGCAAGCTTACGCCCACGTAAAATGTAGTTTATGTAAATAGATAATACCTTTAAAATCCGATTGAAAATATATGTATAATTGACACGAAATCCAATAATACGATGCAAATTGCGTTTGTGTTTTGCGCCAAGCCGTTTACGGCAACGTATAATAAATTAAAGTGTTAATTGAGACAGTTATATGATACGGGACTCCATACGCCGCACCTATGGGATGGAATGAATGTTTAATGAGATTTAGGTGCAATGGTTATTGCCTGTTTTATGGGGGATCAGTCAAATGCGAAAACGCGAATCAGTTCGATACTGCCATCCGTACTGGCCATGCAAACGTTTTACCACCATGAGAATACTTTAAAACCGGACCTAAATTAATCTGTTCGGAAGTTAACCAAAATTTTTTTGAAATACCATGTACGAGCCCTGCTTCAGCCAGGTTGGCTCAACTAATAGGTGTAGGTTCTTTTTTGGAAACCATTCATGTTGAGGAGGAGTTTTATGAATATTGATACAATTTTATAATAACATGAAAATTGTTTATCTATTAACTTTTAACATATTAAACTTAATTTTAACTAATAAAAATATAAAAGCCTTGAAGAAATACTTATAAAAAAAATTAAGAGCTATTTGTCTAGCAGAGGTTTTTTAGATTGTTATGTTGAAACAGATAAACAGATATTTATGTATACGTTGTATATTTGAACTTTTAAATATATGTATAAAGGACCACAAACATAAACAAGTAAAATTAAAAAGAGTAAACAACTGTTCACTAGTATTACTGAAGATAATCTTGAAAAAGCTCTTGGACTAACTGATCGAAATAAAATAAATCAACTTAAGTTCTTACTTTTGTAACAGCGATCTGGTAACTTTTTTACAATACTTAGTAGATTTAGTCTTTATTTAAGGAGATTCAGTAGTTTTATTGTTAAAAAAATAGTTTTACTCAAAAAATAGTAACTTAGTAACTAATTGTACGAGTCACATGTGCAAAATTTCATTTAGTGAAGCTGTTAAAAATTAGCAATGAAACAAAATAGACACTAAAAATTAAAAATTAGATTAATTTATTTTACCCGTTAAAGAAAGAAATATCGGCTTATAAGGGGTGTCCGTCAACAGAGAGTAATTACACTGTATTACCTTAAAAATGTTTTTGGTCCTGATTTGTACGTTTCATGATCGAGTTTGTCGGCATCGTCGTTTTCGAACTTGTTGTAGCGTAGGCAACGTGGTGAAAAAGTGGCCCATAAATTGTGCTTTATCGCAAAATAAGGAAGAAAAATGCGTAGTCGTTGAGTTTCAAAAATTATAAACTGCTCGCGATGACTTGGATCGAGATTTCCCTGGCGATTGTCTCGTCAGACCATTCGGACTCGACGTGCCTAGCATTCATGCCAGGCGATGCCCCTCTTATGGATTTGGCTCTGCCCTTTTACACGTCACGGCACTCCAGCACTCACTCCGCTCTCAGTCCCTGAAATTGACCTCTTCCAAAAAAAGGTTTAATTTCAGAACGGACAGTAATTCCTGCCGGACATTGGCACCCATACCTTTTTTATCACGGAAATCTAAAGGCCCTACAAATTGTGATAAAAATGCATTTTCTAAAAAAGTCTTTTATTGTATAAAGGAAATTTTGGGAACAGACTAGAAAAAACATTATTTTATCAAAGACTAAGGGTGGAAACTTCTTAATATTTTTACCAAAAGAATTCTTATTGAGAAATTCAATAAGCATAGGTACCTTGTAAAAGTAATGTGATTTCATAATTATAAAAAAGAAAACAAGCAATGCAGTGGTCAAGTAAATATCTAAAATAAAAAGTTCCGTAAGATGTAAAAGTCCTCATACGTTTTTTATTTTATTATTATTATTATTACTAATAGCAAAATATGCCTAAAGATTGCAAGTTTGAAGGTAACTCAAATCGTTATTTTTTATTCATAAATAATCTATATATTGTCTAAATATCTCTATTAAAAATATATGTTTACTATATGCAAAAAGGTAAAGAATTGAGTATTTTATGAATAAATTGTCTATCGTATTTCGTTTAGCAACTACATGAAAAAAAGACCTATAGGATTTACAGAAATTGTAACATTTATTCATACATTTGGAAATTCTAGAGGATATAACAGCGTAAGGATTATAAGTGGAATTTCTGTAAATAGTACCGGTTTTTGTTGTCACAACAATAATAGGTAAAGTCCCGCTCAAATGTTTTGGGTACCAATTCCTAAACATTATTAGCCTTACAGGTTAAAAACATAACTTCAACATAGAATCGATTTCGGTGTGTAGTTTACAAAGCAGTATAAGAAAACTGTTCCTTTTGAGTACATTACGTAACGTGTATATCACAAATCAACTTCAAAAGTTAGCCTTTCGGTGATCCATTGGGATTTGTGCTACGATTTTGTTAAAAGATAGGAGAACCGTTGTTGATAAATCCACCGTTAATACGCTATAATCGATAGCATTCGTCGTTTGTATCTCGACCTCAGCGTGTGTTCGTGTGGTGGCCTGCATTCGACTGTAGGATAAGTACCTCAATTTTCCCACCTCCACTTCGGCAGTCCCGAGAGCATTTGTTTTCCCAATAGGGTCTCTGACGACCCAGGTCGTTCGCTCCGTGGAAATTACGTAGATTAACAGTCGCAGTTTACGTTCCTTTTTTTTCCTGTACAACGAGTTTATCAAAGTTACCTACTGCACGGAAACGTTTTTCAAATTTACTTTCGGTTGAAGAATAAGCAACGAGCGAAAAATTGAGGAAACGCCCTTTGCATTTAATAACGTTTAGATTAATTACTTAAAATTATATGTATAAAGTATTATCTTTTTATTCGCCAAAAACTGTCTAGAAGATTATTTGGTATTTTAGCACCGTATATCCGTATAGTCCAGGGTCGAGTAGCTTTTAATAACAAGAAATTACTTCTGTGTCGCGATAGGTTAATTAATAATAGGAAAAAAAAAGTATTAAAAGTATATGTTTGGAGCACGGTTCAGTAAGGGAGCGAAACGTGGACGGTGAGCTCAGTGGAAAAGAAAAAGTTAAAAGCGTTTGAGATGTGGTGTTATAGGCGGTTATTGAAAATACAATGAATATAAAAATGTAGAAGTATTAGAAAGAAGAGTAGGAAAGTAAAGGTCGCTGTGGATTTCAATAAGCAAAAGGAGAGATGAATTGGTAGGACACCTTTTGAGACGTGAAATGCTAGTTACAGACATGTTAGAGGCAGAAATAGGGGTAAAAGGAAGTTGAGGAAGGCCTAGGATAAATTACTGGATAGGAAGAAGTGGATGTGAGTGTCCTACCAGTCTTCGGACTGATGACTTGATTTAGAATTTGAATGTTGCGTTTCATTTCATCCAATATACTTAAATGAAAAATTGTTCACAATCAATTTCGTCTGATATATTATATGTATTATGTACATTGATTTTCAGTAATTGATTACTGTTAAATGTGATCTATGTAGTGAATATTTTTTTTAATTCCTACTTAGCTGGGTTTACAGCATTCAGGAGACCACAGGAATAATACTTTAATTATCTTTATTAAGAAAAATATCGGAGAAAGTGAACAAACAAAATAAAGATTTCGACAACGTCTCTTCTTCATCAAATCTACAGAAACTCTGGTATTCTTAACTTAAAACTAGCCACAGGGGGGCATACCACCTTCACCACCCACCCCGCAGTCCTACATCCCTAACCTACGGCTTTCCTCATACATCCATCTCACTCTCGTATACTATCTTCCTCGCTCATAGTTCAACACAGCTTTTACTTACATTCTACGACATTTGCTAATCATCATTCTCACAAACAGCACTTGACACGCTCGACCTCAAATTGGAAACTTAAATCTACCTATCCTAAAACCTAAATTTATGACTTAAGTCTATACAAACACAAAAAGTTGTGTCCATTATCTATTACAATTCATTTTTGATGATTTTTAGCAATACAATATTTAGTAATCAATCTCTCATGCATCATAAGGCTGATGAAGATTACCTTATTACATTTATTGTCACTGAAAATGACGACTGACGAATCGTCAGAAGTTTTGAGACGTCGATATTTAACATAAGTTTACAAAACGCGTCAACTATCTATATCATCTATTGGAATTTCGATTTCCTTGCGAATATTACCTATTGCGAAATGGTTTACATAATCACTCTTACACAACTTTTAAGATATTTTAGCAATGAAAAAGGCTGCTCTGTCTCTGAAGTCACTGAAGTCACAAGAATCGTAGTAAATAACTGCTTTAGGGATAAACGAATGACAGTTTTTTTCTTTTAAAATATGTCCAACGGCCTTTAATCAGGATGATACCGCACCGCACCGCCACTGGTTTATAACATGTATAATCTCTAGTTCCGTTCCCATCTTAACTGAGACTATGGAAAGTTTATTAAGAAGATTGCGCGATCTTTTCTCTTTATAAACGAAGCAATAAATGATCTGCTTCGGTTTGTGAAATAAAATCTAATATTCCTTTTTCTTTAAACATCTTAAGAATGTTAAAAACCAAGGAAGCTTTATTTGATATATAGGTACATACTATGTTATTTCATAAGTTCATTTGACAAACATATAAATTGATAATCATTGTTTGAAATCTATTAATTATAATAGTATTATTTATAATTTTGAGGAAAATCTAATTCTATTTTTCTTTTCAGGTGAGTTTAAGAAATCTCGACTATTTACGTATACTATACAAGAAAAACAGCAAACCAGTAAGTACTTGTCACCATTCTACTTTCGTAAGTGTTCCTACCTTTCTTGCTGAAACTTTGATAAATAGTGCAGACAGACTCCGGTCACATTTTCACTGAATTCTGCAATAGTCGTAACTTTTCGTTTTATAGCTCTCGCCCTTACTTCCTTAATCAAATTCGTGGTTGTATCTTTAAGTCTGGACTATTAGTCTGAGAATTGTCTTCGTTGCTGACGCCCACATTCTACCACCTACGTTACTTTTATTGAGGGTAATTTATTTCAAATAATTATTAACTAACTATTTATTTATGGTTAGCTGAAATCAGCCTCGTATTTACGAATATTTCAGAGATTAAAATATGGCAAATGTTTCCTACAAGTGGCACTGTTTATAGTTTTGTGTCTTATAAATGAATTGAGGTACTTTTTTAAAAGGAATATTTTGACACAAAAGTACTCACATATTTAAATGCTACACCTGTTTTGATAAAATAATACATTTCATATCTCAGAAACTATTGATTTTTTTCATTTATACATTTTTTTAAGCGACACATATTCTTTATTTTGGATATTCACAGAGTATATCTCTCTACAATTCTGTAGAGAATTTAATTCCCTGTCGTATAATTCCATAAGACCACGTTTGAGATAATAAAATCTATTTAAATAAAAGATTTTTCTGTGTTATTTTCTTGTGGAAAGGTGTAATATTTTATTGGATAAATTAAGAACTCATTTGTAAAGCACAACTTTTTTGTTTTAACCAAATTTTAAAGAGCTCTTTCAACGTGGTCAGTTATTTATCGGAACTGTCTAAGGTGTGGTGATGGATCTAATAAGACCGAAATCGCGATCCACGTCTGAAGGTGTCGATAAATTACTTACCATGAATTTATATGTTCATATTAATTTGGTTTACCTTTCTACCAAATATATAAACTGCGTCGTCGATTCAATTGGGCAATCATATACTGTACAGTTGTACATCATCATTGTACATATCTATTTCAATTAGAATCCTTTTTATTTGTTCATTTAGCTTCATAGTATATCTTAGTTATAATTTCACAAATTTTCGTATTTCACTTAATCTTATTTGCGTTTCTTAGCAAGTTTAGACATTCATATACCAGTTTGTAGACATTTATTGCTCCTCAGGTACATTTGTCAAGACGATAAAGTTGTTCAGTTGCATACAGACCGTTTCACCCTCCACCACTTAGGTTTAAGATAGTTTTGTAAGGCAATGTGTTTCAAGACGTTGACTAGATGAGTTCAAATTGTAAATTTTGTAAATAAATCGGTAAATCCATTTGTTATCATTTTTCATAATACAAACTACAATTAGTTGCATCGACATTAATTAGTTAATGGACGTGTAACGTACAGACTACTGTACATATACCTTAGTAAAACCCTCGTCAAACATGTGAAATACTACAAGTAGCAGTAAATATCAATAGGCTGCCGATGGCGTGTCGTTGAATTCTAGTAACATCGAAATCGCAATCCAGGTCTGGTAGTTTCGGTAAATTACCGACTAAAAGCTTTTTCTGTTCATAAAAATTCACCTTTTTATTAATTGAAATAATAGAAACGTTTACGTATTGAATAAAATAAAGTCTGCTGAAATTTTTAAAAACATACGTTAGAGTAGAAAGCTTGTAAAATTAAATTTCAATTGTTATCATATTTAAATATACAACAACTACTCCGAGGGCTAATACCCCTACCGGCAATGAATTACACTGTTGATTCCGATGGATTCTTAGACAAAGATAATATATCTATTCAAAAAAGAACGCATTAATATCCTTATTCCTCTAAATATTAAGGATCAAAGATCCCACATTTGGAACGCGTCCTACCAAGTGGGTACAGCGAATCGAAAGCCATATCCCACAACCTTAATATTTAGACGAGTAAGGATATTAATGCGTTCTTTTTTGAATAAATATGTTATCATATTTACTCGTTTGATCAGATGGTAAAAAAAATCGCTCAACTCGATATACGTTAAGTCAATGATACTCTTAACACAAATGTATGTTAGGTATACGAATTGTGGACCACCAACGATGTCAAAAAATAGTTTGAGAGTAAATTATTCAGACACGCATATCGGTTGTGTGTGTGATAAGACAAACGCACCGCCAGTCAATAAAACTGTTTGTCTCGGACGAAATTCGATCGTCTTCGTTCTCTAGTTCGAGATATCGAGAGAATGTAGACCTCGAAAACGAATCCATCCATCGTCAACAGCTTCATATCTTATATCGCAACCCGAAATTAGCTTGCGAGTAGCAATATCATCCTTAAACTGACAATCGAAAGCCTTCAAGTAACTTCATCTTCTAAATTACTTTCCAGAAGCAGAGGTTGCTTTCTTAGCGTTATCGCTAGCACGATCTTTCGCCCTGTCTCTCGTTGTCTCGTCTCTATCACCGAGTAGATTGCTCACTGAGACCTTCGAGATGCGTTAGTTGTTTAATTAGTGTTGTTCAAAAGATGAATTCCTACCGGTTTTATTACAGGGACCCGCCGTATACTTAATT
Organism: Agrilus biguttatus; assembly: GCA_963921985.1. Lineage (NCBI taxonomy): Eukaryota > Metazoa > Arthropoda > Insecta > Coleoptera > Buprestidae > Agrilus > Agrilus biguttatus. Next base: position 17,259,048 of record OY998119.1, on the reverse strand, counting down.
GCATCCTGAAAAGATCTACTCGGATTTAGATTATGAGCCCAAACTGAAGGAAGAGGAACGAAAGTGAAAACAAAATGGCCCGAAGGACGTCGTCTTCATCTCGGATCACTCGCTAACTTTCTGAAACAATCCTCTGATTAGTACATTGTTATAAAGAGCATTTCCTATCAATACAAAAGTTCGTCGAAATAGGCATTCCGCTTCGTCAGACATGATGAAAAGGATTCCGATCGTTTATCAACGAAAGATGTGGCTTATCAGGTTTTAATGGAAGTGAAACGTGAAGACGGCTAACATTGGCGTTACATGTGACACCATTTGGAGAAGAAGAAAATCGATAACTCAAGCACATTCTTAAGGAATTAGAAGAAAGGTTTCGTTGTTTTTGTTTAAAGGAACGCTTTACGTGTTGGAAATATATATATATATATATATATATATATATATCTAAACATAACAAGAAGCGTTAAAATGTTATATACTACTTTGGTTTATATATAATGCTTGTTGCGATTGCTTAAAGTTCAAATTCTAGTCGCCTGCAGTTAAAATTGTAGATGACAAGTAAATTTATATTTATTAAGAAAGACTAACTATTGTAACGACTCTCATCATTTCTTTTCTGAATAAATCGAAGACTATACATTTCCGAAATACTAAACTATTAATTTCGTGTTATGTAACATGAAATAATTTATTTTCCAATTAAAACTATTAATTATACCACTTTTTTCGTACATTAATGCGATATTAATTATTGAATTAATATGTACCCACTACAGATTACCTCATACATTAACGGAAATAATTTTGTTACTATTGTCACGCCTTAGCTGGGACTCGAACCCGGGATCTTTGGCTTTACGCGCCAATGCTTTTGCCACTAAGGTACGAGAGGTGACAACACTAACAACGACCAACGTTGGGACGTAAAGCCAAAGCTATTAATTTTGTATAACCGTAGTATTTCATGTTTGGCAAGAGCCTTATGAATCTACGATACAGTTTATTTTCGTCAACTAATAGTATGATATGTTTTTTACTGTCCGACAATACCTTAAATAGGTTTTTTACATAGCTAAAACACATATTTTTTTCTTGTATTGTATGGTTAGTCAATAATGAACAGCAAATAGACTTTACTGTAGCTAGATGTGGCAATATAAGTACACAAAAATATCTCAAGTATTTGTGAGCATGTGGACTTATTGTTTGAAGGATAGAGGCTAAAATCCTGATATTATTTGAATAAAGATATATTTCCTTGTTTAATCAATGCAATTTCAGTTGCTCAGATATAGCTAAAAGCTAAAGCAGAATTATTTTCACTCTCTTCTCTCTCATCTGAGATATTTGACACCAGCGAATCTAATAAATTTGAAATGTGGTTTAAAATACTTTTATTTTCGTTGCGTTTTCAGGCTCATTTTCTTCAGAGACTTCTTCTATATTAAATAACAAATCTTTTACTTCATTTATATTATTAGAGGTAAAAGGAACCTTTTACAGAACGACTACCACATGTAGTGATTTCGATAAATTTCTAACTAGATGCTCTCTATTAATTTCTTGTTACGTAACACGAAATTAATATAATTAATTGTAGTAGGTGTCACTTGTTGAAACTTCATATTTTAATAGAAAGCAAATAAACGAAGAAAAGTTTCAAATTTAATTTATTGAACACAACAATTGTTTTTATACAAACTTTATTAAATAAAAAACTCCATTAAAAATATTAAATCCTATCTGTCCCGTTATTCCTTCACATTCAAATATGTATTGCTCTATCACATACTTAGGAGATATTTCTTTAACATTAAGACATATACTGTTTAAATCACATAATCTAGTTACTTCTTTCAAAACCAGTAATACTTTATCTAAATTTATTAAACATAACAAAGATAATACCAATAAATCTTCAAAATCTGGAGTTTATTTCCTTGAATATGGTGACTTTAACCAAGTCTACGTAGGACAAACTGGAAGATCTTTCATGCATAGGATTCGTGAACATAAACTTAGCAAACCAATGAAAAAACCGATTTTACCTACGCGGAACATTTGTTGCTAGAAAAACATTCTTTCAATGATAATTTCAAAATTTTCAAAAAATTACCCAAAAGTATTAAATTAAGCTCAATTTAACAGAAAGTTTGTATATTAATAAATATAATAAATTAAATGTTTTACTTAACGACTAAATTGAAGTTAATAGGTCTCCATTGTTAAATTTATTTTCAAAAATTTAATTCCCCCACTTTATTCCCACTTTATTTAGTCTTTACGTTTTATATATAGCATATAATTGTTGTGTTCAATAAATTAAATTTGAAACTTTTCTTCGTTCATTTGCTTCCTACGAAATTAATAGTTCTATTACGAAAAAAATAAATAAATAAATAAATATCGCCTTCGCACCGAAATTGAGTTACTATTAACAAAAATGATTTAACAAATAATAATCCGTTTCATTTAGTTTTCTACGGAACGACAATTTCAAGTAGAATAGTTTCTGAGTGGTTCTCGCGGATCGTATTAAAATTCAGTTTTATTTCGTTTTGAATACCGAAACACTGCCGTTGACGCAACGTGTCTAATTCGTGATTTTTAATTTCTATTTTCTCGCATTTTGTCGCACATTAAACGTGCTAAATTGTCGGAAAAGCGAATATAATTTCCACAGAAAGAACAACACTTGGACAGCTCTTTATATTATTGCGTAGTCATTATTTTCAGCTTGCGTGTACATTTTATTGGTTTTCTGGTGTAAATAGAATCTAAAGTCCGTAAGTAGCGATACGTTTTTCAAAGGCAAACAAAAGTAGTAAGCTAACTGCTGCTAAAATTGCAACTGAAAATAAACGCCTTCGTTTTCTGCCATTAACGGGGGGAAGTTGTTAAAGTCTTTCCAATTTTTCCAGTTCCATTACTACAGCCATATTCATTTCATGTTGACGGCAAAGTTATGACTGGTTAATTCTGATTTTTTTGTGAATAATGTTGACGCAAACAATTAAAAAAGTATTCAACACCATCAAAAACCAGCCGCTTATTGAAAATAATTATGTACCCATATAAAAAAATATCATCAACACGATTCCACTTTATTTAAACTCATTATAACCTTTTTTTATTATTAGTGGTTGATGCAAAGAACATCAATAGAATACACCTCCTCATCGGAATCAATCCTATAATTTTTATACCGATGGAATAATTTTCGTATATTTTACAAATTTAATGTATATATTGACCGAAATAAATGACTAAAACACACTTAATTTCAACTTATACCTTTATAGGGCATCTTCAGAAGAAGTATTGCTACAATCTTTTTGCGGGGATGCATTATTAAATGTAATTGAAAATGTGTATAGCTCAATAATTATGGATAAATTTCCATTAATATTTTAGTCAACAACAAACAAAAAACCGATCTCGGTCACTTACTACCTGAATGTTCGAATTTGCTGTTACAAAGTTGCAAAGTATATGTATATATAGTTCAGGTTTTAACAAAAGGTATTAAATCAAAGAGAAAAGTAGAAAAATAAATAAGTTTCACGAAATTTTTATTGTCTCCACAATATTGTTTCGGTCGATTTGACCATTATCTAGAGAATACAAAAGATTACTAAATATGTAAAATGTGTTCAAACAATTTATACTATTAAATTACAAGAAACGTGGTGGGGGGGGATACGTTATAATTTATACAATATCAAAGGGGAATTATGGGATACTAATTCTAGTTGGTTATTTACAATATTATAAAAGTTTCCTGCTTTTTGGGATGTTACAATGTAAAATTTTTATTTATCCAAGTCTAGATGATGATTATTAGTAATGCAATGTTCAGCAAAGCCACATTTGCTATACTTTTTGTTAATGGCGTTATTATGTTCAGAAACGCGTTTTTTAATAGACCTGCCACTCTGTCCAATATAAATAGCATTGCACGAATTACAACCTAAACGATAAACTCCACTTTTTTCTAAGGGATCAATGGTTTTATTTTTACATAATATGGATTTTAAATTTACTGGACTATTTTCTATGATTTTACAATTAAAAGAATTCTCTAGTTTGTATTTGAATCTATGACTAATATTTTGAACAAATTTTATACTACCAAACTTAGGGATAGTTTTATCAACTAGAACGTTACTAATTCATATTTTTTATAACTTAGTATTTGTATGAGAAATAAACGTTATTTGTGTAAAGTCGTAAAATTAAAAGACTAACGAACACAATTTGCTTCAATGCCAGTTTTTCATAAAATAAAAATAAAAACCAACCATTGTAAATAATAAAGTACATAATATATGTACATAGGTAGATAGATATATATATGCAGCTCTATCATTAAAAAATCAACTGTACATTTACAGTGTTTAAATGCTGTTTTCGTGAAACAGAAATTTCTGTTAATGCTATTCATTGCAATCAGCGTCCTTAGCAAATTGAATTCCGATGATGTATTGCGATATCGGGTAATTGTGGATTAGCCCAGCTGCTTTAATTTCAGCTCTGAGCGGCCAGTTTCGGGACTTCCCCTCTGCCTTCGCAGCGCGTCGCGTCGGGTGGTCTATGCCGCTGGTAGCGCGCCTTCATCTTTCATTTACATATCCATGGATATAAAACGACCGTTTAGCAACTTTAATGAACCAATTTCCATCTAATTCAATGGGATGGGCGAGCGCTTCTAAATTGATTGGAAAAGGGATAGTGAAAAACGTACAAGTTGGCTATTTTAGCATATACGTTACATTTCCACGCCCATGGATGCGCAATGGTTACAAGTAACCATGTTCATGATACGAAGCATTCATATTCATAAAGTTGCAGTATCTACTTGTCAACACATACAAAAAGTCGCCCGACAATTTCTTTAAATAATTTAATAATTGACAAAATTATGCCATAAAAATCGTCGAAATAATCAAATGTTTGGCGAAAATTAGTGCATTAGTTCGTGAGTGTTCTCGTTTATTTTTCTGTACAAGTTATCATAAGATTCTGAGAGACCACATTACGATTGCCATGTCGTAATACAATTCATTTAATCGACAATGAACTACCGACATAATAGTAGCACGTTTATTGACGAATTACTCGGATTCCGGCAGTTTGAAACTAGGAACAAATGAGGGTGTAGTCAGTATAATTCGAATACCTTTGTACAAATCTCTTTCTTCACCATTGTTTTATCATTTTTCAATTAAAACCCTGGGTTTCTAATAATTCGAACAATTTACAAATATAATAAAAATAAAAATATATTCTGAGCCTTTTTCTATCTGGTTACGTGCCTACCACTTAGGTATCTGCTCCGTGAATTCAATTTAATAAGTCCATATATCCTTATTAGAAACCGATCGAGCGGCGTGGTCTAGTGCTCTAGATCACTGCTTAGCATTCGGGAGGTCACCGCTTCGAACCCGGGCCTGGCTGCTCTGGTCCAAGTTTTCTGTGGTTTCCTTGGATCATTTAAGCAAATGCTGGAGCAGTAATATTCCACAGATACTGCTGTTATTGTTTCACTTCTCTTCTGTCTTCATTTCGTCCGTCTCACCTTTCTCTCCCTAACCACACCACCCACCTATTCCCACGATTCCTAAAAGGAGGCTGAAGAGGACTCTACGCCCTACCCTCCGGCTTTGCACTACAGTGTAGGTCGAAGGGACTGCCGCCCACCAGCACGAGTAGCTGGTGGGAATGAGACACAGAAATGTTTTTTTAGAAAACGACTTGATGAACATTACTGAATCCTACAATAATATCCAATTGCTATAGATGGCGTTCACCACGATGTGTATATTTTTTACGATACCATTGTAAATTAATATAGAAAATTTCGTTAAATCCTTTGTCACGTTACTTTGAAAAATCTTTTCTTGCCTCAAAATTATGCAGTTCTTATACGAATGCATGTTAACTATTATTCTGAAGGCCTTGAAATTTTGCATAGATTTTTTAATTTAAATGTATCGTTATTTTTCTATGGTGTCAACCTCTTTAACTGTCAATACAACTGATTTTATTGATTCGTCTACACAGTAAGACCACTGTAATAATATAATACCATTATCATAATTTTTGTGTTCAAATGTTTTCTATTGCAAAGATAACTTGAGATATTTTTAAGGAAACTTTTCCGTTGCTTATATAAAAAGACCTAGACGACAAATAAAAAGCCTGTAATATCTAAGTAAATTTTAATGAGGTTATCCCAATAAGGAATAAAGTGGATGACTTTTATTGAAATTTGTTAGAATTAACAAACTAAATTTCAGTAAAATACATAAACTTTATCCACTATTCCACTTCCACACTTGTTAAAAAGGTTTCTTGTAGAAATTATTTTTAAAAAACTTTTTATAACGTCGCGTCGTTATAATTGATTTCTCGTTTTATTAGGTATCATTTCATTTTCATTTTTTGTCGTATTTTTATTTATTCCAACAGACGAAAAGAATTAGTATCAAAAACAGTTTCTTTTCCAACAGAACAATTTTTCCATGCTATCGTGATTTCTATCTTTCGGAGTGGAAAATTTCTTGGTTAAGTCCTTCGTTTACCCTCAACTATTACACGTGTTACTCCATATCAAACATTTCAACACCTTCTGTTGCACGTCTTCCATGTGGACGTGTGATTTTTTTCCCATGACGCCCATAAAAGAGCGAGCGCTCCTATGACAGACTTATGCAGATTTTTTAATCAGGGTTAGTATTAATTTTTGGCCGGAGGGGTGTTATTCCCCCAACATGACTGATAGAACGTTACTGCTTTCTGCTCATGAACACGAGGCCATGTGTTTCTTTTTCTGAAAAATAACCGACACGTGCTATATTTCCCTGGCGGATAATCTGAAAAGGAAATTGCTGTTATTGTTTTTTAATGCAATCCTTACAGCTCGGTAGCGTTTAATTGGATTTTTTATGAAGTTAACCAAAAACAGATACTGATCCGATCAAAAAGAATTTCAACGTTTAATTGTGTCAATAGAACGTATACAATTGCATTAAAAGTCAGAAGAATATTTGGACCAATGCGGAAACTATCCAAATATTGAGTAAGTACAGATAGCGTAGTGATTTTCATATGTAGAAATATGCTACTTCTGGAATTCAATACTGTTCAACAAATGGGACCGGGCTATCTATGACTGTGTCGTTTCACTTTAAACCAACAGTCATTTCGTTAAGATACATGGTACGACCGTATTCAATTCATACAAAAGGGACTAGGCAACGACTATCTTAACCCTAACCATTCAATCAACAGGATAAATTGTATATCTTTAAAGAAGGCATTAAAATCCTTGTTTGTGTAAATATTAAGGATTAAAGATCCCACATTTGGAGCACGTCTCCCACCAAGCAGGCATTATGGGCCGACAGCCAAATCCCACAACTGGTTTCGACTTATTGGGCCTCCTCAGGTGGTCGCAGATCACACATAAATTGTAGTGTATGTATACTTGTCTGTCCGGCGGCCGATTTTTGCTGAAAAGGATGTTGCCCCAACTTCCCAATTTCAAAACACTTGAGTACTAGTTTGCTATCACACAGAAACTTTAGAGTGCTTTTGAATAAATTAATTCAAAACTAAATATGGATCGAACAGAAACAACTACTCCGAGGGCTAATACCCCTACCGGCATTGAATTACACTGTTGATTCCGATGGATTCTAGACGAAGATAACAATCCACACGCGTAGGTAGAATAAGACTTGACTGTAGAAATATTTGAGTGGAACTGAAGAGTTTAGAAAAATTGAAGTATTTTGGGAAACTGTAAATGACAAGAAAGGGTAGCAGATAGAAGTGGGATATCAAAAATACTAGAAATAAGAAATAATAAGAAGTGATTACAGTACCAACCACCGCAGAAACCCACTATTAAAAAGTAATTAAACAGGTACAGAATCATGGGCGTTATGCAGTTAGTTATAGAATACAAATATTGCAAGGGATTATAGGAAAGTACAGACGTAATAAAGTTACTTGTAAAGAGAAGAATGAATAGAGAAATTTAAGTACAAATACAAAGACATTATTTACATAGTTACACAACAAATATATATATACAGGGTGTTCTTATGGACGTTGATCGCTACAAATGTACACACGTGATACAAAAAGGAAAATTTTACAAAATGGGTAAACTCTAAAACTGTTAAAAATAAACAATCTACGTTTTTGACAAGTTTTATTTACATTAGATGTAATTATAAGACAACCGCGAACCGTTCCCTTCTATCTTCTCTCGTCTTCCTGGAATTATTAATGCCGGAGGGCCCATGACCGATGAAAATCCCAACCCATGTGACACCTACAGCGGTGGCGTTTGTTCCAGGTATATATAGTAACTTACATAAATTATTCATTAATAATTTATTAATCTTGTTAATTTGTGAGTTATCCTTTCTATAAAAAAGTTTACTTGAAACTTGTTTAATAGCAGCAAATAGGTTGGTTGGTGTTTTATCTGAGCTGTCTTAGGTGTGCTCATGAAGATAAGAGAGTTCGAAATAGCGGTCCACGTCTGAAAGCTTCAACAGAGTACTGACCAAAAACATACGATATGATGTTGACAATTATTATATGATAAACATCTAAGACAAGTCTATCGAATTAAAAATTGTTACTTATCGTGTGCAATCTCCATTTCTTTCTTTTATATATTCGCTTTCAATGGTAGGATTTTTAATTTACACTATCGGAGTTGATTGACAGTGGTGTGAACGCGTTCAGCGAGGGCAATCAAGAATGTAAAAGAAATGTTAATTCAGCTAAATTGCCTGTGATTGAATAATTTCCATTCAGACACACGTGTTCTCTACACACACACAAACAAACACACGTACACATTATCTCTCTCTACATATACAAGAATGGTATTCATTAGCGACATAATGCACACGATTGGCCTTATTAACGCATTTATGAACGTCAGTTAGAGGCAAATGCAGTCGCATAACTGGCTGTTTTAATAATATAGAACAAAATGAAGCTAATTTAAAGCGTTTTACTTAACGCAAATATACTTTTCGCTTCATGCCATTTTCTTTTATTTGTTTATGACACTTCTACTGGAAACAAAACATAAACCGTTTCATGTGTTCGATGACGTTATTAAAGGGAAGAAATAATGCCAATGCTGGAATGATTCCCCCAAATGAATATTCGTATTGAAATTTAAATTTTTAATACTAATTGGTTGTGTTATCAAACCCACGAACAAAACTGCAGGAATCCAACTTGACATTTCTGTTCCACACTCTTTAATAGCGATATTAAAAAACGAATAGCAAAGTAAATGTTAATAATAATAAAGTTTATATTCATTATGTTTCGGCCAAATACTTTTATGCCTTCCAAACCGACCCTTTACATGAGAACAGTTTTAGCTTGTTTATCCCCAGATAAATTTATTATCCACAAGTCTTTTATTAAAAGTAAAGACCGTATTATATGCAACATAAAAAAAATCAACAATGTATGTATGCTAACACGCATGAAAAGTGACAAAATCTGCAACTTTAAATAGTAAAAAATAGTAAATTTCGTTTTTTTTTAAACTCAAAATCAGCACACAATTAATAAATTACCGATAATAATTAACAATTTTGTTACCCTTGTTATCATAAACAACCATGTGTCTTCGATATTTCAAAATATTTTTTTAAGTGATATAATTGAGCAGTACCCATTTGAGTTTAAGTGCTATATTAGGACTTATTGTTTCTGACAAAGGTTCACCAGTCCCATTAAAAAAACTATGAATTTGACACAAAGGTTTTAAGCCTGGTTAATTGTTCTAAATATTTTCAAACTTTTCTTTAAGTTTACTCGGGAATACCTTTGAAAAGGTTCTTATGAAGAGTCGTGCGGCCAATAGATTTGTCGCAAGAGCTTATATTGACTATGTCCATAGATTAAATTAAATTAAAAATTAAATACGAAGCGACTTTTATCTGTTTAATATAATGAACTGTCTATACAATAATTTACAAAACCTGTCCTGCAATAAACGTAAGAGTAAATCTCCTATTTTCCCGTCTTCGAAGTTTTGTTTCCCAAAAATATCGGCCTTCATCTGTATCATAAAATGAATTGTTAATATTAAGATTCGATCTTCAGCTTTTGCTGTATTGGCCATAAAAGATGAACTACTCTATCGAAAAATATTCTAAATATAGTGAAAATACGCATTTTCCGTAGATAATAGGCACAATATGCAATAACCGGTGAGAATAGGCTAAATATACAAATACATATAATCCGGTACTTAAATAAAAAGGTAACTTTATTCTGAGAAAAGTAATAGATCGGTAGGTAAGCGACAAAGATGCAGATATTCCCTTATAACATTTGATGTTGTTCCATTTCCTTCTTTAGTAGAATTTGAAAATATTCTTTTTTAATTATAGGTTGTTTTAGTATCTATTAATTGGATAAACATTAATATGATTCACAAATACGGTTTTGTTTCTTATTAAGTGTCTGTAAATCACACGTCCACAATAATTATAACGAACTGATAATTTCCAAGTAATCAATGACCATTCTGTTAAAAGAACTGCTCCAAACGGTAATTAAATCAGCCATGTGATTTAATTTTAGAAACTGTTATCGTATTTCCTTCCTGACATTAAATAGCATAGTTGCGTAATGATTTGATTTATATACCAACAAGATGCAAATTATACCGGTTATATAGATGAATCATTTAAAATGAATTAGTTGCTTCTCTAGCTACGGCACGGACTAGTTCAGTTTTTTTAACAAAATAACTATCATAAGGTAAAGATTTGATTTAGTGTGATATATAACTAGATGTAAATGTGCACTCTACAAGAAGACTGTAGTAAGTAAATAATTAAAAAAACAAACACTTTTGAAGAACGGACACGTGTTTTTCTCATTTTGATTTTGTAACATTTTTGGTATGTGCCTGTAGTATTACTAGAGCGTCATCAGTGCTTGGACCTGCAATTTTATCGAATTAATTGAAGTTGACAGTTTATGTTTAAGTATCATATCAGAGTTTGAAATTAGATATATAAGAAGAATTGAATCGAAACATTTTTACCTGATTTTGTTTGTACTCTTGGACTTGCACCATTAACCACCCCTCCCTCCTGTACGTTCAGTATCGAATTTAAAATATTGTAATTTGGAGTCACTACTTTTTTATTGTTTTAATACAATGCTTAATATGCTTGATTTAGTTAATATAAAAATGAATGAAGGCTGTTTTTAAATATCTAGAAAAATTTGGTTAAATCAATTATATTTTTAGTTTAGAAAGATTTCTAATCACAATATTACTTTTCAAATTAAATTTTCTCTTATTAATATACGTTGCAGTTTCAATTTCGATTCTAACGCAGTAACCAGACAAGATGTGAAATCCGGGCCCCTTTTACTCATGTTACCCACAAATTCCTTATCATTTGTCTGTAACTGAATTTTCTACGTTGCAATCTTAACAATACCTTTATTCAAAGATCCATTACGCATACCTTTTATAGCTTAGAGCTTAATAACATGAAGGCATTTAATATTATAACAGTGATCCTGAAATAACAAATAATTGTTGTTCGCCTTTGTCGTTCTAACGTGTCCTAATTGGCTGCTACTTCCCTAACCGTTTCTTTTTCTACCAATCAGGCAGCGTTAGAGCTAGAAACTCGGATCACATCATCTCGTATTTCATGATCACTGTTATAGTATGAAGTAGTATCTCTATGTTTTTATTGTCTAGATTTGTCAACGTAAATACTGGAAATTGTTTCCTGGAAACAAAGTCGATATTGTTGTAAATATCTAGCAAGCACTTAGCTTCTCAATTTTCACGCAAGTGAAGTTTTCTTTACTTTCATAGCACTTACACAGTCGAAAAACGTGCTACGAGGATACGAGTGAATTGGTTTATGTTTAACGTTCGATAAAAAGGATCCTTCCTTGAAGGCTTTCAATAAAATTTCAGCTCGAGTATTTTTGTAATTTTCTCGGAGATGATTTATAGGAGAGTCCCTGGTAACATTGTTATTTTTTGCTATATTTCCATAGCGCGTAACGAGCTTACATACGTATATGTATGAAAGGCGCTACAAGCTACAATTTTGTACCTTTTCGATAAGCTGTCGTGAAAGCCTTGACGACATCGTTTGTTTAACCGTCCCCTCACCCCTTATCCGTACCCAACCTGCCACGTCCTCCTCCCCTAACCGCTATCCTTCGTTTAAGCGCTCGTCGTGTTCATTTTTATTTCGCAGAAGGCTTTACCCGAGATCAACCGCCTGTCTTGCCATTAAAAGCGTTCATGAAAAAATTTTAATTAAAATTTTATTCTTTCGGGTAAACGACGGTGACGGCTAACTACCGCGCGTCCTCTTTTCGCTAATGGATTCTCTGTTTAACTTTCTAACACACAGTTTTCATTATAATGATGGCCGACTGGGCTACTGGATCGCCGCACCGATCGCAGTTGGATGTTGAAAATTGACTTGCTTTTTACAGTCTAATCGAAATACCTACTAGGTTTATTTTTCTTTATTCCGTTTCAACTAATAGAAGTGTAAATTTGGTTATGGTCACACAATTAAAAAGAGCTGTTCTATTTACATATTTATGTAACCCGTTTTATATTTTTTATTTATATAGATTAAGGTTGACAGTTGACAGTTACCATGTCTTCCGCGCCATTGTGTAGTCACTGTTTCCGTACTATGATAAAATTTTACTTTCAATGCGCTACATTTTGCTTTTGCTAAATTGCAAACATTAATTTATAATTAAAAGGTCCATGAGAATTTTGTTTTCTAGAATACCTTCAATTTATATTATAATAATTAAAATATTGTAAATCGGGAACATTTATTAGGCATATAAAAGGCACTACCTATGGTACTTTTCCTTTAATTTTATCTTCTAGCTTTTTTGCTTTTATAGGTTGGCTGCTTGTTCAAAACCATCCGTGATGCACTTATGAGAACCAATAAGTTCAAATTTTTAGATATCTTTCACGGCGCTAAACGAATTCTGTGATAGCCTTTGATTTACAGATAGCGATTTACCTCCTTCATTTTTTTTTTACTAATTATTGTCTGCAAAAAGATTTTTTTTATGGTGTAATGACCTTTAAATGAAAAAAATATATTTATTGGTTACGTAGTTTCAATGTATTTAATGAATATGTACCTACAATTATTTAAGGAATTATTAAACACATTAATGCGATATTAATTATTGAATTAATTTATACCCACTACAGATTACCTCACACAATAAGGAAAAATATTGTTACTGTTGTTATGCCCTCGCCGGGACTCGAACTCAGGATCTTAGCTTTACACGCCAATGCTTGCAGGAATCGTGAGAATGGATAGGTATTGTGGTTAGAGAGAGACAGAAGAGAAGTGAGAGATTATCTGTGGAACATTATTTCCCCAGCATTTGTCTAAATGATCCAAGGAAACCACAGAAAACTTGGACCAGAGCAGCTGGACCCAGGTTCGAAGCGGTAATCTCCAGAATGCTAAGCACGCCGCCTGGTTCGAGTCCTGGCGGGGGCATGATAATGGTGACAGATGTTTCCCCCATTGTATGAGGTAATCTGTAGTGGGTACAAATTAATTCAATAATTAATATTGCATTAATGTATTTAAAAATTTACCCCTGCTAAAAATTCTTCAAATACTTCATTATTAAAGAATTATTTTCAAATATAAAAATGAATCACTTCTGTACTCGCGATCAGTTAATTTAGAAACTCGAAAAGGGTTATTTAAAGGGGAGCATGGCTCTACAAAGGAGCGAGCGAAACGTGGATGGTGGGCGCGATGGAAAAGAAAAAGTTGGAAGTGTTTTAGATGTAATGTTATAGACGACTGATGAAAATAGAAAAGGTTAGAAGGGTAACAAAGGGCGCTATGAGAGTCAATAAGGAAAAACAGAGATGGATTGGTAGGACACCTTTTGAAATATGAGGGGATAGTTAGAGATATATTAGAGACAGAAATAGGATTAAAAAGAGGCAACGGAGGGCCTAGATTATATTACTGTTGGGGAATAGTTATTAGAGATGTAAATATTCCAGTTTTAAAGAAAGATAGGAAGGAGTGGGGGTGCGTGTCCAACCAGTCTTCGGACTGATGGCTCTATGATTATTATAAATAGGTAAAATTTAGGTATGTCTGTCTTATCTAAATAATTGTTTTTTTGAAGCTCATCTGGTTATTTGTACGCTAGTAAGACATAAATCACTCTTAAAAAAATTGTTTGCCATCTAACTGTTTGTACGGGCTAATCTTCGAAATGGTTGAACTGATGTTGAAGAGATTTTACAAGCATAAAGGGAACTTGTCAGGAGTTATTCAGGCTACCATTTTGTTTTCAAGTGGACTATGTCGCAGTACAAAAGCTAGCCAACAATAAATTCAAAATTAAATGGCAGTGTATTCCTGAGAGTGTTAACATTGTTGTGAAATATAAACTCTGTGATTATGAAGTCAATCAGCGATAAGTACTTTATTGAAGGTTAGTAAAATGAGATTCTCTCAATAAATACATTAAATCGGATGTTAAAAATATATACTTATAATTAGAAACTACAATTCGACATAGAAGTAAGGGGTTATATAAACAGATAGTACATTAAGTCATTGGTTGTGGATATTTTAGATACGTAAATAATATTACGCTATTCATGTCTTGTTTCCATCGAAAACGACATTAGTTATGCGCAGATGCAGAAGGGTATGCATACCATTGTTTCCCTCAGGAAAATCTGCAAATGCTGGCAGCTTACGTACCGAACAGGACAGTTATAGCGGACAGAGAAATTCCGGAGCTTGCATACCAGGGATTTACAAGGGAGTTGGTGCAGTCGCCTCCGTTAATTCCTCAGGTGCAAGGGGCTTTGTCTCCATAGCGTCAGAATGTGAAACGAGTATTAAGACAGAGCATTAGAGCAATTCCAGATGCCAACATAACGCCTAGCCGTTGCTGTTACTTCCCACTGTGAGGATAAAGAATACTAGCGTCCGGGAACTATTTTAAACGAAAATCCATTGGAGAATGTCAAGGGCGCTAACAACTATTTCATGAATAATCTGCGTGTGTGTGTGTGTGTGTGTGTTATTTTTCTTATTAAAGGAACATTCAGTACACTACTTTTGTGATAGCAAGATAAAAATAATAATTAGAGTAGCACTTGACAAATACAAACTGTTAGAAAATTCTGAAGAGGAAGAGTAAACTAGCAAAGATGAAATTTATCGTATGAAACTGAATTAGGAAGTGTTAATGTTTTGAAAATGAAAATATTACGAAGACTATTAGGGCGGAGCTAGAAGTATTTAGATTAAGGTAGGGAACTAACTGGAAGAGAAAGAAATCTGGATAGTCTGAACATACAAAATACTAAGAAATAGATAGATAGAACATTAACCCTGACTACCGAAGACCTATCATTAAAAAGCAATTAAGAAGGGACAATAGTTATTGCCGTCATACTGTTAGTACATGAAATTGAAATGTTAAAAGGGATTATCGGAAAGTACAAGCAATAAAGTTATTTAAACAGAACACAATAGCAGGATGTGCGGACGAAGTACTCTGTTCGGCGTCCCCGTGCCAACGGGCGAACTCCAAGCCTACGCAGCACCGAATAGAGTACTTCGACCACACAGCCGACGGTAAGCCACTGAAGATGTCATCCGTAGTTGATGACGAAATGTCTGGTAGAATTTTCAACCAAACTAGACCATCGCCAACAAACCCGGAAACCTCTAATCTCCAGTTTTTATGCTTAGATTCTCTCCTCTATTAACTGTCTCCATGTGTGGATTTAGTCACGTGTTTAGTCAGTCCGGGCATTAAAGTTTCAACACAACGTAGATATTTAGTCAGGCGTCCTCTTAAACAGTCAGTTCCAGTGCAAGTTCGTCTCTTTTAAATATTTCTGGAAATTGTGTCAACCAAAAATTGAATCTGATATCTTCTTGCATAACTCTCCTCTCTGTTAGCTATAAAAAATATTCTTACAGCATCGTGTATCATGCTGACATGTACAGAAGAAGTTTAGAACTCAAGGTGCAATGCCAGTGAATGAGCAAAGCCTGATCCTGTGGTTATAATAGTTGAAATATAAAGAACATTTGTGGAACAAATAAGTAGAATACGAATTTTAGAGCTACCTTTTCTCTTCCGTTAGATAAAGTAATGATTAAACAAGCGTTGTTATATAATCTTCCGTACCTGATTGTAATTAAACAAAAGGTATATTTTGTCGATACGCTCTTCTTAGTTACTTGTAACTACCTTCTACTGTTAGCAACCATAAAATCCTGTTCTTCGTTATCTCGAACCTAATTGAGGAGATAAGATCTAACAGAAGATAATACTTTGATTCTTTACTCCGACTAGTTGCAAAAGTTGTAGCACTATTTTTATGTCCACAAACGTATTTATTATAATAAAGTCATTATTTTACTTAAGAAACAGTTATAGGACCGTAGCCACGGAGGGGCTCCAGGGCGCTGAGCTCCCCTAAAAGGATTTCAGCCCCCCCTCAGTCAACAGCCGGTATTTATAGGAATCGAATCTATATTTAGAAAAAGCAGGTCGATCCGTTGCCGCATCCCCCTTACCGTTTGTCTATGCGAAGCGATCTGTTTTGTTGCACATTATGCGTTTGCGGCGGTCTCCGACTCACTGTAATAACACTTGCCATTTCGCCAATACCCCAATCTTCATTAGCTTTCGGCTCGAACGGGACGGAATAAGAGCGATCGTCACTACGACGAGATCGATTATTTGCTGACACGATGGACGTGATTATTAATTCGACAAGGAAGGAGTGTCATGTATTAATAATTCAATCACAAAAAGATAGGATTATGTATGTCTATGAAGCACCAACGACAAGCTAATTTAATTCATTTGGCGTTTGAAAAAGTTTATACGAAGAGTATTGATTTGTTTGAGTTAATTCGAAAATTTAATGAATGTAAATTGCGAAAATTACAACTGTTTTGAGACTTTCCAATTATTTTAATTGCGCCCACCTAAAAAGTTCCTCAGCCCCTCTTGATATCATGGGCTGGCTACGGCCCTGAACGTTACTTTTAAAAATTCTTCACTCTGTGTTAGGGAAGAGTAAATCTGTCCATTAGAGCTATATTTTCCTCTGATAAGGTAGTCTCCTTTTCATTAATACGTTTTTCAATTTCACTAATATTTTTTTCTCGAATACTAATCATCACGTACACGCTAGCTAGTTTGGCCTGGGAAATCAGTTTATCCTGGATGCCTTATCTAGATTTGGACTACGTCAAACTGGTTCATCTTGTCGTCTGCAAAGTTTTGTTTTGTAACCTTTTTGTTCTGGTTAGTTGCCTTCATTTGCAAATTTGGTTCTTTTGTTTTAATTTTCTATTCGTAAGATAAACGACCACAGCAATTTTGTTGCAAATTTGCGATGGTATTCGTTGCATTCATTTTTTTACCACTATATTAGATCACTTAAATGCCTGCTTTTAGCACATTAATGGGGGGGGGGGGTTGAAACCATAGGAAACGTATCCGCAAATGTGTGTATTTTAGATATTCTTTCTACTCTCGGCAGTCTTATGAATTCTTATTAGTATACCTACGCTTAACTCGGTATATTCATGTTATTCAGTACATTCCCTGACACATATTTTGTGACATATTTGAGGCCATAATTACCTAATGATAAGTTTGTTTTTTCACGATTTTTGCAATGCACATGCCACCACTGAAATCTTACTGTTCATCTTTGTTACAGGTCTTAAAAAGTAAGTGAAAGAAATACTTTATATAGGTAATTACTTTATGTGCGATCATTCTCAAATCAACACATCTAATCTTTACTATTTTGTCATTCATATTAACAGAAAAATTCCGTTGCTTTTATTGTTATTGTACTAATTAGTGTCACAGTATTTGTGTCAGTAAATAATAATTTCTAACAGATGTACATATGTGTTTATTTTAGACCTCATGTCAATTCCATGTTTATATCTTTCGTTTGCTTTAATGTTTCATGAAACATCCCTACTTATAAATTGACAATGGTTACTGTCTCTTTACGCTAAATTCGTGAAATAAATTATTCAAATTATTATTAACAACTAATAAGCAAATTTAAATGAAAAAGTTAGAAATATAATGTTCAATGGTTGTATACCAATATATAGTCTATCAAGCTAACAGTATTTGCTGACTTCACTATTTACTTCTTTTTCAAATATTATATCTAGAAAAACCAACCGATTTCTGCTTAGGATTATTTACTAAATTTTTCCCAATCTCAATGGACCCCTGAACCTTCTGTTCACCCAAACTTTTGACGGTTTCGTGGACTTACTTAAACTCCTAGATATTTATCTACCCTGGCCGTTTATAGGACCCCCACATAATGCTTATTTACACTTTTAACAACTAGAACATGATCACGACCAACATTCGTTGTGGTTCCGTGCAGAGTAAATTCGGCTGAATGTATAACAATAAATATAATAAAATTATGAATAACGCGTTCGTGTTTCGTAAATTAACCTCAATCTATTTTAAAATAAATAAAAATACAGGGTCATGAAAACTGAGTGGTACATTAAACGTTTTAGGGAAATTAAGCATGTTACAGATTTGAAAATTTGGGAGTTGGGAGTAGAGGTTATCAAGGATTTCACTAAAATAATTTCAACTATCGGGCATTTCCGGTTATACCGGAAGTTGTCAACTTTCTTATTTTTAATGGAATTGTATATTTTTTACGATGAATTCGTATGAAACATAAAATTTTAAGGTGACTTTGATACCCCACTTGTATGCTTATATGCCTACGATGAATAGTTTCTGAGATCATTTAATTTATTGGAAAAAAGATTGCATAGCAACCCGAACTATAAAAAAACATAACTTCCATAAAAAATGAAATGACTTAGAATGTTAAAATTTTTACTAGTTATAGCCAAGTCATAAGGCTAATGTCATGCCAAAACTGAGCTTTACAATTTGTACAGGGCGTTCATAAAAAATCCAAATTTTAAAAGCTTTAAATACGAATAACTTCAGTTTTTCAAATTGCATCTAGCATATTTTATTTTGTCATTCGATTCCATTTTTTATCCTCGTATTTTAGTTAAATAGTAAATTGATTTTATCTACTGATACTTGATGAAATTCCATTATATACCTAATGAATACAAAACTCTTTTTCGAATTTCACAGTTTATTGTTTATCACTTGACAATATTGTTTCACTACACTGTAGCTTCTTCGGAAGTTAAACTGCAGTTTAGATATAACTTCCGAAGAAACTACAGTGTAGCGAAACAATATTGTCAAGTGATAAACAATAAACTGTGAAATTCGAAAGTGTTTTTTATTCATTAAGTAGTTAAAAAATTATTCCTTGATAACTCCTACTTCCAAATTTTCAAATCTGTAACATGCGTAGTTTCCCTAACACGACTAATGTACCACTCAGTTTGAATGACCCTGTATATAATTTTATAAATTATAAACACTATATGACAAAATAATAAAAGTACAAATCAAAAGCATCGTGAATTGTAATTCTTTTTAATGTCAATTTCTTATTTAACTTAAATTCTTTATTAAGTTGTTTGTTACGTCAAATATCAATTTTCGTTTTGTCTTCAGTTCACTTTACTTGTCAACAAACCCCGTTTAATTAAATTTGAGTGGTTTAGAAACGTTTTTAGCCGAAAACAAAATAAATGTTAATCTAGTGGTGTAAGATCCAGGATATTTGTCCGTAGTCTTCGCAACGGTTTCCTTTGTAGAATGTTTTCCCAGGAGAAGGCGCGGTATTGGTTGAAATTCGCGATGAAAAACGAGCCTGGGGCAGTATTAAGTGAAGAGGAATTAGGAAAATAAATTAGGTTATACGTCTTGGGGTTTAAGACCCCATCGATTTCATGCTCCAGGTTGTTCGCGGAATTATTCCGTTCCGACAACGTGTAAGTATAAAACTGCAACATTGCATAAAACATGCTTTATATCCGCGCCTCGGGCCATTCGAATTACTACCGCGTAATAGAACGAAGCCGCAAAAGAAAGCAGAGTCGGCCCGAGGGTTTAGAGGGCCGAAACAGGGGAAACGGATGGTATGCAGACTAAATTATACGTGTGAGTTTGTTTGAAAATGGACTCATGTTTTAACCATTGAATATACCTACAATAATGACTTTAATCGATTGATACCTGCCTAAAACAAATCGTCACAACCAGGACTGGATTGTCCATAGACATTTTGCTATTACCTTCCGGAAATAAAGTAAACAAAAGATATAATACAATAAACGAAATAAAATTAAATAATGTAACTTTAGGCACTCGTGTCGGGTAATTATAAAATCGGTAAATAAAGCTAAATAACAATAACGATAACCAATAACAACAATATATTTAATACGTAACAAAAACTCGAAAACGGAAGGAAATGATTTTAACAGGCGAAAGATTCAGATCGAACTCCTTACTCAGAGGGAAAAAAGAATGAAATCGAAATTGTGAAGTAAGAGAAAGGGTAGTAGATAAGAGTAGGGTACCAATAGTTCTCTACTACGAAAGCTTGGAAATTTTTGAGAAAACAAATATCAAGAAATAGAATAAAGACCCAAATCACCGAAGAAACCCATCATAAAGTAGCAGGTAAAGAGGACAGCGAAGTACACACGTCATGCGGTTGGTACGGGAAGTTGAAATCACAGCAGGGATTATAGTAAGTACATTAATAAAAGTTATTGGCACAGATATATAGAATACAAAAGATTTAGAAGATAATGTTAAGAAATATTTACATATAGACACACAGAGAAATATAATAGAAAATAATTTTAAGAATTGAAGTATTTACACAGTTTATAAAGTTGAAGAAGAAAATATTTTGAATATTTATTGACATTATGGAACTGAAATAGTTGTTAGAAGAAAGAAAAAAACATGTTTAAGGATGTATGACGTAGATACATTGTATTGACTGCCACATAACTTTAAAAACCGTTATTTCACCAAATTATTTATTTCGAACACTCGACAATATCGTTTACGATCGTTATTTAGAATAACAATGTTACTAAAACTTAACACTAGCACCAACATATTTATACATAAATTAGAACTTATACAGAAGCAGTGGAGAGCTCATGGAGACTAATTCTGTTTTATTGTTGACTACATTTAAAGTGTTTTATTCTTATAGATTTTCTAATTTCAAGATTTCTAATATTAACAAAATCAAAAAGTTATCAATGACATCAAATATGTTTTACAAAAGTTACACTATCGAAAGTCTTACTAAATAATGAGAAGAGAAACCGATCCCTAGACATTTGTCTTTATGGTGATCCTAGTTACAACAGATATTCGGTTCTTAATGATATAAGTGTGACGGATAGTGTATGTAGTTTTCGTCATAAGTATTGCATTTTATATTGCAAACATCTGATTTGTTGTATTTATCGTTTTCTTTTGTTTTGTCCTGGACTTTTTTATTGTATTTATTGCTTGTTTTGTATGCTTGACATTGTTTTTTTGTTTGATTTTGCATACATTTATAATAAATAACATAGAAGAATAACAATAAATACATAATTATAGAAGAATTAATGGTTTCGACTTTTACTTGATGAAAATCCATAATCCAAGGAATAAAAACACCAAAGAAGTAGATTTTCACAAATTTTATTAAATCATGTAACATGTAAGGAATCATCATTGTCAATAGTAAATACTCACATGTCTGATGAAGTCAATGTTTGACGAAACGTGTTACATGATTTAATAAAGTTTGTGAAAATCTACTTCTTTGGTATTTTTATTGCTTGAATTATAGAAGATTTTGTTATTTTCCAACCAAACACTTATAAATAAATACCCTAAATGTTATCGTAAAGCATTCCATGTTTTCAAACAAAAATGTCGTGTTTATCAGCAAGATAAGAAACCGGCCGCTCTGATGCGGATGCGTCTGTTTGAAATATCAGATTATTTTCGTTGGTATTGATAAAGTTTGTTCGAATGGTCGACCATTTGCATAACAAAGTGCGAGAAGTTTGTGTTGGAAACGGAGTCGAGTCGGCTGGCAGTGTTGCCGTTGACGGAGCCCAGCACGCGAAACTCGAAGAAGAAGAATAACAAATTCGACAATAAAGAACGACCACTCTGCGCTAATCTTTTTTCTTCTGTATTTTGTTTGGACGAATTTACATTTCTAATATCAGAATACTCACGCTTCGAAACGTCTCAAAAGCCTCAATTATTCAAATAAGACCGGAAACGCGTAAGAATAGTAGTGAAAGTCTTTTAACTTGGAAATTTTAGGAATCAATCTAAACAAATAAAACAATACGGAAATTGTGTATTTTAAATTAGAAAATGTCAGAAACTAGCAGTTCTATTAGCTTAAGTCCACTGTGCTCATCAAATTTTGAAAGCCCATGTAATAGATGTGCAAATTAATTACAAAAATTTAATTTCCATTCACTGACGATCCTCAACGTAGCTGCCACCTCACTCAAGTGTCAAACTGTCCTCATTTATTAATTTTCTACCAGGAACCTTAAAAAATTATTCCCGTTTGAGTACAGTTGAAACATTTTGCTAAATTATTAGACTAACTATCCATCATCATAGATTCATCAGACTGAAAACTGGTCATTAGACACGCACCTTCACTCCTCTCTATCCTGAGCAAATCTTTGCATTTATCTAAAACTAGAACATGTTACTTCCCGAACTATTTACGAATAGTAATATAATCTAGCCCTTTCTCTGACTCCTTTTACTCCTGTTTCTGCCTTTAATAACACATGGGCTGAAAAGTCCAGGCCTAACAAAGAAAACACGTTTTTTTTGTTCAAAATTGGCTTTATTAATCAAGGTACTCTCCATCAAGAGCAACACAACACAACATCTTTTCATTCGAGCTAAATTTCTTGCCGGCAAACATTTTTTTGAGGTCTGCGAACAGCCGGTAGTTGCTGGGAGCAAAATCTGTAGAATAGGGTGGATATAGGAGCAATTCGAAGTTCAATTCATGTAGTTTTGCCATTGTCTTGATTGACTTTACTTGTGACACAGTGCGTTGTCTTGATGAAACAATTTTTTTAATAATGCGATCGTTTCTTTGCAATATCGGCCATCAAACGCTCCAATTACCCTATGTAATACTCACTGTTGATGGCATTTTGAAGGTTAGTACTAACTGATAAAGAGGTGAATGCAATAAAACTAGCGCCATCTATGTGTTAGGCCTGGAACTTTTCAGCCCATGTGTTATGTCTCTAACCAATCCTTCATGTCTCAAAAGGTGTTCTAACAATCCATCTCATTTTTTTCCTTATTGATCCTCATATCGTACTCTTTTACCCTACTATTCCTAATACCTCCTCATTTCTAACATTTTCTATCCTCGGGATTTTCTCCACCCTCCTATAACACCACATTTCAAACTCTCCAAACATACACTTTTATTAATCTTTTTCATGTTCCTCAATTAACCGATCGCGAGCACATGAGTGACTTCTTTTTATTAAAAGCTATTGGACCCTGCGTTATCCTTTGTTTTATGTATAAACCATATTTTTCATCCCGACTTATCTTACTTCCTAAATATCGAAAATCAAATAATTCTTCTAGTTTTTTTATCCCAATATTGATACCAGTTCTAACTCTACTTTCATCTCCCTTAAAAACCAATATTTTTGTTTTATTTTTATTTATTTTCCTTCCATCGAGCAATCCTAATAGTGCCATATCATCCGCAAATAAAAGCTAATCTTAACTAATACAAAGAAAATATAGTATTGAAAAATCTCACAGGAGGTTTTCTTAAACAGTTTCACCAACGTTTTTAGGATACATTATATATAAGATCCTCTATCTCTGTTTGACAATTTAGTTTAAACGTATCTGTATAAATGTCCGCACGTTTCAAAGTATAAAAGCAAAACTGCCTAAATTTTACGAAAAGGAATATCTAAAGGTTGAATAAAATTTGAATTCTTGTTTCTGGAGTACCTGTTCCTGAGTAGCAAGCGAAAAATCATCGAATTTCATAACTGTTATGTTCAGATAGGGCAATGGCAACCTTAGTGAGAAGAGCAATCGCCCGGGACTTCGTTTTTGCAGAGGCCTTGTGCAACCATCGTAGTAGAAAAAAGTTTATATCTAAAACTTTTTAAGTTATACTTAGCTATTACTTAAAAAAAATAATAAAATAGAAATTTTTCAAACAATGCAAAAACACTAAGTACTTTAAAAATTTAAAAAATATTGTATAACCTCTAT
This sequence comes from Agrilus biguttatus, assembly GCA_963921985.1. Lineage (NCBI taxonomy): Eukaryota > Metazoa > Arthropoda > Insecta > Coleoptera > Buprestidae > Agrilus > Agrilus biguttatus. The sequence goes on along the minus strand of OY998119.1, from coordinate 17,234,673 downwards.
AAATTAATATACGTATTTCAAATTTTCAGAATTATTACAATTTCGAATGCAGACAATAATAACATGGCGAGAAAAAATCACAGAAAGTAAAAAGTAAAATCAAATCTTAACGCCAAAATACGACACTAAAAGCCCGAAGTACTTTTCGGAAACGAAATTACCTTTTGTAGTTTGAAGAAGGTAACTTCACTTCGGACGTTTTACAACACCCTCAAAGTTACCTGATTAGAATATTTTCTATATTTAATTAGATTATATAGTAGATAACTCACCCATAGTACGGAACCTTCATAAACTATACATCTAATTTATATTTTTAGTTAACAAGAAATATAGATAACAATCACGTATTTGTTTCTTTATCTATTGTTCCTTTGTTGTCATTCCTGATATCTCTGTGAGCCATGTTTTAATACACACGGAGGGTAAACGATAAGGAATTTTCAGCTTCCATAACGGACGGCAACCCCATAACAGATTAGCTTGTTTTCAATGGTCTCTTTGGGTGGGACACCCTAACGCGAACGACTGATAATAATCTAAACACATGCGACTAAATTTCGATAATCCTTTTTCGGGGGTCAAACTAAATTAAATATTCTCCAGACACGTGACTCACAATCGATCCCTTGAAGATATTACCAGATAATCAAGAGGTACAATTGAAAGTTGTTACTTCTTTTTACTTGTTATCTACCCTGTTGTTTTGTATTGAAGCTTTTTGTAATGGAAAATAACTTTTGATTTATTCCTGCTCCAGCTTATAAGATAATGCGAAAATCTGTTTTTATATACCTACCCATCTATACGTTTGATTTACGAGTAAAAGATTTAAATTGAGTTCAAAGTAAAAATAAAACATATACCTAATAAAAATTTACGACATTGTTAAAGTAAATGCTGGTATCTAAAATCTAAAGAGTAATAATACCTATATCGTGTCAAAGGTGCACAAAACAACTACAAACTCTTCAAGAAAATATTTTGAATTTTAAAGATAAAAATAAAGTACATACCTACACGTACAATTAGTATTTAATTTACCTTTATTGAGTAAAATTTATTATATTAATTTTTCCATTTTTTTTTCTTGTTGGATAATATAATTTTACGGCTTTGCTTGTAAATAATGGAATAATCGAACCAAATAGAATTGTAAAAATCTCATGATAATACGGTATTTTGGTTTTGCTTTTTATTTATCAAGAAAGATTAAGTAATTCTTGGTTTTTAAAGAAGGTATATTTATGATTATTTCATAAAATAAAAAAACAAAATTTTTATTCTGTACTTTAATATACTGTTCTATTGGGCAGAATATGCCAGTTCTATGTTAGAAATGAACATAAACATGTTTTTAATTATAAATATATGTAGTTGTTTCTGTTGATTTCATATTTATAATTATATTTATAATAAAGCCTGTAAAGGCCTTTCTGGCAGCGTCCACCTGTGAGACCCGATAGGTCGAAACCGGTCGTGGGATATGGCTTTCAGTTCGTTGTGCCTACTTATTAGGACGCGTTCCAAATGTGAGATCTTTGATCTTAATATTTAGACGAATAAGGATTTTAATTCTTTCTTTTTTGAATATATTTTTAATTGTTAAATATTTAAGATTTGTTTTAATTTTTCACATTATTTGCTTTTGTTTATTGTTTTATATATTTTTTTACTGATCTATTTGTTGTGAGAGAAAGGACCAGGTAAAAAGAAAATTTCTAGAGCCCCAAAGTGGATTAATCCGGACCTGGATATATAAACATTTCAATAAATTAACACTATATGTAAATATAATGAATGGAAATCAACAAAACAGCAGTTTTTTATATGTTTTCAAATAAAAACAACGAAATAATTTACAAAAACAACGTTTATTTTATACTTTTGCTCTCATACAACATTTAACTCTGGTTTCCACGTTTTCATCGACATATTGAGAAGAATCGACTATAATCGTTACCAAGCGACCGAGTTCGTGCCTGATACGGTTGCGAGGCAACAGAAGACGTATGTTTTGGTCGCGGTCGAATTTACAACATTCCAATGGTTTTAGTGATTAATTATTTTGTTTTATATAACACAATGGTGGAGCGGTTGTCGTGTTTTACTGTAGTGTATTTATTAAATATAGTTTTTTATCGAACGTTCAAGATATCTCTTATTAAGCAGTGTCTTGTACGTCTTTGATCGTGTCTAGTGTGGTGTGTCCGCTTGTATGTGTATACTATGATGACAGAGAGTAAGGTTAGTTAATTAATTAACAGATACCAGGTTGAAACACTTCCGAACTCCTTCATCATTTTGTTTATCGTTTGCAGGATCATTTTACTGTAATAAGTTTCATGACTTGAGAGTATTAATTTACTTTTCTTCGTATTTCTAGTTCTGGTTAATATGGTGTAAAATAGTTACAATTTCTGTTGGACAAGTAGAATACTGTTAGAGTTGCAATCCAACATTTTATATAAATACTGTAGTTGACAGTATAATATATAGATTGCGCTCTTCCATCTTCTCAATTGTATTTTTCTAAACAAAACTAATAGAACAATGTCCAATATATATGAGTCCTTCGAGGCATTTCTTCGTAATATTTTGAGTATTTTAGATATTTAGCAAAACATTTTTATGAATAGATTATAATGTATGTTTGGCTGTTCCTGAAAAAACTATGATTACAAATATATAATTAAGCGCGGAATTTTGTCAAAAACTGCGGAATGTGATACATAGATACTTATTACAAATGTTTCAAAAATATATTTGTTTGCATTTTTTATAAAATCTATAATAATTATAAAAAACAAGACTAAAGATTTTCGCACACTTTATTTACTATTTGTAACGTATGTTTCGCCAAACTTTGGCTTCCTCAGATGTGGGTACTTACTACTAAATAATCATTGCAAGCTGGGTGATTAAATATGTACACAATAAGGGTGGTTGTAATATTTACAATAAATTCAAAAGTGGGGAGTTGTTGCCTTCGGTTTGGTCGTTGAGCAGGGTTCCTAATTTTTTATATTTATTACTTTCTAGGTTCTCCAATAATGTTAACTTATAGCTCTTATTTTCTAAATGAATAATTTAAATACAGTTGTTGAACATATGACATTCTTCTGTGACATGGTTTGCATAGGTGGAGTCTGTCTTATTCTTTATATAGCTGTTTTAGTGGTCGGATAGACGTTTATTGAATCACTCCCCACTTTTGAATTTATTGTAAATATTACGACCACCCTTATTGTGTACATATTTAATCACCCAGCTTGCAATGTTTATTTAGTAGTAAGTACTCACGTCTGAGGAAGACGAAACATATGTTACAAATAGTAAATAAATTGTATGAAAATCTTTATCTTGTTTTTCTAATGAAGATGGATTTTCATCAAGTAAAGATCGAAACTATCAAATCTTCGAAATCTATAACATATATTTTTTTCAAATTTAAATAAGGGGTTGAATATTGTCGAAATTTAATAAATAGGATGTCAAAATTTATCACTAATCAACTGCATACGTGGTTTAGCCTGTTCAGTTTTGAATATGTATTTACTGACTTTAGTGCCACCTTCAAAGTTAACATTGATATTTTTATATTGTGTGACTGTGTGACTGTGTGACTGTGTGACTGTGTGACTGTGTGACTATGAATACCGATATGGTTTTATTATTGAATTACTGAATGCTGTCCTAATATTTATGCACAATTTTCGTTTTAACAGTATGTTGGGTGCTCCAAATTATTAAATAAATATTTGGCAAAAACTAAAAAAAAATAACATGACAAATTGAAACAACTAAAAATTTTCAAAATAAATAATCCAACTTCTCCAAATTTCAAATCTTTATGTCCACCGGTTTAGGCTGTGCGTTGTTTGTCAACCATCACTCACAATACTGCTTTATATGTCAGATATAGGTTATTATGCAAACCAAAATTGTTAAATGTGATACTGAACAACTCTTCTTGTGATGAAGTTACGCCCTTAAATAAAAAGAAGGTTCTGGAAAACAGACAGATGGGCAACACTGCCACAAAATAGGCTACGGATCCCTTAAAATGGGTTGAAATCATCTACGTATACAAAAACTTCAACTTTTCCCCTTTTATACCGCTCGTTTTCGTCGGAGATTAAATAGAGAACAGCAAAGTTTTAATGAGATGTTTATAGTTGTACCATTCATAGGAAAACTCCTGAAAAATAATAATAGTAAATTTTTAAAGCGATGTGCAAAATAAATAAAACCATATGTAAATATTTAAGAAATATTAAAAATAACTTTCATTATACTTTAAAAAAAAAATAAATTAGTATAACGATTGTTTATTTTATTTGTATTATAATATGTTAATGTAAAAACTATATCGAACCGAGGTAAAGTGAAGGTACAAATCTTGCATTCAATTTCGGGTTTATTTCTCCAAGAGCATCAGATCCCTCTCGAAAGGGCTTATTAGTATAGTTATATATTACTTTGATACACAATAGTTTTCCACGATTTATAAATATATTAAACAAAGTAACTTAAACTTATGATTTTAAAATTAAACTTGCACTGTCAGTAATTGCTGTCATCTAGTGGATTTTAGCCGCTACAGAAGATATCAAACTAGACAAGGCCTCACGGAGGTATTTAAATACGTCCAGCTAAATCAACAACGCAGCCTACATACGTGAATTCACGCAAAGCTTAAAAATAACAATTATTATGCTTTTGGTCAGAAATTTATCGAATCTACCAGACACGGATCGTGATTAGATTAGAAGCTCATTAGCGTGCCATAGGTAGTCTTGATAAATTACTGACCAAGTCGAAATGTTGCGGAAAGAACAGTTAATATAATAACAACATAGAGGCAATTGTTGCCATCTAGTGGATTTTAGCCGCTACAGGATGATATTAACTGTGCTTTACGTAAATTTCGACTGTGTCAGTAATTTATCGAGATGCTGATGAGCTTCTAACAAAAGCGAAATCGCGATCCGTGTCTGGTAGTTTCGAGAAATTTCTGACCAAAAGCATAATAAGTGTTAAAAGTATAAATTTTGTAACTGTAAACTATAAGTATAATAACAAGTTTATTATATCATGATATTAAATTCCGTTCCACTCCTGAAAGTTTCGATAGTGTATATGTATATCCAAAATTTAATAACATACACCAAATCGTTTGAAGAACGAAAAAAATATGGATTGTAATATAAGCCTTTTCAGCCTTTATTGTTATTTGTACCAAACGGTATTTTATGAAATAGCTAAGATTTAGAAAGTTTAGTTTGAAATATGCAGCATGTAACAATATACGTATAATTGTGGTTTATTATTTTATGTCTGTGCTATTTTCATATACACAGTAATAATGTAAATAATGCATTTGGAATATTGCCTTTGTTCGCGATACTACCGTCCATCCTGTAGCCTCCTGGTTATCCGTCTTTAACGTCGTTTTTATAGAATAATCGATACCGGAAAGCTTGTAAATTGTGGTTAAGTAAGTATTTGTTTATCGAGTGGAGGAACAATAAAATTTAACGGCTTAAATAATACTTTTAGTAACACTGTGTACACGCGCAATAATCCACCGAGATTGGCTTTTTATGGCGTAATCAACAACGTTTATGTGTCAACTGTAAACCGTTGGAATCGGTTGTATGGCTTGACTCGAAATTTGAATATTCCTTCTTTAACAACAAGTAATTTTGACTGCAATGTTTTCCTTTAAATCGTATACGCAAAACGATAAATTGGATGAAGGATATGACAAATGGAATTTTTAATATTTTCATCTCTGTACCTTTGCATTCTTTTTAGCAAATATTCGCGTTCGCAAATTACAATACTAATTGAATAGTTATTGTTTCAAACGAAATTTAATACGCGATGTTATTCATAACTAGTTTTGTTTATTAAAATTTAAATCATAATGACTTATTTAAACACAAAAATGTCTAACAAATTAATAAGGTACAAAAGTTCACCGAATAAAATTTAGTTTTTATAAGAAACTAGATTAGATGTGCCTATTTAAAGTAATTTTTGCTAGCGACTATTGTGGTACAGAACTTTAAGATAAACTGCACACCAAAGAAATACGAAACAGCAATTATGAATAAGGAAACAAGAAATGTGAAATATTTTTACGTTTACACAGTGAGAAAAGAAAATCTTTTAAAATTTAAGACATGCTATAAACTGTCTTTGGAAATACTTATAAGGTATTCAAAAAAAAAGAAGGCATTAAAATCCTTTTTCGTCTAAATTTTAAGGATCAGAGATCCCACATATCAAACGCATCCTACACAGTAGGCACAACGTACCAAAAGCCATATTCCACGACCGGTGTGTAGGATGCGTTCGAAATGTGGGATCTGTGATCCTTAAAATTTAGACGAAAAAGGATTTTAAAGCCTTCTTTTTTTTTAATATGTTATATCTTCGTCTAAGAATCCATCGGAATCAATAGTGTAATTCAATGCCGGTAGGGATATTAGCCCTCGGGGTAGTTGTTTCGGTTGTTTCCATATTTATATATATTTATAAAGCTAGTTTCTCGTATCAGTGACTTTAACCAAATTGCTTCATTGACACAATTTACATTAAATACTGGTCGTCCCTCATTTTTAATATGCTTTTGCACTTAAAGTCAATACAACTTAAAAACAAAGGCAATTTTCGAGTATGGACTCCCCACCAACCAAACGGGATCAAAACAATACAATACAGCTTCGACAAAACACAGAATCCCTACTAACTTACTTGCTGCCACGAAATAGCGTTTTGAATAAGTATAGACAGCGTAGTAAACACTATCTGTAGAATTTAATTGTTCAATAATGTTCAACAAGGTCCGTTTCTAATAAAGATATCGACTGGTCAAACTGAACCAATGACATAGTTATCTACAGGTTGGTCGGTGTTTTGTCGAAATAAGCTAATAAGAACCAAAGAGTTCGAAATCATGATCCATGCTTGACAGTTTCGGCAGAATACTGACCATCAAGAACATTTATGTTCTATTTGTTTACGGGTCTATCACGTAGATAACTACTTTGTGGATTCAGTTGTTCAGTATGACAAGTCGATATCCTTATTAGTTAATCACCTTGTTGAACAGTATTCATTTTATTATTAATTGATATATTGGTCGAAGTTTTATGAAACTTTTTTTAATAATAAGAAAAATAAGTAAGTAAAATAACTTTTAAATGTTTCAGAATAATTTATTTAACTCTACAATTATTTCGGTATAATTATATATTCAATCGAGGAAACTTTTAATTGTTGTAACTCCATATTCACAAATACAAATAAAACACCAAGTTTTAAGTTACAAAATGATTTATTGACCACAATGATCATTTCGCCACATAGTGGCTCCTTCAGATGAAAGAATCACTAAACTAAAATTATTTATTATTTAAATCCTATAATTTTCACCACTACTAGATGTTATTAATCCTAGGTAATATTCTTTGTGCCTCCCTCCCTCCTTTTTTCGATTTAATTTTAGTTAGTAGGTACCTATATAAGCGATTTTGTAAATAATTTTAGTTTAGCTATTCTTCCATCTGAAGAAGCCACGGTACGGCGAAATGATCATTGTGGTCAATAAATCATTTTGTAACTTAAAACTTGGTGTTTTATTTGTATTTACAATTATATATATTACTATTCATTTTATTTATTATTCATTACGCTGCGCTCTCTGTGTCTTTTTACAGATTATTTGCTAACGCTGTATTATCTAAGATAATAATGGTAGACTTTTTTGATTTTAACATTTACTACACCAAATTTAAAAAGCATTTTGATTTTTATTATTAACACATTCATTTATTATTATATTTTGCAATTACTAATAAAGTAATCCGGAGTAATGAGATTTTAATATTTGAATCAAAAATAAAAGTTCGCGTTTGATGCAATATAAACTGCGTGCACAATAACTATAATTTCGTTATTTTTATTTTATTACTGTGGGAAATATTTCTATTTTTTTTGTGGTATCAGTTGATCATTCATCGATTTTAAGAAGCGTGAAAATGTAGGTTGTATAGAATAGAACTATGTAAATTTTTTATATAGAAAAGTGAAGCTTTTCTCGGTCGTTAGGATAAAAAGCTCCCGGCTTTCCGGTTTAAAAACTGCATGACTTTTTACCTACGAGCTTTAAAAAGGTGTATAAGTTTCCACGTAACGGTTGAGATTGCGGAAACGGCACGGAAAATCCCTTTCACACTTATACATTATTTAAGTTCACTTTTTAACGCTTCATTTAGATTCTTCAGTTGGGATTTGGTCGCTTTAATGATTGCACATTCCAATGTCGGAAAGTTTCGCGTCTACGGAACTGAAAACTCGTTCTTCATCGTAAAAAAAAACTGCGGGTATTAATTTCCACAAATATTAAAAGAAAAAAATATAACCAGTGGCGGAACGAGGTCAGGCGAAAAAGTCTAATTTTGCACGGCAACTGTCGAATAAACGAAACGGGGTGGCTTCCAAACGTTCACGTTTCAAGATCAATACCAACGTGTAAGTGCGGAGCACCACTGAAATGTATCCCTGAGTAGGGTTGAAATTCGATCCCGCTTTCTACAAACGCGTGCCAGGTATTCGATTCTTGCTGACTAACGGATTTTTTCCACCAAACCACAAAAGGTACCTACTGACTTTTTAAATTGTCTAATTTGTTAGCTGTTCTTTTTGCTGTTTTAAAAAATAAAGGAATAACAATAAGAAGTTAGGAAATATAAGACAATTTGAAGTTGGAATTCATTTCATGTTGATTTATTCGTCAGTAAATACTAATGTGCTTATTATCACGACTTAGAGTATTAAAACAAATTATCATACATTAAAAAAATAAGGGTTACGTGACTCTGGCTTAACAATATTGATTATTATAAATCTTGGGCAGTTTATGAGCTCCTAATTTGTGACCTCAACGCCAAATTAGGCCCTATAAATCCTTTTTTGATATTTTGGGCTATTTATTGTGTCAGTTTCACGGGCGTACTGTGGCTTGTGGTTTGTCATATTTTCCACAATATACCGAATTTTTAAAAAATAAAATAAGAACGTATGTAACACTTATCAGTTTAAATAATGTTGTCTTATTTCAAAACATATTGGAAAATAAATTGTTCTGCATCGTTTAAGACCAAAAAATACGCCTTACCGAACATTTGCAGGAAATTTCGTTTTAAAGTCATTATTAACGTAGTGTTATTTTTATCGGAAGTGTTAAGACATTAAAGAAAATTGAAAAATACGTTATGTTTTTCCAAATTTTTTATTTAAAAACTAATTTTTATTTCCTTCGTACAATATGCGACTTTTCAAGTCTAAAAACAAGTGGTGTAACCGTATATATTCTTTTGAAATTTATTAGTTCAAATTGTTCTGTTGGGCACCTATTGGCAATCAGAGAATCTGACAATGTCGCGCGTCTACATGTCAATGATACAAGTACAAGTTTGAGGGTGAGTTGTCAGCCAATTGCGCACATACTCCTCTACTTCTTCATATCTTTCAAACATTTTGCCTACAAGGGCGTGAACAAAAAATAATTACAGGGTGACAAATCAGGGCCATAAGGAGGATGCTCGAGGCTCGAGGGTTTCCCAGCCCATTTCTTCCAATTTATTCCTTGTCAAAACTGCGGTGTGTGGCTTAACGGCAAGCCATGATGGAGGATGACGTTCCGAATGAGTATACCCCCATACCCCGTTGTTTGCTTTGATACGCAATTTTTGTCGACTGTAGACTGTAACAACTCAGAATAGTAAACCGCATTCATTTTTTGTTGATCGCGAAGAAAATCAATGAGTAAAACTCTCTTTTGTGTCAAACAAAACAGTCGCAAGCACTGGCTGGTTTCCGTCTAAGAGAAGGGTTTTGGCTTTGACAGGGCAGCCTTCATCCTTTCTTCGCCATTTTTAATTCGGGAGTATAGTGGTGGACCTAAATCTCATCACAAATGACGATACGCGTCAAAAAATGCCTCAACCTCGCCTTCTTGACGAAATCGATTCAAAAGTCTTTCACTAATCTCCGACCTGACTTATTAGTTGTTTTTGATTTTCGGTCAACAACCTTGGAACCCAGCGCGCACTAATTTTTCTAAAGTATGCGATGATCATCATCAGTGATGATGGATTGAACACTCCCATAACCGGTACCCACTTCTGATAAGATTTGTTCAATGGCTAACCGGCGATCACCATTACCTTCAACAAGCTCTCGAATAACACGGATGTTGTTATTTGTTATTTGTGACCATGACTTTCATTTTCGACACGTTATCGCCCATCCCTGAATTCTCTGTTCTCTGACCTACGTATGCACTCGATTCTGAGACAGTCTAGCATCCTCAAACTGTTCCTTCAAACGAGTGAAAATTTCTGATGGTTTAACGCCTTCATTGTTTAAAAACTTCATGCGTTGTGCAACTGAACGTAGAGAAGGTAAGGTGCCCTGTGCTCAGCCATGGCTGTACTGCGGATAGAACCGAGCGCTGCTGCTACCTAAATCGGTTTCCCCCTCCTCATAAACCAAACAATACTTGAGCATCGAATCCTCTAGATCGGAATTACGTGCTAAACTAATTAGTAAAATTACCGTTTATATTTGATTTACCCTCGTACTTTTCCCTTATACTCTCCACAAATGACATGTGATATGTACAAGTGGAGTTAGAAATGTTGCCAATTTTCTTCATGCAACAGAAACGTTAGTCAAATTAAATGTTAAATATTATTTAATAATATTTAATTATAAATTTCTTTTCCAAAATTCTATAATTAAGGCAATTTAAGTTTGAAAATTATTTAGATGCAGCATGTTATCTGACGTTGTATACTACATACTTACAATTGGTTTGTTAGAAAAATATGCGAATCTTGAAAACTGTATCTTTATCCTCTTTCAATACGTTTCCTATTGGTTTACTTTGATTTTTTTCAATAATTTTGGTTTTTTTTTCAAATAAAACGATGGGAAACATCCGAATGTATCGAAAGAGAATAAAAAAGGAATTGAGTGACAAAATAAAATATGGTAGGTGTTATTTGAAAAAAATTAAGTTATTCGTGTTTAAAGTTTTTAAACTTTGTTTGTTTTACTGAACGCCCTGTATAAATTATGAAGTTCAATTTTGGCATGGCATTAGCCTTAAGATTTGACTATAACTAGTAACAACTTCAATTTATAGTTTGGGTTGCGGTAGCGATCCTTTTTTTTACTGTAAATTAAATTATGTCATAAACTATTTATCGTAGGTAGACAGTTGAAATTATTTTAGATAAAAATAATGCTTGATAACCATGAACAAAGGCGTTGATCTGGGCTGATGGGCCGTGGTGGAACGGAACTTGTAGATCCAAACGTTTCGACTGCAACTTCGGCAGTCATCTTCAGTGAGCAGCTTGATTCCTAGGTCGAAGATTGTACCTCGGAGTTTCAGTAGCAACTGAGAATTGCCGAAGTTGCAGTTGAAATGTGTGGATCAACGCCTTTGTTCATTCGATTCCGGCCGTGAAAGCCTACGTCATTACTTGATAATCGTATTCCCATGTTTTCCTAAAATGTCTAATGTTCTACTCAGTTTGAATAATCCTGTATATGAGTAGATTGACCCATCGATGAGATATTATCAAAACGTTTTTATAACCACCGTGTATATTCCAAAGAAAATCTCTACCTTATTCAGCTTCATTTATAATAAACGTTTTCGAACAAAAATATCGACTTCCCATAGGCGCCTGTGATTCGACTATTCGGCAATATTTTCGCAAGAATATAGTCGCATCTACCCTACGTGTCTACTACCCTCCGTGATACATCAAGAATCGTCGTCGTATTATTAGGGACATCAACTTCCATCAACTCGATTTCAGAAGAACGTCTGGAAATTATGAGCTCAAATAAAAACCGCCATGACTTAGCGACATAATCCGTTTTGTGAATTTATTACGAGACAGCTCGGGCTGTCAGAAAGCGTTTACGTTCGCCATCGATTTATTTAAGAGATTGGTTCGGAAGGATACCGCCGTCGCCATGCCCTTCTCCATTGAGCCTCCGTTTTCACTCTCATGTCACTGTTGATGACCGGTCGGCCCCGGGCTATCGTAAGGGTGAAAGATACGGGTTTCTCGGATCATTGGTAATATTCTCTTTGTCAAGATATTTTTTGGTCGAATCTAATATCACGGAAGGCCGAAAAAGATAAAGCCTCTTATTCATGTACAAACACTTTATGAATTGTATCTGCTTAAAAGAATATACAATTTTATTAAAGCTACACAACCCTTTGGTAAAACTAGTCTTGTGTAGTTTAAATTTGTTCGATATTTTATTTGTTGTATGTATCAGTTCATAATGAAAGACACCACACAGCGTTTATTAACTTTGTTGGATAATAATCACAAACATAATTCCAGTAATTAAATGAATAAGAAATATTGATTTTTATATTCATTTACTCTAGTGGTAAAATCCCTACCTGTCTGGCCGATGTAAAAGGCATCACAATTGAGGCAGTCCAGTTTGTAAATTTTACCACTAGACTAAATGAACAAAAAAAATCGATATTAAACAATAAAAAATGTACTAGTATAGTTGACCACTGTATCCTAAATGAACAAAGGACAAAAGTTGAACTACCTTGAAATGGTAGAAATTGTAAAAGCTAAAAATAAACTACGTAATATTACTAACGATCAGGTAGATTTTTGGGTGTCACCCTTAATAAGATCAATTACCGAGCACATTTAATGCTTGGAAATCCCAAGAGCCTCGCACAAACCTGTATAAAATCATATTGTCTTTACATTCCTTGATAATGAACTGAGAAGTTCGAAACATATGTCCGATATTTTGAATAAATTTAGTGAAACAAAAAACAAGTATTATTGTTTACTAAACCTATTGAAATAACTAAAACAAGAATACTTTGAAGATATACATAATAAATTAACGATATCAGTGTTTTGCACAAATATTTTACATTAGAATAAAAGTGAATTACTGAAGAAAAGTTCTTGATCAAAATCGTCAGAATTGGATCGCGATTTCGAAATCATTGGTTCTCATGAGCGCGTCGTTTTTAGTTCCGACAGAAGAACAACCAATTTACATACTATCTTGAAACTAATCTTTGAAACGTCACTATCACCTATCTTGCGACAATTAAAACGTCAAATACTATAATTTATTTTGTAGATAAGGCGAAAACGTCATGTGCAAAAATTATACCATGAATTTTGTTCCATACTCCATTCAGAAGATGACCTTGAATACGGATTAATAGTTTACCCCTCGAAAAAATTGTTTTAAGTAAACTTGATCCTGATTTTCGCTGGGTAAATTATTAAGCAGGGGACATTCTTCCGAATGTGAAAATGTAAAAAACTCCTTAGGAAAGTCTTTGAACATTAGCACGAACTTTTCGCCTTGAAACAACACCCATAATTTTAAAACACTGACTTTCACATTTCAGTCATAATCGTGTATTTTGTTAAAAATGTATAAACTAAAATGTTTTAACAACTCAAAAGCAAACACGTTTCAATGAGGCCTTTCTATATTATGTCATAAATTTGGAAATTCGCTATTTTCGACAGGAGGCTGGTATCTACCCTTTTTCGATTCAGAAGTATTTTTAATTCTCTTGTTCTCATTTAGAAGGAGTACAACATTATTATCAGAAGAAAAGGAACATTTACAAGTCAGTTTCATTTACCATTACTCTTACTATACTTGTTTTTATTAAAAGAATATTCTTGGACAAGTACAGTGTGGAAATAGAGTGAATCCTACGAAAGAAAACAGGTGAAACAGGAAAAACGTAATAAGGCATGACACGTTGACATGAAATTTGATTAAAGCAGTTACGCCTATTTTCCTGCCTTTATAAATAACGTTTCTCTTCGTGATCCATTAAGATCGACCGTCTGAAGGGAGAAGAAATTAAGTATTTTCACTTAACCGTTCTGTAAATGAAAAAGAGAAGCCTCAGACTGGGATAAAAAAATTTGTTTGATTAAACCATCGTTTTAATGGGAAAATTAAAACAGAAGTAATGTTGTCACCAATTTACGAATTTTTACATTTTAGCATCTGTCGAAATAATATTTTCGAGACTGAATAAATTGGTTTAATTTTCTTACTAAATTTATAGTATTTCACAATAAGTGCCGCAAAAATGTTTATTAAAACTGTTGGGTTAACAAATATGGTGTTAATATTTAAAAAGACTGCTACCTACCGAAAAGAGTCAAAACGCGTACAGCTCAGTATAATGTAGACATTATGTAAAAACCCTTCAGGTGATTCTCATTAAAAGGCAAAAAGTTAACATCAGTGGAAAATGTATAAATCAAATCAGCTAAAGATTCAAAATCATATTCGGTAAATAAGTATACTGTACTTGATACAACTCCTACTAAATAGGTGGGGTAACTAATAACTATAAATGAAAATATATAATTATAATCTTTAGTATTACTTAGCTTCTCTTAGTAAGGGTATGAAGCATCTCCTGAAACAACATTGTCGAGTTTGATTGAATAACATATCCCTCTTTTTTTTTTAAAGCGCGCCTTTCCATGTATTTGTTCTTTCCATATATTTCCATTATTTTGCGTGTGTTCGCAACATTCTAATAACAGATGGGCTGAAAAGTCCCAGGCTTTTTTTGTTCAAAATTGGCTTTATTCATCAACGTAATCCCCATCAAGAGCAACACAAAAATTCCAGCGCCGTTCTAACATTTTAATACCACTTTTGTAGAACAATTTATTTGTTGCCTCAAAATAGGCTTCAGTTTCAGCGATAACCTCTTCATTCGAGCGAAATTTCTTGCCGGCGAGCATTTTTTTGAGGTCTGCCAACAGCCAGTAGTCGCTGGTGGTAGTATCCAAATCTTGAGAATATGGTGGATGTTAGAGCAATTCGAAGTTCAATTCATGTAGTTTTGCCATTGTTTGATGACAAATGACTTGTGACACGGTGCATTGTCTTGAAACAATTTTTTTTTCTTTGCCATATGCGGTCGTTTCATTGCAATCTCGGCCATCAAACGCTCCAATAATGCTATATAATTACTACAATTCACTATTAATGGTATTTCCCTTCTCAAGATAGAAAAATAGCTGATGAATATAACACCACGCACATCCCAAAATACCGAGGCAATAACCTTTCCAGTCGATTGTTCTGCTTTCGAGCGCTTTGGGTGAGGTTCACCATTTCAGCAACTGGTCCACTCAGACGATAATCGTTTTGATTCCGGAGTGAAGTGGTGATGAAGTGATCCATGTTTCATCCATCGCCACATATCGACGCAAAAATTCCGGTTTGTTACGTTTAAACATGGCCAAACTCCAAACACTGCTCAGAATCATCAACACGTTCTTGTTTTTGGCCAACAGTGAGCAAACGCAGCACCCACTTTGAACAGAGCTTTCTCATAGTCAAATGCTCATGCAATATCAATATAAAGCCAACACGTTCATTTGATATTTTTACGATGTCGATGTCAGCTAACTCACGCAATTTCTCTTTTCGAACAAATTTTAACTGCTGTCTTTTGAATGTTAGTAATAACTGAAAAAGGGACGAATGCAATAAAACTAGCGCCATCTATGTGTTAGGCCCGGGGCTTTTCAGCACATGTGTTACATATTGTACGTATTCTTCCATATTACCGCAAATTCTAAGAGAGAGCTTTTGTGTTTAGTTCCTAAACTAAACCTAATACTTATGTTATTTCCAATTCATTCTTTTTTTGGTATCTTTTATGTTGTGAAATTTCCAATGCATTCAGCACTACATATTTTTTTATATTCTTTTGAAAAATTTTCTTCCTTTCTAGATTATTACTTGTTTCCTTTGTATTGCACATATACCGTATTCGTTTTTCTTTTTTTAATTTTTTTTTTATAAAGTATTAGTTATTCCTTCTCTTCTAGACTTTTTTTCCTCAATTTCTCCCACTTCTCTATTGTTTCTGTTTATTCATGCCTCGGAGCTTTTTATTTTTACTTTTATACGTTATTTTATCAACTTATTACCGTCATTTTTATTCTTTCTTTTGCGAACTTTATATCCCTAATCTAAATTTACTTATCCTCATCAAAATAACAAGCTCCGTTCTGTAAAGGTCATTTTTATAAAGCTGACTTTTTTAAGTGGATAGATTTGGGAAAACCTAAAGAATAGTCTTGTTTTAAATCGCGTTCTTGTTAATCTTATAGGTCTTAAGATTAACTAGTTTTGTTTTTTGGCAAGACCAAAATCGACAATTCAAGACCACTAGCAATTTTTGTTCAGAAAAAATTTAACGATAAATGTAGTGGTTAAAAGTAACAGCTGAATCAATCCAATTTTTAGCTTAAATTTAGGTTGATTCCTATTAATAGTTTGAAGGGTAAGCCAACAAGCATTTAAAGAACGCATACACGATTCCATATGGATTCAACGTTTTCCTTTAAAGGTACTGTACCCTAAAATTTTAACAAAGGCCGCTTAAACGTTTAGTTGACGAATAATGAATGAGCAAAATTAAATTGAAACCGTTAATCTCCCATGCAATTGTTGGTGGACTGTGGATGGGTGGCATGGCAGCATAAAACGCGTATTATCTAAAATTACAATCAACGCAATCGCTCGCTAGGTTGGTATGGAGAAGTAGAAGCAGTTTGGGGGTGTAGTTAGGAAACCGGCACACAGGCTACTCGTTCCGACCATTTTATATTATACGATATCCCGCGACCCGGACACACAAAGCCCCCTTATAAGCGGTCGAGGCCGAGAAGAGGAACACACATGTGAATTTTAATAAGCGAACCGCGTCGTCGTGGTTGTTGTGTACTATGCTGGGTGTACGACGCAATACCGTCGCGACGTTCTACCGGATTAAATACGGTCCTGCAAAGTCAAAGCAATTTCGACGGGAAATTCGGACGAGAAAATATGATCAAAGGGACTATATTTAAAGTAAATTTAAATTACGAAATGGCCTGACAAAAAATTCCTTACTTAATATAAATTACATAATTAATTAATTTAAAGGTGTTGAAAATTTTCGTTACCAACATCAATTAACATTTTTTATATTCTTAATATTACGTTTCGTAGCCTCTAAATAAACATTATTGTTTTGGTATTCTCAGTGTTACTTACAACTATTTATTCATGATTTTATAATACGACTAGTTGAACCCGTTCAAATTTGACTAGATGGTCAAATTTGTCGGTGGTTCATACAACTTACATTTTAATGATGGCTATCCTGCATGCAATTAGTACCGAGCGGCGTGATCTAGTTGTTTAGATCATTGCTTAGCATTCGGAAGGTCACCCGTCCAAATTATCTGCAGTTCCCTTGGGTCTGTTAGGCAAATTCTGGAGCAGTCATATTCCATAGATAATCTGTTCTGTCTTCATTTCGTCCCTCTCATATTTCCCTCCCTAACCACACCACCCACCCATTCCCACCATTCCTAAAAGGAGGCTTAAAACGGTCTTAAACCCTACTCTCCGGCTTTGCACTACAGTATACGTCGAAGGAACTGGCCGCCTACCAGTATGAGTAACTGGTGGAAATAAAACAAAAAAAGTTTTTTATGCAGTTAGTAGTTCTTTAGTGCATGGCACTTTACCAATCAGGGGAACCTTATCTACCATAACATAATGTAAATCCTTCCTGCATAGCATTTTAAATATGAGCCAATAAATGAAACACAAATACCGCAAGCATTGTATACCAAACAATACTATACTATAAATTAATTATATTATTACCAACTTAACATTTTTGTTAATAATACGCAAAATATTTTTATAAAATATGTATTGTATATTATTTGCAATGTAGTTCACAACTGTTGGCGAAACGTCCCACCCCTATTAGATGTAATGCATTATTGTATTGAAACACGCTCAACACAATTGTATCACGCCAACAGATCGTTCGATTTATCGAGATCTATAGACTACAAAATTAATTCTTTCACTACAAATACCATCTTAGTTGATGGATTGCGTATCACATTTATTTTTTATTTTTTCAAAATAAAAGGGAAAGGCAAAAAATTGAGTAACAAAAAACTAGGATTGTTCAACTAAAAATTTATTGTTGTCAACAATATTGTTTCAACCCTTGCGGGTCATTCTCAAGAGAAAAATTTGCTTATAAAATTCAAACATGTACACAGAAATAAATATAAGAGGAGACTGTGGTGATTGAAATAAACAAAAGGAAATGATTTTACCCCAAACTAACGCAAGACGTTTGCGTTGAAAATGCTCACGATTAGTAAGTGAGCGAAACACGTGTTGTGGTTAGTTTGGGGTAAGGCCATTTATTTTCTTTTGTTTATAAACACAGAATTGAATTTTCTAGTTAAAATAACTTATAAATAACAACGGTGATTAACAATAACAGGTAAATTAAGTATTTGGAAAATCCACTATTAATAGAGTTCTAATATTGTTGACAATGTTTTGATTATTTGTAATATTTATGACTTTTGAACAGAATGAATTAATTTAATAAAATAAATTACCATAGCTTATATGACGGGGCATTCAAATAGGAAACTATCGACCTTATGATCACATTGTCTTTATGAATTTTAAGTAACCCATAAAGAATCGGGCTTGACGGGTTCATACATTTAAATTTAAATAAGTCTTTATCAGAGAATATAAATTTACACTTATTGATAAGCTCCAAAATTATTTTTTGGGATTGTAGTGAGGGATCGTTTTGCAAATTAGAAAATACATAAAATTTGACAGTAGCAAGTTGTAATCTTAGTATTACTATTAAGTCTGAACGTTATTTGTTTTCAGAATCCTTAAAAGCACATTTTTCATATATTCAATTAATTGTTTTTTTTTATTCGTATTAAGTCCACATCTGCATTCCTAAATAAAATTTAAGGTTTTAAAATACCTACCTTAAATTTTGTTAAAGTTGACTATACATTTTGACGAAATATATGACTGTATCAAAATGGATGTATCTAAAGGATGGCTGAACAAAAGATAATGCAGAAGAACATTCTCAAGTGAGGCATACAAACACATTGAGTTGCTCAAACGGGAATTCATTTAGAACATTGTAATATCTACTTACTAAATTCATATATAAACCGTTGTTATAATTTCTGATCGTGAGGATTCTCATTGAAATACATTTCGGCGACAGCACTGATAGAGCAGAGTTGAGAACAAACCTAATAAATAATTTATTGAGCTTTTAGTTTGTCATAGCTTGCTGAGAACCGCGTTTGCTTCCATTGTTCTTTTTTTCTCATTACTTCTACGTGCCTAAGACGTATCACGGATCTGTAAGATTCTTTGTAGGTAAGAAGAATGCGTTTCGCATTGCAAATGAATCGAACGCGATTGCAGCTCATCCGCTTCAATTCGCAATGCAATTCCGAATGCCAATAAACTGGCTGACAGAGTTACGACGCCGCACCGGTGCCGTCGTATCGTGAGCTTTCCATGTTGCTGCGGAGGCTCTTCTTTCTTATTTAAACTCCCAACTACCACTCTTTCCGTCTACTTCTACCCTCATCCCTTTGTACACGACCCCTAATTGAAGCTCAAAGGTTCAGTAGATGCGCTTGATTCAAATAACTAATTTTATAGATGAGAAAGGTGAAAGGAGAAAAGCACCGACTCTTCTTACTCTTCTAAGTCTGCATTTTCATCGGCTGCAGAATTATTACGGATAATGCTAATACGAGGCATGTTTTCTAAGTAAGTACCGTTATGAAATTAATAAAAAACGACAAAGATATCTTAATAATTTTATTTTTACATGAAAGCCTGTACCTTAATCTACTTTTCTACATAATTTCCTTCAATATTGAGGCACTTGTTATAACGTTTGACCAGTGACCAGTTTTTGAATACCCTACTCATAGAACTCTGCCGCCTTTTGTAATCGTCTTGAAGACGCTGACCGCCCAGATGTTTCTTCAAGTGCAGGAACAAATGGTAGTCACTGGGTGCCAGATCAGGGCTGTACGGAGGATGATCTAGAGTTTCCCAGTGAAAATATGTGATGAGATCTTTAGTCCGATTAGCCACATGCGGACGGGCATTGTCATGCACATTTGTGCGGCCATATTTAAATGCTCTCACCCACTTCCTTGCCATTCCATCACTAATAATGTTTTGTCTGTAAACTGCACAGATCTAACCATAAATATCAATCGGTTTTAGTCCTTTAGCACTAAGGAATCGTATAACAGCCCGGACTTCACAATCTCACTCACTCACTCACGATTATCGGAGGCATCTTAAACAATACCTACCTGCTTCTATTAAACTGCGTTTAGTACAGACAGCGTAGTAAATCCCAACTGTAGAAATTTGATGACCACCAAGAACTTTTTTGTTCAATGTGCGTAACTGTCTATCACGTAGACGGAGCTACGCTGTAGGTCAGCTTGACAAGTCGATATCCTTATTAGAAATGGACCTAGTTGAAGAAGCAAATTTCTACAGATGGCGTTTAATACGCTGTTTGTACTTGTATATATATTTTCAAAGAGGCTTTACTTCATAATGGCATAATTCCACTAATTCTGTATCGAACACCTTTTTCGTTTTTGGATTAAACAACTGGTTATTATATGGAAATTAAAAGTCCGTATTGATTCCAACGGAACAAGTCCATTAAAGGTTTAACACGATTAATTTCAATCACTTTCGCGAAGTTTTGGGAAAGCATCTGACCTGGTGCGATATAAGGTGACAGTACTGGGTTGATAAGTTTACAAAAGCGCAAAAAAGAGAGTTTGCGCCATTAGCGAGGGCGGCAGTCGACTAAATTGGCCCCATACATCAGGAGGGTTTTGCTGTCACTTGGTGTCTTGTCGTCCATGGGGAAGCGCGGTCCACTGATTCCCAATAACCGGGGGCGACAGTGCAAGATGGATCGGTCGGCTATCGCTAACCGGTTTGCATTCGCGGTTAAAACAACCCCGATTTGAACACACGCAAAAATGCCAACTTTTTAAAGTGTTCTCTCCATGGACATCACTAGTGTTATTTAACAGTATGTATAATGTAAACATGTACAGTTATAGTTCCTGAATAGTGAGGTGGTATAGCCATCATGTAACTCTAAGATTTTCGAAATATTTTTTTCATTTTGAACAGTAGATATTTTAATTCGGTTACTTTACTACTACAGTAGCGTTTGCAGTGCTTGTTAAAAGAAGCTGATAAAAAGATACTTCTTTTAATTTTAATCAAATATTATTTTATTATCTATATATTTTAATTTTTGTTCGATCTGGTTATGTGCCTACCATATAGCTGGCTACGCCGTGGGTTCAGTTGAACTGGTCGCTGTCCTTATTAGAAAAGGACTTTGTTTAACATTACTGAATCCAACAAATAAGTAGCAAATACCTACAGATGGCGTTCACTACGCTGTTTATATTTATTTATATTTTAAATATAAATATAGAATCAACAGAAATAACTATTCCGAGGGTAATACCCCTACCGGCATTGAATTACACTGTTGATTCCGATGTATTTTTAGACGAAGATATAACATATCCAAAAAAGAAGGAATAAAATCCTTATTCGTCTAAATATTAAGATCAATGATCTTACATTTTGAACGAGTCCTACCAAGTAGGCACAACGAACCGAAAGCCATATCCCACGACCGGTTTCGACCTATCGGGTAGGGGTATTAGCCCTCGGAGTAGTTGTTTCTGTTGATTCCATATTTATATTTATGTTATATTTATAATATAGCCTGTAAAGGTCTTTCTGCCAGCGCCCACCTGATGAGACCCGATAGGTTGAAACCGGTCGTGGAATATGGCTTTCGGTTCGTTGTGCCTACTTGGTAGGACGCGTTCCAAATGTGAGATCTTTGATCTTAATATTTAGGCGAATAAGGATTTTAATTCCTTCTTTTTTGAATATGTTTATATTTTATTTATTGCTTTGCTATTATTTCCAGTTTCCAATTTTCTGTATACTTACGTAACGTACTCATCCGTTTTCTTTACATAATATGTCTGTAGTAATATTACACACATGTGCCATACAAATTATTGTTTGACAAATTATGTCGCAGGATTGGGCCACAATTCTGATTTCCACGTACCTGTCAAGAACCCTTATCCGTCTAGTAACGATACGCAATGTCCTCGGGATATTCTTTCTGTGGGCATACTACCCGGTGGTCCTGTCGAATAGATGGCCGTTCGAAAAACAGTCGAACTAGTTAATTAGACGATGTTTCTTCCGTGATTAATGGCCAATTCCAAATTGTAACCTCTCGTTCATCAGTTGTTTATTTAACCCTTTTGTTTCACAATGTGAAAAGAAGGGCTATTTTACGTTTGGAAAAAACACGTGAATGTGGTAAATCGCTATTTATTTTGACAGTGCTATAACTCAATCCGCTTTCAGTTCTTTTACAGATATTAGAAGGAAAAGGAATACACCGTTATACAATTTCTGACAAATCCAAATACTATGCCTAAAATGCTGAAACATTATAAATTCTCCAGAAAGCGCTTATTATCTAACAGAATTCTTATACCTCATCAAACTAACCATTAGTGTGTGTAAATTTTGTGAAACTACATGATTCATATAATTCAAATAAAACACTGAAAGTTTCACTATATAATTTAATCACAACTCGACAAATTGTTTCGGCCGATTGAGCCATTAAAAAGATTACTAAGGTCTAAAACTGACAGGAACTAGAATTTGTATAAAAGTGGAGGGGAATTATGTTACCAATTCTGTTTGGTTGTTCACCAAATTATTTTTCTTTTCTAGAGCGCTTTTATAACTACTTTTAGATATTACTAATAACTTTGAAATTTGTACCATCAAACGAGGATATTGATGATGACGTATCTTTTGGATTGTTATGATTTATTATTTACCCCGCTATATTTTGTATTTACATGTATTGCCTTCCATTTTGCTTGGTTAATTAAGACATATAGTTCAGCATTCAACTAGTCATTCAGGTACAGTAAGTGACATTTTAGAAGAGTCAAAATTAGTAAAATCTGTCGAAAACGATCTTTTCATTTGTAATCTTGTCAGTCTGACGAATTTGTATTTCACTTCATTTTGAACAATTCTCCATTTATTAAGACGTTGAAATTTATTGTTGCTAGGATTTTAAAACCAAAACAGTGAATTTTTCCGAAATTAAACAAGTATTTTGGCGTGCAACGTACAACGTTTCTACATTTTCTATTGGTCCTTCGAGCCGGATCAGTTCGTACCTCCATTGTATAAGATTAAAACTATTATATTAAGGCGTTCTATGTTTGTTTTGTAGTCTGTTAAACTCAAAGATATTAAAATAAAGAACAATAAATTCATTTTTACACAATCCAGCTGCAGAAATTTTGCATTCAACTTTGTAGAAACTCATATTCATCTTTTAACAAATATGTACCTACATACATATATGATTCGCCTTTCGTTTTGTTGCGTTTCGTTTGTTTGTTTTTTTTTTCGCATAAAATCGAAAACTTTAAGTGGCAAGTTTTCTTGAGAAAAACAAAAGGCTACGTCGTGACGCATAAACATCATTCCTGTCGCCCGAAAAGTCCAACGGAACTTATCTAATCGAAAAAGATTCCCTTTCCGAAACCTCAGCCTACAAGTTTTCCCAACACTTCGGCAAACCTCACGCGAACTATTTGAATTTAAATTGGCAACACTTCGACTTCGACTTGGCTCTACGTTTCCCCGATTCGAGGGACGGCGGTGGTGCTGATGGCGGCAGAGTGGTGCGAAGACCCTTGGGAATCGACGTCGAGAGCTTCGCACAACCGACTCCTTCGAGAACGCCCTGACAGAACCCTAACAGACATCACAGCCATAATATTCTCCGCACCCGAATATGAACGATGCTGCTAGGTGTGAAACGCAATGTCACCCCAGGGACGCGGGGATGATTGCTCGACAACGACAACTGAATCATGGCTAGATTAGATGGAACGTCGCGCCGGACCTATTTATTGATTTACTACAAATGTTATCAAGAAAACACTTTTCGAAAACGGAAAATGAATTCACCAATCATAAATAGTTTTATTACTGCATTTACAAATTATACAGAAATAAAATTGTTTCAAATTATTACATTTCATAATCACCATAGTTCTTATTATTTCATACAAAATGTAAAATATATTTTTAATATTTATATTAAATTATATATATATTATTTATATTATTATATATTAATAATTTACTTTAATATGGTGTAGGTTTAATGGTTTCATTTTCTTTTCGTTTTATTTCTCGTCCTTTAAAATATTTTCCAGTTTTCCTATCTTGGTCTAGTTCCGATGTTTCATGTACCGTTTTGTTTTCTTTCTTCAAGTTTCTTCTATTTTATCATTCCCTCGTTTACCTTTGTACATTAGCTGTCCAGATTCGATTACTTTGTCTCTTGTTATCTAAACGACATATTTCCAAACCACCGTAGTTGTATTTCTTTAATTTCATCTTTCATTTCACTTTACGTGTTTTTGTTTTTCAAGTTACTCCTTTAATTATTCTGAAGGAATTTTATATATTTGTATCTTAGAACCTTATCACCTGATAGTTTTGCAGATTCAGCAATTTACTGTTGCATTATCACACTCTTCCAATTACCGTTAATTAACACTCCTAGGTAATATAACAAAGACAATTCTTAGTGCAATTTTTGTGAAACACAATAAGAAATAAAAATTGAAACAACGGTACCGTTTCACTATTTATTTAGTCTAGCTCGACAAATACAATAATACCTTCAAATTCCGCACACTCAAAACAAACAATACTATTTCACTACCTTCTCAATAGACTCATTAATATACCATTATCCACCTAGGATTTTCATACAGAATTAAGAATAACTAAATATATTGCAACGTCTAATGGATATCAACCCCCTTTAGTTGAAAAATTATTAAGCAAAAAATTAAAAAAAACAGGTATCTAGTCTACTTTACAGCAGCGTCCCTCATTGCCAGCAAAAATCTATTTTTAGTTCAATTAGATTTGTTAATAATTTAGTATATATTTTAAATCGTTCCTTCAAAAAAAGTTCAATTGCAGAATTATTGAAAACGGCTCCGTTAACCTTGGTTCAATGCTAGTAAACCACAAAGGAAAAACTCCCGATACTGATAAATGTGGTATTTACCAAATTTTTTGTAGGTATTGTAATGCCACATATATCGGTCAATCAGGAAGAGCAATTTCGAAACACATCGCCGAACACTCCGCAGCGATAAATATAAAAAATTTAATTCGAGTGGAATGGCCGAGCACTGCATCACGCACAACCACTCTTTAGATACTAAATAATTTTAATCTAGAAAGTTCTCTTTGTTAGAAAATTTGGAAATCAAAAAAGCCGTTTTCAAAAATATTAATTTAGTAAATAACAAAATCGAATTAAATACTTACAATTCCCCTCTCCTTTTTTCCAACTTTTGACTATATAAATAGTGATAACGTAGGGGTTTAAACTTAGTAATCATCTATTGCTCTTGTTAATGGCCGGATTGCGCCAAAAAAAAAATTGTCGAGCTAGACAAAATAAATCGTGAAACGGTACCTTTGTTTTATTTTTTATTTATTATTGTGATTTACTTCTAGGTATTTAAATTCATTACATTCATTTACTTTTTGAATTTTTGTATAAGTAGTTAATGTTAAAATTATTGTTATATTGGTTAAGTGATTGTAAAAAGTGCGTTAGCTCATTGTAATATTTCACTAGAAGCAGAGAGCTTTTTTCTTTTAACAAACACGCAATTCTTGTTATTTCATTATTAAGTTAATTAAAATAAGTCCTCTGTTATAAGGTGTAAATTCGTGGAATTGCCTTTGTCAGAAAAAAGTACGAAAGCTAGAAAAGGGATTTTTTTTTCATATTTTCTTGATCCTGCTTTTAATTTACAACGTTTCAGTGTTTCTATTTCAGACAAGAAAAAGCACAGCAAACAAAATAATATGCCTGTAATACCTAATGATTAACAGCATTGTAAAAGGCATTGCATAAATAAATATCAGACGATTATTTTAGTATCTGCAAATTACATTTTTCAATATTCTTTTTGAAATACGTATTAACTAAAATACCGCAAACGTACCAGTAAGCACTAATATTTGGAAAGTAAAAATGAATCCTTAAATTTTTATTTGTTAAAAATTGATTTGTAAATTTACATTGGAAAGCCTTTCTTCGCGTAATCGCATTTGATAAAATTGATAGGGAAAAAAGGCAGACGCCGCATAAAATTCCGGCGACCAAAGGCAAACAAAACAGTTAAAGATAAAATAAATTTGCCGTGTCAGGTCTGGGGTGCACATTGATAAAATGTTATTGAAGCTTTGAGACCCTACCAGAATAAAAAACAGGGGCAGAAGTGCAATTGGCTCTTGTGCGGCATCATCTGAAACAACGTTTACTTGATGCGAATCGAGGGATTACAAATCCACTATTCTATTGATATTGTGCATTAATACTCACTTTCTTCGCACTGTAGAATGTTGACACTTCTATAGAAGTCAACTAATAATATGAGTGTAAAACACTTTGGGAATATTTCACAAATTTTATTTTATCGCCTCTTTACGATCGTTTCGGCTATTAAGTCATTATCAAAAGATACAGATATTTTAGTACCAAATTATCGTTTTGTTTACATCTACTGATTTTATTTTATGATCTGTAGGTCGGGGAACTCTAGTAGTAGTAGTAGTAGTAGTAGTAGTAGTAGTAGTAGGGGTGAATTGTTACTGTTGATCTCTAATTGGCTATTTACCAGATTCAAATTGTTTTTCTAGGATTTTCTGATTTCGAGTGTTTCAAAAAGGTTTCACATTTTACTTTTAGGAATATCATAAAGTGATTTAATAGAATTTTCTGATGAACTATATTTAAAAGTTGAACAATGCTCTGAAATGCGTGTATATTTTTTACTTTTCTATTGCATAAAGATGCTTCTTCAATCTGGTTCTAATTGCTCTATCTGTTTGACCTATATACAATGCATCAAATTCACTAAAAAATATTTTATACACTCTATTTTTTTATAGATAAATTAAGATTTGCTATTAACAATTAATTTAACTTAAATTAATGGAAAATTATTACTGATTTTGCAATTATTTTCAACTCTTCATAGTCGTATCCTTGAAAAAAAAATACCTACACTACTATGACAGGTTAAACGTATTTCCGGAGGCAAACCCGAATCTTGCTCCAAAATTGCCCTCTAAGATTTAAATTTTAAGCTAAGTTAGCAACATTTGGATTTTGGAGTTTATATAATATATTCCAAAATTTTGATGTGGTGGGGCAATTATGAGGTCAGGTCTAGAGACAATTGATACCTCGGATAGACAGATACAGGAATCTCAAAAGGATAACTTCAATTATCTGCAGATACCCGAAACAATAAAATAAGTTCTGATCGGTGCGATAAGACAATTTTCTAATCAAGGTGAATTTAAAAATACTCTTCCTGTATCATAGTAAGTACAAACAAGTCAAGATTTTATAATTCAATTAAAAAATATGTTAATATCAACAGAAATAAAAATTGATATTATGTATGAACCAAACATTTTTAATAATAGAATAACAATTGAGGTATTATGAGTTTCGATTCTAACTTCTTATTAGTTAAACCATTTCCTTCTGAGTTAGCTCATTTTTTGACAGACAATCCTTTTATGGACAGATAAAGGTTTATGATTTTTAAAAAAGTTGGAGCGATTTATGTTCATCATTTATCTTTCTGACGTAGAAGAAATATACTTCCCTTACGATATAGTTACGTATATTTGTCACACTTACAACCTCCGGTCTCAATGCACACAAGGCTATTTTTGGCTACCCTTCAAATGGGTTACGTACATCACCTTTTTAGGTTGTGCTTTTTTAAACCCCAGTTATTCGGTAAAGATTTACGCAACATAAATAATTTAACAAATAATCTTGAAACTAAAAATAAACATCTATGAATTTATACTTTATAGTATGTTAAAAGAATAAAAGAGAGATAAATCTTCTTTAATGTAACTAACAATCTTTAATTTAATCAATTTAATTTATTATATTTTATATTACTATTTATTTTATTAACGAAATATTTGAAGAATTTTTAGGAGGAGTAAATTATAAGTACATTAATGCAATATTAATTATTAATTAATAAATATATTTTTTTTGAATAATTGTTAATGGAATCGAAGGAAATAGTAGGAAGAACTTTCACATTTGGGCATTTTAGGCAGCTTCCATTGGGATGATTGGTCTTTGGTTTTCATATCATACGTAACAGGCGGGCTGAATAGTTCGTAGGCTAGCATAGAAAAAAATTCCTTTTTTTGATAGAATTTGATTTTATTAATCAACATAGTTCCCTTCGAGGGCGTTACAACGATTATAGCGGTCATACAATTTTTCGGTACCATTTTTATAATACGATATGTCTTTAGCCTCAAAATAGGCTTCAGTTTCGGCGATTACGATTACCTCTTCATCGGCGCGAAATTTCTGTCCAGCGAGCATCCTCTTGAGATCTGAGGACAGAAATAATTCGCTGGGGGCCAGATCTGGTACCACCAGTACGATGGATGCGGAAGCAACTCTGAAGCCTAATTCATGGAATTTTGCCATCGATTTCATTGATTTGTGACACGGTGCATTGTCTTCACGAAACAGCACTCTCTTTTTCTTCAAATGAGGCCGCTTTTCCGCGATTTCGTCTTTTAAACGCTCCAATAACGCTACGTAATAGTCGCTAGTCGCTGTTTATGGTTTTCCCCTTTTTAATATAGTCAATGAATATTATACCATGAGCATCTGATACACCATCAATACTGATGCCATAACCTTGCCAGCTGACTTTTTGTCGTTCCACGCTTTGGAGTCGCTTCATCAGGTGCAGTCCACTCGACTCGACTAACTGTCGATTAGACTCCGGTGTGAAATGATGAAGCCATGGTTCATCCACCGTCACATATCAACACAAACGCAAAAATTCGGATTTATTACGATTGAACAGCTCCCAGTTCCAAACACTGCTCAGAATAATCAATTCGTTGTTGTTTTTGGTTGATTATGAACTCGCGCGGCACCCACTTTATACAGAGCTTTCGCATATCCAAATATTTATTCACGACCATTCATGACCAACACGTTCCTTTGATATCTTTAGGGTCTCAGCTATCTCAATCAATTTCACTTTACGATTATCAAAAATTATTTTGTGGACTTTTTTGATGTTTTCGTCGGTAACAGCCTCTTTGGAGCGTCCACTGCGTGCATCGTCCCGTCCTTGGTGCTCATTTCGCCTCGTTTAAATTTATCAAACCACTTTTCTACGATTGATTTTTCTGGTGCAAAGTCCGAATAATGTTTATCAAGCCAAGCCTTGGTTTCAACAGTATTTTTTTTTTCGTCAAAAAGCCAAAAAGCAATGCTTTATTAACACACGAAATTCCTTTTTATCAATTTTTTCAAAGTAATAAAAGTTCTTTTACTAAAAATGCTATAACTTAGACACTAATAGTGCAACAGCTGTCAAATTTATACACGCGTCTTTTGAAGGTTAGGGCTAACTAAGAATCATATGGATTTGATACTAGTAGTGCCATATATGGGTCAGCCTACGAACTTTTCAACCCACCTGTTATATATACATGTTTCCTCGCCTGTTATGACATTTTAAAGAAGTTCTGAATCGTCAGAGATTCCTAGCCGATGTATTTTTTTGGCCGAAATTCAATATTTTAGACCAAACCTTGTTGCCACACGTTTCATGTGAAAAAATTGTGTGGCATAATCCAAACTATCTTTCAACCATATTAATAACCTCTCTGATAGTGATTCGGCGATGTTCCAGAATAATTTGTTTACTTGATCGACGTTGTCGTCGGTTATTGATGTGCTAGAACTGTCGTCATCTTCAACGTTTTGACGGCCCTCTTTGAAACATCTGTACCATTCGTAAACTCTTGTCTTACTCATGGTATATTTCCCAAAAACCACTGTCAAAATTTCCAATACGTTGTTTCACTTTATTCAATTTTCAAAATTTATTGCAAATATTTTGATCCATTTTTTTTTAAATAACTAATCACCGAGCACACCAAAACACGTATAACCTTTTCGATTATCATCAAACATGTAAATATTCAAGACAGGTGAAAATGTCAACATACATCGGGAACATGTGTACCAATTAGATACAAAAAAGTTTCGGCAGTCGGAATTACAAAGGCGCGAAGTTATTTTTTTATCATACGATTATGAATCCTTAAAAGATAAAGCAATAGATACAGTCTAAAGTTAAACTTTTAAGCGAAAAATGTATAGTGGCTAACTTTATTACATCATACGAAAATAATTTTAAATAATAAGTTTACGAAAGATCTTAATCTTGAAAAGTATTTTTGGTGGAGTTCGTTGATGAAATTATACAGTTGATGTCGTTGGTTTTGCGGAAACTTCGTTTCGCATTTACATTTCCTTCGAAATTTCGTAATGTACAACTTCCCAGTTCCCTTCGAGGGAAAAGGTATCGGGAAGCCGCTTGTGTCAGTTATTAAAAGTAATAAATCCACCCTTGTCGCAGCAAGAAACATAAATCTTTGATTTCCGGTCGTAGTAAGAAAGGGAAGCTAGCGCAAACGAACCACAACCTCATCGAGTCCTCGGATCGATTCCAAAAAGCATGGGAACAAAAATGACTAGGTATATCTCTAGGAACCTATTTCGAGCTTCTTTAATCCGAACAACATTGATTGTGGCCAACTAATCGTAGGAAGCATTTACCGTCTGTCGAATAAATTCTTCATTAAAGGCGTGTACGGGATTTATTAGAATTAATTTCCTACTGGCTGTATTTCTTCAGAGACTTATCTTGATAGATACCTACATCCCTCATTCCCAAGGAATATATTTGTTTTAACGAATAAATGCTGAACTGAATACCTTCATTTAGCCATTATTTTGTGGCGTTTATTGCAACATTCGCCTCTGCTAGGGCTCTAAATTTGATTTTCAATTTTTGTCCACTTGTAAATGTGTCATTTTGTAAATATATCATTTCTTGTCTTTTTACTTCACGTGCCTAATTCTTCACACTTGTTTTTGTTTAACATAATGGTTTCTCCTTTCAATCACCGAGCAGCGTGGTCTAGTGCTCTAGATCATTGCTTAGCATTCGGCAGGTCAATGGTTGGAACCCTGGTCCGGCTGCTCTGGTCCAAGTTGTCTGTGGTTTTCTTGGATCATTTAGACAAATGCTGGGGCAGTAATATTTCACAGATAATCTTTCACTTCTCTTCTGTCTTCATTTCGTCCGTCTCATCTTTCTCTCCCTAACCACACCATCCACCCATTCCCACGATTCCTGCAAAGAGGCTGAAGAGGATCTTACGCCCTAAACTCCGGCTTTGCACTACAGTGTATGTCGGAGGGACTGCCCGCCCACCAGCACGAGTAGCTACTGGAAATGAAACACGAAAAAGTTTTTTTTTCCTTTCAATTTCCTTCTGTCATTTTTCACTTAATTACAAATCCTTTGCGAACCATTCTTATTGTACCCTTAGTTGGTGTTATTCGAATCTTCACTCTCGCACCCATTTACCCTCGCTAGTAGAAAGTGACTCTTTACTGCATCAGCTTTAAATTTCACGTTTTACGCCTATTGCCTTACTTTTCCTAAATTCTTGGTATTCATATTTCGAATAACGCCAAATTCCAATCCTCTTACGTCTTTAATACCATAACGTTTAATTCTTAATTACTCAGTCAACCTGTCAGTTACATTTATTCAGTCAAACTGAATCACACTCAGTCATCCTGACCATCCTTAATTATCCTTAACAATATTAGATTGTGTTAAGTGTAATAGTTGCGGTAGTCTTGGGAAAAGTAAAGAACTCCTTACATGAAACCTGTAGGGATTTTAAATTAATTGTCGGATTTCTTCAGAAAATTTCCATCTCGGTCCGTTTTACCAACTTTGTAAAGAATACCACAGTTCTCATTCGATTTGGTCTTCTGGGACATTCACAGACGAAATCTTTTCCATTTGTGCGTTCTCATTTTAATATTATGCGGCTTAAATAAAGGTAATTCAATTAAGAAAACTAAGTTGAGAAAAAGTCGTTTGCACGGCAAAGGCACTCACAATTTGGTTGGCTCACAATTTACAGTTTTCATTTTACTCCTTCTGAAATTTTAATATTCCTCACTGGAGAACTCTAATGCCATTAATACAGAAATTAGGAAGTTAAACCAGGGCTTTGGTGCTCGACGAGAGGTTGTTTACCGTAGCAGCTGCTGTGAAAATATTTGCCCAAGCGCAACTTTAAGTTTTTAATTGCACTTACCATGTAGCAAGTTGCCGGCCACCAACCCTACCTCTTTTCGAATAATGGATTTCCGTGGAATATCTTTTCCGACGCGACGCCAGGTGCCATTAATACCTTCTTATTTTTCCCACTTTTCCTGGAACCTATTCTCTTTAATACGTCGTATGTTACATCTAACTTTTTCTTTTACCTTTTGGCACACACAAAAATTTCTCAAGCTTTATTTTTCTTTTATAAATTACAAATCTACATCTTACGAAAAATAATGGATTTATTATTAGAAAGTATTTTGGAAGAGGTAGGTATTTCGAAAAATGGAAAATTCAGTCAATGATAAAAGTGAAATATACACTAACTAGGGTTGCCCTGTTCTGTCGTGTCGTGACGTGATGTGACGTGTGTTGTCTTGTCTTGCTTCGCCTCGTCCTTCTCTGCCCTGACCTTCTCTGTCGTGCCTTGCCTTTCCTTTCCTTTCTTTACCTTTCCTGTTCGTTCCTTTATTTGTTCGTTCGCCCCGTCTCCTCTGGTCTCTACTCGTCTCGTCTCATATCATGGTTAAGATGCTTATAGAAGATACAAAACAATATCAAGATGAACAAGTCTATGTTTGAGCCCTATCTTGTCAAGACCGCTTACTCAAACAAAAACAAAGTGAAGTTTGAGTTGAAGTTTCGGTAAAACTTTGTATGATTTTAATATTATTTACATCTAAAATATTGATACTTTAGATAATCAAAGACGAGATCAAAATTTGTTGAGGTAAAACTAAAAATAAATGAAAGCAATATAAAGATTATGTACCTATACAGGAATAAAATAAGAAGAAGACAAGATTGGAATTTTAATTAATTTTCGATAACACGGATTTATTTTCATAAATATCGCATTGTCTCGTCTAACGGTAACGTACTCAAAATTGTTGGCGCTATTTTCATCATTTTTATAATCTATAAATACAAACTGTAATTTTAATTTAAATGAAAATATATATAAACAAAATGCTTTTAGATCTTTCAAATATGTTTATTAACACACTCTACATATGTTTCGACTTCCGAAGTCTTTCTCAAGAGTAATAGATATTTACTAAATTTAAACTGTAACTTAATGTTATTTATACAAGAGTCAAAAAGTATTTATGGTTGGTATTGCAAGTAATAATATGTGCAGGTACAAGTACAAAGGTATAGTTATTTAGGGAAAAACCCTTGTCGAGTTGTAATTCTTCAGAAATTGGACAATCACCGGTGTGTCTTTGAACTCGAATTTATCATTTGTTATGTTACAATTATTATTAAAAAAGCCTTTTAAAACACGTGTCCACTCATATAAAATTTAGTTAGTGGTAATTAGGGTGAGTCTTTCTTTATTTAATTTAATTATTCTTTTACCACAGTCTCCTATTTTCTACATTCTCTTTCCATACATTCGGATGTTTCATATTGTTTTATTTGATTTTTTTTTGAATAATTGTGGATTTTTACTTAAAATAGAATTTCAGTAAATTTGGCACAACAAAAGTGTAGCATAGACAATTGACAACGACCGCAATTGTTAAAAATAAAACAAAAAAATATTCTCTTGATTAATTTACAATTATCGAAAATGAAACTTATAATGAATACTCCAATTTAGATTTAATTCATTAATTCTGTGTTTATGGAGAATGCAACAAGGTTATAGAAAGGAGATGCAAAACATTTAATGAACTGTATCCTAATTTAGTTCCCATGAATAACCGAAAATTTCAAATCTGTAATACGGTTGGTATTCCTAAAATGTACTATTCAGTTTGAAAATCGCTGTAAATTACTTATACCTTTCGTACAAGAATTTCGGGTAACTTGAGCCAAAATATGAAGACATTCTATTAAGTAGAACCGAACAAAGAGCTCATCGAGACTTTCAAGTATCTATTGGCCTTTTAGACCCTTTCCAGTTGCTAATCTCTTTGTCCTTTCACACTCGAACGCCCCCCTGTTGCGAATATGTAGGTGCTTACGTACATATTGGCACCGATTTTTTCCCATAATTGGACTCTTTATTCGCGCTTACCCTTCATGCACTTGCCTTCTGTTTTACATAATCGCTCCTCATCACCCCTGCCAGCCCGAATGTGACATTCTACACTGCCAGACAAGCAACTCTCTAATATGTATCTGTTTTGTTTCAGGCAAGGGGCGATTGTACCCCGCATACAGCGTCAGTGGCTCCGAAAGCGAAGAATGTCCATCGCCAGCTAGGCGTTTCGGCTCGCAGCACACGTACCAGCACCCCCTGTACCAACAGCCCCAGGGCTTGAGCGATACCCCCACCTCAGAAAACGCATCCGACGCCACTCTCACCGATTCTGAACTTGCCCTTGCCAGGGATTCTACACTTTTAGTTCATAACGGTAAGTTAAAATAGAATGTTACATTAATTCTCCCTTGTGGAACATCTGCGCCAGGAACTTTTCTCCGTCAATCGTGTCTCTATTGTTGTGTGTGTATAGTGTATATGATGGGGTATAGTTTGTGTTTTATTCAGAAGAGTGGTTTGTAGCAACATTAATTTCCAAGTTATTATAACGAATAGTGGAAGTGGTAGTAAAATATGCTGTTCCAACTGAGGATATAAAATTGCTACGAGTTTGAAGAAAGCTTTATTTCTTCTAATTCTTTAGTTTATACCAAAAATCCCCTATCGACGGGACGATTACTAATAGCGTCATATGTTCGTGACCAAGGATAATTCCAATGTGAGAAATGAGTAAGTTTTTGAACAATACCTTTATGAAACGTAATGAGGAGATATAGAACAACTATATTACATCACAATAAAAACATTTACTTTCTTCGCACGTGATGGAGCATTGCATGGAGTACCTGTTGAAAGTACCTCAAATACCAGATTTTCATATAGATACTAAACAAAAAATAAGACTATGCATTTTTGCAATTGGGTTAAAATCTTCTTTACAAATAAATACAGAAGAGATTTCTATTAAATTCGTTCATAATTTTAAGTTCTACATAATTCATGTACTAAAGGACAGTAAATAAAAATTACCAATGATTGAACAAATTATATAACAACTTTATATTTATAAAAATTAATAAACATATGTAGTTGTTTCACTGAATTATTAATGTACTGAACATGATTTGGATATAACTAATCATTATCAATAACGAAAATACTCTCGATGATAGCTATACCCGAAACATGTTTTAATTAAATTCACTATTATTTAGTGTTTTGTGAGTTTCATACGTGCTAATATTGTTAGAAAAATTAAATTCATTCCTTAGATAAAGTAAATATAATATAAAATGTTTATTAATTAATAAAATAAAACACACGGTATATTTCACAAATGTATTAAACAATCTCTGACATATGTTTCGGTTTTTATACATTTGTGAAAAATACCGTGCGTTTTATTTTATTAATTATTCATTATGTTTCACCAAGTGATCAGCGAAACCTCAATTTCAACTATTAAAATGTTTATTCCTATATCCCTGGATTAGGTTAATTTTTGGATTTCCTTACTCTGGCCTTATACTAATATTTTTATTATTAACTCCAAATGTTTACCTCAATTAGGGAATCTTTACAATTATCCAAATTCTAATCTAACTCAAAATTTTTCAGGTATACCCTTTAATATATAGCCCCCATATCCTTATGGAGGCCTTATTAGGTAATAATTTATTTATCCTGAATTTAGAAAAATCTTTTTAGAACCTGATTCGGTTTAGGGTCCAACTGACTTCCACTGCTAGTCGGGATTGTAATTACTAATACTATAAGTTAACTATAGATTAAATTTAACTTTAAAGCAATGTCTTACTGCTTTTCTTTTAGTAAAGTTAAATAACTAATTCGTATTCACCCCCAGCGTCCAAAAATGTTCCACGTGAATTGATATTAGAAAAAAGAGAAAGCATTCTTTGGAATATATGCACCCTCATTGAAAAAGTTTTATAAGTTATAAGCAATATAAAAGCCATTAATGTTACATTTGCATAAATTTATTTTTTTCTACTCCATTAGGACTCAACAAACATTCATTTAGTTATAACTCTGAAACATTCCCCGCAATATACAAAACAAAGAAATCAGACTGATAACAAATTGGTTATAATTCTAATGTATAAGAAGAGAAAAATTTGAACTGCAAACAATATTAGAATTTATGTCCAACACCTTCACCATTTTTTTAATTATTAGACTTTACATTGTAAAGGAAATGAATACATATTTAATGCTTCATTACTAACTAAGTAGTCTAAGCCTGTTTTTAAACAGTAAGGCGTATATTTTATTAACTAGTTTTAATGACCTGACACCACTACAGATAAGCACAAAAAATATCCCACCTAGTTCATGAAAACTTAATTCTCATAAAACTGTATATACTATGCTAGATACACTTCATTCGGTAAAATTCATGTATTAGTTATATTCTTTATCTGACTAACAAATTAAATAACCCCTACATAAAAAATCATTTATTAAATATGTGACCATTTCCATAAATCGTTATATAACAGTATAAATTATTAGTCTCATAGTAACAATATTTGTACCAAATACGTTTCATACTATGAACTAATGAAAGTAGAAGAAAATCTCCTAATTTTGGATACCACATTACCTCAAAATCCTTTATATTTACAGAAAATAGTTTAAAATAAATGTTTCTCAAGGGGGTTAATAGATAAATAAGGGGGGAGTGGAATTTTTATTAACAAGAAGAAGAATTGAAAGCCTCAGTAGATTAAGTAGGTAGCTTTAAAAAGTAAGATTATTATGAAAATTACTTATTTTAATATTAAGATCTTCTCACATCTACGATTATTTTTTAATATGTTATTTATGCGGTTTAAATTTATTAAACAAAGTACATGCTACTACCTTCAAAAAAAGCTTGGATGTTGATGGTATCTTTTCACTTAATCTGGAAAATACAAGAAGAGTTTCTCAAAGAATTATTTTTACGTAAAAATGTTACTTATACATCTTCTTGCAGTGAAGCTATTCGTATACACTGACTTTTTAATTAACAGATCCGGAAAATTTAAAATAGAGGGTACAACCTCCTGTACTCTCCTACATCCAGTTAAATAAAAAAATAAAAAATAGCAAGTGCTTACTGCAATTTGCTACGCCTTTTAAAGGGATAATGTTTTCGCACCTGACCGCTTAAATCCACGTTTTCGCATTTTTGGACTAACACAGTATATTCATAAAACAAAATGTTAAATTTATTAATTGAAAATTGTTCCAATTTTAGTGAATAAAATCAACCTAAGAAGTCTTTTAGTTAATATTAAAACAAAATCAAATTTTCTAGAAAAAAGCGGGTTTTACAGGATTTCGTGTAAAGATTGTCCTGTTTTTTACTAAGGTCAATCAAATAGGGCTATTAAACATAGAATAAATGAACAAGTACTTTAAATAAGGACCAACAAAAATACAACAGGGATAGCTCAACATTGTTTAGAATTTAATCCTGTATCTATTAGACGCTAACTCAGTAAAATTATTACATAATGTACTAAAAAGTTTTAAATTATATTTGTTAAAAGCCTTAGAGATTAAGAAAGTAATTAAAAATAAAGATAATATAGCTAACAATCAAGTAGAAATGGTCACAGTAAATTCATCGCTGTTATTTTCGGATTTTCCCAGTACCTAACCACCCCTTAATAATACCCAAGTTTATAATACCAATAACACTATATAAACATAAATATCATTGTAAACAGTTTTAATTTTAGTAGTAGAATTTCTCTCTTCTCTTGAGAGTGGCCTAAAAAGGTGGAAACAAATTTATCTTTTAATAAATATCTGGTGCAACGAAACCCAGAATTTTTCTTTTACTCATCTTATTTTATAGATTATATATTATAAAAAACTGCAGTCATATCCATTAGGTTTACTTTATTAACACTGATACGCCATTTAGCACCCCAAACACAA
Organism: Agrilus biguttatus; assembly: GCA_963921985.1. NCBI lineage: Eukaryota > Metazoa > Arthropoda > Insecta > Coleoptera > Buprestidae > Agrilus > Agrilus biguttatus. Next base: position 17,196,264 of record OY998119.1, on the reverse strand, counting down.
CTACCACACTTCAACAACGACACCCAAATGTGAATATTCGTCGAAAACTAGCTTTTCTTGCGTTACCGTAATGTTCTTTTTGCCACCATCCGTATAATATGTTGCCTACCATATTGGCTTCAAATGGTTACGCATAGACGTAGTCTAATTTATGTACATGTTTCGGGTTCTATGTTTTATTACACAAAACAAAATTAGGCGACATTCATTTAAGCACGTAACAAATTCATAAAATTGAGAATAAAACATGTATACAATCCAAAAACTTTATTAACATTCATGCTTCTGGACAGTATGCTTTTTATATTACCACATTGACAAAGGATGCCTCAAATTCAAACTAAGTAAATATATTTTGTAATGCAATTAGGACCCACGAACCCTTAAATTCCACCTTATAAACATTGGAAAAGTACCACTCATTAAATTCTTTAATAGACTATAAACTCACCTTTATACGTTCTACAAAAAATAACCTATATAATATAGACATGACTTTTGCACGGTTGATTTGCATTATAATAGTTGATTTACAGTTTAACTCTGTAACGAAACGGTCATTCTCTATAACGTAACAATAAACACTTATGAACCATGAATGTATATAAAAAAGAAAAACTTTAAATGCGGTCTAAAAGAATGAGTGTAAATAGAAAGTAGTAGGTATCAGGAGACGTTTTAGACTCGGATCTTTTGCGCAATTATAATTTTTTTATGATAAGCATTTAATTTTATGAAATTCTTACGTTTTTATATACACTATTAGTATAAAAATGTTTAGTTTCGTTATAGAAAGTTTACGCTGTAAATAACACATGCGAATAATAAACCACAATGGATATATATTTATTTTTAGAGGTTTAATTTGAAAGTCTTTCCATTTTTACGTTACATTCTGAATAATTCCTGACAACCGTCTCGTTTTTTTTTTTTATGAAGAGGTATAACAGTTATATTTTCGTAACTGCCATTAAATTTTCTTTTCTTGCGTATTCTGCGAAAAGCAGTGTTCCTTTGTTCGTTATAACAAGCTCTAAATTACGCTTAAATAGACGTATGCCTCAGGTGAAAAAGCTGAACTCTTAAAACGGCACCAACCTGAATTTCCACGTACGCTAATAATAACAAATTTCGTTGGGTACGCAATTTGACATGTGCTTTACGGACCTACAATACCTTATTCTCTTGCTTCTCCTTCCAACTTTTTGGTTCGGCTTAGAGTTATTGCAAGTTCGTGCCTGTAGGTGTTAGACGTGGACCAGAAACTTCCATTTTACCACCTCTTATTCCAAAGCTCGCGCCTTTAATACTTCACCCTTTTCTCTCGCTGATAGTTATTACAATTTTACGACTAGCACCCGCTTGAATTTTCGAATACAAAGACAATTACAAAACGTTAATATGTTTCTATATATCTAGTTCGGCTTAATGCGTAAGGTCCAACTGGTATTTTCGGCAAAATGAATTATCTGTCCGAATTACTGGTTGGTTGTTTTAGGAGGTCGGTTCGAGCCAGAAATAGCCGCAAGGGATTAGATGAAATCGTTCATCTAAATTTTGGCCAGATTGTATTTTATCTGACGAGGCAATTAAAACTATTCCCCGTAATCTCAGGCGTACAAAATAAATACACAGTACATTCTAACAGAAAGTTATCTTTTACGTAAAGATAATTTTATTCAAATTATACGACTATAGTTTTTATTATTCGAAAAACTGGCTGTCTGTCATAATAATAATATGTATTAAAAAAAAAAAACAAAAAGACAACTTTTATCACCTTTGGAAAATATAAAAATTCTATTCCTGTTTTATTTGATATAATTGTTAATAATTGTAAGATTACAAGATCTGGTCAAGTCAAATATTTGGGGTTGATATTAGATTCTAACTTTAAATGGGATAAGCATTTAAATTTTATTGTAAAGAAAACTAAATATCTAATATATGTATTTTATAGATATGTAATGAATCAATCCAACTTGTTAACAATATATTAAGCTCTTTTCAGTAGCTTGGGGTGTGCCTATCAAAATGTCCTTGGGGTCCTAAACTCTGTCCAGAATAGAATATTAAAAACAATCTTTAATAAGAAGATAGAGAATGTAGAAATTGTAAATAGACCTCTGACCATTACACATAATTATGAATTGGAAGTCTTACTGTTTTCTTATTATAAGTTAAGGGATATATATTTAGGCGGTGAAAGTATTACTAGAATCAAATCTATCCCTTTACCTATTTGTAAGCACAACAGTGGGATTAGTAGGCATTACATTGTGGCTATTAAATTATTTAATGTTTTACCGGAACATATAAAGAATTTAAAAAATATAAGTTATAAATGTTTAAGGCAACACATTGCTCATTGGCTAAGATATAAACAAGCGATTACATAGACAACTATAATACACCTCTAGTTTTGTTTCAACATTGCACTATACTTCTTTTCCATATTTTAAGTTGATTTTAGATTAAGCTTATTTAGTTTAAGACAACCTTGTAACCACTTCTACGTGCGGACCTCTAAGGTCTCCTTGTAGACTGTATTGGTGGTGAATTAAAAAAAAAAAAGATTTTGTCGACGGTGCCAATTTCATCGACGCGACATTCAATTTGTTAAGGCGCAACATGTATCATGCGTCAATGACTCATGCTATTCACACAGTCGTTCCAATGAAGGAACACGAAGCGACAAAAAATATGTCTCCTTGCCGAACGCTACACGATTCAACGTGTCGATCAGTGTCGTCCTTATCCAATAGTCAGAACATCGGTGCGAATTGAAACTTGCGAGATGGAACGGAATTATGGAACACCAAAATTAGTGACTGCCGCGAACTGTTTTTAAAAAGCCAAACTACAGTTACCTGAATGTAATTCTTTTAGATGCATGACGAGTCGCATGTTATGTGAGGAGACAAATTGCTTACATGTGATATTGAATTTTGTGGCACACCTATAATAAGGCAACACTAGGAAACAACTATCATGTGTCATGTCTTCAGCGTTGTCTCAATAGCATTGCGACCGCCGTTACGATTACAAGGCGACACTATTACTGACCCTGTGTAGAGCCTAATGATAAATAATAAATCTTCGTCGAAGTGGTGGTTCGGTTGTAACTGGCGATTACGCAAGATGTTGGTACTGTTGCGATATTACGAGAACAATTTCTCACCCGCCTTATAGTCCAGACCTGGCATTATAGAACTACTACCTGTATTTTCTTCGAGTGCTATCTAATTAAGAACTCAAAATAATAATATAACTATTAATTTATACACACAAACCATAAACGATTCGTTTCAGACTGTAACACACTCATTTTCTTAGAGTGATGTCTAATTAAGACCCCAAAATGATAATGTCAATGTTAATCGTGTGAAATTGTTTTAAACGTTAACTTTTTCATTTTTTTTTTTGTTCAAATAGAGAACATATTGCACTTACGATAACTTCAAAGCAAAAATACTTACATATTTAATGCACCTTTTATAATGGTTGAATGAAAAATTAGTAGGAACGGTTTTTTATCGCTTTTTCACATTTCTATCTCGAAAGCTATGCTCCATTAACAACCTATTAAAGTTCAGCAAGTTTTTTAAATAGAGCCATTGTATTTTAGCATTGTGGGCAACTAACAATGCTAAATAATTCGTCTTCCAACTTTACCGGACGTATACGACTTTTCAATTGCATCACTGCATTAGTACAGTTGGTATTTATTTAGATTAACTAGAGGAGGTATCTATGTAGTTCGTTCTTAAATGTTTTGCGTCTGATGGTTAGTTCTCTGTTTGGTACTACATGGTGAGCTACGGATTGGTAATCCTGACTTCAAACATCGTAAAGCTGCATACTGTGCAGTTTTCAAATAACTTTTTGAGTGAAAACCGTTAGATATAAGCCAAATTTAAGTTTTTATACCCTACTGTTAATAACCTACACTTAGGAGGGTAAATCAAATATAAACGGTAATTTTATAAAATAAAATAATTGATTAATGGTACACACAAACTAAACATTTATTGTAGTCATCTCCGTGCTCTTCACACTTTTGCCACCGATTTGGAAACTAGAATATTTCTTCTTCATAAAAAGTTTGAGGGCGAGTTTTCCAGTTTCAATTCTTTTGCCTCCAAGTGAATCTTTCAAGGGCGCGAAAAAACAATTATCACAGGGTGGCAAATCAGGGCTATAAGGAAGATTATAGAGGCTTGAAGATTGAGGGTTTCCCAGCCCATTTCTTCCAATTGATTCCTTGTCAAAACTGCCGTGTGTGGCCTGGCGTTGTCATGAAGGAGGATGACGTCTCGACGTCTCGAATGGGCATACCCTGTCGTTTGCTTCGATACGCGATTTTTGTCGACTGTAGACTGTAACAGCTCAGAATAGTAAGCCGCATTCACTGTTCGTTGATCATGAAGCAAATCAATAAGTAAAACTCCCCTTGAGTCAAATAAAACAGTCGCAAGCAGTTTTCCGGATGAGAGACAGGTTTTGGTTTTGGCTTTGAGAAGACAGCCAACATTCCTTCATCCAAACAACACTCGAGCATCGAATTCTCTAGATCGGAATTACCTGCTAAGCTAAATAGTAAAATTACGTTTATATTTGATTTACCTTCGTATTTTTTGTTGTTTTTGCTTTAACTAGCGCAAGTCAAACCTCTTGGCTCTGTTGTTTATTATTTCTCTTTAGTCTAAACGAACTTTACAATTTTTGTTTTTCCTTTTGTGGTGTAGAATTCCTAAAATAACATGAGCAGAAATTTTGTTTTCAATATATGCTTGCTATCATTTTACTTGTCAAACGCTCCTGCGTTCTTATGCTTTTCAACGAAAGAAAAAGTAACAATAAACGTCGCCGTCGCATCGTTGAGTTTTCCATCTCTGGGAGAATTTCTTCCTTTACTTTGCTCGATCTGAAGTACCCAGTAACTTGAATACGTTTACATATCAAAGAACAAACGATTGGAACGGAACGAGATCGTGCTCAGTCGTATATTATCCTAATAGAACTTGTATGCAAATAGTGCGTTATACATGCTACTATCTATCCCCCAGTCGTTTTAGACATTAGGTATAAACTCCATCAGAGCAAATGAAGTCGTAATCTCCTTTTGGGAAGGTTCTCTCCGCAGCAATAAAACTAATAGGTTGGTGTATTATCCAATTCAGCTAAATGCGTCTGATTATGGGGCTCAATATAGCGGGCAATATCACATTTGTAGGACCTACTTTGGCTAATAACTAACGCCGATAATCCACCGACGTACAAATAACAGACGTGAAACGGTCAAAGGAAAAGGGGACTGCTGTGATTCAATGAAAAAGTTTAATTTATAGGTACACTGAAATTGGCAATCGAAACCGACTCGTTCCCATTATAACACTTTCATTTATCACAAAAACTAGGCACAGAAACATTTTCTTTCTTCATGTAGAAATTATTACTTTTAAAATATAACTATATGGAAAAACTAAACTCGGTGCAATCTTGAAGAAACATAATGACTAAATAAACTAATAAGAAAAACAGCACTTTTTGTTTCAACATATATTTGAAGATTTCTCTTACACTTGTTTCGACCTAAGGGTCATTATCAAAAAGTATTTACCAAAGACAAAAATAAAATTTTGGTCAACAACCAAAAAGAATTATGTTGAAACCCCACCCCTCTGTTATTATCGGATCTGTAACGTCATTTAGGGAAACAATTGTTAGAGAAATCTTCAAATATTTGTTGAAGCAAAAAGTGCTGTTTTTCTTATTAGTTTATTTATAACTATATATCTTACTACAATTCTCAATTTTCTATTATTTTGTCAATTCTCGAAAGGTTTTTTTTATCTTGTATTATGGTCTACTGTCTTGTTTTCTGTCTTCTTCAAATCTTATTAATTTTATTTTAATTTGGAGTTATACTTATAATTATTTTTTAATAAATTGAAATTTTGCATACTTAAACCGTTAATTATAATAACAAGACCATGAATTACAAAAAGCTTTTATTTTAAGATAACTGAAAAGTAACGAATACTTTTTAAATTCATACAATATAAAAGCATTACGGACAATCACAACACTCTATTGCAGAATTACAAATTTACGCAACTGGCCGTCCTAAAAGCTTTCATTATTTGATCAATAAAATAAAATATATAACTGACACACTCAAAGATACCCCTGCGCAAATTATAAAACGCGCATCAGCGCTTGGGTTTATTGCAATATGAAATAGTTTTTATATTACTTTAGAAATATATTTTATTTCTTGTTTTGCATTTTTGCACTTTTATTGTTCACTCAGAGGATGAGGATGACCTTGTAGAAAACTAAAAAAGTGTTTCAGTTATGAACGAAGGATCGAACGCAGGGGGTGAAGATGGATAATGAAAATTTAAAAAGTAATTTAACAGACAAAAATTGGTAAAGTGGTTTTAGCTTTTTTATATTTTTATTGCAAACAAAAATCACTCCAAAAAAAGTTTGCTATGTAAGGTTTCGTTTAGGTAGGATTAGCTTATTTTTCAATTTTTCCTTCATGCCATGTCTGTAAGGAAATCTTCCACTTATTGTGGGGTTCAATAATGCTCAACAAGGTCCTTTTCTAATAAGGATATTGACTTTTCAAACTGAACCCACGGCATAGCTATCTACGTAATAGGTACAACGCAGATAGAACAAAAATAAAAATATGTTCTTGGTCAGTATTCTGTCAATACTGCCAGACGTAGATCGCAATCTTGAACTCATTGGTTCTCATCAGCACGCCCAAAAGAACACCAACCAACCAACCTACCTGCTGCCTTCTCACAGATGGCGTTAATAACGCTGTTTGTATTTGTTCATTGAACTCTGTTTAATGGCAACAGATATAATCTTCGCCCGCGTAGTCATCGCAGCACCCACTGAGGATGTCAGGCGCAGTTGCTGACGAAACTTCTGGACGAAACCGTTCAAATCGACCACGGCTTACAAGCCCGAACCATCATTCTACTATGACTTCCGGCCGTGAAAGCTTATGTTCTTATAAGGACTAGTATTTTTGTAATATGTATTATATTAGACATTTTATAAAACGCCGACACTTTTAGATAATGGGTTGGACATAAAAATGTCCATCACCAAAGTCGATATGAATTGTTTAGCGTTTATTAATCTTTTTAAAACATGAAGTCATTGTTTTCTATTTTATTTCATTTCATTTCATTGCAACCGTATAATATTTACAAGCTTCATTATTTATTTAAAACACTTCTAAGGTTTCTGGAGTTTTTTTAACGTTTATCTGTTATGAATGTATTGCAACATCAGACTAAGGCAAATTTAGTAATAAGTTGCTTTGCATCTTACGACTCCGTAAAAATGCAATGATTAATACAATAGAAATACGAATAGATAGAAATAAATTGTTCAGCGGATGATCATTGTAAGTGCAAATGCTTTTAAATGACGGTCTTCGTAAGATAACAGTACGATCCATCTTTTAACGTCAAATTTATCATTTCATGTAAAGCTTTTATGGATACGATCCGTTCGGAATTTTTATCGACATCTATAAATTTTATGGTGAAATTTTGTATCATGTAGTTGTAAGTGAATCGAGCCGGAAAACTCGGCCATTAACACAACCATTTAGGGACGTTCGTTTCGTTTTCATTTTTTTCTCATTCAGGAAAGTTACAGACTCTAAATCACCGAAAGCAAAGATTACGAAAGTTATTTTTACCAAAAAAAGGGCAATTGTGATTTCGATTTTCATCTTACTCCATTTACTGACTTATGCCGAAGCTTTTATTCCAAATTTTCGACAAACAAATTCAGAAGTGTAGTTGTTGTAAATAAAGTTAAATAAAAAATAGTCACTAATTAGGCATGAGTTGAAATAAAATACCTATCGTAAATGCAGAATTAAATTAAGAAAGAATGAATGAAAAATACTAGAACAAAAAAATCTGATAATTGTGGAAGAATATCTGCTGTTTCTATATTATAAAGCTATTAAAAAGAACAAAATTAAGTTCTTGGTCAAGTAATTTATCGAAGGTACCAGATGTGGATCGCGATTTCGATCTCATTAGATCTCATCAGCACGCCATAAATTCGATAAATTACTGACCAAATCGCTGGAGCGGATTTAAATAAGACGTTGATATGGCAGTAACGTCGCCATCTACCTTCTTTTCTTATGAAATACGGCAAAAGCAGCAAAAGAAGGTAGATGGCGACGTACTGCCATATCAACGCCTTATAAAAAACTATGTCTGTATTAAGTTTCTCCTGGGGGATTGTTCAATTATTTCAATTTAGTTTTAACGAAGGATCTCTAATGGTTGTCAGTAAATTATATCACAGTAAGGTGTAGTTGTCTAACTATGGTATTTAATATATTCATATACATTAACTTTTTGCTTATTTTCGTATTGTTTGGAAAATTTTAAAAAACAAAGGAAAATTATCAGTAGTAAAGTAAAAGTAAGTACACAATCCATTACCAGGAGCAGGTAGGGATACAGAATTTCATTTAGGCCCGCGGCAATTTTTACATGATTTCCTGGAAATTCGTTTTAAACAGACAGTTTTCATTTAAATAATGTACTCTGTTTATTTGTCGTAAAGAAAATGTGATATGAAAACGCACAGGTATAGAGAAAGGAATAAAAAATAGTTCCCCTCCCCCCTGTATCCGCGCCTAATAGGGACGAAATCTCTGAATACGGAATAGACTATGATGTAGAAAAAGTAACTATAATGATATTAAAAATAGAAGAAAACTTTATTGACAACTTCCACACTTAATATATGTTTTGCTATTACTTTGTCTTCTTCAGAAAAAATTGTTTCTTTTACATCGAGGTGCAATAAACATCAATTAGTGGTATCAAGTTTCTATTTTACGTTCGGTTGCAACTGAAGCGATCCTGCACCTTACAAGAGAGTTCAGCAGGCGTTGGCGTCGACACCGACAACCCTCGCGCGCCGAAAACATAAATCTTTCACGGAAAAGAGGAAGAGTGTAATTTACGCAGGTTTCTTAATGAAAGAAAACAAACATCCAACGTGACCTAACAAATTGCAAATGACGGGGCGGCCGGTAGGAGAATGAACGAAAGAAGGGATGGGGATGGGAATGTTCAAGGGAAAAGAAGGAGCCACAGTTGCGCCCTTCCTTCGACACCTTGATCACGAATTAACGTACTCGTTCGATGTCGAATCTATGCTCATAAAATTGAACACTCCTTAAAACTAAAGGGCAATAAATTTCCGGTCGCCGCTGCTTCTAAGATTAACGTGCTTCCCCTGCCGTTTGTTTGCCACCCCGCTGTCTTTGTTCCTTCTCAGCTGATTTATAATTCCCGGGGGACAATTATTCCACGCCTGAGTTCTGCGCCTTTCAGGCCGTCATTACGTTTTACATTCATAAACAACTGGCCACTTTGCGTCATGTTCTATCAAAAACGTCACCATCGTCACTTGTTATAACAATAACAAACGTTTAAATGAAATAAATTCAACTACACGCATTCAACTAAGGAATTACATGATATTGTGCATAAAGGAATTTTTCATTTATTTCGCGTATAGTTATAGTAAAATTATTTATAGTAGGTTCATTTTTTTAAAACTGAAATTAAAATTAAGTGTTTATAGCAAAAAAATTCTTATTATTTGTTTGACAATATCTCAGTTCATAAATTCCAAACTGTACTGTAAAAACCTTTTTAATAACGGGAAAAAGACGGAAATTAAATTGCTGTTAGACTTCATTTTAAGTAATTTATTTTCCAATTTTATAATTTCTTCATGACAGAATCGTCATTTTGATAACAAGTTGGGTACGCACCTCCAGGCGTAGCCGAAGTTGCCACCATATTATACCTGACCAAAAAAGGTACAACCGATCTTGCCACTGACCAAAAAGAATCTTTGGAAAGAAATTATTCTAATGAGAAAGGAAAATACCTTATTGATATTTTATGAAATTTATTTAACTGTAATTAATAAGACATTATTAGTACATACTTATACATATATCAGTTAACGATGTTTTCAACGTAAATATGATACACATTTTATGTAGTCGATGTTTGATATTGTCTGTTTTATATTTTTCACACAATTCCATGATAGTCTTCACTTTACTACATACAAAGTCTACAAAAATTTCATTTGGATAGAAGTTTAAATTAAAATCCTTTAAAATTTTGGATTTGAACAGATTAAATAATTTTTTGTATGTTTGTGATTGTTTATTTCTCAATAAACAATATATGTAAGGCACATAGTGACCATTTTCATATCCATAACCTGCTTTTAAGTTACTTAATCCTTACTTATAATATAATTGTAAATAATTACTCATGTTACTATTATCACCGGATAATTATAATTACCTTATCAGGTAGGTGAGCACCATTTTCTCTGGTGGCAAGATTGTTTGTTTACATATAAACCCCAATTTTGTAGCAGATAGATCTTTATTTTTAGTGGCAAATTCGGTCCTACCGGCACCTCCACTCCTTCTTGCCTTGAGCACATCTTCTTACTATTTGCGAACAGTAATCTAATCTATGCTTTCCTCTGCCCCTTTCTACACCTGTTCCTATTTCTAGTATATGTCCTATCTCTCCTTTTCCTTTTTGACTTTCATACCACCTTTTGTTCTCCTACTCTATCTAATACCCGCCTATAACACCACATCTGATACATTTCTAAATTTTTCTTTTCCGCCGCGGTTATCGTCCACATTTCGCACATTTACAGTCGTGCTTCAAACATACACTTTTAAAAACTTTTTTCGAATTTCTAATTAACCGATCGCCAGCTCATAAGTGATTTCTTTTTGTTAGAAGCCACTGGACCCTGCGCTATCCTTTGTTTTATTCCTCGACGGCTTTTTCTATCCTGACTTATCTTACTTATTAGATATCAAAAGTTGGCGACTTCTAGTTTTTCGTCATTAAGCTCTAACCCTAACATAAGCATGACAATCTTTTGTCCTTGTATATTTATTCCTGAAATTGTATTATTTTCGATAAATAGATTAAATAGTAGCGGTGATAGTGTGCACACCTGTCTAGGTCCCTTCCTAATTTTTACTTCTCTCCGTTGCTGACCAAATTTTATAACTGTCTGTTGCTCTTTATACAAACTATATATTACCCTTTCATCCCGGTATCTCATCTCTAAATTTTTAAGTATATTTAGCATCTTTTCACATTTAACATAATTAAAAGCTTTTTGTATATTTATGAATCAATTCTATGTACTCGCTCCGTTCTTTCCCTTTTCTGTCGTTTTCTCAAACTATTACCGGTACTTCTAAGGTGGCCTCACGTATTCCAAAATTTCTTCTAAACCCAAATTGGTTATCTCTAATATTTCTTCCTCCCTTTTTCCTATCCTCTGCGTTGTTCTAGTTAAGACTTTTGTCGAATGAGAAGTTAAGTTAATTGTTCTAAAATTCTCACATCTATCTGTGCTTCTTTTTTTTATTCGTAACTTCTTGGCTTGTATATTTTGAAATTTCCGCCTGTATCCCATTTTTACCTGGTACCTTATTATTCTTTAAATTTATTATTGTTATCTCAAACTCTTCCCTTTTTATGAGGTATCCTAAATCATCTACCTTCACACTGTCTTCTTTTTCTGATACGTACATCTCCTAACTCTTCGCATGCGTATAGATTCCCTAAATATTCCTTCCACCCATTCGCCTTCTCTTCGTTTCCTATCAAGATGACCCCTGCCTCATATCTATCCCTTTATTATTATTACTGGATCCTCTTTCTTTAAATTCTTTTTAATTATCTTTTACCTACTTATACCTTTTACACCTATTATCAATCCACTGTTCCTTAGCTGCCCTACCCTTCTTAACAATTTACCACATTACCGCCTTATACCGTTTTTACCCTTTCTAATTTACTTTAAATATATTAATCACAAATTTTACGAGTAGGTGTATAATTAAGTCAATTTTTTGAATAAAATATAAGAGTTGTAAGAATGACTAGATGGATATATATATATATGAAGCAATGTTTGTGGAATAAATGCGATGTTTATTGTTGACGAAATGTGTAACCAGTCAAGTGGAATTGTCACTTAAGGATCTAACAGAATTACGGGGTTAGCACGACGAAAGGCATGAATGGAATAAAAATGAATGATTCATAATGAAACGGGGAGCATGATGATGAAAACGGAATACGAATTAAGGGGTGCGTTGACCAACAGGTCATATGTCTAATCATCTACCGTGACGCATAGTAATGTCGACAACTAATCTATATTTTGTGTCTGCATTTATTATTGTTGATATTGTTCGCAGAGGAATACTTAATCAGCAATTAAGGAAAGCAGGACATAATGGTCATTGAGAGCAGAATAATTGTTAATGTGTTAGAAACGTTAGGCTCTACCGCTATATATTGTGCCCTTTATCATTCGGTATTGTACAAAGATTCTTAACAGTTTAAAGCTTACAAATTTTTGGTAAATATATAAAAAGTGTAAAAATAAAAATTTTAATGAAATATTCTGTTAGACATACTGTATTGAATATTCTACTTACCTGTATTTATTTAAATAATCTTGAATAATATCTGATTTATTTAGTAATAAACATTAAATTAAACACAAAGAACGCTTTTAAATGTTTCAATTTTTGTTTATTTAACACTTTACAATTGTTTCGACTTTCGAAGTCTTTGTCAAGAGTAACATTTATTTACTAAGGGTAGGTGTATTCTGTTAGTGTTTATAAATAAGACGGTAACATTACAGAATAGGTACAAAACCTAGTATTTCGGAAAAAAGAACAAATTAATTGTGTTTCTCAAATATTGGTCAATAACCGGCGTATCTTTAAATTCTAATTTATTGTTGGTAATTTTTAGATTATTTTTAAAGGCTTTTTTAATTTCTTATTGTTCCAAAAAGTTTAAACGTTGTCCTTTATTTTCTATATGTAGAATTTCAAACTTTTCACTATCTATTTTGTGATTGTGGTCTACAGTGTGAACTTACTCCTGTTTCGGCCCGCTTGCCGTATACGATTTCTTTGGAGTTTGTTAGTTAATTATTATTATTTTTAATTACATTTATTTACTGAGATTGGTGTTATGCGAAATTTCTTGCCGGCGAGCATTTTTTTCAAACTGCTCAGAATCACGTCTTGTTCTTGTTTTCGGTCAACAATGAGCAAACCTACTGCTAGAGATGTTGTTTTATGCGAATTAAATAAATTTTACTATTTTAACTATTGGAATATCGATTCGACATTGTCTCTCATCTTAAGAAGCCTAGCAAACTTGTGCAGATTAATGTTGTTACAAAAATTCCTGTTTATATCTTCTAATTATTCAAGTAATCACATATATATTGTTAGTTGATTTTGAAACCAACACTGCTTTCAGAACTCCCTAAGCTTTGTTAGAGTTTGTGTTGAAAAGTACATAAAAATATAAGTTTATTTAATAACCATTAAGAGGTTGGTCTCGTTAATAAATGATCGGCTTTCAATTTCAAAGGAGGTAATTATGCCTCATTTCGTCCCTATACTCTTGGTTTCAATTTCGAGCAAGATCGTAATTTGCACGTTCCCGTAACCGTTATCTTTCTCTTTTATTTTCTTTTCGCTCAGGTGATATCGGGGAATTTTCATAAATTCGCAGCTGCACCATTGAACACGAATCACACCCCATTTGTTCTAATAGATGCTGCGTATTGAATCATTTGTGCCGAACTTGCGTTATTACGGAGACGTTGCGTCCGTCGCGACGCCCGAATTCTCGCGCGTCTATTGTATGCCGACGCTAATAGCTTGGGGATCAAAATTAGGAATTGATGACGTGTCATTTCTCCGGTGATTGCGTTAATGCGGACGGGATGATTCCTTGCTTTTCTATTAAATCGCATCCGATTCGATCGTATTTTACTCCCTCATCGTCATCTCCATCATTGTCGTCGCCGTCATCATCCAATGATGCCTTTCATCAGGCGGTTTGCTCATGAAAATGTTGCGGCTTTGAAATCTTTTATTCACAACAAACCCAAAGCAACGAAGCGTGTCATATTTGAAATTATTGGAACAGTCACCCTCTATTATTGTTTCCAACCCTAATCGCAAACACACTTCTTACGGATATGGTCAACAATCCTTGAAAGCAATCCCGCTTCCACAGGGAATGTACTATCAATTCAAAGTATGTTTGTTAGAAACAAACATTGAAACATTTTGCTTGTTTTCCTTTCGAGTTTTTTATTTTTATTAAATAATAGCAGTATATGATTGTATTTTTACATAACTAAGTAGTAATAATTATCAGTTTATTAATTAGTGGAAACGTAATACATCTTACCTATATTGGTCAGTGATGGATGTAGGATTTGTAATTGGGAAGGGCTACAGTAAAAGCTTTGACTGTTATCGTTAATCTCATAAATATATCTGAAAGATTATACACAATCAATTCCGTTTGAGCATACAATCAAATTGTAAATTATATAAAATATACATTGATTCGTTAAAGTTCTTATCTTAATCATCTTTAAGAAAAGGAAGGCATTAAAATTCTTTTTCGTCTAATTTTCAAGGATCACAGATCCCAGATTTCGAACGCATCCTACACAGTAGGCACGGCTTACGGAAAGCCATATCCCACGACCGGTTTCGACCAAAAAAAATAAGGCATTTAATTTAAACGAAAAAGGGTTTTAATGCCTTATTTTTTTAAATATGTTATATCTTCGTCTAAGAATCCATCGGAATCAACAGTATAATTCAATGCCGGTAGGGGTATTAGCCCTCGGAGTAGTTGTTTCTTTTGATTCCATATTTATATTTATCATTTAGCCTGTAAAGGCCTTTCTATTAGCGCCCACCTGATGAGACCCGATGGGTCGAAACCGGTCGTGGGATATGGCTTTCCGTACGCCGTGTCTTCTCTGTAGGTCGCGTTCGAAATCTGGGATCTGTAATCCTTTAAATTTAGACGAAAAAGGATTTTAATGCCTTCTTTTTTGATAATGTTATATCTTCGTCTATGAATCCATCGGAATCAACAGTGTAATTCAATGCCGGTGGGGCTATTAGCCCTCGGAGTAGTGATTTCTGTTGATTCCATATTTATATTTATATATAATTCATATTCCCCTCCGTAGATCCACGACTGATGTTGTGTTGTCTGTTCCTTTTAAGAATTCATAACGTTTTGTATCATATCTAGTTTATCATCTTTCGTCAAATTATCGTTTCTACAATTAATCCAAAAACTTTTGTCATGGTGCCAAACCTCGACCTCTTCTTATACGGTCGCAATCATATTGTTTGCTCCTATTTTATTGTTTTGTTTCCTATTTATGTAGATGAATTTGGCAACTGTCTCCGACGACGACATCGCTCTCTTGTCTGTTCTACCCTTCGAATGCGGATTCATTTAAATTCGGCACCCTCACCGACCATGCCTCTAAACCGCACAACAGTTACACGCACCGTTGGTTCGTAGACCATCCTGCTACGTGCGTGGACTCCGAACGTTGTCAGTATTTTTAATTTCCTCAACGCCGGTTCATTTAGCAAATCGTAAAACTGGTTTGATGAACTTTGGAAGGGAAAAGTTCGTAAATGAGTGAGGCGGCCCCCAAAATCAAAAATTTAGGTTTTCGTGTTTGTTCTCTTCAAATATTGATACTCATTTTCTATTCCCCTAGGCTACAAACAGTTCAAAAAATTTTCTCTGTATGTTAAGGGGAAAGAATTTGGTGCTTCAAACGAATTCCCGTATTGTTACTGATATTTAAAAATTAATTTCCGTTAATTTTATTATCACATTCCATGAGTACGTATCCAGGTTTAGACTGAGAAAATAACCATAACACAATAAGGCATTTCACATTATCATTTATAATAGTGTGCTGATATGTATGGTTCTAGCATAGGTACGTTTGCGGTGCAGCTATCTCCTCTGATGATACGACCTATTGGAATTAGCTGATGTCTACCTAAAAAATAGAATTGCTCCATGGACCTATTTTAGATATACAAGATGTTGTCAGTTAATCGGAATTTTTAATTGAAAATCGCAAAACTTTTGTCGATGTTGTTATTTTTACGAAAAGCAATAAAACTGATTTAGATGATAAATATTTGAGTTACCCCTACTGTCCTATCTAAAATAAGATATTGTATTTAATAAAAAGGTTTACAGGGTTTGGGGTGCATTATTCTAGATTTTTTTTAAGACAGTATTTTGGTGGAAATATAAATATACTAATTAGTAAGAACCCCAATGAACAATATGATACAGAATCTTCATCGTGCCTATAATATTATGAAGAAAACCATGTCAAATGATTTAAACAGTCCGTTCGTTGCTTCAGTGAATTCCATTGTAATATATCAACTTCTCATACGTCAAGAAATATCAGTTTTCTCTTGCGGAAGTAGCTAGCCAATTCGAAGATTTTTACGTCGCACAATTAATAGTATCGATCAAACGATTAGAAAGCATCCTGCACTACTCGTTAATACTACAGCAAAGGACACAGCAACTAACAGCAGCAATAGCAGCAGTGTCGATAGTAAGAGGAGGCAATGGTGGGATGAAGGGAACCAGAGCTTTGGTTCATTTGATGTCGACTTCGTTAAAATTAAAGCCTGACGCTATGCTTCGGCCTGCTTTGACGAACGTAATTACACAGCTTGAACACCGAAGGATCAGAAGGCATGATTAGACGTAAGAACGTGCATTTGTATGGTTGTGTAAATGATGTGTGATCAGCATCGAATCGTCAAGCAAAGCTCTTCTAACGAACCGAAATCAATCATAACTTTTCGATTAACTTTACTCAAGCACAGGGATTTGTTAGTTTTCCTAACCGCAATGATTACGTACCTACCTACACGTAAGTGAAGATATATCGCAGGCTGTGATGGATCCAAATACATACGAAAACTAATATTCACGAATAGAAATAACCTTCCTACTATTCAAGAATACCTTGAGTGAGAATCACTGAAAGCACCATTCTCTTCAAATGAAGGTTACCTTAACAGATGTTTCCTTTATTTCAATAAGTTCGTTACTTTTATAATAAGACAAGCAGATTAAATCATAGCTTACTCCTCCTCCAGTAGGTGACGCGACGTACAGATGCTAGTGCGAGAAACAGCAGCTCCCTCACGTGCGCATGCGCACCGCGTGGCTTTTCGCCGTTATCTGTAATTCTTCATTAATAACGTGATATTAAATAGAAATATCCTTGTTCTTTTAATGGAAGATCATAATTAAGCATCCAAGGAATAAAACTAAAAAAAAAAAAAATGATCAAAATCAATTTCTTCCTGATGGGAGCATATGGAATACGAAGCTTTCATTTTATTTATATATATATATTAGCCAAATCAATCATAACAATTTGAACTGCTTGTTTTGCTGCTTTCAATTACGTATTAAGATTTTTTGGTTCATCAAAAGATACCATGATGCATCTAATCAGAAAAATTCTCTGAGTGTGGTTTGAATAAAAACGTCCTCTTTTATAATGCATAAGCTTTTTTAATTTATTATAATATAGTATCCGCATTCCATAAATTTCTGTTTGGGTTCCTCGTATAACTAATTTATATATTTAAAATTACAGCCAACGGACAGTACCGCGGTAAAATAAATTATATATTAATTGCACACCGAGCGGCGTGGTTTAGTGATTTAGGTCATAGGTTAGCATTCGAAAGGTCATCGGTTTCTGTGGTTTCCTAGAATCATTCAGGAAAAATTCTGGGGCAGTAATATTCCACTGATAATCTTCTCTTCTGCCTTCATTTCGTCCGACTCATCTTTTTCTCCCTAACCACACCACCCACCCCTTCCCACGATTCCTGAAAAGATGTTGAAGAGGGCCTTACGCCCTACCTTCCGGTTTTGCACTACTGTGTAGGTAGGATGGACTGCCCGTCCATCAGCATTAGTAGGTAGTGAGCATAATACATTCATAAGTTTAATTTTCGTACTTCAGTATGGCGGAACAAACATCGGTGATATGCTCGAAGAGATACAAAATTTAGCTGCGGAGTGAGTACACCTTATATAGTTACATTATCACCTAACCTACCAAAACAGTATTTTTTGGTACTAATTTTATACAAGGAAAAACCTCACACATGGGAATCAAACCAGAGCCCACTCCGTTGTATGGGACACTCGCCATTTTATTATTAAGCGGGTTGGCAATTGTATTATTAAAGTAAGATAGTGCTAAGCATGATAAGCAATTGACCGGTCACTTTAATAAAAATAAAAATAAGTTCTTGGTCAAGTAATTTATCGAATTTAACAGCCGTGGATCGCGATATCGATCTTATTAGATCTCATCAGCACGCCATAGGCAGATTCGATAAACTACTCGCCAAATCGCTGGAACTCGGTGTAAAGCGATTTTAAATAAAGCTTTGATAGAGCAGTACGTCGCCATCTACCTGCTTTTGCTGCTATTGCTGTATTTCATAACGTTAGACAAGGCCTTATTAGGCCTTATTACCTTGTCTAACTGAATCGGCGGCGCAGCTTATATACGTAATAGGACACGTAAACCAAATTAATAAGAACAAAAATAAATTCTTGGTCAATTAATTTATCGAAGCTACCAGACATGGATCGCGATTTCAATCTTATTATCATCAGCAGGCCATAGGTAGATTCGATTGTTTGGCCAAGAACTTATTTTTGTTCTTATTAATTTGGTTTACGTGTCCTATCATGTATATACGCGGTGTCACCGATTCAGTTAGACAAGATGATACCCTAATAAAGGCCTTGTCTAACGTTATGAAATACAGCAATACCAGCAAAAAAAGGTAGATGGCGACGTACTGGCATTAAATTCGCTTTTATAATCTCTTTAAAGAAATAGAGGTTAAACTGTTTGGAGAACTCTTTTGTCATATGACCGAAATTGCAATCTATGATTTACTACACTGTTAGTAGGTCACTTGGAAATATTTAAAATAATGGGAATATTAATAAGAAATAAGTCAGAATATAAATCGGAAGGGAGTCAGGGTGGTGAAATGGATGATACGCAACACACGTTACATACTTATACGATTGCCAGCCACGTATATCGTTTTTAACCGCCTTAATTTATTTATTTATCTACTCAACACAATATTTATGTCTTTTTTAAATAAATTGTTTACGAACTGAATATAAAAGCTACTTATATCTTAACAAATATCGCTCATATCGTTATAATCCAAATTAAGTTTGGTATCATTAGTTCTTGAAATTTATTCATAGATATACTTAAACTTCAACCTTTGAAAGTGTATTGCCATATGTCCAAGGGTGACGAAGGGAAACGGGAGTAATATATGCTGTTTGGAATGCCAACATTCATATTTTTTATTTTATGGGGTACACCCGATCCTTTCAATCGCGTTCTAGCAGGAATCAACTGCTACAAATTGTAAATATTAATTTGAATTAAGCTTTTAACGTACTTGAATTACATTCAGTTTCTTAATTTCGGTGGTAGTCCCAATCCCCCCTTCTGCCCTTTCAATACGTGCTAAGAATATGGGTATCAGGAACTTCCACAGTAGCTATCGATGCTATTCGATTAAATGAAAAGTGGACACGAAAATAGAATTGGTTTTCTTATAATAGTTTTTTCCAGCTAGATCGTTCATTTTATTGAAAGGAAAAATGGGAATCAAAAGAAAAGTAGAGAAAGTGATTTATTGCGACAGCTGATCAAATGGTTGAGAAAATTTCAACCTTAGAATTGTAAATAATACATGTCTTTTTCTTATTGACTGTTTTCTATTATTTTCGTTTATATTAATTTTAATATTTACTACATCAGTGAATTATTTAATTTATACCTAATTAACATCAAAACAATGTACGTCGATTTTATATTTTCACGATAAAATAAATACTTTGTCGTTGTTTGTATCAAATGAACTATGTAAAATGAAATTGTATAAAATCATTCGATCGTAATATTTGTTTGAATATTAAAAGTTGCATTTTTATTGAACTTCTTAACATACAGTAACCTTGCAAATATTAAATAAAATTAATAATGTATCTTTCCATTACTGATAAATAATAAATAAATATCGGGTCAGATGGAGTGAAAGCAACTTTTATCATATCCCTTTCACTAACATTTCGTTCTTTTATCCCAAAGTTTTCAGGGTTCCGAGATTTTTCTCGGAATCTTTATGAGTTTCGAATATACTTTATTTAATTGGCTTACATGCCCAAAATAAATTTCCAAATCATTAAAGTAATAGAACATATATATACATAACATTAATGGTTCCATTCCTTATCTGATTTCTGATCCCAGGCATAATAATATAAATAATGTAAAATTAGCTATTAATGGAATCCAAAATTCTTATGTAATTATTTGATACATAAATTATCTCCCTTAAATGAAACAACATTGGTTTGGTCAATTTACTGATGGAACTTATAATTATATGACAAATAATTTATTATTTTAAACTATCCTTAATAATTTTGAATAATAAACAAGGAGCCCTAAAAATATTCAATTATTTTCAAAATAATATTCTTATTCTTATTTAATTGTATCCGTTGACAATTGACATGACATGTTTTAAGAATGCACCCACTGAAAGGGGATGCCATAGGAACATATATACGTATTAAATCTACCGTGTGGTCTGGAACCTTTCCGCCTGTGAGTCATACTACATGCGGGCAGTCTGTCTTTCCTTCGCTTCTATTCTTAAAAGTTCGTATTGCAGGTCACGTGAGAAGAAAAAGCGGTTAGCCCTTCGGCCTTTGTGTCACCCTACACGTATATCATTCTATTCGACGCCAGAGCAGCGTTAAGGCCGAACATCCCCGTCTTTTTCAGACTTCTTCATGCGCGAGCTTTCTTAAATTGCATTAATATCCGGCGCCGAAGAAGTAACCTCTTCGAAAAGGTAGCTTATCAGATCAAAGACTCTCTACTCGCTTATAGAAAAGTAAATAGTTGCAGGGTATAAAAATTCACACATATCAGAAAGCGACTCTTTATTTATCAACGTTTGTAGGTACCTAGAGATCAACTAACGAAATAGAGTAGCCATTTCCGAGCTATTTGGCATCATCATTTTCCCAGTACATCAAGATTTTAAAACATTTTAACTGCAAATGTTTCTAATTTGGCTTTTTTAGATTTTATATTGGGATATTTTGAAATTTTTAAATTTTAGGGCAATTCTGGAGCTAGATTCGTATTCGCCCTTAAAATACACATCAAAAGTGACCACCCTCGTTGTATTTTTTGTTTTCGACCCTCTATAGTAGTGCGCTCTTTTTCGAATCCCTTTTCGTTTTGGAGGACACGACTATGGCTAGTTGAATAAAGAACAAAAAGTAATCATTTCTAATGATGTAAATGTGACCCCAGAAAACCTTTTGTATTCTCAAAACTAAACAAGTTAAATTAGCAGTGTTGAAATTTTTAAATTGAGATATATTAATATCTAAAGATGCTGAGGCAACACTGGCCAAATTATATAATTCTACGACAAAAGATACCATAGAAATGATTACTCTCTTGCTTGTTTCGCCCTGTCAAGCGTAGCCAAGCTCACAAAATGGCAAACAATTGATGTTTATTGAATGAGGTTAGGAATCAAATTTCAAGATCCAGAGATGTTGTAGCAATTCTGATTCTGATTCTGGATTCGGAATCACTGTAGCAAAATAACAGGCGGGCTGAAAAAATTGTAGGCTAGCATAGAAAAAATATTATTGTTTTGATAGAATTTGATTTTATAATGCAATATAGAGCGATACAACGATTATAGTGGTTATACAATACTTCTTTTTCTTTTTTTGGTTTCAACAGTATTTTTTTCTCCAAAAAGCAATGCTTTATTAACACACGAAATTCCTTATTATCCATTTTTTTAAAGTAACAAAAGTTCGTTCACTAAAAATGCTATAACTCAGACACTAATAGTGCAACAGCTGTCAAATTTATACACG
The DNA here is from genome assembly GCA_963921985.1 of Agrilus biguttatus. NCBI lineage: Eukaryota > Metazoa > Arthropoda > Insecta > Coleoptera > Buprestidae > Agrilus > Agrilus biguttatus. The sequence goes on along the minus strand of OY998119.1, from coordinate 17,174,227 downwards.
CGTCTTTTGAAGGTTAGGGCTAACTAAGAACTATATGGTTTTGATACTAGTAGTGCCATTTATGGGCCAGCCTACGACTTTTCAGCCCGCCTGTTATGTCGGAAATGACATCTTTGGAACTTCCATCTCTTCGAAATTTGAGAAGCACATTTTAATGTTATTAAATTAAATTTTTATATTTTATGTAAGCATTTCAATGGTTTTGAAAATTTATCTTACCTTGAACTTTTACGTAGAATTCGTTTGATAGTTAGTTTGAAACAAAGAAGGCCTTCAAAATTTCATAAATATTAGTCGGTCATATAATATTTGAAAGTTGTTGATATCGGAATTGCTCAAGAAGTAGATGTATTTTAAGCAGGATTCAGCTATAAATTGTATTTTTATCGTATGTGTATAACACACATGTTTTCTACCTTCTCCAACTCATTTTGTTAATGGTTCTAAACTCAAAAGATGAAAATTTTCATCTCCGTTTCAAGTTCGATCGGGAAGAGCGAAGGAGTTCTTTATCGAAATAAAAGTTGGTTAAATTAATACGCTTCAGTGGGTATTTCAAAGGCACAATAAGGGCATTCCGATTGGGCAGCTTTCCGTCTATCGATAATTTAAGTGCTTTCAACGTAAAAGTTGTTATTTTTTTTGCGAACGAATTCCACGAATTGTAGCAAATATATTACGAGTGGTTTTAAAAATTAAACTAATGTACGTTCTTTTTTGTTTATTCATACACCACCGTCTCCTTTATATTTATATTAATGTACGAGTACCTACATTGCTTTTCCTTGGTGGTGTATAAAATAAATTCTATTTATAGTAGAATCAATTTAGGTAACTTGTTTCCCATTTCTATTAAACCTTTTCTTAAGTATTATCAATAAACGTAAATGGAAGAGGAAAGTAAGCCTCGAAATTGCTATTTAATAAAACTGACTTATTGCTTAATACACGTAGGTATTGAGAGTTAAAAAGTCATTATCTTCAATTAAATGATTTAAAATTTAAATTATTTATCGAATCTACGCTTTTCTTTTATGAGGCGTTCTACTTGTAAACGTGTATGTATGAATAAATACAAGCGGTGCGGTGAACGCCATCTGTCGGAATTTTCCACTAATAGTGGTTTATTAAAGTTTGACAAGATCCTTTTCAGTTAAGGATATCGACTTGTCAAACTGAAGCCACGGCGTAGCAGTATACGTAATAGGTGCGTATATCTAAGAGAACATGAATTCTTGGTCAGTGATCTGATGAAACCATCACACGTGGAATACGATTTCGAGCTATTTGGTTCTCGTCAGTACGCCGTAAACAGAATTAAACTTCATATGACAAACTAATGAGTTCAAAATTCGGTACACGTCTACGTGCTACGCCTTGGATTCAGTTTGACAAGTCGATTATCCTTAATCGGAAAAATCCGAGTCAAACTTTAATGAACACAAATTGTGGCAAATGTCTACAGATGGCGTTCACCACACTATTCGATAAACGGTGTTGCTGCTATCTGCGGCATGCAGATAAGAACAAAATTGTTAGCAATCGTTATCCACGTCTGGCGATTTCGATAGATTACTGACCACAAATTTATGATCACATACATATGTAGAGTCAGTGTTTCCAATGAAAAAGTTCCGTATTCCTTCCTCCTTTGAATACATTGCTAAAACATCTATTAACTAGATTGTATTACATGCATCACACATTATTACGTTCGCCACATTTTATATTTTCCTCTACAAGTAGAAGCCCAACGTTTCTTACGTTAAGTGTTAATAAAATACCTACTTCTTTAAATCCTTCTATGTTCCTCTGTCCTTTCGACAGTTATTTTTGAAACTGCTGATCGTGAGAAAAAAATACACTAATAAATATTTAAATGAAACTCTTGGATTAGTTCACTATTTTTTATTGATTACTCAATATGCATATTTCGCCTTCTTAGGGCATCTTCAGGAGTACAACTAAATACTAAACTTTACTTGGTGTGTTTATATTTTTAAATGATTTAAACCAAAGCTCGGTCTGGGACTCCCTCCTTAGCAAATTGTATTTGGTCATTTGTTGAAATTTTATTTTCGGCTATTGGTTTTTTTATTTATAAGATTTCGTACTTATCTAAAATGAATCCTCCTTTTTGTCTAGACAAAATTTTTATATTTTTTGAACTAAATGTATTGTTTTCTTGTATACAATGTGGGGCTAGACCAGTGGTGTAATTATTATATTTTACGTTACGGTTTTTCCTATGTAAATAGTCGGGCAGTCTGCACAGGAGATTTCGCATACACCACTGCAATTTAGGTCTCCGGTTTTATTACTTACTTAGTTTATTATTGACAAGAATCTTTTTCATAGTTCTTTTGTTGAAATATGCCGGAGGGATGTTATTATTATGTAAATACTGACCTATACAAATACTATTAGTGTAACCTCTAACATGTTTTTTCTAGATGGACATTTTTGACCGGGAAGATTAATTTATTTAAATGTTGTTTCTGTTTTTTTAAATGCTGTTAGTTCCGTTCATCATTTTTTAATAAAAGACAATAGGTTTTCTACAGGTTTATCTACATTTTACAGGAATACTATAGTAAGAATTCTTCGTTTTGAACATAGTTTCTGTAAAATTCTAGATCAGCTGAACTCAATGTGGTCGTCATCTTGATCATTTTATTAAGGATATTTATAGATTAAAAGTCAAAAGTCGTAAATGACCTCTGCATCACTTTCTTGGAAACAACCCTAAATGGCGCCCAAAGAAAGAGACAGTGGTGCCACGAAGCTCGAAATTACAATTACCATATGCATATCGTGCTTGAAGGTACATGACTGCTTGGAGCGAATCGTTGCGTTTCTAGAACTTGTTTTCTCCCTTCTGGGAAGTCTGTCTCAACAGAAATCGTACCGCCTATATATATATATATATATATATATATATATATATGTACAATGGAACATTTTATTAGAAACGAATCGGAAACAATTGCGAGTGGATTTTGCAAGCGACAGGCGACCTCGTCAAATCTGGAAGTAAGGCAACGAGAAACTGAAGTACTTATTGATTAATATGTTTTGCTTTCATACTGGAGCCCGAGAAGCAATTAGGGATGTAGCTGCGTCAGCGGGTGGTAACAAACGACTCGGTTTCCTTTAGCACAATAATTATATTGCGGTAGGATGACTTAGTGGGGCCTCGGTCTCGAGACGGATTTCAAATTTAGCGACCCTTAGTCAGGATTTTCGCTTTTGCTCCTTTTTCGAAATTATTACTTGCAGCTTACTCGGCTGAAAAGACGTCTCGGGAAGCGTCGGATTTACGGTTTACGTCTTGTTGTTCGTAATGAACGAGACAGAGAGAGAGAGAGAGAGAGAGAGAGAGAGAGAGAGAGAGAGAGCAGCAGCGATGCCGTTTTTTTTTCAAATCTACTGCTTTCATTACACTCTCGTCAGTCCGTATTATTACGATGCATTTCAGTAAAAAAGCATAATTTTCATTAGAAATACGAATCTCTAACAAAAACTGACCATGATGATAATATAACTCAATGTTGTAGATAAGTCTGAAGAAGGTTTGATATCCAGGCTTGATGATCGGGGTCCAGAATGAATTCTTCTCCGCCGATGAAGTCGTTTATCCGGCTTTTCTTCAGATGCTGTATCATCTTCAGGGAACGTAGCGAAGGCATAAAATCCTTAACTGTGGTTGTGCTGAGACTGAACCACGACCATTAAGCCCGGATATCGAACCCTCTTTAGATAACATCGGCCGTGAAAGCTTTAAGCTTTTCATTGTAAATACTTATTTACGATCGAAGAAACTTACTGAAACTAAGAAACTTAGGAAATTAGTGAAAGCTTTAAACTTTTCATTTTTAATAAATATTTCCGATCGAAGAAACTTAGTGAAACTAAGAAACTTAGGAAATTAGTAAAAGCTTTAAACTTTTAATTTTTAATAAATATTTACGATCGAAGAAACTTAGTGAAACTTAGGAAATTAGCGAAAGCTTTAAGCTTTTTATTTTTAATATGTATTTAAGATCGTAGAAACTTAGTGAAACTAAGAAACTTAGGAAATTAGTGAAAGCTTTAAGCTTTTCATTTTTAATAAATATTTATGATTGAAGAAACTTAGTGAAACTAAAAAACTTAGGATATTAGTGCAAAATTTAAGCTTTTCATTTTTAATAAATAGTTACGATCGAAGAAACTTAGTGAAACTAAGAAACTTAGGAAATTAGCGAAAGCTTTAAGCTTTTTATTTTTAATAAGTATTTAAGATCGTAGAAACATAGCGAAACTAAGAAATTCAGGAAATTATTGAAAGCTTTAAGCTTTTCATTTTTAATAAATATTTACGATCGAAGCAACTTAGTGAAACTAAGAAACTACTGAAAATTTTAAAAGATATTGTAAAAGTATTTTTTAACAACGTAGTAAAAGATTAATGTTACGAAATTTGACAACTGAAAGATCCCAAGGCTTATAATGTTTCCATCTTGACTACATTCTTTAGATGAAAATAACCGAGAATAAATAACTGTGAGATATTAAAAGACATATTTTCTACGGCTCTAGTCTGCTTTTCTTGAAGCTAATTTAAATGCAAAGTGCTGTTGTCGACTTATCTTGATAATAGCGCCTTCGTGGTCACTTACTTAGCAACACAGAAATGGACTTAGGAAAATGAGGTGTCAAGTGTAGTGAAACGGCCGAACATACATATATGTACACAGTATACACACGTAATATATACACATACATATATACGTATACCCATACAATCGCGAAACCCTAATGAATCATTCATCAAAGAAAATTCCCGCACGTGGTACCGGCGTACGGGTTATGAAACGAAGAAACGTCAAATGGACGAGCATAATCCATCACGACCTGTCTATACCACTCCCAGCTGCAGCAATCCATGCATTTCATTCAAAAGACCCCAAGTCACTGGGGGCATTTTTCAATGCCGCGTCATTTTCTGATAAGGTTTCCGTATATGCGGCCGACGGCGATATTGAAATTCTTGAAGGAAAAACTGATCCCAGGTGACGCCAACGAAAGTCATAAATACTCATAAATGCTACGCAAACTTCGATATACCGATCGATTTGATAATCTCTGTTATGTGTACAACGTTGATTTTTGATTGAATTTCACTTACAAAAAAGAAGTATTTACAATAAGTAGACATTATGTATTTTCTTAAAAATCCAACTGCATATTTGCTCACATTACACGGAAAAAAATGTTCTGTGGGTTATACTGTATTATCAGTTCAGTTTACAAAAGTTTTATGCATAAATTTGCTGTATAACAGTAGTAAAATTTACTAAAAAACATAAGTAACTGTTTGAACGTTCCGTAGGTTTTACTGAAAATCAAGTAGTCATTATAGTATTGTTATTAAGAATAAACTTTATTGAATAGTTTGATAAGTAAATTCATAATACATTTTTAATATGAAAAATCTGTATTTTTTATTTTTATTTAAATACTCTAGGACGTTATCGAATAAAAGAAAGGGTATAATTATATAATAGATATAGTGGTAGTCAATTTAAAATTTTTATTCAAGTTAAATTATATCCCTACCTTAGAAATTCATATATATTACGTATTTCGATCCAGAGTACAAACTATTTGTATATAAATTTCGCGAAAAATATTTTTTTCAATCCTAGCTTTGAATCCGCAACTGTTTGCATGCACGCACCCCCGCATGCAGGTAGTACGTACACTTAGCATAGTGGACTATTGTTACAAAAATATAATTGTTGAGGCACTTAATTTTTGAAATTCCATATTAATACTAATAATGACCTTCCGGTTTTGTAATTTTCACATGATTTATTAGATCATTATTATTACAAAAATATGTTTGTATCATAACTTAGATAGTCGATAATTTATATTTGACCCATGTTAATTACTTGAGTTTTTAAAATCTATCGAAATCGGATTCAGACTCAGAATAAGACTTTACGAGCAAGTAATTTTTAAATAACAACTGATTTAAATAAATCTATAAATTCTCCTATATCTTCAATAAGGAAACATATTATTCATTTAATGTAAAGTTACAGGAAATAGTGCAAAACTGATATAAAACGAGTCAAGTACGAGCCGCACTTAAGGTTCCGTACCATGGAGACCCCTAAAAATTATATACAAAGAAATTTTTATCATGATCGGAAGTTACTTATTTCAACTTACAACCAGTGATTGATAATGATCACATTTCAATTATTTATTTTAAAGGAACGCTTTCAAATAGTTTTGAAATTATTAATAACTTTTTTCTATTGTTTAAACATGGATGGTGCAATTTAGATGAAACATGTTAATATTTATCAATATAAATAATGTGATAGCTACCTCCAACGGTTGATATTTATTTATAATAAAAGCTATCACGATATTTCTATTTAATAATAGGTTAATCTATTATATATTTAAGCTACAGAAGGAAGAAACTACGCATTTACATTGTAAACAGTAAATAATTAAGAACCTAATGTTGTACATAATTTGCAGCTTCTTGCGTAAAGTCGTTTTTGTAATGGACTTGGTAACAAAATGTATCTAAAGAACATTTTATTGTCATCACAATTTGTTAATTTAAGTCTAAAAAATATACTTTTAATTATATTAAATGAAAGAAGGAATTAAAATCCTTATTCATCTAAATATTACGATCAAAGATCTCACATTTTGGAACGCGTCCTACTAAGTAGGCACAACGAACCGAAAGCCATATCCCACGACTGGTTTCGACGTATCGAATTTCATCAGGTGGGCGCTGGCAGAATGGCCTTTACAGGCTATATTATAAATATAAATATAAATAAAAGGGTGAAATTGAAATTGAAAGATAATATTGATTTAACCTCACTTAATAACTCAAACGGTACAGCACATTACAATAAACATAATCTAAGATAAAATTTAGTATTATGTGAGTAACGAACAAAACGTAGTTTAGTAGACAAGACTATTACAATCTTTCAGATATAGAAAATTGGAAAGTGCCTTAAACGTAAGATAAAATCAACTTGAAATAAAAACCTTTTGGTGTCGGTTTTCATTAAAAGTAGGTATTTATTTACATTCTACAATCGTTTCAATTCGTAATTCTATCGAAGCGATCGAAGTGTGCGTAAATAAATTTAGTGAAATTTACACCAGATGTGTTGTGTACATTTCAATTTTATATACTATTGAATCAATATAAAAATTAGTTTCACATAAAATAAATACAAAAGTTTTAAAAAATGTATGCTGCGCATTCAAAACAGTCCCTCTTTCGTGCTGTGATTGTTCTTAATTGAATTATTTAATAATTTACTTGTTTATTACATAAAATTGTTGTGTAGCTTCTCAAAAACTTGTTTTTAATTTATTTCGATTGTCGTCAGATTCGCCCGCTTTTCCACCTGAATCCATTATTTATTACTTTTCTAAAGTGACGCATAATGCAACATGTTCAGCCAACTTCAACAGGAATTGAAAGAAACCAAACTGACAGAATCCTACTTTTGCTGACACATTTCTGAAGGTGAGGTTTCTGCGAGAAATCGCCACGCCGCGCCGCGCCGTAATACTAACTACTGAAATATTCATTTTGTGTTTTCTTCGAACCTTGAATTTGGGAATAAACAACACGGAATTTCCGATCACTGTCTCTTCTAATAACGAAATGTAAATTCAAAATTGACATATTTTAACCAGTCTTAAGGAATTATTTAAATTTAGTTATAGGAAGCTCATTTATTTATTTTACGAAAATATAGGTAGTGTTAGCGATGAATACAACAACCCTTTTTTGTCATATTTCTTATAAACCCATTTCGCTATTTACCAACATACGTAAGAAATATTCGATTTAATAAGTTGACTTTTTCCTAAACTTGAATATTTTTACATCAATAAGTTAAATCTATCGAAGATTATTGAAATTTCAAAAATTTTGTTTCAACCTTTTCAGGTCATTATCAAGAGACAATCTGCTACTATATGTTTAAACAATATACAGAGGTATATATAAATAAAATGTAACTGACCTACCGCTAACAATAAGTTTCAAAAAACCATCTATGTAGTACCATTACGCTATGTATTTGGGAAGTCCAATCAAAGATCTATCTAAAGTGAAAATAAAAGAGTATGTATAGGCCATAAAAAACAATAAAAAACAAGAAAAACGCAACTGGTATAACCCAACAATGTATAGACCTTAACCATTGTTTAGATTTAGATTCAGTTATATTACTACACAGTGTACAAAAAAAATGAAATTAAATTTATTTGAACCTCTAGAGCAGTGATTCTCAACCTTTTTTTTGTTGCGGCACATATTAACGATTTCAAAATTTGGCGGCACACTTTTAAAATGTTGCCAACATGATATAATTTAATAATATTAACATTATTATATATTTGCAAAATTTGGCGGCACACTTTTGAAATTTGGCGGCACACAAAAGTGCCGCGGCACAGTGGTTGAGAATCACTGCTCTAGAGATTAAGAATGCCGTTAATAATAAAAGTAATATTGTAAATAACCAGGTAGAATTGACAACGGTCGGTTCTCCCTTGTTATCATTGGACTTCCCAAATATATATTCGGTTAATGGTACTACACAGATGGGTTTTTCAAACTTATTGTTAGCGGTAGTTCAGTTACATTTCGTTTATATATATTCCTGTATATATTTTAAAACTTGACCAAGCGGCGTGGTCTAGTGCTCTAGATCATTGCTTAGCATTCGGGAGGTCACCGGTTCGAACCCGGGTCCGGTTGCTCTGGTCCAAGTTTTCTGTGGTTTCCTTGAATCACTTAAGCAACTGCTGGGGCAGTAATATTCCATAGATAATCTTTTACTTGTCTTCTGTCTTCATTTCGTCCGTCTCATCTTTCTCTCCCTAACCACACCATGCACCCATTCCCACGATTCCTGAAAGGAGACTGAAGAGGGCCTTATGCCCTACCCTCCGGCTTTGCACTATGGTGTAGGTCGGAGGGACTGCCCGCCCACGAGCACGAGAAGCTGGTGGGAATGAAAAACAAGAAAAAAGTTAAAGTTTTTAAAACATTAGTAGCAAATTGTCTCTTGATAATGACCTGAAAAGGTTGAAAGAGTATTGTTGAGATTTCAATAAAGTTGTTGTGAAAATTCTCAATGTTTTGTTACTTTCCGAATTTAATTTTGTAATTATTTCATAATGTTTCTCAACGAGTACGATACGCAGTCAGTCAATTTAATCTATCGAATTAAATAAGAGCCGCATGTGATATTATTCCTAAAAAAAGATGAATGTAAGCTTTCAGCCAGCGTTCATTATAATTCTGGTCGATAGGATTTATCTACCACTGTTCCATCTACATCGGTAGATATTTGAAGGGCGATATAGACTCCTCAGTTTTGCTGTTACGAATCGACCATCAATGCGATCATTTCAACAGAAAAGATTGAGAACCTAACCTAAAAGAATTTCGAGAATGCCTATCGACTTATTTTTTTTTTTTAATAAGAGCCAAACAAAACAAAAAGAAACAGTTAGCCAGCAGGTACCACTTTAAAAAAATGGTGTGTACACTTACATGCACGCATTAGAAGTTAGATTTCTATATACATATTTGTTAGCCGCTGTACCTATACATAATAATAATAATTATGTATTTATTGAAACAATTTCGATTACGTATTTAAATAATTTCACGGTTAAACGCTGCTCCTACTGGCTACTTTTTGTAGAGATTAATTTGCAAACATTAAGGTGAATTAATTTCTGAAATGATTGTTACCAACTATAGATTACCTCAAATCAATATGTATAAAGCCAAGGACTCGGGTTTGATTTCCGGCGAGGCGTGATAACAGCAACAATTATTCCTCATTAATTTGATGCAATCTGTAGTTGGTAACAATTAATTGAGAAATTAATTCACATTAATGTATTAATTGAACTGATCAAATCCGTCCAAAATTGGACGGATGAGTGCCGTTATTGATTGTGCATAGCAGTTATATTTTAAACATTGCGAAATTCCACTAGATAGCGTTTAGACATATCTAATTTTTGATCGCTATGACTGAATATTGTGCAGTTTTCGTTATTATAAACTTAGGGCTGCGCGTAAGTGTGAGGCATGTTTTTTAAGTAAATACCGTTTCGAAATTAATGATAAACGTGCAAAGATATCTTAATAATTTTGTTTTTACATGAAAGCTTGTACCTTAATCTACCTTTCTACATAATTTCCTTCAATATTGAGGTACTTGTCATAACGTTTGACCAGTGACCAGTTTTTGAATACCCTCTTCATAGAACTCTGCCGCCTGACTTGTTAACGTTAACCACTGCATCATATTTGGTTTATTTTCGGAATCATCTTGAAGACGCTGACCGCCCCGATGTTTCTTCAAGTGCAGGAGCAAATGGTAGTCACTGGGCGCCAGATCAGGGCTGTACGGAGGAGAATCTAGAGTTTCCCAGTGAAAATATGTAATGAGATCTTTGGTTCAATTAGCCAAATGTGAACGAGCATTGTCATGCACATTTATGCGGCTATCTTTAAATGCTCTCACCCACTTCCTTACGATGCCAACACTCATAATGTTTTGTCGGTAAACTGCGCAGATCTCATGATGAATATCAATCGGTTTTAGTCCTTTAGCACTAAAGAATCGTAAACAGCCCGGACTTCACAGTCAGCGGGACTAACGATTATCGGACGCACCTTAAACACTCAGTAAATAACGTAAACAAGGACGAATCAGACTGTAATGGCATCAGTGCGTAGGTGAGAGATATAGGTACTCAGTGCGCATGCGCGTAACGTTGACCGCAGCGCCGCGAATTTCAAGACGGTACTTACTTAAAAGACATGCCTCGTAGATTAACTTTGTTGAGGGCGTTACGACCGATTTGTGACTTAGTAGTTACTTTGCCGCTTCCAAAAATCTTGATTTGTACACTTTTAATATGGATGGGAGTGTACCAGATCCATTCACCTTTATAAATCTTAAACAAATAATATGATAACTTATTTTTCAGTTTTTTATATTTATATTTCACGTTTTCTAACCAATATTAACAATAAATGCTAATTTTTAATAGTCATATAAGCTTTATTATGCGCCTGTATGTGCCATACCCCAAAAACCACTAAACACACTATATAACATGCTTTTACGGGTCATAATCAAAGTCTGACATCGAATAGATACATTAAAACCAATGCCGCATCTAACGTTTACTCAATTTTATAGCATAGCAAAACTGACGATTTTTAATTAAAAATTCTGAATTAACGAAAACATTTTATATATCGAAACTAGACTCGTTAGTTAATTCCATCTTTTAATAATTAGACGTTTAAATGGTCAACTAATTGCAGAATATCATATCTTCGAACGATATAGCTCCACTGATTTGTTTTACAAACCCACCTACGCTAACATCATAGTTACTAGCAAGCTTAATATTATGTAGTGAAATGATTGCTGTTTTTACAGAAAGCTCGAAATATAGAACATGTCGATAGCTTTAAATCGACATCTTTTAAAGTTATCGAATTTCAGTGTTTCGAACGGACAGACTGTCTGCCTTTAGTGTTTTCTTTGAGATTTTCGTCGACTTGCAAATATTTACTCTGTAGCAAAAGATATTACTCAAGTGGAATATAATATATGGGTTAAAGGAGCTTGCCAACAGATATAAGCCGTCGTATGACGCATGTCAGATGGCAGCTCTCTACGCCAGTCGCGGCTTCTACCAATATTTACCCCATATTCATGAGAAAAATTGGCTGCGAGCCCACACTTATACCCTCTCTAACTTCTTTCTCGAATGGTATTATTCAGACAGACATTCATATACATATACGTATATGTATTTTCTATGTATGTATGTACTTACTACCGCTATGTACAAAACATAATTCTGTTTATATACGGACAGTGGTGACAGTAGTTTTTCATATCTTAAGCGCCGCATTACATGTGAAAATATGTTACGATATTATTATGAAATATTGTCGCCCGTTGCAACAGTTTTATTTCGAATCTTCAGATTATTTTTGTGTAGCAAACTAACAAAAGTAAAAATTCTACAAATATTTACATACAGAAAGTGCTTACCTTAAAGAAATAGCCAGATGTATCTGCTCTAACAGTTCAGTACCGCCCTGAAGAAGTGAACTACAAATTTTTCAAAACGTCATCGCCGGCACAAAATATAATAATTCACATGACTGAAACCTGAAAAAGATCACTAGTAGTTTAGTTGACTTTACTGATCTGATCGTCGTGAAAAATTAAAGTCACAAATTAACCACCATTGTTTTCCGATAGTTACTATGCAAATACTGTTATTATATGTGCATACCTAATATGGATATAAAATTTAGAGAAATGATAGAATGTTGGTACTCAGGTATAGTTTCTGAACCAGTAGAATACCTACAGATATGGAAAGCTCAAAAATATGCAATAATCTTCTTAATTTTTGTACAAAATCTCTATGAAGATATTTTTGAAAAAGTTTATTTCGAAACTACTACTTCCAGAACTCTAAATATTACAGGAAAGCTGTATAGACTAATCGAATTAAACAACAAATCCCCACTAGAAACTACATTTCACGGAAGTGTTTCCACAGACAATGGGGAAAGCCTCCCGTTAAAAGATATATCTAACCAGATGCGGAAAATTTCTTATTAACAAATTGTTGTTGCATAAACAGTTTGTTCAATTTTGCGAGAAAACTAATAAATTTAACAAAAGCTAATAAATATATAATAGGTAGAGAATATCAAGGTGAATGTCCAAATAGGCCAATCCTTTCAAAGGTTGTTACAAAAAACAGTTGTTTTTAAATTGTCGTTAACTACGAATTTATTATCTAAAATCGTACGATAACAATTGAATTTCGTGAATCTCATGTCGCTTTGTATTATGCCATGGTAAAAGAGATTTGTGTTTTATTTTAGTTTTTATTTAGTATTGTATGTCACAGTTGGGGAGTTAAAGTTTTTTACCAACACTTATTGTTACTTTTTGCTTTTAAATCTATTATGCAACTTTGAAAATCATATTTTCACTATTTTTAACCAATTCTGTAATATTCCGAAAACTACTTAACTGACAGAATATGTCTTTTGTAGGCATACAGGGTATCACCAGATTCGCGAATACCAATTATTATAACAATTTTAATTAGTAAATTTGCAGTTATTGACAATTTCGAAAAAACGTCTTTTCGAAATGTTTTTTCAATAACTTTTGAAATGATGGACTGATTTGGACGTTCAATCTGGCATTCTCTTCGTATTCCTAATCTCTACGATCATATAGTTACAATTTTTTGCAAAAAAAAAAAAAAACAATTCAACAATTCGCTAATATAAAATTTTTCGCACCTGGTTAGCTTTATCCTTTGATTAGAGACCTTTTCTTTTGTCCAAATATACCTACCCTAGTTTAATAGCGGAGTTTTTAATTTTATAGTATATACCCTAGTAAAACTCGGCTTTATTTACAGTACTCAGTGTATGTATGATGAAGGAAACAAGTTTACAGTTCCCATCACCTTCACCAAACATTTCCACCCAGTAACAAGTAAACTAATAATTTAGAAGGATATGTCGTACGGCACTAAACTAAACACTTTAATAATTATTTAATAAAAAAGAAGTACTTATTGTGTTTTTTTCACAAAAAAATAAGTTATTATTAATTCTAATAGCTGTTTCAGTTGTTAAGCTATCAAAGGGTAACTTATTAGCTTATTACCACCTACTAAGGATATAGTTTATATGGGTACATAGGTCAAATTTTGTAATACCGTTTTTCCTGTCTTCATGTAATAATTTTGTGTGTTCTGCATCACATATGTTAATCTTTTTTAAAGTAACACAAAAAGTATTATCTTCCAATCTCAAAATGTTAATTGAAATGCTCTAAACTTATTTTTCTTTAATTATTTTCTAGTTTTACAACCAATTCTTAAATTATAGTAAATTACAGTTAAAAAAATGTTATACCTGTGCTTATCAATCCTTTGGTAAGAAGCGCTAACACCATTTCTAAACAGGCTTAATAAGAATGGCAAAATCTTAAGCTACGCCACTGCTCTGAAAGGGTCATATTTGTATGATATAAACCGAGATAAATTCTGCCAGATCATCTTGGAACTTTTAAAATTATGTAAGTAAGTGCGATACCTGAATTTCCTTTTTCTAGTTGTTTATCAATGGTAGAAAGGTTGGAAGCTTCAAAAACGTGGAACGTGTAATTTTCATTGCTTCGAGGATTTTCTTAATGTCACGTTCGAAGCCTTAAAAAGTACAATCATCAGAAAAAGATCCTTTTGAAGGAATTGAAATTACTAATGCATGGATAGGTTTCATTGCACAGAAAAGACGATTTCGAAGCGGTTCTTTTTCAACTGCTTTTAACTCTCCAACGACATGAGAGCCGTTCAACTCAAATTTTGCTTATAAACCGCATTGCCATAGAATATCCGCTTTCAATGCTCGAAAAGTGCAGCGATATTCTTCATGTTTGTAAGTATGCAGGTACTATATACACAGATACATATACATATACCAAATGGACATTCGCTTTGTAGATTGTAATAGAACTCGACTAGTATCCTTTTACCTGAAAGTAATGGACTGAACTATATATGTATATTTTATATAAATCGAATAACAGGACAAAATCCTTTTGTCTGGAATATAATATTCTAACGAGTGCCCAATCCTCACTACAATTTTGATTTTGTTGTGGTTTAAGGTGGTAAAACGCTGCTTATACTCGTCTTGAATTACAAACCATTCTTCGCGCAAACTAAATTTGCAAAATGTAAATATTTTTTATGTATAAATGAAGTGCGACTTTGTTTAATATTAAGAGTTTAATTAAAATACGAACAACACTACAAAGCTAAAAGGGTACTGACCGGTATCGAAAACGGCAACTGTACGAATCCACTTCTTAAGTTATTATTATATTTCTTTCATTATTTTCAGAAGTGTTCTATTTGTAATTGGAGACACTGATTCATACTGTTTCAGTATCTCAATCATCATAACTCACTTCTTAGCCTTTCTTGTTATAATTACTAATTATAAAATAACCATCGACATGTTTATTTAGAACAAGAACCAATAGAACCCTTCTCTCACAATTATTTTCAAGAATTGTACCTAGTGGCATGATAAACTCTATGTGTAAAAATTTCGTTTTGCTTTATGTTTCATGCGAGGGTTCTCATCCTGAGAAATGTGAATTCTAAAATTCTACACGCAGTATTGAATTCAGTTGTTTCCCTTGGGGGAAAATCTAAGCGAAATCTTCCATCCCATATTCTCTTGAATGTAACACCTAATGTTTTTATACCTATATAGGGCCGATTTAAAATGTTAACATTTAAAATGATAAATTCGGGAATATTTGCATTTACATACGTTATTTTCATTAGTAGCTATTATTTTCTTTCTCTATATCAAAAGTTAGGATATACTTCTATAAATTCAAAAAAAGAAGGCATTAAAATCTCCAGTCGTGTAACTATAAAGGATCGCAGATCCCACATTTGAAACGCGTCCTACACAGTAGGCACGGGGTACCGAATGCCATATCTCACGACCGGTTTGGACATATCGGGTCTCATCAGGTGGGCGCTGGCAGAAAGGCCTTTACAGGCTATATGATAAATGTAAATATAAATATGGAATCAACAGAAACAACTACTCCGAGAGCTAATACCCCTACTGGCATTGAATTGATTCCGATGGATTCTTAGACTAAGATATATATCGTGGTGTAGGGATATTAGCCCTCTAAGTAGTTGTTTCTGTTGATTCCATATTTATATTTATCTTTTATAAATTAATAGGATAATAAGATCTAACAATATATACTATGGTTCATATATAACTTAAATTTACATTGAGAGATTCTGAACTATGAACTCATGCTTACATACAGCGTCCAAACTAAGAAAAAGATGGAATTTTGATTTTCTTTAATTTAATTTTCGGGAATTTTTGATGGAAATTTATTATGGTAACTTAGCTGCTCACGTCTTCAGAGGACTCTTATTTATTGAAACATTGTGGATGATTAGTGTAGTGATAAGTATGCTATCGGAGTTATACTAAAGTTAGGGTGTTGGATTATGTACCTATATGAAGATACATACTATTACATTTGTTTTATGTACTGATTTATTCACGTGGTATCCAACATGGCTGTTGATCGTGATTGGATAGGTTTAAAGCTGAAACCGAATGGTCTGGTCGACTTTTTCCTCGCAATTCACGTTTGAAATGATTATCAACCAACCAGCCCTCTGGCATCCAATTTAAACCAAACAAAGCGGCAACTCGCTACCGACTGATAAAGATAACGATAACAACAGAGTCAATGCTCGTCTTTTCCTACAAGCGCTGTTCGAACTCTTGATATAAATATATATGTATACAACGTGCCCTAATTAAATTTTGTCGGAGGATATATACATATAGAAGATAAAGGAGTGTTTTAATCTAGTTAATCAGAAACAAAGAGTGCCCTTATTCTATCTCGTTCTATATTCAGACGCCACACACTAAACAATGTCAAAGTTTATATTTTGTCTCACTTGATTTACGCTTCTTTTTACTGTTTCTGGATTGATTGAGAAATCTATACTCCTTGAATCTAGTTGGTTTAATTGAAAATCTTCATGACAATTACTTTTGAATTAAATTACCATTGCTGTATTATATGTGTAATATCTCGATATTCCAAAAGAGATAAAGAAGAATTTGTATGACAAAACTAATCCTCAACAAGTTTGCTACGCTTATGTTGATACGAGAGATAATTATGTCTCGGCTTTCCAATGCGTTTAATTATAAAATTTATTTAAGTTGTAAATACAACTTCTTTATAATAAACCACTGGCTCGGAGTGTCTTTACCTTCTTTATAATTGTTAAATCAACTTATTTAAGTTTTATTACTTCTCATTCACAATATGAAGAAACAACGTTAGAATGAAAATATTTATTAGGTGATTAGTAATAGACAACTGAGGGTAAGATACCCCGCTAAGCATATTTATAACTTAGCAATAGATAACGCAGTATAAAGTACATGGGAGTTGACTTACAACAAATTACTACTTATTTGACAGGAAATGCTGATATCTATTGTATACAATTAACGCAATAGTGATAGTCACGTATAACATATTTACTGTCTACGATTAATGAAATAGAGATAATCATATATAACATATGTAAGTTACAGTAGAGTTCTGATAATTGACCTAAATGAACAAATGCTAGTTTTCAGCTAATCTGAGAGCATTAATTGTAATTTAAACTGCTTCTGAACAGGTTAAGGCAGATGTTATTTTCTACTTTTTAAGACAGTCCGTTGCGAAGCATGCACATGGTCAAATTGTAGCAATTAAGTCTTCTTATAGAGCTATTATTTAAGACCATAGAGATGTAAGAATAAAGCGCGTTAACCCCATTTAACCCTCTACTCTACTGTGATACCAACAGTGATAGAGCATTGCGTAGAAGGAAGTTCTCCATTGTTACCGAACGGCGTGGTCGTATCCGAGTCCAACTGTTCTGGTCCAAGTTTTCTGTGGTTTTCTTGGATCACTTAGGCAAATGCTGGAGTAGTAATGTTTCACACATAATCTCTCACTACTCTTCTGTCTTCATTTAGTCCGTCTTATCTTTCTCTCTTTAGCCACCACCCAACCACTTCCACGATTCCTGACACGAGGCTGAAAAGGGCCTTACGCCCTACCCTCCGGATTTGCAGTACAGTGTAGATCGGAGGGACTGTCCGCCCACCAGCTATGCTGATGGTAATGAAACACGCTAAAAGTTTTTCTCTATATTGTCAACGAAACTGCTTAACCAGAGAATGACTCCAACAATGAGCCCCAGCAGCGATCTCTCTCCCTCCTAGCCAAGGTGGCTCTATATTTAAGATAGTTTACCAAGTTCAAAACGTGCTTAAATTTGCATATGCTTCTATAGAAAAAACATGCTGTGACAGGTGCAGCTTCCTGTATCTACTGATAGTAAAAACAAATTCCAAAAATTTAAATGATAACAGTCGTTTCGTATGGACAAATAAATCAATATTTATGGCAAATATAAATTATTAATTTCAAGTTATTGTCATTTACTGATATTTACTGCTTAGTGTAGTACTTCATATGTTTGACAAAGGTTTTACGAAGGTACCGTAACATCACCTTAACATGGCACAAAAGCAATAACAGTATTAGGACAATTGATAAACGCCGAGAAAGGAAATGTCCCACATCAGACAGTGAGAATAATTCTATAAAGGTGCCAGCGATGGTCTGCATGCATTACTACTTCACTGGGCTGTCTTTAGGTTCATTGCTTTTATACCACTTAAAAGCGCGAAAATAATATCTACTCGCCAATACCTATCCATGGTAAATACGGTCTGGTACTTTCGATCAATTTTTGACCAAGAACTTAATGTTCTTGATTAAATATAAATAACTTCACCCATTTACTCTTCACTTCAATAGTATACTTGAAAACTTTTGAAAACTGTATCGAGCGGTGTCGTCTAGTGCTCTAGATCATTGCTTAGCATTCGGGAGGTCACCGGTTCAAACCCGGGTCCGGCTACTCTGCTACAAGTTCTCAGTGGGTTACTTGTATTATGTAGGCAAATGCTGGGGCAGTAATATTCCACAAATAATATTTATCTTCTCTTCTGTCTTCATTTTGTCCGTCTCATCTTTCTCTCCCTAACCACACCACCCACCCATTCCCACGATCCCTACAAGGAGGCTGAAGAGGGCCTTATGCCTTACTCTCTGGCTTTGTACTACAGTGTAGGTTGGAGGGAATGCCCGCCCACCAGCACGAGTAGCTGGTGGGAATGAAACACAAAAAAAAAGTTTTTTTAAACTATATGATAAGGTTAGTCTTTTAGTAGGTTAAACTACTGACTATCTTTTAAATTAATAGGTAATTGAATTTATATTCGAAATAATGTAGGTACTCTGTGGTATTTGATTTGGATCTGTTTATTAACAAAAATTCTCTTCATGTATGTTTCACAATAATTAAACTTCACGTACTAAAATAGAATTAATGTTGTTAATATTGAAATAGCCATTTGGATTTATTTTTGCAATTATTTACACGTCCATTTAATTATTCCTGTGCGATCCTATATAAATTAGTTTTTATTTTAAGTGCTAATGAAAAAATGACGTGTTTGTTTGGATTAACTAATTTTCTGCTAATACTCTTGTTAATCTACATACTCATGCAAAGTTTGCTTTAAAAGTTTTTCTAGTAATTAATCTATATAATTACGTAGGTTTAACAATCACACTTGTTTTTATTTTCAACGGAAAACGTAGCCATATTTTATTAGATATTTCGTGGAAAATGTGTTTTAGGGTAATGTGGGTCAGAAAAATCAGACCATTCGAAAACTATCTAGATCTACATTTGTCACGTAACATTTGTGCGTGATGCCTACAAAAATCCGTATATTTTGATATCGATCGACAATACCGGACCGCTTGCAAGTTAGTTCGTTACAGGACGTAATTATTTAACAAAAATCAATATTGGATATCACATCGCACATGCAAAACTGCCCTGAAATCCACCTTTGAGGCAGACAGTCACGATACTATATACGTAATTGAATTTGCAAGTAACCGGAATCCTGTTTTTATACCCGCACATAATCCTTACCAGTAGAATATACTTTCCGTATGATTATCTCCTGATTACATAATGAAAATTCAGATATTCAATCAAGACTTCTTTAAAATTCATTTAATTTAATACTACGTTGAATATTACTACTACACTATACACTACCTACCTACCTTAACATTAAAATGCCTTTTGCCTTAAATATTTAAATATCTGTATCGACAGGGATTAATAATAAAGAAACACGATACTGCAGGTATTGAATTTTTATCTAATTATATCATTATTTGCAAGTAAAACTAAAATTATCAAATTAAAAAGATAAAGTGTTTGGTCGAAATTTTAAGACCAGTGTATTGATTCGGGTGATGGTTTCCCTTCTTGCTGGTCGGAAGCTGAACTTCGATGTTGGGACAAGTTATTATTTTAAATTTTTACTTGTCTTGAGTGGACTGTATATTAAATAACACAACTTTAGCACAACTAAAATATATTCAACATAATACATAAAGAAATTAAATTGTTTTCTATTTATTGGATAGCGTTCCTTCACCCCCAATGTCTCTTTCAAAACTGTTTCGAACAACCAACTTGCGAATGCACGTGCATACAAAAAAAAAACTGAGTGTGGCAACAACAAACGTAAAAATCAAAGTAGTTACCCAAATTTGTCGGAAACAATTCCTTAATTATCGCACGTAAAAGAAATATTAGACGACCACTAGATGTGGATCGCGATTTCCGACTTATTAGTTTTCATCACCACGCTATACCTAGGTAGTTTCAATAAATCATCAATCAAACCGAAGTTACTTCATTTTGATACTAGAACGACTAATATTGAAGTAGATGATTTTCTGATCGAGAAGTTAATGTTCTTTATGTAATTAGTTAAACCAATACATGTACATACTATGCAAGCTGATTCAGTTTAGCAAATATTAGATACCTTCATAAGGCCTTATCAAACACTACAAAATACTACAGTTAATGGTAAAGAGTAAATATCTATGGTTGGCGATATACTCCCATCTCCTCGCTACGATTATTAAATTATCCTAGGAGAAACAAAAAATATACTACTGTGAACATTAATCAAACCAAATAAATATTTTTTTAGATTCCGAAATTGTTTAATGAGAATCATTATTAGGAGAATAATATTTTATTCTAATTTATTTACTCAGAATATTTAATTTTCAAGTTAAGTTTAAAAACAATGTAAGTGTTGCTGAATATTTGTAGATGTAATATAGGTACCTTAACCCTTTAACTAAGCGCCCAGCAGTTCATTAATGACTTTTTTTATTTTTACAAATAATGTGAAACTTTTTAGCAGTATTTGTAAACAATTTCAAATCTTTGACTTTTTAATTTGGGATTCACTCAATTGATATTAACACTACTAAACCTACCCTTAGTAGTTAAACCAAAATTAATGCAAAGTTTAAGTTATAAAAAACTAAAATTACTAGGCTATCGATCTACATATATAGCAGAGTGTAAAAACTAACAATTTTAAATCAATTTTGTATACAGGATGTACTACAAACATAATGACAAAATAAAAATAAAACAACAATATTTGTATAGTACTTCAAGAACAATTTATCGAATAACATAGTAAACAATAAAGTTAAAACAGAAAAAATAGAATTATACATAAATTTTAACACATGTAACACGCTATATATTGGACAAATAAACGATATCGTTCAAACATAGAGCACAAGAACACTTGACAAATCATCATTTTATTTATGAACCATAGTATATAAAAAAATCTATATTTTACAGAGACAGGAAAATGAAAAATGATTAGATGTGTTGCAATTTTTGGAAATTAAAAGAACCATTAAAAATAACACAACCATTTTAAATGAAATTGAAAATATGTTCAATGTTCAGTGATATTATATATGTTAATGGAAATATCCCACCAGTAGGAACTATATCAATAATTCTTCTGAACATGCCTAAGTACAATTGTTATAAGTTTTTAGTGGAAATTTGTGTATTATTTAGTTAATTATCCATTATGAATCTCAATTTCCATAAAATAAAAAATGAAACAATCAATTATTTCAAAAAAAGAAGGCATTAAAATCCTTTTTCGTCTAAAGCGTACCGAAAGCCATATCCCACGACCAGTTTCGACCTATTGGGTCTGATGCCGGTAGGGGTATTAGTCCTCGAAGTAGTTGTTTCTGTTGATTCCATATTTATATTAATCAATTATTTGTTCAATTAATATTTTTAACTAAATACGTACGTTTTATCAAGCCCGGGATTTAGATTTTGTATTGGTGTACGTATACCATACAATTGTACATTGAATAAAATACCACAAACGTCATTAGTGGTACTTTATTTAAATAATGAATCCAGACGTCGAAAACGCACCACTCTCTTTACAAGTTCGTTTTAATTAAGTTGAAAAAATGCGACAGTACGACATGCTGTCATTTTAATACATAACTGGGCCAGTTTTGCTTCCGGCAACGTTCTTTTCCTTTTCTCTAGGTCCACAAAGCAACCTCATTAGAACGTTTTTCATACTCCTATTTGTTTCCGCTCATTTTTAACGAAACGTTGGGCAAACGAACGAATGAACAAGCGAGCGGACGGGTGGACTGGCGGCCTTGCATTCGGCTGAATCTGTTCGGGCTCGTTTTTGTTTAGCGTCTGCATTTAGGAGAACGGCGATGTACGCCGAACCAATGGCAAGTTTACGTTGGTTGCGATTCGCAAAACAGCCCGAGCCCCTTTAAAAATTCACGCTCTGCACAATTTCTTTTTCGTCAGCTCCGCCGCTTTCCTGTTCTATTATCGTTAGACCGCTGTAATCAACCACCTTCAAATTAAAACTTCCGGGCTAAAATAGAACAGAGCTGTGCCTCAGTGTATAAACTTGTACATTTAAGCATATGTATCTATATGTAAGCATGTAGTAGTTATACATATGCCTTTACGGATGCCATCCTATATGTTTCAAGCATTCAAACAGTAGTGAAACAACCTACAATATTCTTCAATTAAACGTTCTGGATACGCCAAGAAATTGTAGACAGATAGAAATTTGCTTCTTTTTTTGTACCTGTCTCTAATGGAATGTATTTCCAGATGTTAAGCATACCAATTAAAAAAGTCATATAGATATTCCAACTGAATAATGGTAATTAGTATATCTTCAAAAGTGAATGAGTGAATAAAATTAAGCAACGAAATCAAGAGGTATATTTTTAATTTACCTAATTAACTAATTAGGTATGTTCGTACGGTAATTAGCTGGCAAAAAGTTGCTAATAATCTTACATATGGATATGTTTATCTACTTCCAGTGAAGCGAGTATTCTGCAAACAACTACTTACTACGATCTAAAAACGTTTTTCTTCTTCACACTACCCCGTTCGTACACATCCCCGATTAGTATAAAAATAATATAAAGGTTATTGTTGTAGTATTTTCACTATTCCAATTTCTACTAAATGCTTACCAAACAGGTACAATAAAAAATCTCAATATCGATTGAAAATCTTCGGTAATGTTTTTTGAAAAATAGTATCTATTTCAATTAAACTTTTATGGGTTATTGATAAAAAGGTTACTTCAATTCCGTTTAAAATCCTCAAAATAATTTTACGTTTTTATATGTTGGTACATAAATGATTTTATTGCATTTTTCTTTTTGAACTAGACAATTAATATTTTATGAGGTTGGTTTACCATGGGAACTACATTTTATTTGTAATATTTTCCATATGTAAGAATGTACTTGTTAGTTTGTCGCATTTCTAAAAGCTTTATTCTTCACTTGAGTACTTAATACAATAAGTCATATGTCATCTTTCATTTAACCATATGAATCGTTTATCAAAGGAGTTTTCACATTGCATTAATTCATAATATGTATGTTATTAATATCTTCCTACATCAGACATACCTCGTATTAGTAGATACGTATGCATATCTTTACAGGTGAATGTACTATCTGATTTCATGAAGAATGGCTTCTAATTTGACTGTCATTCACAGTCGAAAGACTAGACCGTTTGCGTTACAAAAACGCATTCATTTTATCCACGTTTCGATCATTAATCATTGTTAGAGATTAAGGAGATTTCAGATCGAATTTTGTATAATCAGTGGCGGATTTGGGGGTTCTTTATACCTATCTCATTATTTGCTTTTTAGCTATAGTGACAAGCCCAGGAAATCTCTTCGACGTTTTTAAAGGCTCGTTCTACAAACCACTAATGAATTACTTATTGTCAACATAATGAGTATCTATACAAGAGTGATTACCAAATATCTTATTAGTCAACCTACTTTCATGCTGCTATGTATTTCTTTTAAATTTTTTTATAAAATCTAGTCGAATGTATATATAGATATAGATATAGATATATATATATATATATATATATATATATATATATATATATACAAAAAATAAATAAATAAAAATCCTTTTTTTATGAGTAAAGTAAAAAAATTTAGAAACATCGAGGGTGAAAATTGTACTTTTTTAATTAATTGTTATTATAACTTTAATTAAAAATTGTGAGTTTAGTATGGCATATAGTAAATAAAAAAATATATATTTATATGGAACCCAAAAAAAAAAATAATTGATATGAAAACCAAAAAATAAAACAAAAAACAGTTGACATCGGGACCGATGAACATGTATTGTGAGATCGTCCAAAAATTTAAAAGATTGTTATAAAAATTATATGAAAGGAGATTATTGAGATATATATACATACTATAAATTTTATTAAAGCAGTTGTAAATGTCATTTTTTAATAGTGACTATTGACTTTTGAGTAAAATCGGCCTTAATTAAAACCTTTCTTGGTAATTACAGAATGAAATCAAATATACTTTTGGTATCTTTAGAATTAGCCATCCAAAACATGAAAGTAATATAAATATTCTCAAATATTCTAAATATATTGAATATTAATACCAGAGGTGCCCAAAAAACGAGAATTTCTTTCTGTAAGCAAATGGGTTAGCAGTACAAATACACTTTCTTTGTAGCGTTCGTCAAAAATCATCTTAGAGAACAGAATTGTTATTTTTGTCCCTTTCAACACTTCCGGCTATTTTGCGATGATAAATTATAAAGAGTTAAAGAAAACAAAGGCGGAAACAGTTTCAGTCTTTCGGAAAGTTTGCGAGAAGGAAATTGTAAGCAAGGCAAGAATTTAGGAATGGTTTGCCCTATACAGAAGTGGCCAAATAACACTTGAAAATGAATCCCTTTCGGTCACCCCTCCCATCCTAAACAGGTGAAAATATTCAAAAAGGGCGAAATACCGCCATTAAAACAATCGTTGAATTGGAGGAAATAAAAGGAATTTTCTACAGTTGATGTCAAAGAACCATTACTGAAGATTTGAACATGGAATCTAATGAATTTAGTGTTACAACTATGACACTGGAGAAAAAAACAATCCAGTTTACAGCGAAACCTTATTGGTTCTATTTTCTACATCAAACGAATCATTCACGTTGAATTTGTTCCTCGGGAACAAGAGTGAACCAACACCACCTTGCAGATGCTATGACGATAGAATAAGGTAGTGAGTATAAAACCACTTGCTTCTTTATGAAAACTTTTACATGCAATATCAGCTAGTTTTTGACGAAAAGCAGGATAACAACGTTTTCTCACCCCCCTTACTCGCCTGACATCACCTCTTGCGACGTCTGTTTATATCCAACAATAAAAAAATCCTTTTCAGAATGTAGAATAGAAGAAGTCAAGAAAAAGTTGCTGGAACTCAAGAGATTGATATTTGCAAGATATTATCCTACATTAAAAAATAAATAAATAAATAAATAGTTCTTGTTTCTTTTGGATACTTCTTCATATATCTCGTATATCATTAACAATATTTCTTAATTTAAAAGAAATGGAAAGATGTCTTTCTTTCACATTATTTATACATTCTATATTTTGTGAAATCTCTACTCGGTTGCTATCAGTAGTTATTTTAAGAATATTTTTTTAGATGTTAATTAGTCTTACAAACATTCTGCATTGGATTGCAAGTCTTCTAAGTATTCGTAAGATGTTTTTTTGCGAACGTTTGCGTTGAAGGATAATATTCCAGAATAAAAAAGTAGTAAACTAGGCCGCGGCTCGGATCCTTATTTTGTCTAAACAGAGCTGTAAAGGGCTGAAAGCGGTCTTTTCATTACGAAGGGGTAAATAAATAAACGGATTAGGGTTTTCTTGTGGAAAGAAAAAGAGCAGTAATAAGGGAAATGAAATTATTCAGGTTTTCATTATAAGGCTCTCTGTAAAAATATCACGTTTCCTTTCTCATTTTGTTGAGTATGTTATCCGTTTAAATGAACTATACGTGCTAGAAAATTGCCATTATTATACATCAAGAAAGGAAACGTTCTCCGAGACCTTTTGTTATAAATTGCCACTGGAATTACTAGTTCATTTTCCAGGTATAATTTGGTTTTTACCTAAAATGAGGATGGTTTTCAAATATAAACACAAAATATTAATGTCGTAATTTAAGTTATGCTAGGGCCGCCATCTTGAAATTTTCCAAAACAGTTTCTTAAACTAATTCACTTCAAGCCACTAAATGTTTGTTCATTTATTTATTAAAAATATATAGTGTGACTATTATTAGATAAGAAATTTCAGATTTTTGTGATACATTTTCTAACCTTTTCAAATCTTGAGTACAAGACCACGCAAACATACTCCAGTTTAAATCTTACTCGATATTTAATATATATGGAAGGCGCGTATCCTGTTGGTTAGTGTACTTTGTTTTAAGTCTAATATCAAATTCTAGAGTGCTTAATGCCGAATTAACAATCGAATTAATGTAACTAAAGAAAGATAAACTAAAATCGAGAACTGTGTCAGGTCGCAGTAGAACTTGATTATTAATAAAAATAAGTATATATTCTTGATCAATATTCTGTATTAATTGTCAGACGTGCATCGTAACTTCGAACTCTTTGATACTAATCAACACGCCGACATAACACTTACCTTCAGATGGCGTGGTAACACTGTTCGCACTCATTCTTTGAACGCTGGTTATTAACAGCAGATAGGTGTGTTGGGATCTGTTGAAGACTTCTACGGCATGCTGATGACGGCGTTTGAAATTGCGATTCACATCTTACAGTTTCGAAAGAATACTCACCAAGAACATTTATTTACTTATTTATTTATTTTTATTTGATTATGTTCCTGTCACATAGATAGCTACATCGGTGTGGATCCAATTTGACAAGTCAATATCCTTATTAGTAAAGGACCTTGTTGAATATTATTGAATCCCACAATAAGCAGCAAATTTACACAGATGGCGCTCACACGTTATCTGTACTTGTTTATTGATCATTAATAGTATAATTCAAAAATATGGGATCGTGTCCACGGTAAAAAGAAATATTCAACAACAATTTTGAAATTAAAAAACAAACCATCGAATACGTCTTATTGACCATTTTATTTTATAGGTTACCCCTAATGATATTGTTATTTCTTAAGAATCTATCGTTTATTGCTTCGTATAAATAGATAATACTGTAAAACTAAATGTAACTTTTGTACAATTATAGAAAGAATTGATAACTCGTATGCTAGTGGGTTACATGAAATCATTATAAAAGACAACCTAATGAGAATCCTCTTATTTAAAATTTAAATTTATTAGTTCCATTTCCATAGAGTCAGATATCAAATTCCAGAGCATTAGCATGTGAAGGTAGGAATCCATGTAAAAGTGACATTTGGAAGTAATTTTCGAGCTGCCGAGCGGAGCTGCTGTGCGGTTGGCTTGAAAATCCTCTTCCGACCTTTTGTATTCAAGATAGTTAAAACGAACTATGAACGAACGTACCTACATATACATATATAGAAACGAATGGTCGGTTCTGTCGTTAGGTGTGCGAAAATGATTCCAGTTCGTCAGGTTCCTCTGGCACAGCCACACAATCGTGAAATTTCCGATTAAAGCTGCTTAGCGGCGGGCGCCACGGCCGGGCCGAGAACAAAGCCGGCCCTGCACAAGGCGCAAAGGACGGATTAATCGGATTTGGACCGACGAAGCCGTGTAAAGGCCGTTCTCACCGCTCGACTACATAATTATCTTTCGCCCAAGCTTCAAAACCAGAAATTTGCATTTCAAGACGAACTTTTAGTAATCCTCGTACAGAGTACCACTCACACTCGCCAACTAATATCTGCCGGCTGTGGGGAGGAGGGGGTAGGGTTGGCGCCAACATACCATGGGATAACGCTACAACACCTGATACGTATGCACGAAAAGAAAATACAAAAACAAGTACCATCTCAATAATAATTTTCTTTTAAATTAACTGTTATTACTGTTATACCGCAACAACTGTGGTTGCGCGTGCTCATCGATTGATTATATGTGTTTTACAAACTTCCAGAAAAAATCTATGAACTTATGATATTAGCGTTTAACCACAACTCCAATATTTGAACTTTCTCAAGTACCTAATTAGTTCTAAGCCAATTAATATGAAGGATAATATGATTATTTTAGTATTGTCAGTAGAAATTTTTTGTGTTCCGCCACTGACAATAATAATTTCAAGACAAAAATTGAATTAGTAAATAAGCAGATTCATATGAAAACCTGCCAGTGGCAGAGGAGACAGCTCGTACTGGACGTTGTGGTCCTAGGGCCTTCAAATTTCAAAAAGTCCTTTTTAATAAAATGCCAAACAAGGTTAAAATACGTTCAGTATCAATCTAATGGTAATGTTAAAATATAGGTTCCTATAAGGTCTTGCGAAATTTTATGACATATTTTCTATTTTCAAATGTCTTATCTGTTTTCAATTGGCTAAACACTTAATTATTGCTTGGTACTTTATTTTAATATCACATTATTTTTCAACAACGAATTGCGACTATAGTTTCGACAAAAAGTTTGTCAATAACAGAAATTTATATCTATCAGCTTTCAGATATGATGTACTTACTATACGATTAAGGGTATTAAGGGTACTATTATTTTGAGTCGCTTCAAAATAACATTTTTTATCGAAACTATGGTCGTAATTCTTTGTCGAAAAATAAAGTCATATTAAAACAAAATTAAGTGTTGTTTATTTAATCATACCATAATTGAATATCACAAAGTAACTACCTAATCTAATATGTACTACTTTTTCGTAATTATTGCGGCTAGCAGACGTTAATGAAATTCCTGCCTCACAAAAGTTTGAACGATGTGCTTTTCAAGCGATTATGTACTCTATATCATAAAAATGATGCTTGAATTAGTTTTAAACAGATAGATGTATACTTATTTGACATTTCTGATCCAATATAATTTTGTTTGTTTGTTTTCAGGTAAGTGGTGCACTCCCTACAGTACATACCAAATTGCGGCTGACAATAGCGACAAAGGTAAGCGTTTTTTACACATTACGCAAACTGTTTCTATACCTTTATATTTAAAGTCTAAAGAGGATGTTTGTTTAATCTTACCGTTGGATTTATTTCAAAATCGGTAATTTGTCGTCTAATTAATTAATATCTAAAAGTTTAAGTTTGACACGCTTCTTTCGTAGTGCAGTCAAGCCCTGGAAGCAAAATTGTGAGTAGCGTGAACCAAAATTTGAGTAAAGTTGCATTTAAAAAGTTTTCCCGACATCCCCATTCAAACAGTTCTACATGAACTGTGTCCTAAACGTAAAGAGATGATGAATAATAATAAACAAGGACATTTTATGTAAAAATTTACGCATTACAATTTTGGGTAATATATTTTGTAATAGCTGTTACCGTTTTCGTGGGTTGAGGTTGGGGTTTGATACTTTACAGAAAGTTATATACCCTTAAATACAACTTTCCTCAAATTTTGGTTCACACTACTCAAAAATTCGATTTTAGGGCTATATGTCTGGACTTAAACATAAGTTTGATTGTTTACGAAAAATTTAGTGCCTTAAACACTGCAGAATTTAACGGGCAGGGGGAGCGATCTCCCCAAGTGTCACCATTAAGTAACATATGTTATGTGAATGAATGAATTCTCTTAAAATGCAACTACGATTTTGGCAACCAAAGCTTCCTAATGTTTAAAGTTTTATGTACCTACACTGGTGTTAATTGATTGTTTCCCTTTTTTAATTTTAGAAAATCTATTAAATATTTTGCGATTATCTATCTCTCGGGGGTAATTATTTTATTTTGTATTATAAAAAACTCCAGCAACTAATGAATACAATCTACCCCCAACCCAAATTAGAAAACAACAAAAAATACAACTATATTAATTATATGAGTAGAATTAGTAATAACATTTGCAATAAATTAAATACAAATACAGTACAGGTGAATAAATGCAATTTAAGCAATAATAAACACAAAAATATAAAAAAGAAGAAAACCGGTGTGTATAAAATAAATTGTAAAGATTGTGAGGTCATATATATTGGTCAAAGAGGACGCAGTGTAGAAGTTAGAATTAAGGAACATTTAAGAGACATCGTCTTAAAAAAAACTAGTACGGGCATAAGTAATCATTGTACTTCTCATAACCACTACATAGACCCAGAAAATGTAAAAATTTTACACTCCGAAAACAAAGGTAGAAAACAACTAGAAATTAAAAAACATATACTAAACAAGATATGTATTACCAATGATCATACAGAATTTAAATATACACCAATCATAGACTACTATTCAGGGTTTTCCAACAATTAAGAAAGACAATCGGTTTGTACATATGTATATATAGTATTAAGAACATTTAAACTTTAGTATATCTGTAATACCTTTAATAAAGACATAAAATGTCGCAACATATGTAGAGTTTAATAAAACCTTTTTGAAACATTATAAAGGAAAGTTTTTTCTTTCAATAATTATTATTTTGTATTCTCCACATCAAAATCAACGAAACATACATATAGGAAAAACGTGCAGATTTTCACGGTTGGAAAAGCGAAAAACAGTGGTAAAAAAAGACCAATCAATTGTAATTCGACTACTAACACATACATTTGTCTGTTATGTTCCCTGAATTTATTATTTGAAATACTTGTTGTAGTGTAGTCTCAAAAAGCGTCATGTTTTATGGTTCTGTTATTTAATCTACAATCTAATAGCAGTAATTGCAACAAAGGTTATTTCTTAGCAGATATAGGTATACAAACCACCAGTTTTGTTGACCTACTTCAACTAATATAAATAAGATCTGTACTTTTTTCCCCGATACTTATGTAAATGTGCCATTTTTCTTTTTCGAAGTGTTCGACCTTTTACAAAGCATTTAACATTTGCATGCTTCACGCATAAACCTGCTTGTCGCCGCCGTATTTATAGAACGCCAAAGAGCCTAGGTTTTCTTTATCTTGATCGTTCGACTAAATATATTCTGGAAATTGAGTCGGATTATTTTTACCCTGTTACGCGTTCAAATCTAACCTATAAACACATTTCTTGATGAACAAGAATTCCTCTTCTTTTTCTTCTTTTTTTAAACTTTCTCTTCTTGCTTTAAAAAAAGGAAGAAATAATATTTAAACTTTCGGGGGTGCACTTATTGTGAAACATAATGACTACTCGCAAAATTAAATAAACAACGAAATAGTTTCACCAATTAAATTTATTATTATATACTCAACAATATCGTTTTAATCTATGTGATCATTATCAAGAGTATATTGTTCCTAAACTTAAAATTACACAAATCACAAACAAAATAAGTAGGGAGGACTAAGTTTCTAGTTCCAATTTGTTGTTCATCAATATTTCTTTTCTATATATGTCTTTCCTTATCTCTAATGACTCTAACAATGATAGCTTTTTACCTTTGTTTACATTTGTGTGTAAAATTTTTGTGTTATCTATATCTAAACTGTTACCAAAACTTAAACAATGATGTGAACAACCAATAGTTGGTAATTTCTTTATTATAACTTTGAACGGATAAAGATAAATCTAATAGTCTACCAACTAAAGAATTAAAAGCTGCTAGTTTGATTTTCGTTGGATGATTAGACTCTGTAGGAATTATGTCTGTAGTAGTATGCTTACAGTATATATCAAATTCTAGTATATTATTTGTTCGGGAAATGTTTAGGTCCAGGAAATTTAATCCCGCTTCTTTTTCATTTTCGAGTGTGAAATTTATTTTTGAGTCTAATGAATTGATGAAATTGAGAAATAAGTCAAGTTGTCTATTTGAACAAGTTCAAATACAAAAAACTTCGACGACATAACAATATCATGAAAATACAAATCGAACGATGTTGTAGTAGAATGATGGTTCGGGCTTGTAGCGACTGCCGAGACTATGAGGTATATCTTCACCCACGTAGTCAACACAGCACCCACTGAAGATGTCAGCCGAAGTTGCTGACGAAACGTCTAGGCGAAACCATTCACATCGACCACGGCCTACAAGCCCGAACCATCATTCTACTATGAATTCCGGCCGTGAAAGCTTATGTTCTTATGTTGATCGATGTTGTTATTGGAAGAGAATAATTTGTTTTCGAAATAACTCATATACATATTTCTGCTAGAATAGAAATTTTGCGTGGAAAAGAAGAAATATTTTGGAGTAGAAGAATTGATTATGTATTTCTTTTCTTCTGGTTATGCAGTACCTAAACAGTAAAAAAATAAATAAATAATGGTATTCTAATTTGCTACTGTCGTCTACCCCAAAATACAATCAGGAATTGAATCCATTAATATATTTTATGTATTTCTATAATACCGTGTGTAAAAAGTAACCCTTAACGAACACATAGACATTTTATTCTTTACAAGCCTGCTCAGTGAGTGGTCTTTTAGATCAATTGAGATGCAGGTTTCCGATCCGTGAGGTATTTTGCATGCTACGCGAAACTTTTCACAACGAAGCAACATTATAACGTAGCCGTTGTGAATGGAATACTGTAGTAGCAGTTTCAAATCCGAAAACTGTTGCGAAGTTTCCTTTATCTCAAACCACGCAATTGAGAGTATTCAGTACTGGATAATCCAAAGATAATGAGGCTAACTTTACATGGCGCAAATGCTTCCCATTTTGTAACAAATTTATCTCTTCAAACTTACACTAATACCTACACCTTCAAACATTCCCAGATAACTGATTTTATCATTGGCAACACGAGAAAACGAACAATCGAACTATTGTAGGTGCCTGTATGTATGTATATATAATATCATTTCATATTAATAAACCCGGTTAACTTTAATAACGATATAATCTTTGAATTGAGGACGAAAGTAAACTCATTGAAATAAACGGAGCTATTAAATACCAAATTAAGTTGAGTAGCTATTCCAATTTTTAAATATAAATATGGAATCAACAGAAACAACTACTCCGAGGACTAATACCCCTACCGGCATTAAATTACACTGTTGATTCCGAACGATCATTAGACGAAGATAACAATCCAAAAAAAATAAGGTATTAAAATCCTTATTCGTCTAATTACTTATTATTATTATTCCTATTTTTGAAAGTAGGCAGTCAGCAGTTAGAGGAAATACTCTCATTTATTCATAAAAACATCTAAATTGGTACTCAAAAAGCGAGTAAAACCTCAAGAGAATTGAGTAAACGCTCACACGGGGTGCTGCTCAACATTCCACTTTATGCATACCACTGATCACTAATTATTTTTTTAACAACTACTTTTAGCCTGTTTATAGACTTTTTATGCTGCTTAAGACTAGTTTTAAAGGATCTACCTGTCTGTCCTACATAGATATCATCGCAGTCTGAACATTGAATATCATAGACACCTGATTGTTGAAGTTTGTCTGTTGTTGATAATTTATTATTAATTAGAATTTTGCCTAAATTTGTTTTAGTGGAACATATACTATTGATGCCTCACTTATTTAACCTTTTGCAAATTGTTGTACTTATATTTTTATAATGATATGAAGGTTCAGTTTATGCGTTCTTTATCGAAACTTTTTCCATAATATATATGATTAAGTCTATAATTTTTGAGTTTTTGTCTACTATGTTAGGGTTGTAGCCGTTGTTAGATGCGATGGCTTTTAGTAACTGTATTTATTTTTTATAATTTTCATCACTTAGTAGAAGAGAAATAAGTCTATGAATTAAGCTATTAAAAGTTGACATTTTAATATTATAATTTTGGTTTGAAGAGGCTGCGATAATTACGTCTGAAAAGGCGTTTTTACCCCCACTTACTTAAATATGTATATATAGTGACGTATCTTTAGATTAAGTTAGTTTCTACTCAACTCTTTGATAATGGCCTGATAAGCCGAAGCAGTGTAAGAGAAATCTTATTAAAAATTTTGTAAAACCTTACAACAGTGTTTGTTTGATTTCTATTATTATTAACATGTTTTACAATTTTCCAACCGCATCCTCCCTAAATCTTATTAAAAGTCTCACTTCTAATGCTGGCAGGCTTTGAATTTATAAACTAAAAAGCTATCCTGGTTATAGGTTAGAAATTAGAACCAGATTGAACTAAAGTTGGGTCACATTTTATAAAAATAAATAAGCACATTTAAATATATTGGAAGATAATAAATGAAGCAATTCAATTATAACAATTTCCACGAATTAGTTTGTTCTTCAAAATAACCACAAGCCACGACGAGTTAATTTTTGAGATGATATAATTAATTGACGAATCATTTGTGATAATAACTCCAGCGAAAAACAAAAAAGAAACGGACTATTTTTAAACTTACGAAGTAAACAGAAACAGAAAAAAAGAAAACGTAGCAAGTTCGTGAAACTTAAATGAAGTGGCGAAGTTTTGACAAGTCGCCGGCAATATCCGTTTCTTTCTAACGAGATACCTTGCTGACGCGATCAATCGTGAAAGTTTCTCGTTCAAGTTTACCATGTAGTTGTTACATTTACTACATTACAGTAACAGGGTAGCACGATGCACTACTACGTATTATGCAGAGTTTTGTTGACGACAGGTACACTGAAATGAAAATCCCGCTATTTTCTCCTATAAAGACTGATCAGTTTATCACGCAGGGCAAATTAGAATTTTGACAGACATTTATTCAACTTCAATTAACTTTCTAAAACGCGACGTCAACATCATCATTTCAGAGAAAAATTTTGGTATTACCCTTTTCCTCGAAATATCGAAGGTAACGGCTACACACACATACACATACACTAGTCTTACATCACTTGATATTTAGATGAACTTGGTGAAGACCGTCTTCACCTTTTTCTATATATATATATCATGTGAAAAAGTATACAAAATTAATGTATCTGCCTAAACCGCTTTTTCAAAATAAAAATATATTCATTGTCGGAATTGCTACACTTGGATCGCTATTTCGATCTCATTGATTTAATCTGCACGCTATAAAAATCTTCGACAGAACACTAACCATCCTAACTACTGCCATTAAACAGCGTTTGATGAAGAAATACAGACAGCATAGCGAACGCCATCTGAAGATATTTGCTACTTATTGTAGGATTGAGTATATTTAACAAGGTCATTTTCTGTAGATGGCGTTCACTACACTCTCTGTATTTATTCATCGAACGCTGTTTAATGGTAACGAGTAGGTTCATTGGTGTTCTATTGATGCTTTATACGACGTGCTTATAAGAAGCTATGTGTTCCAAATCGCGATCCAATTCTGGATAATTCAACAGAATACTGACGAAGAACTTATTTTTGTTTTTGATCTATCTGGTTACGTGCCTGCCGCTTATATATCTACACCGTAAGTTCAGTTTGACAAGTCGATGTCCTTATTAGAAAAGTACCTTTTTGAACATTACTGAATCCCACAATAAGTTTCAAATTTCTGTAGATGACGTTCAGTACACTGTTCGTTTCAACGATTTTATTAGTCAAAAGCTCGATAATTATTTCGACCAGTCGGTCTTTATCAAGAGTATTGTAGTTACTACTTGGGGAACAGTGATTCAAACCTTAAATGGATAACAAATAAGTATAAAGAATGTTAGGAAATGGTTTAGTAACTAATAAAGTTAACCGTTTTTGTGCCTTAAATTATATTAAAAATACCAGTTATAAAATTTCAAATAGAAAAAATTAAGTAAACTTCAAAAAATGGCATTTATAAATTAAATTGCAACAAATGTGATGCTGTTTATATTGGCCAATGTGGTCGGGCCCTAAAAATAGAATTGATGAACATGAATTAGCCATACAAAATAAAAATGCTACTGCAGGTTTTACAGAACACTGCATAGAAAACAATCATATTTTAGATATCAACAATATTCAATTAATTCACAACGTTGAAAAAAATTGAAAACTTAACCTTCTAGAAATTTTATAAATCAAATTAACAATTGGAAAGAATGATAATATAGTCAATAACGAAACTGAAATATTATCGAACAGTAGTCCACTTCTGTTAACCAATTTATGATGGTTTTCCCCCTGTTTAGGCTTATATACATCTGTAACTTTGTACTTATTTGTTATCTATTTAAGGTTTGAATTACTGTTCCTCAGGTAGTAACTACAATACTCCTGATGAAGACCGACTGGTCGAAACAATTGTCGAGCTTTTGACTAATAAAATCGTTGAAACATTTTGTGTATTTTCTTGTTTTTACATAGCTATTCTATGATGTTTCATCAAAAATGCACCAGTAATAGTCCTTTAAGTTCTCTCTTTATATAAAATGTGTAAATAGCAAGACATTAATTATCTTTAATGTAAGGCTCAAAGTATTAAAGGGCTAAGTCAGAATCAATTAGAAAACCAAAAGTACTTAGCCTAAAATCAAACATCTTCTAGCTGTTTCACCTTTTATTTTAACAAAGAAGGTAAATAAGCATCACGTTTTAAATTTGTTATACATGTACTGTAATTCTCTACAAAATATACTTCATCAACAGCGTAGTGACGTAGTAATGAAAGGCCATTTAGCTCCCTTTTTTGCCGAAAATTTTCAGAATTCTCCTCGAAGTAAAGGCACTCATTCTGAATGTATAAGAAGAAGGTTAAATTTGTCAAACTTCAACTTTCAACAGGTTTTGAAATTCAAATTACGTTTTATACAAAAGTTAAAGTAAAGTCATTTATACATAAGTGACGACTTTTTGCGACGAAATTTTGCTTTACATAAAAAATTAAGATTCTTGTTGGCAGTTATGAGACTTTATAGAATAAATAAATAGGAAAGAAACGATAAACACATACATATACATAAGTGTCCACTACCAGATATTGGTAGGGAGAAACGAAGTTATAAATATCACAGAAAAATGTAGTGCGTCTTCCAACAAACCAGAAATAGAATAGAACTAAAGAAGGCATCAGTAGTGATAATGTGCTCACAAAATCGACATGTATTGTTACTTTTTTAATAATTCATTTGAGTTATAGAAAATTTCATCTTGTATTATTAAAAGTAATCTTGAAAAGATTATATCAACCTTCCAGATCGAGAAAATTATCTTAAAATTCTGAAGAAGAATGCCTTTGTAATTGAGGTGATCTATCAGAAAGGAAACATCTGCTTCCATTTGCACTTTGGCTTCATTTTTGACTTTCTGATACACTTAATTCTACACATACATGTATGTACGTTCTCGTTACGAAGAGTGGCATTATTACCGAAAGAAAGAATGAAACTAGTGTTCAGATCTCGTTATTTCTAGCAACGAAAACTTTCCGTAACTACTGTAACATTAAGAAGTAAATTGCTTGTCTGAAGCTCGGGAAAAGTTGCAGGCTAGAGTAATGTGGAAAACTTTAGCGGCACGCATAGCTAACCGTCAAACTTCAGCTTGCAAACACGCACCAATTAACATTTCATGAGGAAGTCGGACGTTAGCGAACCATGAAGAAAATTGACTTTCTCTAGTTATTATTTTTCACTGGTATATGTCAGAAACCCGATAATACCAAGATATTTCGAATAATTCTAGTATTATATACCTGTGCATTTCACAAGATAATGAAATTTTTCGTCAAACTAAATTATTAACCCTTGTACTATTTTAAACAATATCACAGTTGGTGATTTTGAGATAGTTTGGCTGTTCTCAAGACAAACAGATCCTCGGCATTTTAATTGACCAGAATTAATGTTAGTTCAACTTTAATAGGTCAAACTCCAACGCCAAATCACGACACGAAACGTCCAAAGCACTTTTCGGTAACAAGGTTACCTTCTTCAGGGACTGAATAAAATTAAACACTAAAGACAGTATAATCAATATAAATACTGATTACTGCTATGAGCTAGTCAACAAAACAATAACAAACACAAACTAGTACACAATAAATTAAGTTAAACTACATTTCTCTGTGATATTTATAACTTCGTTTCTCCCTACCAATATCCGGTAGTGGACACTTATGTATATGTATATGACTTTTGTCACTGTTAAGAGAGCTTAACCTGAAACATACTTTCAAAATTATCAAGTAAGTCATTATTTGTAATTTCCTTAACTAGTTAGATTGATCCTATGATTTTCAGTAATAATGTGTTGGGCAACACTCATTTCTACCAAACCTAGCGTGAGCCAAATGCTCCTTGAATCTAACTAGAAATAGAGCGTCTAGTTTATCCAACATATTTTTTATTTACCAATTTCATATATCACCAATTTTTCTAGAAAAAGAATGTTATCCTAAGAGTTAACAACAACGCTTTGAAGAGAGTTAAAGTTGTAAATGTAGGCTATTCGAAAACTAAGTTTACAAAAAATACCATCGAGTCCTCGATTAACTCTTGGTTCGTATAGCATAGTAATGAACTTCGTTTTACTAGTGTCTTTTTGAAGTGTTGAAGATGTTGAAATGAAATTCTCAAATTTAAACCTATAATTTACAATTATTTCACAATTATGACCATTGTCTTTGGAAATATTTCAGATGATACAAAGTTCTTTATGGTGCCTCTCTTTTTTTAGAGAAAAATTATGTAACCTATGAACAAGGAAATGTTGACTACAATGATTGGAGTCATTGGTTATAAATCTAGCAGTATTAGTAGTTTTTCTATAGATATCGAATTCTAGAGAATTACCATTTCTTATAAACAAAGCATCCAAAAATGGTAAATGGCAAAAATAGCAATATTAACAGAAACATAACTGTGTTTTATTAAATATAATCCATTATATTTCTTTAAGATTGTAGGAAGATAAATGCTACACAGAATACGTATGTGTTTGTGTATGTGTGAGAAGGATACGATTGCTGAAAGATTGCAAGTGAGAATGACTCTAATGAATTGTAAGGTGGGTGAAAGAAGGGGTGTGTCTTGTCCAGTAAGATGATGCGAGGGTACCCAAAAAGGGTAAAAGAGAAACTGTGTGCAAAAGTCGAAGATCAGAGATATTGTCACTGACATAATTGTTAAATTCCATTAGTTTTATCTTTATGCACTAACTTTTTTCTATTTGTATGTGTACATAATAAAATTCGTAATATAATCGTCGAACTGTTTCAATTCCCACAAGATCATATTACAAACGAAAAGAGATATTCTTGGTCAGTTAGGCGCAAATTCGAGGTTTTTGGATCTCACCAGAACGCTGGCGCGGTAGACCCTTCCGAGCATCTACCTGATGATATTAAACAGCGTTCAGTTAATAAGTCCAGTTATCGTAGTGTACATTGTCTGTCAACATTTCTTACTTATTATGGGATTCAATAATGTTCAACAAGGTTCTTTTCTAATAAAAATATCCACTTGTTATTGAATTCCAGAATAAGATGCAAATTTCTACAAAGGGCGTTTTTACTTTGCTGTCTGTACTTAATATTCATATATAGAATCATATTCAGAAAAGTTATAAAACTGTAACCGTAATTGGTTAATTAAAAAAATTTTGTTCATTTTTCAATCTCCGGACATTAAAAATATAACAAACTTGATTATAAAATTCTCTGCTATATAATAATTTTATTTTCATATTGACATTTTATTTATGCACTTTAACATGGAATACATTAATACGATATTAATTATTGAATTAATTTATACCCACTACAGATTACCTCATCCCGGCGGGGGCGTAACAACAGCAACAAATAAATTAATTCAATAATTAATATCGTATTAATGTATTTAAAATTTACCCCTATTAAAAATTCGTAAACAATATTTCATGAATAACTTTAACATGGATAATATTACTATAAAAACTTGTTAAAAATATGTGTGCTATTGGAAAGATCCATTTACAGAATTATGGTAACGTTATTCACCCCGTAATGTTTACTATTATCGGAAGGGCCAACAACAAACGTTAATTTCCGACAATAGGACGCGTTTTCGAAAACTTTGTTGGAAACAAAAAGTGTTGGCAGCAACAGAACGATCGATCAGGATATTTAGGCCGAATTTATCGTTACTGTTTACTATATCGACGGAACATGTTCGTAAACTATGGAAACGAATTTCGGATTTCAGGGGCATTATCATTAGGGAAGTGCCGGGCAAGTTTTGTGAATTCCACCGAGCGCCATTCACCATTTATACAAAAGTTGTTCGATCTTGACTTCTTTATCATCACGTATACCGTGCATGATGCATGGGACTCATTTAAATGTAAGATGCAGACACGAATTTATGGTCCTATCTTTCTTTTCAGTTCGATCGTAAACCAACTTGGCCAGTTGCAAGAATCCCAAGTCTAACTCGTTGTTATGGTGAAGTTGAACTAGTTGAGTGTATTGGTAGGGTCGTTTAACAGTAGTTTGTACCATTTTATTGTGTGAAAGTTTATAGTCGCCTTAATTTTCCATCGCTATACCGTCATCGTTTATAGGGGAAAACATTTTGATGTAAACAGCCCTACTGAAAAATGGATTCTATTGCAGCGAATGCCCAATTTATATTTCAAGGAACAAAAACACCAAACAAGTAGACTTTCACAAATTTTATTAAAACATGTAACATGTTTCGCCAAACATTGGCTTCATCAGATATGCGAGTATTTACTAGTAAATCTAGTGTCGCGTAACAGTTTAAATAGTTAACTAATGGGGGTTGAAATACATTTAAAATAAATTTAGTAAGGGAGAATTATTACCATCTATTTTGTCGTTCAATATTAAATTGAGTTTTTTATATTTATTTATTTCTAAAATTTCCAGTAAATTTAATTTTTGACTTTTATTGCATTTGTGTAAATTTTCTAATTTATCATTAGAAATATGATTTTCTTCTATTATATGATTACCAACTTTGAATCTTTTTTATTTTTAAGGAAACTGTCTTTATGTTCTAGTGTTCGTTTTTGTCCAAAATATATTTTGGTACAAGACCCACAGGTTAATTTGTAACTCCAGAACATTTTGAAGGTCGAAACTATTAATCAATTTATATTTACCTAATTATTAATTGGTTGGATAGTTTTTATTCAAATGCATATTTATAATAAAATGAATGACGGGCAAATTGTAAGAACAGTGTCATTGATTTTCAATATCAAAATTTATTACATTTATATACAAAACAAAAATCTGTTGATGGATTACATTGTCCCCATTTGACAAAGTTTTTATTACTTGTGTAGGGACTAGCCAATTCCGGCGATTAAAATAACTAACGTTTACTAAAATACCGTGCAAGAAGCAACTAGTCGATTTAGAGATAGAACTGCACAGCATTATGTCGCTCGCGCAAATGATGCGCGGCTGTCGGGATATCGTTTTCTCTCTTCCGTGTATTCACGTCTTCTCAGGGTTGAGATCCAAAGGCTTTAAAGCCATCGTTGTCGTCAACGTATAAGATAACTTTAATAGCTTGATACTTTTTACGTTTCAAGTTCAATCGTCTAAGGCAGTATTCTCAATTTTTCTTTTGTTGCGGTACACTTTTAACGATTTAAAAATTTGGCAGCACACAAAGAAAAAGATAAGTTTAAAAATTATTTACTTACCTATAATAAATACACTGCGTAAAATAGTTTATGCTAATAATTTTAAATGTGCGAAATAAAATATTATGTACTACAAAAATAACAGTACGTTTATTAAAGGATTAATTACAAGTTAATAATAAGAATACTTTTAATGCTAAATTTGAGCTTGATGTTTTTTGATAATTTCATTTATATTTGGTCGTAAAAATGACAATGCTCTCTCATATCGTCTTCTACATTTAGCAATCTTGATCCTTTTTTAGTTTTACTGTTGGTCAATGCTGAAAATCCGAATTCACGCAAATAAGATGTGGAAAAATGTAATAATATGCTTAAAGCTTTTTTGGCTATCATTGTATAATCCCATATAATGTTAATCCAAAATGAATTAATTGATTCTTCTGAATTTTTTAAAATTAAATCTCGATTATTGAAAAGCAAAATGAGTTCTTCCTCTTTATTCAAAGTTAAGTCAAATACAGATGTATCCGTTATAAGAAATGGATTGTGAACCCAATCAAATTTATTTATATCTAATTTTTGGAAATTATGAATAATTCTCTCCTCTAATGTTGTCAAATGGTCAATAACAATTATTTTAATAGTTTTATAACAGTCTTTTGGAACTGACTCAATCTTTTCTAAATTGCCTTCCTAAGCTTTATTCTTCCATAAAGGTATTTGTTTTTGGAATCCCATCAGCTTGTCGGTCGGGTTTAAGATATTTTCATTAGGTCTATGCGCTAAACGCATAGCTATGCTATGCTCTCTTCTACGCTCTCCGCTATGTTCGCCGCTTCACTATAATCCAGCACTAAGAAAGAACGCGTTGCAAAAAAAATAATGAAATAATTTAATTTATTTTTTTACGGATTTAAATATCTATTCCTGTTCAAATATTTTTTTTAAATCATATTA
Organism: Agrilus biguttatus; assembly: GCA_963921985.1. Classification (NCBI taxonomy): domain Eukaryota; kingdom Metazoa; phylum Arthropoda; class Insecta; order Coleoptera; family Buprestidae; genus Agrilus; species Agrilus biguttatus. The sequence continues at coordinate 17,131,650 of OY998119.1, read as the reverse complement.
TTTAATGATATTAACATTATTATATATCTAAAATTGGGCGGCACACTTTTAGAATTACGTGGCACACAAAAGTGCCGCGGCACAGTGGTTGAGAATCACTAGTCTAAGGAATTAAACTAAAAATGGATGCAGCTGTCATTTTGTTTTTATTTATTGTATTCAGGGTATTGTAGATCAGGGGTTGCTTAGCATGCGAGAGGTTGGTCAACAAGTACCTATTTTTCCTTTTCGTAACGTATATTTATAAACAATTAACTAACCGAATGACTGAACCAAACTAACAAATTAAACTAAATTAAATAATAAAAATCAAGAGCCAAGAGTTAAACTGGGAGATTAAGTCTCCTAGTTTTTTCTTCGGCTTGATGAAGTATGTCCGTCTCTGGGAATTCGGGATAGGGTCACAGGTCACACCCAATGCCAGTACTCCTCGCATACGACGATTTCCTGGACTCAACGGATTCCTGACCTCTTCACGCGGACTTCTTGGCGGCTTCGCATACTTACTTATCTCCTCAATAATGATTTACCCTGACTCTTTATAAGACTCCACATAGTGGTTATTCGAATTTTTAACAACTAGAACTTGGTTACGACCCACGTTCGTTGTGGTTCCGTGCAACACAAATTCCGCTAAATGTATAACAATAAATATAATGAAATTGTGAATACCGTGTCCGAGTTTCGTAAATTAACCTGAAGCTGTTTTTGAATAAATGAAAAACTGAAATATAATATTGTAAATTATAAGCAGTATGTGACAAATCCAGTTTTCATTCATGGCTCTTTGTTATAAAAAGTTAACTTGGTCTCCACCCTTAATCATCATTTCATAACATCTAGTTGTAAACTTCCGGAATACGAAATGGAAGTGGAAGGTAATTTAAGTTTCTCTCAATCGTTTCGAATTAATTGCTTTGTAATTGTATACGAAAAGATTCCGTCACTTTACGATATGCCAGTTATTAAAGGTGTAGTGTTTGTAACTGGTCCTGTGGGACAGAAAAGCCAATCGGTGCCGGGAACAACAAGTGCACAAGTCGGTCCGTAGCCGTTGCTAATCTATAACGTAGTTAACTGTAATAACAAGGTGGGTTTTGCTAGTGCCGGAACGCCTCCGGAGTGCAATCAAGCTAGATTAGTTACCTCCAAAGTTGAGGCAGTAGTGGTGCTTCCGAAAGCAGGTAATAAAAGGGAACGGATAATAACAGCCCTGAGATAGCGGAAGAAGAACTTACGGTGATAATAAAAGCTTATTCGGCGAGAATAAGCCAGCTCAAGGACCGGAAACAAAATCGGATATCTAAAATATTAATACTCTCTTATAGACAAATTATTTCATCTAGAGTTGAAACAAAACAAATAATCCATCACATGATAATACCAATTCAAGAATGATCAGATCCCCGGTTGAATGTTCGTATTGAAATTTAAAAAATTAATCGGGTGGCCGGGTTATAGACAAATTGTTACCACTACGTTTTTCTTTTGACATTCGTGTTTGTTGTTGTGCTTCATCGAATTCGTCTTTAAAATTTTTTTTAATAAACCATCTCAATAAATTAAATTCATTAATGATTGGAAGTATATGCTTTACATCGATATCATAACCAAAGAATCGTCAGTTTGAAATTGATGATTAGACAGGCACCTCCACTCTAAGCCAATCTTCGGATAATTGTGTTATAAACCGTCTCAAAATCTATCCAGTGATTCTCAAATTTTGTGACAACAGGCATACAAATAGACGTCTTCTCATATTTTACACTTTATTATAAATAAGGAGATTTTTAATGCTACAGATTTCTATAAAATAGCCGATAACCACAATACGAAAAAATTCTTACTAAGCTAACTTATTGAACATCACGTTTGATACAAGAATCTGTTAAAGAAACTCATGTTTTTGATCTTTACTCTAAAATAATTTAGTCACAGTGTATACTTCTTTAAGTATGCAATCTACAATAACTAAAAAGAGTTGTAGAATTTATTTCTGGTACACAAAAATCTTAAAATTTCGATTCGCAATTAACCACGCGCGGGTCCTTTGTTTATAACAACAAAAGATTGCCTTCAAATTGAAGATGTTTGCATTGTTATTAGTAGAACGAACGAACCAAAGCAATTTTTGCCACCCTAGTAATTTATTTTCATATCAATTAAATACATTAATATGAAATTAATTTTTAAATTAATTTTTACCTACTACAGATTACCTCAAATTAATAAATTGAACTTAACCTCTACTAAAAAATTCTTCAAGTATTTAATTATCAATTAAAAACGGGTTATGAGGTTGAAAAAACTTACTTTTTAGGGTCATGGAGTTTAAAAAGTTTAGGTTATGAGCTTATGAAGATAAATACGATTTAGTTTAAGGATTTAAGACGCATAAAGTGTGAGGTTACGGGACTTAAATCGCTTGGGTTTAATGTTTTAAATTATAAGGTTTTTGAATTTCGCAGGAGTTCGGGTGCTGCATTCGAGAACACTGTTCCGGAATTAATTAAGAAACACATAAGTTCCTCTCCTCGCCTCAAGCGAATTAACCCCACATATATACCCTGTTTTTACCATCCTCCCTTCCCCTAAAGACGATTTCTGGATCAGTCCCTGTATCTTATACAAAAATTTTAATTTTCTCATTATTCGAGACCTGAGAATGATATATATCTATACGAAATAAAGTGAAGCATTATTTCTGGTAGATTTCATAAGGGCGTAGACAATGGACACGTATCAAGCAAGCCCTAATGCACCAAGTTCACGAAATAAATGGATGATGCACGAGATATAGTTGCAAGTCAACATTCTATAGCGATCAAGTGAGCCGTGGTGGATGAAGACTTGACAATGGCCGGAGCGTGAACTTCCTTTCTCTTTTCGGACAAATAGACCGTGAATAATGAACGGAGAACATCATGAAACAGGAAGGATATTTGGTGAACCTGCAACTTCCACTTCCCAACTTTTTATTATTGAGCGCGCCACTATAGCGATTTTCATCAATCACTGCGCCGCCAACAAAAGAAAAACACTTAAGTCTATCAGCTCCGAAGAATCTCCATTTGCAAAATTGCCGTGCTGACTTGTCATAAATTTTCCACGATCGAAAGCCCGGATTACACAAATATTTACGCAAGCCGCTATCGATCGCAGAAACAACAACTGCTGTCTGCCAGCCAAGTCCGAGACAAATCCGAGCTCGATCCCTTAACTGACTGATGGATAACATTCACCACCTTAAACGAAGAAATTTCGCAATATATTACAAGAACAGACGGTCTTTGAGAAATTCAACTTACGTACGTGACTTATCCACTTATCCAATATCTTACCCGTGTCGAACCCTTACATAAATGTGCTAATGAATATGAACAATGTGTTTTCCACACGAGCAACTCCCAAACAATAAATATTAGTAAATATGTTAATAGCACATTCAGGTAAACTGATAAGGGGTGAAACTTGTTTTATTACACAGAGTAGTGTTTATTTATTTAGTTTATTTCCAGGAGCTTGAAAGTAGTTATTGAGTCACTTTGGGTTCTTCAAACTGTAATTGTAAAGATGTAAAAGTAAATGTGTTATTTAATATTTTTTTAAAGCTATTCTGGAAATATAACATGTAAAAGAATTAAATATATCAATTCCTGCCTGTTACGTTAATTTTATTAGTACAGTATCACAAATGCTCACGGAGAATTGATTTTTTAAGGTTGTTCATTTGTAATTTTTGTTTAAAGCAAATTTCAAATTTTTCTCAAGTTTCCATTTTTTATTATTATTACTGTAATATAAGATTATATGTCTAACCGCCAACTAATTCCAACACGGGGAGGGCATGTACTTTATTAACATTACTTTATCATCTCTTATTAGAGTGAAAATGTAAACTATTACCTAATCTTTCTCTCAACATAAAAATAATGAAAACAGTGGATTTCTTTACTCCTACCGAGGGTGAGAAATGAGTTTTGGAGGAGTTTTTAAGGATAGGCAGCGCTCAATCTTGTCCCCCTCGTAACTATGCCTATGTCTAAGTAAAGGGTTTTCCAATTAGCGCGTCAGAACTTTGAAATGAGACACAATAACAACTGCAAGTGATAATCTTTTAATAACCATATAATTTTGAAGAACAAACAATGGAATTATGTTTTAAAAATAATTTCGTTTACATGATCTCCTCGACTTCCTCTGACTGAATTAATTCTGGAGGCCCAATTTGTGACAACTCTTTCATACATATCGCGTGGTATATTCCTAATGATGCGTCGGATGTTTCTCTTAAGGTCGGGAATTGCTCGTGGCTTATTTTTGCACATAAGAACATTAACATGACCCCAAAGGAAAAAATCCAAGGGTGTGAGATCACATGATCTTGGTGGCCAATTAACATTACCATTTCTTGAAACAACGCGGCCAGGAAATTGATGTTCCAATAAATTAAGTGTCTGCCGAAATGTGTGACACGTCACCCCGTCTTGTTGAAAGAAAACATTATTTATATCAGTATTTCTCAGTTCTTGCAAACATATTCCGTTAGCATACACCTATACCGCTCACTATTAACAGTAACACGATTTTCATCTTCGTCTTCAAAAAACATAAGGTCCAATCACGCCTTGAGCCCAGAAACCGCACCAAACAGTAACCTTCTCAGGATAATGAGATGTTTCTTAAATGGCCTGAGGATTTGCATCAGCCCAAATTCTACAGTTATGCTTGTTTACAAACCCATTGAGCCAGAAATTGGCTTCATCGGAAAACAGTATCCTTTCTGCAAAATGTGGATCAGCTTCCAACTGCTCAAGGGCCCAGTCTGCAAAATTTCGACGCAAACGATGATCATTTGGCTCCAGTACTTGAGTGATTTGAACTTTATAAGCCTTGAGTTGGAGATCTTTGTGCAAAATTCTCCACGTAGCTGTCTGAGAGAGGCCGAGTTCTTGAGAGCCACGTGGAATGGAAAGATTCGGATCATCTCTTACACTTTGGCTTACAGCAGCAATATCAACCTCCGATCGGGCACCCCGATTACGCACAAATGTTGAATTATCTGCAACTGAGCCAATTTCTTCAAACTTTTTAACCAAACGATAAAAATATCGTTCGGCTGGTCTATTATGCTGACCGTAGACTTCCCACAACGCGCAAAATGTTCGGCGAACGGAACACTCATTTTGATGGTAAATACAAATTATTTCTAAGCGCACTTGAATCGTTAATCTGTCCATATTAACTTGTCATAATCTACTGAACTTATTTCTTTTCAAAATTTGACATTTGCTTTCCAAAGCCATCTTGTTTTTGGCATCAAAGTTCTGACGCTCTAATTGGAAAACCCTTTAGTATAAGTCGAATAAGTTGGTTAACCGAAATTCTTAACAAAAAAGATGTTGTTCCTCAGTGCTATTAATCGTTGGAATATACCCAGGATTAAATTGACGAAACTTACTCAAAGTATATTTTATTTTGTTCACCTTGTCTGTGAGTCTTCGACACTGTCTCATACTTCAATGTAGCTACCAATATAAAAATGTGCTCTTGGAGATTCTCGAATTCGTAAATAATTGAAAGAGTGAAGTAAAACAAAGAAAACAAAGGATGCATAATCTGCCGTTTTACAATTTGCTGCTGTAATAAAAAACTTTGTTCTTCGTTCCGTCTGTGAATACCTAAACTTGAATTTTGATGAGCTTTTAACAGTTTTTTGTTCGACTCTCCGGGGACGATTTTAATATTTAAATAAGCGAAATCTGGGGAAAACGCCAGACAATATCGTTAGCTTCTTCGTCTCACAGACCCCAATGGAATTTATCTTGGAAAAGTATATCCCTTAAATATGAGGGAAGGGCGAGATTCAAAGAGAAAGAGGGACAGCACACGACACGATGCGAATCTTGTGGTCGTCCATAACGGCGAATATTTGAAGATGATCCCTATCGTCGGCCATAGCTCACGTTACATTAGGTAGTAGCAATAAAAGCTTAATCCACTTTTATGGCTAGTTTTCTTTTATGCCCCAAGCCTGCATAGAAAATTACAATTTCTGCTTATACAAAGACAAAAATGAAACAAATTGGCCAGAGAAAAACAACATTAAATATAAAAATTAATAATTTCAATGGACTCCGCGGTAAGAAATTTGTGAAACATCGTTTAAAATTATTGAGATAAAGTTAAACAAACTGCTTTTAATTTTTTTAATTTCACTTTAATTGATGTTTCAAAATTTTCCAACCGCAAGTTCTATTAACAGTATTAACAATTTCACTTCTGAGCAATCGTCCAACTAACTGATAGACACTCTAGCGAATTTCAAATTTGTACAACATTTTCAACTTAATAGGCGGGCTGAAAAGTTCGTAGGCTAGCTTAGAAAAAAATATTTTTTTATATAGAATTTGATTTTATTATTCAATATGGTTCCCTTCGAGGGCGATACAACGATTATAGCGGTCATACAATTTTTCGATACCATTTTTATGATACGATTTGTCTTTAGCCTCCAAATAGGCTTCAGTTTCGGCAATTACCTCTTCATCGGCGCGAAATTTCTGTCCAGCGAGCATCCTCTTCAGGTCTGAGAACAGAAAAAAGTCGCTGGGGGCCAGATCTGGAGAGTACGGTGGATGCGGAAGCAAGTCGAAGCCCACTTCATGGAATTTTGTCATCGATTTCATTAATTTGTGACACGGTGCATTGTCTTGATGAAACAGCACTTTCTTTTTCTTCAAGAAATTCCTTTTTATCCTTTTTTTCAAGGTAACAAAAGTTCTTTCACTAAAAATGCTATAACTCAGATACTAATAGTGCAACAGCTTTCAAATTCATACACGCGTCTTTTGAAGGTTAGGGCTAACTAAAAATTAAATGGATTTGATACAGTGATGATGACCCATCTATGGGTCAGCCTACGAACTTTTCAGCCCCCTGTTAGTTATTGAATAATTTGACGTTTTTTAATTACAATTAAACGTGCTTTGTTTTGCGATTTCATGATATCTAAATCAAAACTCAGAATCGAGTCGAAATTTCAAGGTATACTTTTTATCAAAACTTATATCTCATACGGTACACCTATATCTACGAAGTTATAAGGTTGTTGTGGAGCCGAAACATAAATTAACGAGGACAGTATCGCATTTGGTTGCGTAAAATCTTTTAAAGGGGCTTTGAAATATAATTTAATTCTATGAAATTTAGTGCCCATGAAGTTGTAGGCGGCAGCGATGACCAGTAGTAAAGCGAACGAATGGGCATAAAATACGTAGGCCCTTCACTCTTTGACAAACGTGATAAATCAATTAGTAATTAACTTGGGCAACTGTCGGACGATTTATGGAAATTAGAACCTTAGTGACCGGGTCGGTAATCAATAAAATTTAATTAAGACCTTAAGTCTAAGAGAGGAAACCCTTCTAGCTGAGTCGTATTTATTTAATTTACAATTGTTACCGAAACAACTTTCCAACTCATTTTATAATTATGTAAAGTAAAAGCAATTATTTAGATATTCATCAGTCGTTAGTAAGGGAAAAAGCCCATTAAAAGTGTAAGCTATTCATGCTAGTAAATGCCCCGGTTTTCCAAAGATTGACCGATCCGCTGGAGTAGTAATCAACAAAAATAAATACCACTTTATCAACCTAACGTGGTCTTTGAGAATTTTACAGTTTGTATAAAAAAATGAGGAAAAAAGATGCCACTAATATGACACGCCAAGATTTTGACGGTTTTGATGATTTTAATATACTCGATTTCTGATGTTTAATTTGTACTTGAACTTCTTAGTACTGTGGAATTCCCAATATTGTATTTGACTAAGTTCATTTTAGATATAGCTACACTTTGCTATCCTTCTATTAAGTTTAAGGATTTTAATTATATAGTTCAACGTGTGTTAGGATTTTAAGACCTATGATGTCATGTCCGTCGTACTTTGCTAATCTGATTACGAATTTGACCTCAGAATTGTTACAACATGTGTACATTTTGAGATATCCTAACCTCAAATTCCAAAAACATTAATTTTTAACCATTTTTTGAGCATTACTACGTGAAATAAAATGAAAGGCAAAAAAACAGGAGATTAGCATTTCCGTATCTTTTATCACCGACCTAGAATCTGCTCGTGATTGACCCAGCATATCCAAATTGTAATATATATTAGTTTAAGAATTCAATTTCACGAAACTGTAAAGTGTTAAACCTTTTCTAAGGCGGAAATGATTACTTTCTTTTCTGATTATTTCTTCAATTCTTCACAATCGTGACCTCGAAAAAGAGAAGGCACTCCAAAAAGAGCATAGTGGCTGGGTGAAAACAAAATCGCAACGAAGCTAATCATTTTCCGTGTATTTTTAAATGCGAACCCGAATCTAGTGCTAGAATTACACTATAATATTGAAATTTCAAGATACCCTAATTTCTAATCCAAATAAGACCAAATTAGCAACGTTTAGATTTTGGTGTTATGTATTTTAAATTATTGACTTCCTGGGAGCAGCTGTGAGGCCAGATTCTAATTCATAGACAATAGGTACCTGGAAAAGGACTATTCTGGTTGTTTTGTCATTTATTTCGCCTAGTAATCCTCCTAATGTTAGAATATTGTCAAATTCTGGGGTATTGAGTTAATTCTAATGCCATATGTAGACTCATCGTCGGAAATGAGGTCTGGCTGTTACTTACAGCCGTTTTGTTTTTGCCTTTCAGATTTTGTTGACCTGTGTCATTACAAGTACACAATTTATTTTCGATTAATAAATAATATTTGTAGAATACAGTGTGTAAGTAGGTAGCTGAAACCCCAACGTCAAAACACGATGCTAAACGTTCAAAGCAGTTTTGGTAGCAGTTACCTTCTACATTGACTGAAGAGAACTGAGAACTGAGTTTACTGTTTTCCACAATACCATCATCGTTTCCAGTTTTCTTCAATAATATTTGCATTTCTCATTCATTAATTATCTTACATTACCGTTTCCTTGTTCTTACCCGCGTGTATTAATTATTATTTGATATCATCAACGAGTGCTTCATTGGTTATCAAGGTATATTATCTCAAAGGTATTATCATGGCAATTTTGAAATATGTATTTCGTTCGCACGCTTTTCATATTATATCCTCTCTCCATAGATTTACTGATTAAAAGTATGCAAAAGATATTTTTTTATTCTTTAACAACCTGCCCTTTTCTGCACGATACATAAAAGTATTTTTTAGTATACTTATTTATCCATAAATTTATATAAATAGTTTGGAATACAAACTAATTGAACTATATGCTCAATAATTCTACTCAAGAAATTCTTAAAAAACAAAACGGGAAAGGATCTCTAAACAACATTAAAGTTTAACATTCCTTTATGCGCTGCGGATGTTTGTCTTTTATAATCTGCGTCTTGTACTTTGCATTTTTTTTTTTTTATTTATTACATTCTTGTAGATTTTATTAATATAACAATAATATCAAAGGCTACTTGAAACAGTGCAACGCCCGAATGGTTCTGATTAAATATGAATTGCTCTGCAGCCACTTTTTAAATTGCTTAGCCAATTAAGCAATTATTTCCGTTGGCTGATTATTAAATTAAACTCCGTTTGTGTGCATGCGACCGTTAAATGTATCTTGACATTCATTACTAACACAAAGCTAATCAGATGGTGGTGCTTTGTTGTTATCATATCCTGAAATGGTCATTTTACCCAGGAGGAAGGTAGCTTTGACATTGTGTGAGAAATTGTTTTAATTGGGCTCTTCATAAATAATAGCTATATCGGCATCGTTTGCAAAAGAACACCCTACAATAAATCTAAGTAGTACATAAGTATCCTAAACAAAATATAATTTTAAATTATCAGTTAAACGTAAGTATTACACCACCTTTAAATGTAAACACGTAAATATTCCCACTAATTTTCACTCATAAAAATTTAATGTACGAAGCATGTTCTTTAAGTAAGTACCGTTTTGAAATTCTGCCGCAGCAGCGCTGCTGACAGCGTTCCGCGAATGCGCACTGAGTACCTACATCTCTCACCTACGCACTTACGCCATTATAGTGCATTATGATTGATGGAATGGTAAGGAAATGGGTGAGAGCATTTAAAGATGGCCGCACAAATGTTCACGACAATGCCAGTCCGCATGTGGCTAATCGGACTAAAGATCTCATCACATATTTTCACTGGGAAATTCTAGATCATCCTCCGTACAGCCCTGATCTGGCGCCCAGTGACTACCATTTGTTTCTGCACTTGCAGAAACATCTGAGCACTCAGCGTCTTCAAGACGATGACGAAGTCAAAACAGTTGTGATGCAGTCGTTAAGAGTTAACAAGTCAGGCGGCAGAGTTCAATGAGAAGGGTATTCAAAAACTGGTCAAACGTTGTGACAAGTGCCTCAAAATTGAAGGAAATTATGTAGAAAAGTACATTATAGTACAGGCTTTCATGTAAAAATAAAATTATTAAGATATTGTCACGATTTGTACTTACGATTTCGGTAAACAACATCTTTTTGTACGGGAAAATAGATTTCTGGGCCCCTCTAGAAGAATCGAGAACATTCCAGAAGAATACATCAACACAAATACAGAAAATACACTGGGAAAAATCTCGAACCTTCGAGAAAAGAATGGAACATTCTGGAAAATTGGCCTGGAGGTATATAAGCGACGGCGACTGTCAAACTACAGTCAGTTGATAGCGAGCGTTGACAGCGAAACAAGCGAGAAAGTTTGAAGAGCGATAAGTGACTTGATTTAGTGACAGTTTTGCGATACATTGTTTTTGTGCGAAGTTATTTGGGTTGTATAACTAGTTGGATTGTAATTAGTTTTGTTAAATTTGTTTATCAATAAACGTTGTTATTTGTTGGACATACTGTATATTCGAGTTTTACGTGACCGAACACGTCACAATATCTTTGCACGTTTTTTATTAATTTCAAAACAGTACTTACTTAAAAGAACATGCCTCGTATAAACAGTAAATTAACTAATTACAGGTAGTGTATTTTACCTTATAAGCAACCGTGTAGCAAATAAATTCTATTAATGGTAATTATGAAATTAAATTTGTTTGATACTTAACAATCAGTGCTTTATTCTTTTTTTAATACTTACAATTTTTTTTCTCTAAATTATTTAATCAAAAAATTTGATTATACTTTCAAGGTAAAACAATACAATACAACAAATAAAATTCCAAAATTGCATACAATACTTTTGAAACTTAAAACGCGTTTCACCACCCAATATGCCATCCTCAGTGTCTAAGGATGACACCTTGGGCGTTTTAAGTATTTATTTTAGTTCCACAGAACTACTGTACTTTCGGAGTCTTTTTAGTATCATAATTACGGTTAATCACAACTAAATGAATAGCATTCCCAAACAAAATTTCAAGTCAAACTAACCACATTCATCTAATCAATAATTATTTTGTTATTATTTCTCTATTATATACATTACGGTATACAATTATTTATTTATAGACGTACCTATTATATAAAACTTACATAATGTAGGTATATATATTGAGTGATACACAAAGGTTATACCTACGGTAGAATATTTCGGTATTGTAGGTCACCTCTTCATTAGTTGATTCGAGGTCGTTTATTGGATCTCGACATGAAGTTCACAAATCAATTCCCTTTTGGGCAGTTCATTAAACTATTTGATATAATATACAACTCAAATGCGTGCAATTTACCAGTCAATCATTAGTCGAGGTCTCGAATAACTTTGAATGGTAATAGGTACCCAGTACGGCAATAGACGTTAACGAAAATTAAAGGTTGCCACACCTGTTCCTTCTGGCAATGTTATCTTTTATGCAAAAATGCCGATCGCATATAATTTTACCTGTACCGACATCGAAGGGTACGTGTTAGATGTGACTGAGCGATCCAAAAATTACACATATTTGTTCTCGACGTGATACGAACGAAGAATGGCCAATTATTTGATCAAGAGCTGCGCCGTTACGAATGTGAAAGAACATTTGTTGAAATTCATATGAATACGTTACTATTAGATCAATAAAAAGTTGACCCCAAGACCAGGGGCTTGCGAGTAACCTTGTTGAACACCAAACAAGTGTTAGTAGTTGGAAGCACAGGGGCTGGAACTTAAATTGGAAATGTTAATTGTGTATATTAACTGATCGTCGCTCGAACATGTTTTTAAGTGGGGGCGGAGGGATATAGGCTTAGGTAATAGTGGAGAAAAATCTAAAATTTACAAAGAAACTGACGTCAATCCAACTCAACCCTAACCTAATCTAAAACAGTAAAAGAATTGGAGTGATTTTTGTCTAGAAAACCCAAAAATAGACAAAATCACTCCAATTTTTTTACTGTTACTTTAATTAAAAGCGCTTTTTAAATGCTTTAAAAAGTCTCCCCTACCCCCTGCGCCCTCTCTCTCATCACCGGTCAGCTCATATACACCATTACCATTTCGATTTTTCACTTCCACCATCTTCCACATTTTAATATTTCAGCTCCACTACCTTGCGCCTCCACGTCCCCCCCCCCGCAACTAATAATACCTGTTTGGTATTTTACAAGGTCATCCAAATCTTCTTTTGGTTTCGTTCCTCCATCTGAGCGAGGATCCCTACAACTATATCTTTACCCAAATTATTTATGTGTAAAGGAGAATATACGTAATCTATGAACAGAGATGTTTTAAAATTCTATTAATGTATTATATTTTCCCCTGCTATTAAATTATTTTCCCACCACCAACTATTAGTATTTAAACAAAATTCTGTTAAAAAATATTCACATTTTCTTCCCCCTGAATCTCGTTGAGTAAAAGATCTACACACTCATTCTATTAATAATTTTACTGTACCATTGTAATAACTCTCATTTGAGTCCAGTAGCAATTAAGTTGGTACTGATTAAAATTCACCAAATGAAACACTAAAACCCAAAATTCCACATAAAATATTTAGTAATGTAAAATTGAGAGTGGCATATTGGTTGTCGAAACGCGTTTTAGGTTGCTAAACATGTTATGTGGAATTGTGGGTTTTAGTGTTTTATTTGGTTTAGTTCGAGAAAACTTCATTTAATCTTCTTGTAAAATTCACTAGTTTCAACCATTGCGGTACCTGCTGAACGTATGCCAAATTAAGGTATTCCATCAAACACCCTATTTGTTACATGCGCATAATAAAATATTTGGATTTTTTTTTGAAAGATTAATTTCAATGCATTAATATAAATTATTTTTTTCGAATTAATTTTTACCAAATACGGATTACCTCAAGTTAAAGAAGAAAAGTTGTTGTTATTGTCACGCCCTCGCGGGGAATCAAATTTGGTCTCTTGGTTTTACGCACCATTGCTCTGACCACTAATCTACGAAAGATGACAACAGCAACAATTTTTCCTCATTAATTTGAGGTAATCTGTAGATGGTAACTATTAATTCACATGCGTATAAGCATTGTGCAACTTTGTATATTCCTTGTTGAAAAGTTCCCCTATCAATCGTGGATTAAGTAAAATTTTAATTTTTGATTTGTATTACTTTTGTCATTATGAATTAGGTAAAAATTGATTAGCTATTTCTTTTAGGTATAGAACATCAATGAAAAATACTATTTAAAGACTTTTTATGGAATGAGTGTTAGAATAATAGAAAAGCATTAAAAAGTGTAAGATCGTATCGATATATTTAAATATCCTACCTGGGTCTCTTCTATACATATGTATTATGAAGTATTTATCGATTAATAATGGCCAAGCTTAATAACTACTAGATGTATAGGTCTTGTTAGTTGTACGATAATTTCTCGTTTTAATGATGTAGTACACATGTCGGTTCAATTACGACAACTTGCTAAAGGCTACCACGTTTCAGAGTCAAATTATCGCAATAAATAAATTTCTGCCCCGTTGGCGCAACACTCATATCACAAATACCTACTGTACAGGGTTGTATTTATGATCATTTCAACAACCGTAACATCGCCCAATGACGTCCTGCAATCTCATTACTACGCACCCAAGCTTGTTATCAAAGGGGATAAAATCATTTGTTTGTTGCATTTTAAGAAAACTGTGTAAAGATAAATTAAAAATTGTGTACGCTTTTAACTAGCGGATAGGTAGTCTTTTAACTAGCGGATAGGTAGTCCAAAAAAACTGTTTTTCCAAAAATATTTACAGAAATTCATTATTAAATTTTATAGACGTTACGAAAGTAAGCTAGGACAAAAATGTAGTGTAATTGGAACTATGTAATTATACTACCTACGAACCTACACGGTGAAGAATGTTTTTTTTTAATATGGTAAAAATCTCAATCGTTATTGTTTAAAAAAACTTTCAAATAGCAATAAAGTGTTTGTAATTACAATAATTCACAGTTTACTAAAACTCAATAAATAAAAAAAACTTTTTACAGTAATTAAATTTAAAACATAAAATTGACGAGTTATGAAAGTATCTATAATGTTACGCTTCGAATTTCAATTTAGAGAAACCATTAAGTTATTGTATTGTGGTGTTTTAAAGAGCAATAAACCTCTTAATTAGTTATTATAGTTATTAAGTTGTTTTTATAATTTTATAGGAAACGTCGAAGCAGGTTTGGATTGTATTAAATAAAGTATACGTTTTAATATTTAAAAACCGTGAAAACTACAATATTAAATCTTAAATTTCTACAATGCAATTTCAACATTGTTGCATTGTAAAATTTACACGAGAAATATTATAAAAGTAAAATTTCCATTATAAGTAAATGCTGCAAGGTTATTCTGACTCATATTTTTGTGTGGTTTCCTTAGATTATTTAGGCAAATACTAGAACAGTATTACTACTGATAATCTTTCATCACATCTCTTCTGTCTTCATTTTTCTCTCCCCAAGATGCAAAGATTATTTAAGTGTATTTTAATAACCGATCTTCAAATTAGCATAAGTGTTTTATTGGATATTTATTTTTCTTGAAAGAAATCCATCTTATACCCGTAAGTCGATACATCCCTAATTATAAATTACCGTACGCCTCCGTCCATTGCCTTTCTTGCATCGTTCTACATGCTGTGTACTGGAACTGGGTAAATCATCCGATTAATCGATCTATAATCGATTATTTTCCTGTTTTAAAATTAATCAAATAACCAATAAATAAAACAATCGATTAATCAAAAAATCAATTAATAGATAAGATAATCAATCAATTGCAAATAATAAAAAAATAATAACTCACTTGGAATTTGGTCACAATTTTATTTATTAAACTCGATGCGCATTTCGCCCTGTTAAGGCATTATCAATTATCAAGAGGCATTATCAAGAGTGCACTTGTAATACTCTTGATAATGCCTTAACAGGACGAAATGCGCATCGAGTTTAATAAATAAAATTGTGACCAAATTCCAAGTGAGTTATTATTTTTTCATTATTCATGATGGTTCGCCAAGAGCTAACGGCAGATACATTTTATTATTTAATTGCAAATAATTAATATAGATTAACTGATAGTTAAAAATCGATTCTTGATTCTCCAATAAAAGTCGGGCAATATTGTGATTCATTTTCGATCGTCTTTGACAGAACCAATAAAAAATATAATGTTTTCTTATTATTGTAAATGTCCATATTCTGTATTTTTTAATTTTTGTGTTGTTATGCCTCATTCAAATAAACAATAAAAACAGAGATTTTCGTGTAATTCCAGAATAGATTTATGTTTGCTTTCAAATAAAAGGTTTGGGGTTAACTTTATCCAGAAGTTGTATTATCTTCAAGTGATAATTTCCTTAATGAGCAATTTGTTTAACCAATTATTCGGATTAATTTAAATCACCGATTATTTCAAGAAAAAAATATTTACTCTTTAGTTATTAATTTTTAATCGCAGTAATAGATTAAATTCTAACAATCGATAATCGATAATCTATTGTTAAATTTAATAATCGCGCAGCACTACTAGATTTTAAATACACGTAGTTTTAATTATTTATTTCATTTGTTTGGCTGTAGTTTCCTTGATAGGATGCTGTTTTAACGGTCCAGTTTGTCATTATGTTATTCAGTAACATTATGTTACAATTTATAAGAAGCAAACAATTTAAAACATTACAATGTATTTTTAATCTAATCGTAAGTGCATTCACATTTACATATTATATTGATGACATTAACTTTATACGACTTCTGTACAAATAAATGTTTGTCCTAATTTGTATTCACCGTAACGGTTTAGTGGGTACTTGCTTTTTGCTTTAGACAACAAAATCATCGGATTTAAACTCGGTGCGATACACCTGATGCGCTTTGAATATCTTAAAATTAACCTTGCATCTATAGAGTAGATACAAAGTATGTAGAAAGTTGAGAACTTTCTTGGTGTTTTTTTTACCTAGGTTTTATAGTATTAGGACATAAGCATTCACAGCCAGAATCATAGTAGAAATAGGATTCAGACTAAAGGGCAATTAGGTCCAAACGTTTTGTCGTCAACTGCTGCTGATATCTTCAATGGTACTGTGTTGATAACGTGGGTGAAGGTTATATCTCAAAATCTTGGCAGCAACTTTTCTTAGTCTTGTCAAAATTTTATAATAATGTGTTTTAAAAAAAATAATAATAATAATGCGTTTGTTAACCATTAAATATAGTTTTAATGACATTAGTTTCAGTTGAAATTCTATTAATATTAAATGGTACACAGATATTTAATGACCTAATCCCCTAACGAAAAAATGTTTTTGTGTTCAATTAAGTTATTGTACAGATACTTTACTTATAGTTCACTTTAAAACTTTTGAATTTTAAATGGGATTTGTTACCTTTGCTTAATTACTCTGCTTTTAATCATCATTGCTTCAACATATATATATATATATATATATACGATATCCAAGATGTCGTCTAATCAGAATTTTTATATTAAAAATCATTGTTTTGGGGTTGTTGTATCAATCGTGTTAGTGGACTGTATTTTGTATTTGTTAATAAATAATGACGAGAAATGCACTAATTGAAGTTGGCACATTAACTCATTAAAGAACTATTAAAAAACATAACAGCTATAATTCACATATTAACAGGAAATTCTGCAAGTAAACACGTGCTCTCAGATATCGATCGTTACAGATAGATGTTCACGCTAATAGCGCTCTCTCATGACAGTGATGCCACCAAAGTCCCAGCGGTGCGTACTAGCATGCAGTTCAAAGACGTAGTGAACATAACATAAAAAACAATAATAAAATACATAAACAATCACCAACGTTTTCACGTGTTCAACATGTTTAAATGTCCATATTTGGTCGTCGTAGTGTTATGGATAGGATGCGGTAGTAGCATATAATATGGAGGAACACCATGGTTAAAATATAAAAGCTACCCACCATCAACAGCGATACTCACGCGTCTAAACTTGAACGGACTCAACTAGTAGACAATAATAACGTGTTTTGACCTATATTCTGTACAAATAGGACAATTCCGTGTATTGGCGCTATGCAAGAGTTTTTCTGAATTCTTCTAGGAAATCGCCCGGATTTCTCAGCCGTTTCTGTCTTGATTTACGGCTTATTTCATTTGTTTCGCCAATCTAAATAAATGAAACGAATACGCGTAGTCACGCACGGTAAAAATTTGACACGCAACACAACATCGCATTAAAAATAATGAGGATGCATGATTTATTTCACTACCAAACACGTCTGTGGTGTTTAAAAGTGTCTTTGCCGTCGTGAAACTTCACGAAACAACAAAAAATTCGTTATAAAATTCGATTGTTTAAATGTTGTCAATAATTCATTGGTTAAAATTTAAGTTAAAATTTCTTAAAAGTGGAATCTTGAAATCAATTGGATATATAATTTAAGGAAAATCTTTCGTCTTTTTAGTGTTTCCCCGCCTATGAATAAAATAATTGTTAAAAAAATAATTTTCAATTGTTAATTTAAACAACTGAATAGCATAATGTTATTATTTTGTCATCAGAGCTACAGTGGTATGCAAAATTTCAGCACGTTCCGACTCAAAATTGATTTTGAGAATTTGTAGCAGACAGACAGACGACAGCACAAGTCAAATATATATATTATAATAACAATAAAATAGTAGAAAAATTGCTGTAGTTGCTAAACCCCTTTCCTTATTTCTATAATAATAATAGTCACAGTTTAAAGTAGGCAAAATCTTTTAGATACGGAAGTCTAAATTCGTTTCAATAAGTAAGTATCGTTTTGTCCGGTTATTCTATGAATGTAAAAATGAAAATACCTTTGGCTGATTCTGTTTGTCGGTAATTTCAATGATAATTTGCTTTATATTTCATAAAAATTTAAGGACCGTCATTACAGGATTCTTCGTTTCGTATTTTCCATTCTAAATAATTTCCGTACCAATAAAAATTTCATCTCTCAAAAATATTATATGATAATGAGAATGAGAAGGAATTTTTTAGGAAATAAATACACCTAGTACGAGTGCGATGGAAGAAACTTTAATATGCTTTCCATTTCATCTGTTAAATAGCTTTCCATCCGGGTCATTAAAAGAGTGCGTGATTATTATCAAAATGAGGTTCAATTTTGAATTTATTGTGCCCTGCTTAGACAAGGGATGCCCAAATAGGTCCTAAGCTCAATTTGCACATTTTAAATTTCATTCTTATTCCTTTGCCGAGCAAATGAAAGACGAATGAAAATGTTGGCGACCGATTTTTTCTTTGAGGGCACAAGACGCTTTATTAAAAATTTCAGCCGAATTGTCATTCATTCAACTTCTCGCACAAAACTGAACAATGGCTTTAATAAAAGCTGAGACCTTCTCGAAATCATTATTAAGATTGGCGCCGCAGTTCGGATTCCAATAATTAAAATTTTCCCAAGAGACGAAATAATTAAACATTCGACTGCTACCAAACTTCGGCACGACTAATAAATACTTAAAATTCTAATAACGCATTCCCTGCGATCGGTTATTATTATTCCGTGGTTTGTTCGTCAATTATTTAGAGCCCCAGACGGGAACCCATACATACAGTAACCCATGCGATAGATATGCATCCTGCTCGAGTTGAAATGCGTCCGTTCTTACAAGCCTCTGGCCAATAATTTTAAACGAATTACGGCCATCACGTGACTGGCCCGTATAATTAATAGATGACCTGTGGACGATCTACTGAGTTCGTGATGTAAAGATTTCTGCTGCATATCACTACTAGGTAACACATCTCTAAGTAATTCATTAGATCATAAATTCATTGAAAGGCAACCAAATTACTAGATGGAAATTTAGTAACACTGTTCCTAGTGATAACCTACGAAATTTCCCTAAATTTATTCTAGAAAAGTTTTTTTTTTTTCTTAAAAATACTTGCATGCCAACTAAAATATATAACTTTTTGTTGCATATCCTTTATTTAATTTTTAACTTCCCGGTCACAGCGAAGTAATTGTGACAGGTGCGGAAATCAAAGCGAGACGGGCTCATTTTATGGCCAACTGTTGTATAGAACCGAACAAGAACACAAACAGAATGTCACAACAACTACGTACTATGTTATAACAGAGATTCAACTTAAAATCAATTCCTGGCATACACACTACCCCATTAGTACACATCTCCGAAGGTACTTCCCCTTGACGATATTTGATACCACCAAACATCATTACATTCGACATACATACATCCCTTCAACATTCTATTCTCCAGAGTGCATACAGACTGCAAGTGTTGAAATATAGACATTCATTCTTCTTTAACTAATTTTTCATCAAGACTTTGTAATCCCTGCTCCAGGTGAATCAAATCAATAACATAATATAGGAGAACCCCTGACACAAATGAAAAGAGGAACTTTTTTTACTTTTTACTTGCCTTTAGGCAACATTCACAAAAGATTTTTGTTTTGTAAACATGTATGGTACAATACCTTTATAATGATATAAGTTTTATTCTCCTTCTTTTATAATAAGTTCTGAAAAAGTATGCCAGAAATTTCGACGTTCACGTATTAATATAATGATTCTGAAATCCAACAACAAAGCTAAATATTTGTCAGTCTTCTAAAACGGGAAACATTCGTGAATAACTCGAATGAAATAGTAAAGAATTTACTCTTAAAGACACTCTCGCTTTTGTCATTAAAGCATTTACATTCGAGAAAAAAATGCACTAATTGCATGTAAAGTGAAACGCAACTTACGATTACATCGACGACTTAATAAATATGCATGTGTGTGCTTCCCTCTGTTATCGAGCAGGCTGTATTTATCATGTCTGTTTTGCGACATTCGCATCCTTCCGTGCGGTAGGTACTTTTCCCCTTTCCCAGGAATAAATTAGGGAAAACTACGTCAAACACCACGCGATACATTTAGAATGGTTCTTCGCCGCATAAACAGTGCAAAGTCTTTCTCTAAATATTACATGTGAAAATGGTGATAAATAAAGCGATATTCCCCGTTGGTGATGGGACAAAAACAGAACGAGGAAGACCCCACATCCTAAAGCATAAAAGTCCCACATTAGCATATACATGGTTTTGTTGTTTTGTCTACGAGGTCAACTCAAAATTGGAACTTGGTTAAACATATTGAAGTTCCTATAAAATTTAAATTTAAACCGCCCTATTCTTTAGAATTTTATTTAAAAATATATATACTCAATCCTGAAAATATGTACAGAATAGAATATAGGTCTCCAGTATTTGTTCCTATCCTTCGAAATATGTAACATGGCTTTTTACCATGGCTAAGACACTTTTCTTACATATTTATATTAATGTATGTATAGGTATTGTTATACAAGTTATTTATTTAAATTGGTTTGTTGTAGCTGCTATTCTAATAGATCTTCGTTTGTTTAAATTGACATTCAATATCTACTAATTACGAACTTTGTTCCTGCTTAACAAAATTAAATAAAAATTTAGTAGTTCAGCGTACAGAAAACTGTACATCTACCAATATCGTCAATTATTGATTCGCTTCTATTCTCGATAGAAGGCGCGTCGATGTATTTTTCCGAATAGCTTTCCAGTTTCATTTATTGTAGAAATTTCTTATTTATAGATAGGCTGTAAATACCTATAATATTAAAGACTAAAATTACATAACTGTCCAATTCATGAAACTTGTAAGATATGGTCACCAGGCTAATGAACTTTAGTGCAAATTAAGATTTTTTTATCAGTTCTAATATAGTGTCATAAATTTTTGGTGTAACAAGACATTAAACTAATTTGCGTAAAGCTAATCATTCACAGTAAGCATTCATCTCACTACATTAAAACTGATACAAAAATATTAAACTAAACAGTTCCTGATTTATTAGTAGTAGGTAATAATTAAGGGAAGTGTGAAATTATTGAAATAGGCGATAGAGAATGACAGACCTTGGTTACTACAAAGTAAACAAGGAAAAAGTGAAATTTGGAATGCATAGAAATTGAGATTTTTATTAAGTGTGAAGAACGGTACAATAAAAGTAAAAGTTATAAAATCAAAAAATGAAAATCTGAAGAATTAGACACGCGAAATAAATAGACAAGAAAATATATTCAAAAAAAGAAGGTAATATAATCCTTACCAGCGTCCACCTGATGAGACCCAATAGGTCAAAACCGGTTGTGGGATATGGCTTTCGATGCGTTGTGCCTACTGTGTAGGACGCGTTCCAAATGTGGGATCTGTGACCCTTTATAATTAGAAGAAAAAGAATTATATTACCTTCTTTTTTTGGATTATTATCTTCGTCTAATAATCCATCGGAACCAACAGTGTAATACACTGCCGGTAGGGGTATTAGCCCTCGGAGTAGTTGTTTCTGTAGATTCCATTTTTATATTTATCAAGAAAATATATATTTACAAAATGTACAAAATTTACAATCGAATTTATCGTGTTGGCGGTTGACAGAGACGAGTGTAGCAATAAACGCCACACTTTCCAACCACCACCTGTCCGTTCCCACTACTCCTAAAAGGAGACATAAGAGGGCCTTCCGCCTTACTATCCAGCTTTAAACGATAGTGTAGGCCAGTGGGACTGCCCACCCACCGAAATGTATTTACAGTTTTTATAAAAAAAAATTGAAGGCCCCGCTGACGAACAAAGCTATTTTGCCCTATTTAACCGATGAAATCCAGAATTCCGATGGCTTCAATCTCAGCAATACTCAACGCCGCTTTTGCCTGAATCCTATTATTGTTATAATTATTACGAATAGATGTCGTTCGCCTAATAGTGACGAGACGAAATTTTCATTAGTTCCCAAAAATTTCCAGGTTCAAGCATTAAAATCTATTTCTGGCAAACGTTATACTTTTGAAACCCACTTATCCTTAATTATATATTATATAAAGTTTTCGTTCGTGTTTTGTACTTTCAAGGTGAAACTATACAAAGTTTTAACTTTATGAGCAAACTTTTCATTAATTTCATCTTTACTCTCGTGTAAGTTCTTGCT
Source organism: Agrilus biguttatus (assembly GCA_963921985.1). NCBI lineage: Eukaryota > Metazoa > Arthropoda > Insecta > Coleoptera > Buprestidae > Agrilus > Agrilus biguttatus. The sequence continues at coordinate 17,109,170 of OY998119.1, read as the reverse complement.
CGTTTAAAATTAGCGGCATCATTAAGTACCCGTAAATTACACAACCTCTCCAATGATTTTCCAAGGAACTTTATGATTGAAAGCCGTTATGACAAGCAACATATTAACCGGGCATAAGACGACGGCAACCGATTTCATTACGTACGTTTCCTTCCCTGTTGTAATATAAATGAAATTCGCACTTTGGTTACAAACTAATCAAACTGAAATATTCTCGGATCGAGCGTAGAAAAGTTTGCATATTAATTTCTAAAATATATGCCACATTACCTTAGTTACCTGTAACTAACATAACTTTAATTATGCCAACTACTATTATCGAATATTAGTATTAATATTAATTTAGTACGCCTCTTACTACTACTTAATACTGATGGGTTAAATTTTTGTGGCCGAAATAATCAAAATAAGTCAGTGGCGGATTTACTAGTAGGCTGAGTAGGCTAGAGGCTAGGGCGGCAGATGTTAGGGGGCGGCAAATTTGGCCCAAAAATTTTTTTATCTTACAGAAAAAAAAAATTATTATATACACAAAGAAACGAGTGACAAAAATTTTAATATTTTAGTAATGCACAGTATACTGAACACTCTTACGTCCGTAATCCGTATATAAAAGATTACTAAACGCACTGAAAAATATAGGTACTTATGCGACCCTGACGAAAAAGCCACTTCGTTGGAAAAATGTATCCTAATGATTTAGTTCAGGAATGCGTACACTTTCAATGCCACCTTTCTTTTCAAAGAATTTTGATAAAATCAGATTCTGGATCATTAAAAAGTCTATCTTTGTTCCTGCGAAAACAGAATCTGGAGAACATTTATCCAAACTTGGATATAGCACTTCGCGTGACTCTATGTACACCAGTAACAAATTGTTCAGGTGAGAGAAGCTTTTCTTGCTTAAAGCGGGTAAAAAACTATCTACGATCTACTCTAAGTCAAGAAAAGTTTAACGCCTTATCTCTTTTGTGCATAGAGTCAGAACTAATGAACAAGATTTCATACGACGATATAATTAATGATTTTGCGAATTTAAAATCTCGCAAAAAGATAATGTAAAACTTAATTGATTTCATTGTCACCATTAACCGGATTGTTAATAGATTATTTAATAGAAATTGTTCGTATTGTTTTTAAACTGTAAGTGCAATAAAAAATATTTAACAAAAACAACGTTTACCAACCACACATTATTTTGTATAAGCTGCGTTCATATGGTGTAAGTTTTTTCAAGGTATACCTTTCCCCACCTTATAATTAGTACATGCTGCTGTTTTTAGGTCAACAGTATACTCTTCACTAAATCGTGGATTGCAAAAATAATTTCTAAACTGACACAACTATCCCCTAGTTCACAATCATACTAATAACGGGAAAAAGCCGACGTAATGAGGACGATAGAACACAAATCATAAAGTTGCAATTTCAGAATAAATATGATTGTGAACTAAACTACCGTATTGAATTTCAAAGGTCAGTAGGGGCGGCAAAAATTGAATAGCCTACTAGCGGCAAAGTTGTAAATCCGCCACTGAAATAAGTCAACCTTCAAATTAATAATTTCTTAAGATTCATAACTCTTGTTCTGTTTGAAATAAATTGTTGAGTTTTAACCCGAATGTCGCCCAATTTTGGATAATTACCTAATTTGGTGTAGTGCGTTATCTTAAAATCTGTTAATAGTTTGTTTGTAATTAAAAACACGAAATGAAAGGTCTATAACATAAAACAGTATTTTTAAAATAACTTGAAATCGTTTACACAAGAAGTTGTGTACTGCTTAACAATTAAAAACCAATTTAAAAATCTGTTTATTTATTGGGCAACCTCTTTTAACCGAGAACAGGATCCTTTGTTAATATGCCATTAAAAAAAAAAAACAGTTTCCCCTTTCGTTGAAAAGGAAACAAAAGAAAAACAAATTAATTTCAATGGAAAATGTTATTCTTTTTCAGGTTGTTTGTTGGACAGTGCGTCTCGACCACCAGATGTTCCACCACGCAATCCGACAATGAACCGATTGAATGGACGTCTCGCAGTTGCACAACCGTCCGCTCCCAGCGAAGAGTTCGAACCTTCGTGCTTGGTTCGAACACCCTCAGGAAATGTTTACATTCCCAGTAGTACGTACAAAATTGCATGAGTACACACTAACTTTCTATTGCTTCTAAAAGCCTCTATGAACAGTCTTTGTATACATATATACATTTACGTACTGTAGGTACTGTCCGGCACGGAGTATTTTCATCTGATACGAATATAAATCAAGTGAACAAACTATTTCCGAAATTATCGATAAATCTCCATTCTCTCCGGAAACGTTACTACAAAGAACGACATGACGAATGTGACATTAATAACACATCTCAATGGTTTACTTATTGTATTTCTAACGTCCGTTTTGATAAAAAAATAAAATAAAATAACCCAGCCAGAAAATTAGGACCTTGGAGAAATAATAATGGATTACTTTATCTTTCGTAAAAAGAAATGAACCCCACCAAGTAAAAAAAAAACATGACGGTGTTGCTTTAATTGAAATTTTATGTGGATATCTTTAACTGTGATGGCAGATGATAATAGGCACAACAGGGACACGTGCTCACTTTTATTGAAAAGAAAAAAAAAAACAAACATTCAAATTACGTTCTCCAAAAAAAAAACAACCTTTCCAGTTATTCTCCTAGTTTACAAAAATTGACAAGAAAATGAGTTTAACTCGACAGTGCATTTGATCGATTAAGTGACATTTTTTCTTTTATTAAAATCATTCCGGATTTTATTACTATTGCAATAAGTATTACCTTCAAAAAATTATTGTACCTACATAAAAGTACACATTAAGTACAAACTAATTGATTGAAACAACAACAGCCTATTATTAGACAAAACGTTATTCACAATGTTTGTAAAAATCTTTAACCATTATTTCAATACATATCTAAAACAGTCGTCAAATTTTCAAAAAATAGATGTACACTATATTTGGATCGGATAAAACATTTACAGCATCATTTATAGGTACATGTTAGACCTTTTAAATGATTCCCGCAGTCCAATATATAATACATCGTACGTCGTTTATTTTACAGAAAAAGTTTATAAAGAGCTGTTCTAATATTAGAGCAGTTTTTGGACCATGCTGAACTCAAAAAACAAATCTAAAGCTAAAATCTACAGCTGACCGGTTGTTGTAACTAACTTAACTTTTATACTTTTATAAAGGGTGTTCCAAAATTATTTTTGTATGTCATTGCTTAATGTCGTTAACAGAACAGCTATGTTTGGAGAGTTTGAATATTACAATAGTTGTCTGTTACGAGCAATTCACACACCACGCAGGTGCTCATCGGGATCAGGACGAAATAATTCCGATATTTGAAAACTATTATCCTTTTCTGAGCGCCTTTCCAGCGTTGGTATTTGTAGTTTTACATTAAGCAATTACATACGAAAATAATTTTGGAACACCCTTTATAAAAAGTATTCAGCTTAGCTTTAGAATAATTTTTTTTGAAGCTCAAAATGGACTAAAAACTGTCCTTATCAGCCCACCTTATCCAAAAATATTTATATATCGTTTAGCACCCTTACAAAGTGTTGGTGTCAATGTAGATACATTATTTTAATAGTTTTGTCTCAATTTCCGTTTAATGGACAGAAATTGGAACGTTGTGTTCGGTATAACTGTTTATATTTTGGTTCTGTTTCTATATACGTAATTTCCATTGTAAAATCATAAACAAAAGGAACACCCCAACCAGTTTCCATTTGACAGTTGAGTATTAAACGGTTCGTGTTTTTTGTAGATCACTCGAAGGCACCGTCAACACTGGACTACAAGTCGAACTCGTCCTGCAGTAGTCCTTCGAAAGAAATGAAAAATTCCGACAGATGCGGCCTCGCATACGGCACAGCTGTGCCTGTCTTACCCGTCCGAAACAATTTACGCCGCCCTAATTCCAGTCATTTCCCGCCAGCGAGTCGATTTCATTTCCAGAAAGGAATCGCCTCGAAATGCTCTTGGAAATGTACCGCTATAGTGTTTATAGTGCTTTCCGTTGTTCTCACTGCAGCCCTTTCGTATATTTCAGGTAAAATTTTACAAACTCATCATTTATTTCTGCAATTACATAAAAATGTTGTCATTGTCTTTAAACTAGCGGAACAATTTTCCTTAACCTTAATGTCATCATAAATAACGAGAAAAACAAACGAATAAATTAAATGTTCAAAAAAGGTTTTACGAAAAATATACTCCCTTCGATTTTTACGAAACTGTTTAAACTATGACCTCTTTTACTTTTCAATTCGAAAGTCATAATTATTCAATGTGGTTTTTTTCCGCAAACAAAAATACACATATTGTTAAAGCTAGCTGACAACTATTTTACTTCTTAATTGTTAATTACCCAAAAGATATAGACATTATGTACATAATTTTTATGGAATATTTTCGTACCATCTTGGATATTTTATTATTCATTGTTACATATTTACAATTGAATATTGTACATGAAGTTTTTTCTCTCCCCTCGAAAATTGTCATTACCATTCCTTAGTTCCGTTTTGGTTTATTGCAAAATAGCTACTTAGAAATGACAACTATTTAAAATATTGGGAAATTCTAACATTTCTGCAATAATTCCTTCTACTCGATTTTCAGCTTCGAGTCTGTTAAGCTGGTCATATCAGAATTCCAAAGCTTGCACTGTAGTCGTTGGTGAGAACTCTGAAACCGCTCCCGCTTCGAAGGCGACCACATCGGAGACCAACCTCTCTACGTCCAGTAAGCCGCGAGTTTCATCAGGAGGTAATAATGTAGATCCTGTCTTTGTTAGAAAACGTAGACAGGTCGACAGTGTTCCGCATGTCAGTGTAAATTCTACCGCTAGTATCAGTAACAACTTAAGCACCAGCTTGGATGTTGCTGAAAAAAGTAACGAGCATGGGGAGTTTTCCACCCATCCACCCTTGCATGATATCAATGTTAGTAGAATCAATTTTTTGCCTGAAGATAGTAGACGGGTTACTAATATATTCCCTAATGGAACTTCTGAAAAATATAGTGCCGTTTTTCTTTCCAATAAGCTTGTTAAAAAATTTAGTAGTAGCTCTACCAGCGACCCTTTGAGTTACACCGATGAAGTTACTGACGAATTTTCAAATCCATCTTCGGCTGCCGATACCGACTTATTATCCAGTGTTATTTCAACAGATGATCGTTATTCTAAAGAAACCGAAAACACATACAGTTCTGATGATTTAGAAACGGCTTTATTTAGTACAGATAAACCCAGAACAGAGGTTTACCATCTTGAAGAGAAAAATACTAATAAACATGATATTATTATGATAGATAAAGATAGCAGCTCACTTGAAGAAAGCGAAGAAGAAGATGTTATAAAATCTGAAGATGAAGATAATAATAAATCTGATGAAGGACCGAATGTACAACATGATTTTCCATCAGAACGCGAATACATAGACATAATAGACGTTAACGACCAACCAATTTCCACCACATCGAAAACCAAAATTATCTATAATTTAACCGAAAATGTAAATTTAACAAAAGCTGAACATAGCGGGTCAGAAGAAACTTCAAAAGAATTGACAGAGCAAAATCTTTCAGCCAAAAATAACCTTTTCGAGAAATCATTGAAAGGCTTAGACTTTGTTCCTGGAAAATTAACTTCAAACTTAACCAACTCCACCCAGGTTGCTTCAATAACATCTAGTCCGCGATCTACTGCAAATGTTGTGGAGGAGCACTTGCCAGAACTTTCTAACGCAAGCTTTGCATCTGAGTTGCTAACAACAAAACCTTCTTACGAGAAATCTGCCACTGAACACCCTAAAAATGATACGAAATACCCTTCTTCTTCGGCTACTATCCAACTTGGTTCAGAAATTCAATCCAAAAGCAATGAAAACGAAATATCTAGATCCAACGATGTTCCTCGTATGGCTATTATTGGAACAGTTCCAGCCAAAAGAGTACTTGTAAACGTTACAATTTCTACAGATCCTGATTCAGTTAATCCCAATCCTAATTCTGTGTACGTTTTGTCTGTATCGGTCCCTACCAATGGCGACAACGAACCCCCTAGCGTTAATATACTACCCCATGTTCCTTCCCAAGAACAGCTTCAACCAGCTGCACTTATTCGTCCTAATAATAACAAAGAAACCGAACCAAGTCCTGCAACATCTCGTGATACATCAATTTTACATGGTTTTTGGGGTGGCCAGTGTCAGTGCTCTTGTCCGTGTCTTGATGATCCCAAGAATTATACTGATTACGATTCTGATTACGATTACAAGGACGGAGATGATGCTTTGCAAACGCAAAATGTCAAATCTTCGAGTAAAACCAATTACATAGTTACTCCAAATGTCACAGAAACTCCTGCCGAATCATCTTCGTCGCATTCAACGACTGAAGAGACCTCATCCTGGGCCACGGAAACAATACAGGAATGTTTGGAAAGTAGTACAAAGTTACCTCCACCACCTACCATTCTTGTACTCGAAGGTAGGAATGGACTACATTACGAAAGCTTGGCAATTAACCACGTAAAACAAAGTCCCTGCGCGACGCCTTCAAATACTAACTCTAACTTGCATGGCTATATATATTCACGAAGAATACGATTATCGGTAACAAATAATCTTCAGACATTTGAGGAAATATGTGCTACGCAGATAATGAGGTAATGTGTTTATGCGACAAACAATTTAAAAATTTTATAATGTTTTTGTACTTACTTAGTTAGCATGTTCTTGTTACAGTAGAGGTAGTAAAGTAAATGTGTAGAAAAAATATTTTAACAATCAAATAACACCTGGTAGTAATAGTAGCAGTGCATAAATAGAACGCTTTTACTACCAGTACCTACAAAAAATGTTGAGCTTGCTTATAATCCCGCATGTCTAACATATTGTATTAAAGCTTCTTCGCTCATTCTTTTCTCTTTTTTCTGACTCGCTCTTTTTTCAACTAACGATTTTGCTGCCACTTCTCAGGGGCCCGAACATTTCCTGCGCAATCATTCCCGCCAGATGGCACAACATTCTCGCAGATCTCTCTTGGCCAACGCCTGTCTAAGGAAATTCCTCCCTACGGCTATTGGAATATGCAGTTCTATCAATCAGAAGCAGCATATGTGAAATTCGATTATAATATACCTCGAGGTGCAAGCATAGGCGTCTACGCGCGTCGCAATGCTTTGCCAACTCACACTCAATACCATATACTCGAGGTTCTTAATGGCTTCAAAGCTCGTACTGCTAGAGCTTCACATGTGAGTTGGTTCTTATAAGTATAGAAAAATTCATTACCGAGAAACTGAAATCAAAAAACAATACATCTATTAAAGTTTTTATTTATTTATTTACTAACATATGTATGGCAGAATGACTTCATATTTATCAATTTTATATAAAATTAATAGCTTGGTAAAGCTCACGACTTAAAAATCATTAACATGGTATTATGCCATTAATTTTCAATGTTTGCGGTATTTAGAAAATCCAATAAATGTAAGGTGTTCTTATAACAGTAGAAATTTCTTAAAAGAAAAAAGGAAAATTTTCTATCTCAAAATTTGATAAGCATCTTACGTAACGTTATCGTTTCGTTTAGCCCTCGGTTAGAAAAGAGGTTACTCATTATATGGAACAAGGACACTGGTTCTTATCACTATACAACGACGACGGAGATCCCCAGGAGGTTGTGTTCGTGGCTAATGTAGCGGACGACATGACCCACAATTGCCCTAATGGTTGCAGCGGAAAAGGCGAATGCCTCATGGGACATTGCCAGTGCAACCCCGGTTTCGGAGGAGACGATTGCAGCGAAAGTAAGTTACGTACTACGACGAAAACTTTTTCAAATAACTTCGCAACAATGGTTTAAAACAAAAGTACAAGATATGAATTCGAATTTATCCGAAAGTAACTTCCATTCAAGTCTGTATTCCGTTATGTCTCGAAGAAATCGGGTTCCTCAAACACTTTTCTTATTCCCTTTATACAACGTACAAAAGAATCTACTCAGTGTGCAACAAAGTTTTTACTTTATTCCGTATCACTTTCAATACTTGTTCACGTTACGTTCTCACGGATATACCTAGATCAAGTTCTTAACATTGTAATGGATTCGTTTATATGTAGTATGCATATTACTACATAAAATAATGATAACTAATATTCAAAATCTTTAAAAGTACCTGTACTGTATTACTTGCGCAAACTAACTCACTGTAATCGCTTTTTGCTTGACGCATGACCTGTCTTTATGTTAGGTGTATGCCCGGTGCTCTGCAGTCAAAGGGGCGACTATATAAACGGAGAATGCCAGTGCAACCCCGGTTGGAAGGGCAAGGAATGTTCACTAAGACATGACGAGTGCGAGGTGCCCGATTGTAATGGGCACGGGCATTGCGTTAACGGAAAATGCAATTGTGTGCGCGGCTATAAGGGCAACTTTTGTGAAGAGGGTAAGGATATGTTTGTATGCTTTTAAAAGTTGTTGCCAAATACACTCTTTGACTAACAATGTTCTTTGCAAGGGTTTTTGTATTAATAGCGAAGATGCATGGAAAAATATATTCTTTAAAAGCTCTAAAAATTGTAATGTATAGCTTTGAAATCGCTCATATTATCAAATACAATTTGATTTTTTTTTTTTTTTATAATTGTACATACACTCCTAATTGTTTCTCTTGGGTATACAATTCAGATTAAACTTTATTACTTCAATACCACATTTATAATATTTGAAATTTTAAATGTATATTACAAAACATACTTTTTAAAATGATTTTAAGCACGAAAATAATTTTGTAGAAATAGTATTAATTAGATGCACGACTTGCCATTGAGTAAGTTTATTACAGAAATAATTTAACTAAAAAATACTTTACTAGGGATATCTAAAAATTATTATATTTTCACAGTTGACTGTCCTCATCCTAATTGCTCAGGGCATGGATTTTGTATCGAAGGAACTTGTTTTTGTAAAAAGGGTTGGAAGGGTAACGACTGTAGTGAAACTGATAAAGAGGCTCTCCAGTGTCTTCCAGATTGCTCTGGTCATGGAACATTTGACTTAGAAACTCAAACTTGTACATGTGAAGAAAGGTGGTCCGGTGACGACTGCTCCAAAGGTACTTTTAAAACTCTTAAATGTCTGATGTAGAATATTCTTTTTCAATCATTCACTTCTTTTTTTTAGAATTGTGCGATTTAGATTGTGGTTCACATGGTCGGTGTATTTCGGACACTTGCCATTGTAGTCCAGGTTGGACGGGAGAATATTGCAACTTGAAAGAATGCGACACGAGATGCAATGATCATGGGCAGTGTAAAAATGGGACTTGCCTTTGTGTCACCGGTTGGAACGGTAAACATTGCACTCTTGAAGGATGTCCCAATAGTTGCTCTAACCACGGTCAATGTAAGTACAACAGCGAGGGCTCATGGGAATGCCGCTGCGAAAATGGGTGGGATGGAAAAGACTGCAGTGTTTTATTAGAACGGGACTGTGATGATGGTAGAGATAATGATAAAGATGGTTTGGTTGATTGCGAAGATCCGGAGTGTTGCACAAGTTATACTTGTCGGACGTCACAACTATGTGTATCTTCTCCAAAGCCAATCGATATACTGTTGAGGAAACAGCCACCCGCAATAACTGCATCGTTCTTTGAACGAATGAAGTTCCTAATTGATGAAGGCAGCCTTCAAAATTATGCAAAAGAAGAAACGTTCAACGAAAGGTACATTGTTTCCTTATGATATTTACATTTCCTCATTTTAATGTCACGTTGATGTTTTATCTCTTTTTTCGAAGTATTTTTATATTTTTTGCATTGTTGTGCCCTCGTCCATACACTTCCCAAGTTTTTAATGTGTATTCTAATTTTACTACTTGTGATGTGTATGCATCCTTCTTCATGTTATTGACTTAATTAATTCAAAAAAATTATATCAATTACTTTCTAATGATAAGCTAGATTCAAGCACTTTAAAAGACTATGCTTATTTAGATACTTACCTATTACCCCTATTGTAACTAACATTTGCGCTTTTCTTATTCTTGCTGCACAGTGTATTTTGGAATCACTTTAATACAAGGTAAGAATACCGTCTGAGCATCGAATTTCACGAAGCGAAATGCAGTTGAATGATAAACCAATTACCTACTTAATTTTTTTACTACTCGCCGTTTACATTTCACTGCTCTTCGTGTCGTTTAAAGTAGTGTTTTTGTTTTCGTTATTCCACTTGTGTTTGTGAATATTTATGTTGCTTCATATTTTTTCTTATCTATATTACAGTTTCAATTTTACTTGTTATCATAAATTAAAGCAAGAATTTTTGGGAATTTAAAATGCGTTATTATTTTATTCCAAATATTTTTTTAATAACAGTGTAAACTTACATGTTTAACACAATTTTTCACAAACAGCCGATCAGCGGTGGTCCGAGGTCGAGTATTAACTCAAATGGGTATGGGTCTGATGGGTGTTCGTGTCAGTACAACTACTCCTTTAGAAGGATTCACTTTAACCAGGGATGATGGTTGGTTTGACCTTCTAGTCAATGGGGGTGGAGCTGTCACTCTTAACTTCGGTCGCTCCCCATTCCAACCCAAACAGCACATAGTTTTTGTTCCTTGGAATGAAGTTGTTATCATTGATGACGTAATTATGGTAACCAGCGAAGATGCCAACACATCACCCGTACCTCAAGCTTGTATCGCGCACAATTATGACACGATGAAACCTGTTGTATTAGCAACATGGAAACACGGTTTCCAAGGAGCTTGTCCAGACAGAAGTGCAATTTTAGCAGAATCTCAAGTGGTTCAAGAAAGCTTGCAAATACCTGGAACCGGTTTAAATTTGGTTTACCACAGCTCACGAGCTGCAGGTTATTTATCTACTATTCAATTACAACTGACACCGGAAAATATACCGTCTACCTTGAAGTTGATACATCTACGAATCACAATAGAAGGAATCTTGTTCGAGAAAACTTTTGAGGCCGATCCCGGAATTAAATTTACATACGCTTGGAACAGGTTGAATGTGTATAGACAAAGAGTATACGGAGTAACGACAGCGATGATTAAGGTTGGGTATGAATACACTGACTGCAAAGACATAATTTGGGACGTGCAATCTACCAAACTGAGTGGTCATGATATGAGTATCTCCGATGTAGGAGGTTGGAACTTAGATATACATCATCGCTATAATTTCCACGAAGGTAAAAAGAAAGTTTAGGAATTCATAATTGTTTCTAATTTGATAATTACTTCTGTTTAGGAATTTTACAAAAAGGAGACGGTTCTAACATTTACCTAAAACACAAACCTCGAGTTATTATCACCACGGTGGGCGATGGTCACCAACGACCACTCGATTGTAACGATTGCGATGGCCCAGCTCTTAAACAAAGACTTCTAGCTCCAGTCTCACTTGTATCAGCACCAGATGGTTCCATATTTATTGGAGACTTTAATTTAATTCGAAAAATTCAAACTGATGGTACAGTTCGTACAGTTGTGAAACTTAAGTAAGTAATTTTTTGTTTTAAAAATATAATTTTTTACGTTTATTTCGTTTTAATGTCTAGTGCCACTCGAGTTTCATACCGATACCATATGGCTCTAAGTCCTCTGGATGGAGTTTTGTATGTTTCTGATCCAGAATCGCATCAAATTTTAAAAGTTCGTAGCACAAATGACTACAGTAATCCGGAGCACAACTGGGAAATTGCTGTTGGATCTGGCGAACGTTGTCTACCTGGCGATGAAGCCCATTGCGGTGATGGTGCACTAGCAAGGGATGCAAAACTCGCATATCCGAAAGGTGTAGCAGTTTCTGCTAACAATGTTCTTTATTTCGCCGATGGTACTAATATCCGTATGGTGGACAACGGTGTTATTACTACAGTAATTGGTAATCACATGCACAAATCTCACTGGAAACCTATACCGTGTGAAGGAACTCTAAACTTGGAAGAGGTACACTTACGATGGCCAACAGAACTTGCTATCAACCCTTTAGACAATTCACTTTATATCATAGATGATCACATGATACTTCAGCTAGCTCCTGATGGACGAATAAAAGTGGTAGCGGGAAGACCGTTACATTGCGCACCTCCTGTTTTAGAGTTCGATATTGAATTGGCCACTCATGCTACTCTAGTAATGCCGCAAAGTATCGCATTTAGTGCAAACGGCGACCTCTACGTAGCTGAAAGCGATTCGCAAAGGATAAACAGAATTCGTGTGATAGGAACCGATGGAAAGGTATCTTTGTATGCAGGGGCCGAATCCAAGTGTAATTGTCTAGAACGAGGCTGTGATTGCTTCGAGGCTGATCATTATCTCGCTGCAAATTCTAAATTTAACACTATATCTTCCGTAACCGTGAGCCCGGATGGCATTGTGCATATTGCCGATCAAGCTAACTACCGCATCAGATCGGTAATGGCAAGTATCCCTGACGCCAGTAGCTCCAGAGAATACGAAATTTTCTCTCCAGAAACTCAAGAAATTTACATATTCAATCGATTCGGTCAACACGTCATGACGAAAAATATATTGACAAGAGAAACGAATTACGTGTTTACTTACAACGTAAACACCAGCAACGGCAAATTAAGTACCGTAACAGATGCAGCAGGAAACAAGGTTTTCTTGCTGCGCGATTATTCTAGTCAAGTAAACTCCATCGAAAACACCAAGGGACAAAAATGCCGTTTACGCATGTCCCGAATGAGAATGCTTCAAGAATTAAATACACCCGATAATTACAATGTTACTTTTGACTATCATGGTCCTACAGGACTTCTTAAAACTAAACTCGATAGTAGTGGTCGTAGCTACGTTTACAGTTATGACGAATTTGGTCGACTTACTTTTGCCGTCACACCAACTGGTAAAATAATTCGTTTGTCCTTTGATTTAAGCCTAAAAGGTGCCATGGTTATGGTTCGTCAAAATAATAAACAACCAATATCAATGTTAATAAAAGGCTCCAGTGTTGTAACCAAAATTGGTGAATCAGAACATAAGAGTATATTATTAGCCGATGGTAGTGTTACCTCTGTAACTCCTTGGTCGCATAGTACAAGTACCGATACTGTTCCTTATTCTATCCTTGCTGAAATCAATCCATTGCTAGGGGAAAGTTGTCCAGTTCCTGCTAAACAAAGAACGGAAGTTGGTGGAGAATTAGCCAATCGTTTTGAGTGGCGCTACTTCTTAAGAAGATTACAAGTAGCTAAAGGGAAAATTTCAACTAGTTCTAAAACTATTACCCATGTAGGCCGCAAACTAAGAGTTAATGGAGAAAACCTACTCACCATGGAATATGATCGTGAGCAGAAATCTGTTTCTGTTTTTATGGATGACAGAGTGGAACTTCTTAACGTTACCTATGACCACAGTTCAAGACCAATCAAATGGGGGCCCAGTAATGGAATTTTTGCTGATGTAGAATTGGAGTACGACAGGTTCAGTAGATTAACAAGTTGGAAATGGGGAGATTTAAGTGAAACTTACGGATTTGATCGAGCTGGAAGACTGTATGAAATTAAATATGCCGATGGCTCGTCGATGATCTACGCTTTTAAGGATATGTTCAGTACACTGGTAAGTTTTGATTATTTCTACCTACATTATACACACTATTATTCATAAATAAAATATACTTTATGATTATCATAATTTTTGAAGAGAACTTAACAATATCGGTGGCTTTTTCAAAAGTTACAATAAAGAAGTTCAGAAACAGTATAACGAAACGATATTATTCATTTAATAAAGATGTAAAATTGATGAAAATGCTTTTTATTTGTATATAGATGATATAGAATTTCTTTAACTAAAAGTAGATAATATCAGTTACACTGCTATTACTAAATTACATTTATCTTTCACAGCCCTTAAAAGTTACAACGCCTAGAGGTTCTGACTATCTACTCCAATACGACGAAGCAGGAGCTTTACAAAGTTTAACAACCCCTCGCGGCCACATTCATACTTTCGCTCTACAAACTTCCTTTGGATTTTTCAAATATCAGTACTACTCTCCCATGACTAGACATCCATTTGAAATAATTTACAACGACGATGGTCAAATTCTAGCTAAAGTTTATCCACATCAGTCTGGACGAGTTGCTTACGTTTATGATTATGCTGGTAAACTTGAAACAATCTTGGGAGGACTAAACTCCATACATTATACTTACCACGATTCATCTAGTTTAGTAAAAAGCATCGAAATTATAGAGTCAAACTTCCAACTAAAGCAAGAGTTTAAATACCATTTAGGTATTGTTAAAGAAGAAAAAGTAAAATTTTTGGGTAAGAATAGCTTAGACAATGCTAAATATAAGTATCAATATGATGGAAATGCAAGACTTTCTACAATTGAGGTAGATATTGCTGGCAAACAGATGCCTCAGTTGCTACTGAAATACAATCAAAACTTTGGAGTTTTAGAAGCTATCAGTGACCTTAGAATATATAGAAATACATTCAACAGATCAGTAATGCAAGATAAAAGTAAACAATTCTTTATGATAACAGATTTTGATAACCACGGCCGTATCAAATCCTTGTTGATGAACATCAAAACCTTCGATGTTTTCCGATTAAAGTTAGATTATGACACAAGAAATCGAGTAAAAACACAAGAACTTCTTGTTGGTAGATCTACCTTCAATGATAGAATTGAATACAATGCTGATGGGCACGTACTGGAAATTGCAGGAACGAATAATTGGAAATACGTCTACGATGAAAATGGAAATGTTATAGGCGTTATAAGAGAAAAAGAAAAAATTTCGTTGGGTTACGATAGTGGTGATCGCGTTGTTCAGTATGGAGATGTGGAGTTTAATAATTACGATAACAGAGGCTTCATCGTGAGAAGGGGTGAGCAAAAGTATCGCTATAATTCTCACGGCCAGTTAATCCATGCATTCGAAAGGGATAAGTTTCAAATTTGGTATCATTATGATGATCGTGGTCGCCTTATTTCGTGGAATGACGATAAAGAAAATGTCACGCAATACTTTTATGCTAATCCGTCGCGTCCAAATCTGGTCACGCATCTTCACTTTCCCAAATCAGGTCGAACATTCCGTTTTCTCTACGATCAACACGATACGATTATAACTGTTGAGACTTCTGAACAAAGATTTTATGTGGCCGCCGATCAAAATGGCTCGCCATTAGCTCTCTTTGATATAAATGGCAATTTAATCAAGGAAATACGAAGAACACCATTTGGTTCAACAATAATGGATACCAATCCTGATTTCTATTTACCAGTTGATTTTCACGGCGGAATTCTCGATCCTAATACAAAATTAATTTATTTAAAGAAACGGCTCTACGATCCTGTTGTGGGACAATGGATGACCCCCGTTTGGGAAAAACTAGCTACAAAACTATTTACACCAACGGATATCTTTGTTTATAGATTCAAAAATAATGATCCCATAAATTCCAATGTAAGAGTTCCATATATGACAGACCTGAATAGCTGGCTAAAACTGTATGGATATAGTGTCAAAAATATGATGGGCTTGGAATATATTAAATCAGACGTCTATCAACCTGAAGCAACTATAACATCGCCCCAATTAGCTCCTGATTTCGGAGTCATGTCTGGCTTAGAATGTATTGTAGAAAAGGTAACTAAATAATATATTATTCAAGGATTATGAAACATAAAATGTATTCCTTTCCTTTCAGATTAATGAAAAGTTCTCTGACCTCGGTTTCGTACCAAAACCTCTACTTAAAATGGAACCAAAAACAAGAAACCTTCTTCCCAGGGTTGCTTATCGTAAATCTGTATTTGGAGAAGGAGTATTAATTTCCAGAGTCGAAGGTAGAACTTTAGTAAGTGTCGTGGATGGGGTAAACCGAGTAGTACAAGATGTGGTAACGTCTGTATTCAACAACTCTTTCTTTTTGGATCTGCGTTTTACAATTCATGATCAAGATGTCTTCTACTTTGTGAAAGACAACGTTTTAAAAATTCGTGATGATCTGGAAGAACTTCGAAGACTCGGTGGGATGTTTAATGTTTCAACCCATGAAATAACAGACCACGGAACACCAGCTGGAAAAGAACTGAGATTACATAATCCAGATGCGGTAGTTATAGTAAAATATGGAGTGGATCCCGAACAGGAGACACACAAAATCTTAAAGCATGCCCACAAAAGAGCTGTTGAAAGAGCATGGGAAATGGAAAAGCAACTTGTAGCAGCTGGTTTCCAAGGAAGAGGTGACTGGACAGAAGAAGAAAAAGAGGAGCTTATTTCTCACGGTGATATTGACGGCTACGAAGGTGTAGACATTCATAGTATCCACAAATATCCTCAGTTAGCAGATGATCCTGGTAATATCGTATTTCAAAGAGATACAAAACGGAAAAGGCGGAAGAGTGGCATGAAACGTGGACGATTTCACAGGCACGACTCGTGACTCCAAGGTTCAAGTTAGACAAAAATCAATTTACTTGTGGAAAGTATAATTTATGTGCCATAAATCGACAAACATCTAAGTCCTAGTCGTTGTTAGAGTAATTTTCTATTTTTAATGGCGTATTTTTAATAATGACGGTGTCTAATATATTTTATTACGTTCCCAAAATGAGGACTGTGTCTACTTGTGTGTCTTTCTTGTGGAAGCAAAATAAAAGGGCCTACATGGTCTAATTCAACGTGCACAAAATGCAAAAACTTAGATGTTCATATTAAAAAATTCTGTTATAACGACTCCGTGAATGTATTTAATGAGGGAAGTAGATTGACATGAACTGAGTTAAAGTTTACATTCCCTTAGAGCCGATGACTGACTTCAAACGTTTTTACGGATATACATAGAATCCATAACATTATGTAGTATAAAAATGTAAATATTGGTAACTTAGTTGGACAAATCCTCTATGGTGCTTGTCTACCGCTACCTTCCTTAGTTAGAACTGGACCGCCGAAACTACGAAGGTCCATTAATCATTAGAATAGCATACTTTAGGTATAAATCGTAACACATTACTTCACAATATCATAACCAACAGTACTTACCTTTTAGTTTCACTATAGTTTATATAATTGCTATTAGGTACAGCTGTCCGTAATGACAAATAGATTCAATGCCTGGAGAAAAACTTGATTACTTTAGAATCAACATAAAACAAGTACACAAACCGCTAATAACAATAATACTTGCAATAATCAAACTAAATATTAATTTTATTTAAATTAGCGCCCTCATATTTTTTAATAGCAACGTTTCGACTCCACTCTTCGAAATCAAAAAATTAATAAGTTAGAGTTTTCATAATTTTATTTTTCATTCTACTTTTCAATGCTGAAAATATTTTAATTCATTATATATATTACTATGATACTTATATTATTATGATACCTTTAAATATTTTATGATTTTATAATATTTTCAAGGTGTTATTCTAAAGATATTGACAGATATTTCCAGCTGTAATACTCGATTTTTGTAGTGTTTCATCTTAAAGATGGTATGTTTTTTAAGAGAACGCATTCATTAGAAACACTAGATAAGTTAAGGCAAAAGTTGCCAAAATAAAGAAAAGTGATATTTTTTCAAATGTGACTAATACTGAAAGCAATACTTTGTATCTTTTATATTTTTAACTATCATTTTACGTACCTTTCTTTTTATATGTGCAATTGTTGTGTGGTTGTCAGCAACCAGCACTGGTACATTACAAATCATTATTGTAATTGTGGCTATAAATATAATTATCAATGTAAATATAAATTAATTGTGTATATTGTTTTTCATATGTAAATATATTTTGTTCTATTATATAAATATACTCGTTTATTAATTACATGATTATTAAATATTAATGAAAAATTCAGTTTCAGAAATGTCCTCCAGATATAAATTTTTACAGAACACTTAAAAATTACATGTAAAACGTAAGAAGCTTTTCAGTAACTATAAATGTTATTTACTCTTCTACTTATTAAATTATCAGTAATGCTACAGTCTCATTTATCATTTGGGATTTGGGAAACATGAATATTTATACCTCAAATAAATCATTGTACTTTCAATTAAATGGTGTCAACAATTTTTAATTATTTTAATTTTGTACAAAATTAATTTACATACAAAACGTATACAATAATTTACATTGACAGAAATAATGTAAAACAATCTTATTCCTGCCTTTTAAGATCACATATATATTACTAATTTCCATGCAGTCAAGCAATTTTTTAATAGGACATTCTGAAATTGCCCATGTACAATTCAAAATAGTAACAAATAAGAATTGTACATACAACAAAATTCTAATAATTAATGTCATTTTAAATGTCTTGCATTCAAGAAAGAAAATATATGACTAATGTTAGATTTATTTAGTATTGGAAATCCTATGAGGACACTGACTAAAACGAACGACAATTTAGATAATATTCAGTCAAATAAAGCAGATTTAATGTGATTGCAACTGCATGAAATACAAGGAACACTTAAAATTACACTAATTGCTCATTGCTGCTGGCTGATATATCTAATAGCCGCCATGCGGCTCTAGAATCAGGTTCAGAAGAATCCCTACAAAGTACCCAAACATAGTTTACCCGCATTATTTTATTTGAATCACCTTCCACTATATTGTTGTCCTTATCCCTCACACACATGATCTGCTGAGCTGTAAAAGTGATCACTAATACTGGTCCCTGTTCCATCACTTTTCCCATAACCAAATCAACATTATCTATGTCTAATATTTTTGAATCAATTTTATAGCCTCTCTGTTTTGCCTCCTGTATGGGAATTGCAAATATATTATATGGACCTTCATGACACCAATCCTTCAAGATTTCTAGATCTCCATGTGTCATTGCTTCTAATATATTTGGGATTATATCAGTCTCACACTGTTTGAGAAACTTTTTTTGTTCAAAGCTATTATCAATTTTGCAGATCTCAGTTAAAGTTTCAGACAATTCAGTCTTTTGAAACAAACCTCCCACAATATCAGTTATTTTATCGGTTAATGCCCTTGAAGCACGAATGACAGGATTATTACTTTCATCATATCTTAATTTCCAATCCATTACTTTATGAACATAAGGATTGTTTTCCTTGAAGTTTTGCCAAGACTGGTAAAACCTTGAATCCTTATGTAGCTCCATTCCTGTCGTTTTTGTGTCAGGTTCATAGAATTTTATAGCTTGAACACCTACAGTTTCTTTTCTTTTTCTTAATTTATCAGGACTTTGATATACTCTTCCTACAAATAAATAAGCAATTAATTTATCCCTTTTAGTTAGGGAACAAAAATACTAATGTTCTTACCATGCATACTGCTGGTATCTATTTCTTTTCTAACAGCTTCAGTAGCTTGAGATATACTTTTAAAAGCTGAACTTTTTCCTAATTCAGAAGCTTTTTCTGATATTCCAGACACATTTTTAGACAAATCTTCAGTAATTTTACCAGCCTTTTTTACAAACTCTGTTTCTCCTGCTTCTTTAATTACGTCTTTTACTTTGCCTTTAATAGAGCCTATTCTTTCTTTTAAAACTTCACTACCTAAGAAATACAATCAATTAGTCGTGAAATAAAAAAAACAGTAATTCAACAATACTTTTAGAAGCTTCTTTTTCAACTGTCTCAAATTTCTGACGGGCTGCTTTAAGAGCATCACTTTGTTCCAATTTATCTGCTTCATCTCGGAATTTTTTTAAAGATTCCTTCAATTCCTTATTCTTGGCCATTTCCTCTCTGAAATTATCATAAAGCCGGGACAGGAAAGAAGTTTTCCTAACTTCCTTGGAATAAAATCTAACCTATAAAAGGATACATTTTTATATTAATAATTAAAACAACTATTTCAATCTATTTACTCCATAATTATATTCATTTAATAATCGCAATGTTCCACTAAACTGTCGTGTACAATAAATGGGAATGAGCAGTCGTTGGCAGTGGTGCTGAAAATTAACACGTTGTTACATTCATAACCTTACGTAACATATATGAAGAATAAATTAAATATATTTGATTCAAAAACTCTTCACTTTGGAATATAATTCTTACCATTTTAAAACTTTAGAGTTTAAAACTAAAATAAAAAGTTTAAATTTTAAGAAAGTGACATTTCTTCCAAATAAAAGAGTTACACCGAACTCACGCCATTTTTATATGGAACAGTTAGATGATTTACATCATTATACGTAACAATGATAAGTAATGCCATAGATCCGCCAGGATAGTGCTAACTTCATCGAATGACCAAACCAAAAGTAGCGTTAGATTTGTGTTTTTTATCCAGCTTTAATCAGTTTTGAGAAGAGTAGTTAAAATTGTTGATTTGTATGTAAATATCTGTTTTATATTCAATTTTAATAACAGTAAAATTGATTTTTAGCACTATTCCTTTCAACCCTTTTACTATATCCCTCCTTTGCTGGCTACAATTCATCTTCACTTTAAGGTATGTATTTACTTTTCCGTTTTCAGAATACAGTTTCTCTGCGAGCGTTACTATATATGTTTACTGATGCACCTGAATTTATATAAAAATTAGGTACCTCAAACTCCACTATATCGGACAAAAATTCATCCAAGCGAAGGTTGTTACTTAGAGCTACAACAATCATAATAATAAAAAACTTATTTAGTGTATGTACACACTCATAATATTGTGATTTACTTTGTACTATGATTCATTAGTCGTCTATCTAAAACTAAATCTGTACTTCATTTAAGATTTTTGTCTTCCTTAGGAAGACAAATAAAAGCTTCTCAGAGCTAGGTAGCATATAATCAAGTCATGATATAATCAGCTTTTGGTGTAGTATGTCCATCAATTTTTATTAAAAATGCGACACAACAAAACTGAACAAAACAAAGCGGGTTTAAAAATACCTGACGATCCCGCTATGAAGTTGGCGTCAGCAATCTTTTTTCGAGAAACTGTTGTGTTGCGCCGTTGTTACATTTCATAGGTAAGAAATAAAAAATTAGGATAAAAAGTTTTACTGGACGTCACGCAATTGTCTAAATCTTATCATTATTATTGATTTTTGCGATATACATATTGTTTTTGCAACTTTTTTCTTCTTGGTATTTTTAATAGATGTCCACCTACATATGTACTCTATGTATTCGCTTCCACAAGATTATTTCATTTTCCCTAGAATTTGCCGAAATTTGTATATTTTGAATGATTTGTTAATCAATTTTTATGAAAAATAAGACAATTTGTAGTTTTCGTAAAAATTAATTACTTTGAATTAATTAATAATAATAAACGATATCGGCCATCTTCGTGGAATTCTTTGGATAAGATTTTAAAACTGACACAATTATTATTGTATTCTATTATCTACCAATTCATAATAGTTAAAATTAAAATGGGTAAAGGTACAAAAGGATACCTATATTACACATAAGTTTTAAATTTCTTTAATTACTAATCAAAATAAAATTAAATAAAAAACTAAATAAAATAATTTCGCAATAAATACACTCAACTTATAAAAATACGCTTTTAATAATTAAAAAAACTAACCTTGCTAGTATTTCTTTCAATAATCTATTTTTGTATGCTACATACTTATTACTTTTAAAATTTATTTGTTATTTTCTCTTCACAGATACACTCAAGAATACACATCCTCTCAACGTTTTGTATTTTGCCTTTGACAACATAGAAACTCTCTCTTTTACAATTTAACAAATACAGTGTTTTGTCTTCATGAGTTTTGAAAGTCCTTGTTTTCGAAAGGTAAGATTACTGAAAATATGTAAAAACAAATACGTAGGTGTTGTTCTTTATTTGAACATTCTGATTACCTCCGAAAATTTTTTGTAAAGTTGTATGTAATTAAAATAAATGAATGGTAAAATACGGTAGAAAAAAATTTCCAAATTTGTTAATTGTTAAATATTGATTAAACACGTCAAAAAACGCATTTAAATGTTTCAATAAGTTTTATTCTAATTAAGTAATTCGTTTGTTTTAGAATTTCCATTTTAAAGTCCTAACTGGCTACAGCTTAACATCCAAGTTTAATGCTCCATGTTGACATAGAACAGGTCAAAATTCGTAAGATGATGCTTGAACAGGAATATAAAAGGTATTTAAATAAATATATATATTTTTATAATCTAGTTGTCTGACACTGATGTAGCCTTAAATAAGTAATTAGTATTAATAAGTAGTTATTATTTTCTAAAATAAAAGTAGCCTAAGTTACTCCTTATTACATTAGCACTACCAGTCCCGCCAAAATCGGTTCAGCAGTTTCAGAGATTATCCGAAACAAACAGACAGACAGACAAAAATTGTAAAAAATGTTATTTTGGGATATGTACCGTGTATACATCCATATGCGTTCAGTAAAAAGTGGTTATTTTAATATCACAAAAAGACACTCCAATTTTATTTATATGCATAGATGTATAGATTAGCAATCAAACCAGTATAAAGAAATTGTTGGTATAAAAAATTCAATATTATAATTTTATTAACAACATAAATATAACAAAAACATAACACTGTTTATTTTTTCTTTCTACATAATTGCTACATTTTGCTTTAATTTGTTATTTTCTCTTCACAGACACACTCAAGAACACAGATCGTTTCTGTATCAACATCATCTTACTCTTGAAACACAACATTAAGTGTTATAAAGGAACAAAACTCAAAAAATGATGCTTTAAGAAGAATACAAACGGTATACAAATAAATAATTTTCGTTATAATTAGCTAACAGTGATGCAAGCAACTATTATACCCTCATCCTGCTTAGAATATATGTTGCTGTAGTACTTAATTTTTACTGAATCTAGTTCAATTATAAACACAAAAGAATAATATAAGTGTCTCACACTGATGCAGACACTTTTGTGTATGCAAAAGTTGCATAAGGGGCACACAAGCCTCTGTAGTAATTATTCAATTTGTAAAAAGAATACTTCGGAATTTCTGCCATTTTCAAACTTATAAACATAAAAACTTAACATAGTTATATAACGCTGATGTAGACAACTATTGTGTAGGCAAATCTTTCATAAGGGGCGTACAACCCTCTTTAGTAATTATTCAATTTGTAAAAAGAATACTTCGAAATTTCTACTATTTTCAAATTTATAAACACAAACATTTAATATAGTTGTCTGACACTAATATGGACAACTTTTATGTAGGCAAAACTTTCATAAGGGGCGTACAATCCTCCTTAGTAATTATTCAATTCGTAAAGAGCATATTTCGGAATTTCTGCCATTTTCAAATTTATAAACACAAAAATTTAATATAGTTGCCTGACACTGACGTAGACAACTATTGCGTATGCGAAACGTGCATAAGGGGCGAACAACCCTCTTTAGAAATTATTCAATTTGTAAAAAGGATATTTCGAAATTTTTTCCAATTTGAAACTTATAGATACAAAACTTTAATATAGTTGTCTGACACTGATGTAGACAACTATTGCGTATATAAAATTTGCGTAAGGGGTGCACAATCCTCCTTTAAAATTATTCAATTTGTAAGAGTAATGTTACAGAATCTCTGCCATTTTCAAAGTTATAAACACAAAAATTTAATATAGTAGACTATATTTTTCTTACTGTAATTTTACTTCGGACGATTGTTCAATCAAATAAGGTAAGATTACTTACAATAATGTAGGTATTTGATATACACAAAGAAAATTGTTCGGCATTACTTCAACATTACTTTATGCACGTTTTCTGCTAGGGTTGGTTAAATTTATTGTTTTTGAATACTAACTAACTTCTGTTTGCCTACTCACTGAGAAACTTTTTCGTTTTTATAAAGGGCAACTACACCAGAAGCAAACATTAAAAAAAATAAGTTGCAGGTTCTGGAAGCTACTTCCCATTTATTCGTAGATGTGTCATTTAATATACATTTATTAAGTCAATATATATTAGATAATCATAGAATTCAGTTGTTAAATGTACTTGTAGATATTTATTTTAATGTTAGATTAGCTTATGAATGTAAATTAAAAAGCAAAAAATGTTGTGGGTACTTCTGTGTAACATATCTTTTCGGACCTTGCTTGAGTACTACAAATTGTACTTCCGTTCATGAACACCCCTACGGCCCTTATCATAGTGCTACACACGCACACGCTACGATATTTTCTCATATTTCTTATTTTTCGTGATAATGCAACTAACTACAATTTTACTGTTGGGTAACACGGTCATCTGCTTCTATTTTGCTTTTACAACAATAATAATACATTTGTGATGCATTCACACACTTTATATATTCTTTATTTCTTCTTTCAGTTTTGTATTTGTACAGAATCAAAGCCAAAAGTGTGATTTTTTAGAAATCAGAAACTTTTAACCCTATTTGCTTTGATTTATACATTTTATATTCGAATATTAATATATTTTGCTTTTATACGTTTATGGTAAAATTGCTAAGCTGCCTTTTTAGATATTTTGAATGCATTAATGATTCAAAGAGTACTTTTTGAGAAAGAGTTTCATGAAGTGTTTGTAAAGCCTTTACATTTTCCTTTAATATTTCAGTTTTACGAACCTAGTTAAAAATAAATATAAATTTATTATAACCCCTTGTATCTACATATAGAAATTAAACATTTATGTGAGTAGAATTATCAAATTAAATATGAATAAACATTAAATTATCTACGACTACATCCAAAATGTTGCTATTAATTGTATCAATTTTCCAATAAATTGGAAAAGGTATTCAAAAGGAATGATTTATGACACATCTGATATTTTCATAATTTATTGGGTAATAATCTTATTCTCCTAAAGATCTATTTCAAAATTATATACAACTTTAAGGACGTATGTGCGTGTTTCGTAAAATAAGAAGGAAATATTAAAAAAAAACAACGAAGTGGATGAGTAGCAGCATTTAAATTTTTAAATATTTTGTGGAGTAGAAATATGTTTTAATAGTTACGATAGTTTTTTAAATAAGTAACATATTTTCCAGAAAACTACGTGGTTGATAAAAAGTTGTTTGTCAATCCAGTAGTTTATCTAAATATTATAAAATACGATTCAGTACACATGCAGTATGACTTTTCCGTAATTAATATATGTTTAATAAAATAGAAATAGATACTAGATAAATAATTATTTAGTCTTGAATCGAATGGCTTATCATAAGAAAGAAAAATTACTGAGCCTTCAGATGAAAGGAATTAAGATAATTAAATTCGAAAACCCATTTATTGTTTATTGAAAAACTAGATTTAATTTCTAATTAAATCCTCTTATTAAACTGCAAAAATATTAATTCTGCGGTTGCATGACTTTGACTCCTGTTTGTTAAATTAATCTTAGATCAAAACTGGCTGTAAAATAAACCGTTTTTTTAATACTTTCTTTGTGCTTATAATTAAATTCTTATAATTATTAAAGACAATGCCGTTCAACAAATCTTATGTATCCAAAATCATATTTACAGGGTTTTTGTCTTTAAACGACCTTAAAATAATTAGTAAAATATAAATTTTATATGATAAATAAATAAAAACTTTTTTATCTAAAATACGGTATAGGTCTATGTAAATTTTGGAAAATGAACTTCTCCATTATCAATGGAATACTAAGTGTCACAATGTAATAAAATAGTTGTGAATTTATGCTACATATACTAAAAACATGACTGAAGTTTCTTTATAAATATTTTGAATATGGTGTTTTTTGGAGAGATATGTACATTAATGGTTATTCGACAAATTACAATTTTTTAGAGTATAGTGGGTTGCCTACGTAAATTTAAATAATTTATACATAATTGTAATTATAATAGAGAATAGAGAGGGCGCTGTAGTCTACAGTCTACTACAGTCACAGGTGTGATAGTATACATCAAAATTTGCGAACTACTAACTTTTCCGATTTTAATAAAATAAGTTATTTAAATTAATATGGCACATAAGCAGTATGAGAAAATCATTATGATTTATTTGTACTTTACATACGTAAATCGAATATTTTTGTTTTTTTCTTGTGTTTGCCCGGTTTGCTCTGTTTTGCTTTATGTACTGTACAGAGTAACTATTCCTATACAAACTTACGTAAAAAATGCGGACAATTGCTAGAACCTTTCAAGTCAATATAGATCTTTTTTTTAAATTAAACTTTCCGTTATTAAAGAAGGTATTAGTGTATGAAAATATAATAAAGTAGTTGAGGAACAAGGAGGCGATTCATAATCAAAAGTAGTGATTTTTGGAAAGAAAAATAATATGTACCTATATAATAAATACCTAACCGATATGTTAATATGTAGTCTACAGAATAAGAAAAATGTTTTATTGTTGTTATTGCTGATGGAAAATAGGTGGTAAATACTTTACATAACATGTTAAGCATACTAACAAAAAATATATTTTATTAAAACTAACTGTGGACTATGGACGTGTTGAGATGGAACACGAAAATATTAAAACAGTAGATTGTTTCAACGAATTACATTAGAAAATACGCAACAATTGTTTCGAATCAAAGGTCGTTAGATATTATCATAATCAAGAGTACCGACTTTTTAGTAGAAAATCTGTGTTAATTATTGTATTTATTAAATAGTTCATTATAACAATCTACTGTTTTATTATTTCCGTATTTAAAACATTTTACGTCGTTATGCGTGTATTTAAAATTAATTAATTAATTAATATTTAGTTACACTTACATGTATCTACGGAGTATGTATTCTCAATCGAACGATTGGTCCAGAACAATACGGTTTGCCCGTTTTAATATAAATTACAATTTATTTTATTTAAATCAAGTAGTTAAAACAATATTACGTTTAGTTAACAATATTTGTGCGCAGTAATTAGTAGGTAATAATTACCTATATAGTAATCAATGAATCGAATAAACTATAAAATTTGGCCTTAAAAATTTAAATTGTCCTAAAGTGTTTTTTATTCATTAGTATTTTGATTATTTGTTTTTGTTTTTAATATAAAACCAATCTGGGGTTTCTTGAAAAACACCTGAAGAATAAATAAAATTGACTTGGTTTTCTGAATCGTAAAAAGTAAACGCTGAAACAAAAGAGTTCCATCAATCGTCATCAACAATCAACAATAAAACTAAGTGGGCTTAGAAATAACAGAAGACTCTCCTGAATTGGCGTCGGTCATCTATCGTTCTTCTGTCAACTATTGTTGTGTTGTCGAGTCGTTGCATTTCATAGGTAAGAAACTAATAATTTGGGTAAAACTTTTACTGGAGGTCATGCATTCATCCAAATCTTATGACTAAATATTGTTTATTACGATGTGCGTGTTGTTTTTTGGTAACTTATTTATTCTTGGTATTTTTAATAGTATCTGTGCGTACCTATGTACCTACTTCCTCATTATTACTTCATTTTCCTTAGGATTGGCCCAAATTTGTATATTTCAAACGATTTGTTATTTAACAGTCTGTAGTTTTGTAAAACATAACTTATCATTTTGAATTAACTAATAATAATAGATAGCTAGTGTCGCCATTGACCATCTTCTTGTTTCCATGTTCTGTCAACATTGTTGAAACTTTAACTGTTTTTAAAAATCCAATTTTAATCACAACTAAATAGTCGTAAACCTCTTATTATTTATATAAGTACTTACGATTGTTGTTCAGTTAAATTATTTTCAAACAAACACAATGTCTAGTTACAAAATTATTTTATTGTAGAAAATCTACAATAATTAGTTCGCCACACAGTGAAAGAATAATCCAATTTAAAAGTAAATACAAATTCGCTCATACTCAATTAAATGTACCTAAAGGAGAAGTTGGTGTAAGAATTATGGAAAGACACTAACAATTGATTCTCAATAATAGAGATTAATTTATGTCTAATTGATTATTATATATAAAGCCCTTTTTTAATTTATGTATTCCCATGCTTTCTACTTAGTAAATTTAATTTTTATCCCTTATTTTCGGAATGTGAAATTGTGTAATTATTTTTAAAACTATAACTGTTCGTCATTAGATGTTTAACATTAGTTGAATTATTGTTTTTACTGTCATAAATTCTTATGCTATTTTATACCTAAACCCTACATAAAATTAAGAAGTTTTATGTTTAAAAGTGTGTCTTTTTACTAACCTAGTTTTTTATACAAACACCAATCACATGTTCTTTGCAAATAATTAAATAATAATAATAAATTACTGATGAATGCCTACATATTATATTAACATTAGTAGAGGTAATATATTGGAAATTATTGGAACGATTCTTATTTAAAACTAAGTGTGCGTTGAAATAACTGCAACTTCCAATTTACGTCACGTTTATGTTATGACTAAAATGGCTGACATGCTGAGAAAGTCTAATAATACCGTAGGTAAGAAATAGAAACTCTTTAGGTAAAAATTTTTGCAGGAAGTCATGCAATTATCGAAATCTAATAAATAAATTTTGCTGATCACGATGTGCATATTATTTTTTTCGATAATTCATTTTTGATCAGTATTTTTGATAGCATGTATCTCCTCAAAATGTTAACCGTCCGATTCTTTAAAATTATTACTCAGAAAAACATTGATTTTATGTGGTTTGGTTGATGTTGCTAAATACAAGTGATCTTTTTATAATACTTTCACGAGAATTGATATGACATTTTTCTATTTTTTGCAGAAAATGGTAATTAGGATACATCAATAAAGTGGTGTTTGTTTGAGACCCCTTTCCTTATCATTGTGAATTGAAGGGAACAGTGATCATCTGACGAAAATAGGACTGTTTGTTCAACATGGACAGAAACAAATTAGATAAAAAGGTAGGATAATTTGAATTTTCACAATGAACTGTTTTTGCAGTCAAATAATTCAACTGTTTATTCAAATGTTTTTGATAATCTATTATTTCGGCCTTCTATTTTATAGAAAAACATGTTTAATACTAAATAAAAAGCTCAATTTGATTTTTCCACTGTTTATTTTCAATCTTGACTGAGTTGTCAGTTGTCTTCTGAAAATGCCCATGTAGGGCGAAACAATTGTCAAGATTGAAAATAAACAGTGGAAAAATCAAATTGAGTTTTTTATTTAGTGTTAAACATGTTTCTGGTAGTCATTTGTTTCGTTGCAATTTCTTCTATTTTTTTTGTTTCTATTCTGAAACAAAATAATAATTATACAGGGTTGCTCATTAGTGCGTCAAAGTCCAATATAGACTTTATTAAATGAAATTAGAGAAATTTATTTTTATGAAAATTATGCAGTATCAAAAAACGCATATTTTAAAAATAATTTGACATATACAGGGTGATCCGCTGAACCGGAGTACATTCCAGGACACTTTTTTTAAATGGAACACCCTATATATTTTTTGTTTTATATAATCTACTTAAAATTCTCTTTTCAACAATCCCTTGGTTTTTGATTTTGGATGATGCATTGTTGAGTTATTAATGAAAAGGTAAAAAAAAATAGTTGCGACAGCATTTGGCATATTAATTCAATGCGAGAGTATTACGATTAGTTAAGACGAAATATTTTGAAGTTATCTAGCCAACAGATGTACTAACCATAAAAAGTAATTAAATAATAATTTTATTATACAGGGTGTTTTTTACGGTGCAGTCAATTTAAAGATTTTCAAAGAGCGATTTCTCAATTTTTTCAAATGGAACACCCTGTATATTATTGAATTTTTGTAATGGTGCTTTAATTATGTTTAATTTTTGTTAATAATATCCTATACTTAAACCTCGTAATTTCAGAGATATTTTTACTTTTACATTACTATCAGCTAATTATTTGTTTTTGATTTGATCTAGTGTGTTTACGGGCTAGATTTAACAAGTTCAGACAAACTAAAAGTAATTAAATAAATAAATGGTCTAGCATTAATTTCAGTTCAGGTTTTTTGTTTAAAGTAAATTTTCAAAGTGCCCTCCATTCTGGTTGGAACACATTAGCAGTGACAGAAAGGACCTATTAACTTCTTGTAACATTTCATCGGAAACTTCATTAAAGGCATCGATTATACATTGTCTCATGTCGTCTGGTGTAGTTGGAGGAGTCTGGTATACAATATTTTTTATGTGGCCCCATAGAAAAAATCGAGTTTCGTCAAATCTGGCAATCTAGGTGGCCAATTGATGGTACCCCCGCGACCTATTCATCTACCTCCGAATTCTTAATTCAAGAATTCTCTGACACCTAGCGCAAAATGTGCTGGAGCACCATCGTGCTGCAGCCACATATTTTCCCTTACAACTGGAGGAACGTTTTGCAGAAGCTGAGGTAAATCATCTTGCAAGAAATACAAATACTGTGCACCATTTAAACGTCCATAAAAAAAATGTGGTCCTATTACAAAGTTTCCTATAATACCACCCCACACGTTTACCGTCCGTTGTCTCTGCTTATCAACTGACCTCACTATTCTTGGATTTTCTGTTGCATAATGATGAAGATTATGACGGTTTGGGATACCACTCTGAGTAAATGTCGATTCGTCAGTAAATAACACTTTTTGGAAAAAGTTAGGTGTTGTCGTTTCAATTTCCCACCCCCATTCGCAAAATGTCCTTCGAGTCTCGAAATCAGTCTTCAACAATTCTTGATGAAAGGAGATACTATAGTCGTGGTATTTATTATTTTTCAGTATCTTGCTAACAGTAGATCGTGGTATATTAATTTCTCGTGATATTTTGGTCGAACTAGTAGATGGCTCTACAATTACTGATAACAAGATATTCAAATTTTCTTCGTCACTTGTCTTCTTTCTCCTTTCACATTTCTCGTAACTAACATTTCCCGTCCTAATGAACCTTTCCTTAAGTTTTTCCAAACTTCTAACTAAAGGTTGTATTCTGTTAGGATATCGTTGGGCATAAATTCTCTGGGTCAACAGACAATTTTGTTGAGCAGATCCCATAATGAAAATCATGTCAACGAGATCGTTTCTCTCAAACTGCATAACGTTGAGTTAACTAGAAACCGTAAGAGCATGTAACATCCAAAAACTGTGCAAGAAAACGATACTCACTAATCAAATTGGTATAATACAACAATGACAATAATGAAGATAAAAGTTGTTAAAATCACTAATACAAAACCCAACTCTCAACAATCACCAACGTCTTAACATTATTCAACTTATTATCTACTTATTTATTACCTTTTGTTTGTCTGAACTTGTTAAATCTGGCCCGTAAGCACACTAGATCAAATCAAAAACAAATAATTAGCTGGTAGTAATGTAAAAGTAAAAATATCTCTGAAATTACGAGGTTTAGGTATAGGCTATTATTAACAAAAATTAAACATAATTAAAGCACCATTACAAAAATTCAATAATATACAGGGTGTTCCATTTGAAAAAATTGTGAAATCGCTCTTTGAAAATCTTTAAATTGGCTGCACCGTAAAAAACACCCTGTATAATAAAATTATTATTCAATTACTTTTTATGGTTAGTACATCTGTTGGTTACACAACTTCAAAATATTTCGTCTTAACTAATCGTAATACTCTCGCACTGAATTAATATTCCAAATGCTGTCGCAACCATTTGTTTTATATTTTCATTAATAACTCAACAATGCATCATCCAAAACCAAAAACCAAGGGATCGTTGAAAAGAGAATTTTAAGTAGATTATAGAAAACAAAAAATATATAGGGTGTTCCATTTAAAAAAAGTGTCCTGGAACGTGCTCCGGTTTAGCGGATCACCCTGTATATGTCAAATTATTTTTAAAATATGCGTTTTTTGATACTGCATAATTTTCATAAAAATAAATTTCTCTAATTTCATTTAATAAAGTCTATATTGGACTTTGACGCACTAATGAGCAACCCTGTATTTGCATTAAACGAATCAAGAATGTGGACGTCATACTTTTCATAAACCAAACTTAACCAGTTATCGATTCATAAAGCCTCTTGTTTGTCTAAATTGATTTTAATTCATTGATATTGTTAAATGCCATCCATTTAAATGTTAGAGACAGTACATCTATATCACTCAGTATATTAATTTTGAAACTTATTATTTCTGAATATTAAACATAAATAGTTATTGCTATTAAAATTAGAGATAATAGAATAAATAGTCATTTCTTTTACTGCAATGTTTACAAGTAAACATTTCAAGCTTTTATTTGTTCAAGTATAGATTAATTAGTATTTTTATTTAACTTTCTCAGAGAATTATTGTAATATTTAATTTAGATACAAAAATCACATGGTAGCTGGAGAATAGTCGTCGGCAACGTAAATATTGTTCCAATATAAAAACCTCGTTTTTCAAAATTAGTATTAGTATTAATCTTGAAGTCGCTAGCATTAGGATAAACGCTATACGTTTGAATATTTTTGTAAACTTTAGAACTTAGAATAATAAAGTCGTTTAGTTATTTTTCGTTGTTCCATCTTGATTGAACTATTCGTGTCAACATACACGTAAAAAAGACTGTTTGGTATCAGAAGTATACGACAATATTTTGGTCTTTTTTGCTATCCGTTTGTAATACATATTCTTCGTTGGGACTGTTTAGAACATTTACATCGTTACTGCATGCAGTGCTGTGTAGTTCATGCACCATGTAAAAACACAGGTTGTAATGGCTTGCAGTGTGTATTGCATTTATTATTGATATTTTTTTGTGATTAATTGCTTTCTCGTAATATTCTACAACAGTGCAGAACACTCTTTCGTTTGTGACGGCTAGACAAAGGTGTAGCGATGTGTAGGTATGAGCAAAACAATTACTTTGTTCGAGATTGTCATTGTGAGAGGTATTTGACAGTTGTTATAGGTAATATACACTAGCGGACAAAAAATTAAAGGTAGGTATCTTCGTAGGTCTTTTAAATATTCGACCAAATCTATTTCCCTTACTTTGGTATCATATGTAAAATATAATAAAATATTTTCAGAAACATTGGTTGACATTCAAATTTTTAAATACTTGTTGGGATTTTGTTCCGTGGTATCTTCAATGATCGAACTTTCAAGTTTAATAAGGATTTATTCTTTAATACTCTTTCTGACTTTTTGTGTTATTTTACAGTAGCATGTGAAAACAGACTCTTATTTACTAACCGTAGAAACATAAATAAACAAAGTCATAACTGAACTACTTAGATCCAATTTGTTTGATTCTGGACAAATATTAAAATCAACAATTTTTGATTTATCTCAACAATACTTTATTTAATTAATACTAACTAAAGTTACAACGGTGTTATTGTTGCAAAAATACATGATTAAAACCTAAAAATATTTAATAGAACAGATCGCAATTTGCAAATAATTACCAAGTGTTCTATTAATTATTTTTGGATTTTATTTAATGAAAGGAAGCTAAATAACAGGACAAACGTAAAGCAACTTCACAAAATATTTTTTTATTTGATTAAACAACAGAAAAAATCAAATGTGGTTGGATAGTTATAGAAATTATAATATTTTAAAAGTATTAATTTAATAATTGATAGGATATCCATTGTTGTTCATAACCTTTTGGCAACGATTCAATGGTTGTTTGCTTGGTGTTTAGTGTGTAGACTCAGCTACACTGCGTTTTAGTAATTGAATATAAAACGCCTAGTTGATGAAATTGTTGAATAACTCACGCTCAGGAAATATATACATTTAATTTAAAATCAACTATACAAAAATTTACATGTGAAAGATCTAATGGCTAATGACTACTAAGTGACGTAAAAAGATTTGGATATTTAAAAACGAAATGAATGAAATCGACCTTCTTGTTTTACGGCTTATACGGATCTAACTTAAAGCTAACAAACAAAATTTTTACTGCCTCGGTAGGCGTGAACAAAAATGCATAAAAGTATTATACTAGTACAACTAATATTAAGACGGGGTGAGAGAAACTTTTAACAATGACAAGTCAATTTATTGCTGACTGCCATAAATTTGTAATATCTGGAGCCACCGCCCTTGGTAGCCGTCGAGTACCCAAACAGCGGGTGGTTACTTAACTTAAGTAGACTAACCCTGTGATAGGCATGAATGTAAAAAGAAAATAATAACGAAACGTATAAATCAGTCTAAATCATTAATAAATCGAAACACTTGGAAATAGGAAAAGTATAAATTCGGTGTTCAACCTCTTCCTACAGATTCCCGTTAAAGGGTTGAGGTCGGATGAATCTGTCGGTCATTGCATAACCTGGAATCCGTTTTCGTGAAACCACTCCTGAATAAATAGAGGCGAGTGTTTCGGATTATTGTTCTGTTGGAAAACAAATTTTAAAGGCATCTCCCAGTTACCTTTGAAAAACATAAGACAACGTTTTTAACTATATTCCTATATTCGAATGAATCAGTTGTCCCGTTTATAAAAGGTAATAGACACGAAAAACAATCCAATGAAAATACGCTATTGTGTCTGTGCTTAATTGTTAATGTACCATACCTTGCGTAAATTAAGTTTTTTTTTTGATATTCTGTAAAAAGGGGATGCTGTTTCATGTGTCGTATTGTCTCTCTAATTTTTTTGAAAACATCCGTTATATGATATGAGAGAATAGAAATTGTAAAGTGTAATGTCCAAATAAATGATCAAGGTTATTTTGAAGATATAAAAGCGATCTTGATAAGCGAGACGTTAATAATTTGTAATACTGATACTTGCAAATTGAGGTTGACTGATGACCGAATAAAAACAGACATCGGTCGGTCGCCAAAAGCAGGCGGGGGTACTGGTAAACCAATCACAAAAATTTTCCTGAGAAAATTCGTCATTTTCATTTTCCGGACTTTAGAATAACCGAAATCAGTTACATAATTTTTGTTGTTTAATTTGGATTTTAAACATTTCTCTGAACAAAAAAATACGAAAATTATCCTGCGGAAATATATCGTTTTCGTTTTACAAGCAAATTTTGTCGACTTTAGAATAACCGAAGTCGGTTAAATTAAAACTTTTTTCCTTTTGAATTTAAACGTTAAACACAAAAACACGAAAATTTAACTAACTTAACCATTCGCAGAAAGTTGACTGTATCCTCTCCATAAGTCCGTATGTATTATGGATCCCGGCTCAACGTTAGATTTAATTATATCAATTAAAGTGGTTGAATCCCTATTATTATTCCGACACACAATCAACCTTAAATCTTCGGAATTTCCCGCAATCAAACCCAATACCCAATGACCTTCAATAATTCGCTCACGATTATATTATATATTATAATAAAATGAAAATTATGTATTTCCGCAGCAAAACTTTTATATTTCTGTATTTAGAGAAGTCCTTAAAAGCATAAAAATACAATGTCTTTTATATAACTCATTTCGGCTAAACGAAAGTTGAGCCGAGATAAATTTAAGAGAACATGAGTTTTAATCTTACATACGTTGTGTTTATTTACAACGTGATAAAATGTGCGTATATTCAAGTCAAAATGTAAAGTGTAACAAATATAAGCAAATTACAAAAGCCTGTGTTAGGGCATGTAATGTAAATTTATAATAAATAAATAGAGATTTTTTAGTATTTCCTATAAAATACCCTAATTGAAACGTTTGAACACAAGTATTAAATACTGTTACTTATCAGTATTTAAATAATTATTGAAATGCCATAATAATAATTCAATATGTATTTCAGATGCCTTTATTTTAAATATTTCGCTAACTATGTATTCATATATGTATATCGTCTATATTGAAATTTTCTCTTGTTATCAATTAATTTTTGTATTCATGTCCACTGTAAAGTTTTAAATATTTTCTCTTTTAATGCTTATTGTGTGAAACGAAGAGGCCAGAAAAGGTTCGTTTGCCTAACTATCACAAGCAACGCCAGAAGAAAAAACGCCCATCAGATAACGTCGCCGATAAAAATCCACATGAATTCGTTAATCTGCTTGTATTGTAAGAATTTTAACCGTGTAGTTTCATTTAGAGTTTAATACAGTGTACAAGCCTTTTCTTCTCCAATAAAATTACAAGGTAAAATTAATCAATTTCTAATTCAAATTTTCAGTGCATCACTTAACGAATAATTTTGATAACATAATAAATTGTATGATAAGGCGTTTAATTCACCTTTGAATAAGTTGAATGTTATCATTGAATTTCACATTTTTAATTGGTACGAATAAATGAAACTAAGTATTTGTGATTTCAAAAAGTAGTGTCCCTTAAAGGTAAAATTTATGTGCGCATTGTTATTTGTATTTTTCGATAATATTGTTTTAATACTCGATAATGCTACACTTACTTTAGTTGAATTTATACTTAAAAGCTGTTATAACTGTGCAGTTCTACATTCAATTTTACATTCGTAGTTTTCATCATTTGTAATTTCAAAAAGTATTTTTTTCCTAGATTTAAAATTTATATCCCTTTTTGTGTGTTTCGATTTTTCGATATTATTGCGTTGATACAGAATTATTTTACTTCAGTACATACTCAAAAACTGTTGTTACTATAAAAATTTAGGTTTATTTTTACATATATTCGAACTTTTAATACTTCAAAAATTGATTTTCTAAAGGTTTACATTTTACCTGCGCTTTTATATGTTCGCATGTTTTAATATTATCGTGTTGATATACAATTATATTGGCGTTATTTAGTTCAACTCATACTCAAAAACTGTTACTACTGCAAAATTCCAATTTCACTTTTACACTTTAAATTTCTGTTTCTGTGTACTAGAAAAAATAAACATTTCTCTGAAAGCCGTTTTGGCGTAGTTAGAAGTTGTGTTTTCAAACTTATAAAACGTTATTGTATCCATCAAGCTTTGGTATTTCAGATAAATTTGGCCTTCAAATTCACGAGCTACGGCCCTGTAAAGCCTTGCACGTTTTAATATAATAGGAAAAACATTATTTTCACAAGCCTTTTATGTATAGTTACAAAATACATTCTGAAACCTCGGAAACGTCGTTATATGCAATAAGCCTTGCTTATTTCGACGGTTTCTGCAGAATTTAATTCAGACTTCATATTTTCGAGCTACGGTCCTATAAAATCTCGCATGTTTTTGAATAATAGGAAAAACTTCAAACTCATAAGCCTTTCTGCCATAGTTAGGAATTGTATTCTGAAACTCCGGAGACGCCATTTTACGCAATTTTGATTTTACGAGCTCCGGCCCTAAAAAGTAGCATCTGTTTTTGCAGAATAGACGAAAAGTCTCGCAAGCCTTCATGGCATAGTTACAAATTGTATTTCCAAACTTCGAAAAGGTCGTTCAATCCCCAGTATTTAACTTTTTTTGTTTTTTACTGATAAGTTTGTCTATTAAATTTTCTTCCTAACCGTTATTCTTGGAAAGGCTCTTTAGAGTAGAAACTTCCTTTTGATAATTGGATTTATTCAAAGGTAAGGTTAGCAAGCGGTGAACAAAGCAATTAAATGAGCTTAGTTTAATATTATATGACTGGTTCGATTCGGCATGTATTAAGGTGTCAGTAAATGTAAGTTTTCTAAAAATATTAAAATGTAATGAATTTTGTACTTTAGTAATGGTTATGTCTAAAAAGTTGAAGGAGTTTGATTTTTCTACTTCTGGAGTGAATTTGATTCTACGATAGAATGAGTTGATGAAATTTAAAAAAGAAAGTATATCGTTTTCTGTTCCAATCCAGATACAAAAAATATCATCAACATATCTCGCCCAATGTAAAATATTCTTGATTAATGGATTTTTTGATGTAAAAATTTTATTTTCTAAGTGTGATAAAAATATTTCACTGAGTAGTTAGTGACAGGGGGACCCCATTGGTAATCCGTCAGATTGTAGGTATATTTTTTCATTGAATTTAAAATAACTTTGGTTTATACAAGTTGATAAGGCAGAATTAATTCGGACTTCAAATTTAAAAGCTTCGGCCCTGCAATGTTGCATCTGTTTTAGCAGAATAGACGAAAAGTCGGTAGTTCACAAGCCTTCTTGGCATAGTTATAAATTGTATTTCCAAACTTCGGGAAGGTCGTTCAATCTACATATGTTTGCTGTTTCCGATGCTTTCAGCAGAATTTAATGTGGACTTCAAATTTGCCACGGCCCTGCAAAGCGTAATCTCTTATTTTAGGATATAATAAAAATCCCTTTTTTTGTAAGCCCTTTTGTCATAGTTACAAATCAAATTGAATTTTTAAACATCGGAAACGGAATTTAGTGCAGTAAGCTTTGATTTTTCCGACAGCTTCTGCAGAATTAATTCGGATTCCAAAATTACGAGCAACGGCCCTGCAAAGTAGGATCTGTTTTAGCAGAATAAACGGAAAGTCGGTAGTTCGCAAGCCTCCTTGGCATAGTTACAAATAGTATTTCCAAACTTCGAAAAGGTCGTTCAGTCGACAGATGTTTGTTTCCGATAATTACAGCAGAATTTAATTTGGACTTCAAATTAATGAGCTACGGTCCTGTAGAATTGTGAAACTTCGAAAACATCTTTCCATGCACCAAAAATTGGTCTTTCGGACAATTTCTGCGGAGCCAAATTTGAACTAGTCGATAAGGATGTTTCGCAGGGTATTTGGTGAAATATTATTTAAATAAATTTGAACATCAAATTCACGAGGTACGGCCCTGCAGAGCGTAATCTGGTTTTGTAAGACAGAATGAAAATCCTTTTCTTGTAAGCCGTGTTGACATAGTTACAAATTGAACTTTGAAACTTTGGTAATGCCTTTTATGCTTATTGCATTTGATTTTTCTAACAATTTCTGCAGAATTTAATTCGGACTTCAAATAGTCAAAAAATCAGTACTTCGCATGCATTTTTCGGCCTAGTTACAAATTGTATTTCGTAACTTCGAAAAGTTCGTTCAATCCACAGAATTTTGTTGTTTTCGATTATTTCAGCAGTTAATGTGGACTTCAAATTTGCGAACTACGATCCTGTAAAGTCTACCTTGTTTTTGAATAATATGAAATATTTCTTATATTCACAAGCTTTTTTGGTATAGTTAAAAATTGAATTGTGAAAGTTCGGAAACATCTTTACATGCACCAAACGTTGGTCCTTCTGACAGTTTCTACGGAGTTAAATTTGATCTTCAAATTCACTACGTACGGCCCTGCAAGCGTAATCTGTTTTTGTAGAAATAATTGAAAATCAGTTCTTTGCAAGCATTTTTGGCATAGTTAGAAATTGAATTCTGAAACTTCGAAATGGTCGTTCAATCCACAGTTTTTTGCTGTTTCCAATTATTTCAGCGGAATTTAATTTGGACTTCAAATTTATGAGCTACGGGCCTGCAAGATTTAGGGGTTTCAAAAATAGTGTTCCGTGTATTAAAATCAGCTCTTTTCGATGGGTAAAATCAAATTTAAAAATAAACTTGAAATAATAAACTATCAACATCGTGAAAAAGTGACGTTTGTTTTTATTAATTTATTGTAATGTCTGCTTTTTCTCGATAGTTAAAGCGGATTTTATGTTAAACCTCAAATAAACTAGAAACATGTGACAATGTGACGTCTGTTTTCATGAATTTGTTGAAAATACATAAAATCTTAATTTCTTTTGAATTTCAAATGTTTCGCGGGAATTTATAAACGCGCTCCCTTCCCCTTCCGTTAACTTCAGTAACGTTTGGATAGTTTCGTTACGTGATTAATAAGATACAAAAATGTCTTGTTTTATCTGATTATTGTAATAATTAGTTATAGTGGATGTATTTAAATTTTATGAACGTATTTTTTTAAATCATTATTTGCTGGAAGCAACAACGGTTTAGCAAAAGAACCTGTTAGACGTTGTGTTTATTAATGTCGTGTATGACGTACTTCCTTCTTGCTCGCTGCTTCGTTCGTGTATTGTATCTACTGTTTGGTTTGTGGCTCGTGTGTTATTTTGTCAGCGTTTTTGATAAAAATTTTTGGGAAAAACTAATAGTACATATAAAATTTGTATGACGATAAATTCCGAAATTACAGTTATATATGTGGTATGTATTTTTTTATTCGGGTATAGTTTTATTTGTACGATTTACTTTAATTAAGTAAACGAGCAGTTCCTGGTTCACTACGCCATATTTAATAATCTAGGAAAGGCTTGAAACTAATTTTCATATATTGATCGATTTTATGAAAAACTGATTGTATGAAATATTTCACTTTTTTTATTTTGGTAACTAAAT
Organism: Agrilus biguttatus; assembly: GCA_963921985.1. Classification (NCBI taxonomy): domain Eukaryota; kingdom Metazoa; phylum Arthropoda; class Insecta; order Coleoptera; family Buprestidae; genus Agrilus; species Agrilus biguttatus. Next base: position 17,068,969 of record OY998119.1, on the reverse strand, counting down.
AATTACTGTTATAATTTTTTAGTATTTTTGCCTTTCATTTGTTTTTTTCTTTTCGCAGATACGTTTCGGAATGCATTATTTCTTGTTCTTGCCAAACGAATTCTCCTTTTAGTTTGACCTACACAGACAGTGTATTTTCTTCCTAAGTCTTAAAGGACCTTATTATCGCAAGGTAAGATGACTTTGAAAATAATAGCTACATCTTTTTTTACGGAACATCCTGATCATTTTCTTAAGCGGTTGTGTAAAGTTGTAAATGAAATATTCGTTATTGCTTTAAATATAAGTAAAGTTAATTAAAATGAAACAAGTAAACAGTTATAAAATAATTTAAATATTTTTTGTTTTTCTACAGACTTCACAAAATTGAGAGGTATGGAACTGGTCTATATAAAAATACTAATATTATGTGTGGTTTTTTCTCCCCTGGAAACAATGATTACAATTACAAAGTGGTATATCGCCAATGAAAAAATTTGTGAGATGGAATTGGTAACAGAAGGTAAGAAAAATAATTTATGATTATTTTTGGTATCTTTAATTCCAGACTGGGACAATTAGAAGTCAGTTTTAGTGTCGATTCACATACTGTTTAAATTACAAGTTCGTCGTCCTATTGCTCATTTGTCATAAAAACCTAAATGACGTTTATTTAATATTACCATTTAATGTTAGGTTATCAGATCAGGATCACGTTCGTTAATTTCATTTACTTGTCTCATACTAGTAAAGTCAACTATTGCATGTGCAAAACTTAGCTGAAGGGTGCACAAGTCCCTTTAGAAAGTACATACTTACTTTATTTGTTCAGGGCAATTAAATTCGATCTAGGTAAATTAACACTAATAAATAATAGGATTGATTATACTTTGCTACAAAAACCATTATAAGACACTTTTAAGTTAATGCAATTTTGTATTTGTAGAATATGAGAGCCACAAAAGTACAATATATTACTTATGCTTGCTATAATATTATAAATTTATGATAGCCGTCAATTTGTATTATATTGCAGGTTTTTGATCTGGATGAACAGTCTTTATTATTGCAAAATAATTTCTGTCTATGTTTCATTAGCTGCATGTACTCATTTTCTCAAGGTCTAAAGATATTTTGGATTAATTGATTACATGAACTGAACATCTTATAATAGCAGATCAGCAAAGAAGTACTTGTTTCAAATAAATCATTAGCATTAGTATGTTTGTCTTTATAATTAGAAAATTATGTTACCAATTAAAGTGTGCTTCTCAGCACAATGACAAAGCTTAACATATTGCTTTTTGTTTTTTGCATCTTGTCTTTTTAATAAGAATAGTAATTGTAAATAAATTAAATTATATTTGAATGTTGTTTAATGTAACAAATCATTTTACAGAAACGTTACACAAATTTTGGACACCACATCTTGTGGGGCATTTGTTGTAGCAGTCTTCTTTTGCTTCAGATGTTGCTGTACCTGAAGGAAGCGGGAAACTGGCTTTTTCCACTGGAAACAGGCAGTGTGTTGCTATATTGCAATTGTTAAAGGAAGAATTTATGACAATGAATTAGTAAGTAAAAACATTTAATAAAGGTAGTAGTTATATTTTGATTAAATTATCCCAAAAACCTTGAGACATTTATAACCTACATACTTTCAATGTTAAGGTTTAAGTATCATTTCAAAAATGTTAAAAACAGAACATCAAATTAAAGTGGAACTCCAATCTTTCCAGCATTATTAAAGTCATCATAAAGAACTTGTCACTTCTGTTCATTAAAAACAATTTCTCAGGGAATAGAAAAAGATCTATGTTCATTTTGGAAATAATTGTTTCAGGGGATTTATTATAAATAATCTGTCTTGTGCATAAGGTGAATAATTGAGTAAGTTTTCGCTAAAAAAAGATTCAAATGATTCCCATTTTTTTCTGCTTGTTTCTGGCTTCACTATAAACTATAAGATAATGTATTACTGACAAGTTTTAAATTTCTTTGATTATTTATATTTAAGTTTATTTATTATCAAATACACTCGGACACATTCAGAAATTCCACCAGTTACATTCAGTTTTCTTGCTAACATGTCATCGAATACGTAATGTGCATATTAATTTAGGGGTCCTATATATCTAGCGTAAATCTTGGATGAAAAATAAAATATTGTCTCTGACATTAATAATTCTTTAATTGCATATTGTCATAGCCTCTTTTTAATAACTGATGTCATAATTGTCTAACATTGTTCTTAAATTAAAATAACGTTCTTATTTTATTATCCATTCAGCACCAAACAAGGATCTTGGAAATGCGTTATTCTGTCCTCGATAGAAGGATCACAACGTACAGTCTGTTGCTGAAGAAGGAATTGTCTGTTACATGGAATTGGTTACCACATGAAAACCCCAGGAGCTTATAGGTGCAGAAGGTAAAAATATCATTTTTGGTACTTGAGTTTGTTCGTTGAACGATCCCAAACGTGTAATAGTTTTAGTTTTAATAAATTTTTGTGTTCTTGAATATAGCTGAATTGTTTAGAAAATAATCTTCCTTAATAGATTTGTAACATAATTATTATAATACTTATAATACATTTATTTAAGGTAAAGTTGAAAGGATAATTATTACTCGCAAGTTTTAAATTTCTTTAATCGTTTGTATTAATGTTTATTTGTTATCAAATACACTCGACACTTGCAGAAATTCCACTTTTTACATTCAGTTTTCTTTCTACAATGTCATCGAATACATAATGTGCATTTTAATTTAGGTATCCTATATACCGAGTGTATATCTTGTATGAGAAATAGAATATTGTCTGTGGCATTAATAATTCTTCGATTGCACAATGTCACAGCCAGTTTTATAACTGATGTCATAATTGCCTATCATTGTTCCTAAATTAAAATAATATTCTTATTTTATTATCCATTCAGCACCAAAGAAGGGTATTGGAAATGTTTTTTTTTTCTAGATATAAGGATCACAATATGGATTATTATTGTTTTTCAACTTGGAATTTGTTACAAACGGAGATAATTCGTTCTTAATATAATAATATTGAAATATATTTGCATGGAATAATTGTTTTATGTTAGTTTTGCTTATTAGTTTGAATTTACTAGTTTAATAAACATCGATCCTTATTTCTTAATCAAGCCAAAAGAGAATTCGTTCATTATTTTATGTTCCCTTGCATCAACGTTCTGCTTCGACGTTTTCTTAATTCTATTGAACAATCCAATCAAAAGTCGATTAAATATACATAATTATTTTATATTTTATTTTAATTATTTTACTAGTTACGTTTACATTTTATTCTTACACCTCGATTTTTGTACATTGTACGTGTTCAAACCTGCCATGAGTATTTCTGACAAGCTGTTCTTAAATGTAGTTTTATCTTCGTGGGATTTTTTGGCCCTTCTCAGCCAGGTCTTCCACTTTGATGACGATAAAGACTACAGTGGATTTGACTACGATTTCCAGTGGGAAGTTCTAGTGATTGGCCGAGTACTTTTAAGCTACAGTTGACTGGATTATAAATTTCCTACTACTGTGGTACGTTCCTTCCTGCAGTCAGTTAGCTGATTCTTTTACTATTAACTTCTTCGCCTTTGGAATGGTAGATTCTACACTTAACTAAGGTGAGAATAAATTAAAAGTTAATTAAAATTTTCACGTTACTAATCTGTTACCACCCTATCTGTTTCAGGTCACCGGTGGAAAAGACAAAGAAGACCGTAGTTAGAATACTTCATTATTTTATTTCAGTAGTTTTTTTAATTTTGCATGTTTGGTTCATTTTAATTGAATTAATATTTTATTTTGCGTATTATTTAGTTCATTTTAATTGAATTCATATTTTGTTTTGCATGTTTATTCAGCTCATTTTATTTTAATTCGTTTTTCGTTTTGCAATTGTTTAGTTCATTTTAATTGAATTCGTTTTTATTTTGCATGTTTGTTTTTATTTTGCATGTTTCTTGCTTACCTCTTCGCTTTGCTTACTGCATATTCTTACTATTTTGCTTCGCATTTACACTACGACGTCCACATGATTCAACGTTTCGTTATCGTGTTCAATTCTCTTCTCAGCTTTGTGGGCCTAGGGAGGGCCTCCCCGAACGAATCCCCTTAGCCTTAGCTTTTTAGTTGTTCTTTTAAGGTACCTTAGGTACCTTAACGCGAGTCTACCCTAACGTTACTTCATTTCAGACGGGGTACAGTGGGTTATCTGGAATAGGAGGAATAGCTGACTGCCCAGCTTATTTCGTCGAAATCTGTCCGATCTTTTCTACCAATCTATTAGTCTTTGTCGTTAGTCCTGCTTAATGCTCTATTCGCTTTCAGATAATATGGGATTTCCTAAGGAGACTGAAGACATCATATTTTTTTCTTTTTATTGTGCTTTATTTGAAATTTCATTTGTTTTCTTGTATTTCTCTTACAGGTATTTTGTTCCTTTTACTTTATAAACTGTTATATTAATATAATCGTAACTTTAAATGAAAATTAGCTTTTCCAAATTCAGTTTTTGCCATAATTGTTCAAACCAAAAATAATGTTATTAGTAATTTTAATCATTAGAAGTAATTTGGGTGGATAGGGTGGCTATAAGGGGAGATGCGGAGGCCACAGAGTGTTAGGGGGCCTTTTGTCCCAAAAATAGTATTCAAATATTAATATAGCAGCTTATAAACAATATATTGTACATAATTTTGTTTTTCTCTTATAGGTAAATTATTCTTTTTACTTTAGAAGCAATATATTGTGCATAATTTTGTTGTAATTATAATAAACTTTTGTTGAAATGTATTTATTCTTGATTGATAACACTATGGTAACATGTATATGATTAAATAGGGTAAATAAATGATTTGTTAAGAATAAATATGTGTATCAATAAATAAATGTATGTTTTTGCCTAGTAATTAGAAGCTGTTTTGTAAAGTTTTTTAAAATACATATAATTGTTCTACTTTATGTACATTACTGATCTAATTAATAAATAAATCAAAATTATGGCTTATATTTGTTTTACTCCAGGTCCATTACAGATCTAGTTAATAAATAAATCTAAATTATGGCTTTTTTACTTGGTAAAAGTAGAATAACGTAGTCAGTTACTTTTTCTTTTGAACACTATCTATCCGACTAACAAATAATTTTTCGAAAAATAACTTCTTGGAATTATGCTCTCCTGATACGAATGTTGAAATTTTTTAGTTTATAGACATACGAGGTCTAGTCAACAAATAGTGTGACAAAATTTCTGGAAAATCTAATTTTGTTTGTCGAACTATATATATCGTTATATCAAAAATTTCGAACTAGGATAAATAAATCAGCAATTTTATCAATATACGTCACTTAATGCCTTCCTTTTTTAAATACTTTATTGAATAATACGTTAGTTAATGAGAAAACAAAACAATTTCTAATATTAACATATTTATTAAAAATCACTCTTAAGAAAATACAATATAAGTACTTAATCATGTTTATATTTACATAAAACTATTAATAGATTAATTGATTTATTTAATACAAAAGATATTGGATACAATTCAGCTTGATTTACAAACACAGATAGTATAATTAACTTCAAATACATCTTTACTACAAATTGACAAGAGTTTACTACAATTAAATGCGATAACTATTTAAATTTTATGCTTTAAAACTGTTATACTAATATTTGAATACTACTTTTGGGACAAAAAGGCCCCCTAACACTCTGTGGCCTCCGCATCTCCCCTTATAGCCACCCTATCCACCCAAATTACTTCTAATGATTAAAATTACTAATAACATTATTTTTGATTTGAACAATTATGGCAAAAACTGAATTGGGAAAAGCTAATTTTCATTAAAGTTACGATTATATTAATATAACAGTTTATAAAGTAAAAGGAACAAAATACCTGTAAGAGAAATACAAGAAAACAAATGAAATTTCAAATAAAGCACAATAAAAAGAAAAAAATACGATGTCTTCAGTCTCCTTAGGAAATCCCATATTATCTGAAAGCGAATAGAGCATTAAGCAGGACTAACGACAAAGACTAATAGATTGGTAGAAAAGATCGGACAGATTTCGACGAAATAAGCTGGGCAGTCAGCTATTCCTCCTATTCCAGATAACCCACTGTACCCCGTCTGAAATGAAGTAACGTTAGGGTAGACTCGCGTTAAGGTACCTAAGGTACCTTAAAAGAACAACTAAAAAGCTAAGGCTAAGGGGATTCGTTCGGGGAGGCCCTCCCTAGGCCCACAAAGCTGAGAAGAGAATTGAACACGATAACGAAACGTTGAATCATGTGGACGTCGTAGTGTAAATGCGAAGCAAAATAGTAAGAATATGCAGTAAGCAAAGCGAAGAGGTAAGCAAGAAACATGCAAAATAAAAAACAAACATGCAAAATAAAAACGAATTCAATTAAAATGAACTAAACAATTGCAAAACGAAAAACGAATTAAAATAAAATGAGCTGAATAAACATGCAAAACAAAATATGAATTCAATTAAAATGAACTAAATAATACGCAAAATAAAATATTAATTCAATTAAAATGAACCAAACATGCAAAATTAAAAAAACTACTGAAATAAAATAATGAAGTATTCTAACTACGGTCTTCTTTGTCTTTTCCACCGGTGACCTGAAACAGATAGGGTGGTAACAGATTAGTAACGTGAAAATTTTAATTAACTTTTAATTTATTCTCACCTTAGTTAAGTGTAGAATCTACCATTCCAAAGGCGAAGAAGTTAATAGTAAAAGAATCAGCTAACTGACTGCAGGAAGGAACGTACCACAGTAGTAGGAAATTTATAATCCAGTCAACTGTAGCTTAAAAGTACTCGGCCAATCACTAGAACTTCCCACTGGAAATCGTAGTCAAATCCACTGTAGTCTTTATCGTCATCAAAGTGGAAGACCTGGCTGAGAAGGGCCAAAAAATCCCACGAAGATAAAACTACATTTAAGAACAGCTTGTCAGAAATACTCATGGCAGGTTTGAACACGTACAATGTACAAAAATCGAGGTGTAAGAATAAAATGTAAACGTAACTAGTAAAATAATTAAAATAAAATATAAAATAATTATGTATATTTAATCGACTTTTGATTGGATTGTTCAATAGAATTAAGAAAACGTCGAAGCAGAACGTTGATGCAAGGGAACATAAAATAATGAACGAATTCTCTTTTGGCTTGATTAAGAAATAAGGATCGATGTTTATTAAACTAGTAAATTCAAACTAATAAGCAAAACTAACATAAAACAATTATTCCATGCAAATATATTTCAATATTATTATATTAAGAACGAATTATCTCCGTTTGTAACAAATTCCAAGTTGAAAAACAATAATAATCCATATTGTGATCCTTATATCTAGAAAAAAAAAACATTTCCAATACCCTTCTTTGGTGCTGAATGGATAATAAAATAAGAATATTATTTTAATTTAGGAACAATGATAGGCAATTATGACATCAGTTATAAAACTGGCTGTGACATTGTGCAATCGAAGAATTATTAATGCCACAGACAATATTCTATTTCTCATACAAGATATACACTCGGTATATAGGATACCTAAATTAAAATGCACATTATGTATTCGATGACATTGTAGAAAGAAAACTGAATGTAAAAAGTGGAATTTCTGCAAGTGTCGAGTGTATTTGATAACAAATAAACATTAATACAAACGATTAAAGAAATTTAAAACTTGCGAGTAATAATTATCCTTTCAACTTTACCTTAAATAAATGTATTATAAGTATTATAATAATTATGTTACAAATCTATTAAGGAAGATTATTTTCTAAACAATTCAGCTATATTCAAGAACACAAAAATTTATTAAAACTAAAACTATTACACGTTTGGGATCGTTCAACGAACAAACTCAAGTACCAAAAATGATATTTTTACCTTCTGCACCTATAAGCTCCTGGGGTTTTCATGTGGTAACCAATTCCATGTAACAGACAATTCCTTCTTCAGCAACAGACTGTACGTTGTGATCCTTCTATCGAGGACAGAATAACGCATTTCCAAGATCCTTGTTTGGTGCTGAATGGATAATAAAATAAGAACGTTATTTTAATTTAAGAACAATGTTAGACAATTATGACATCAGTTATTAAAAAGAGGCTATGACAATATGCAATTAAAGAATTATTAATGTCAGAGACAATATTTTATTTTTCATCCAAGATTTACGCTAGATATATAGGACCCCTAAATTAATATGCACATTACGTATTCGATGACATGTTAGCAAGAAAACTGAATGTAACTGGTGGAATTTCTGAATGTGTCCGAGTGTATTTGATAATAAATAAACTTAAATATAAATAATCAAAGAAATTTAAAACTTGTCAGTAATACATTATCTTATAGTTTATAGTGAAGCCAGAAACAAGCAGAAAAAAATGGGAATCATTTGAATCTTTTTTTAGCGAAAACTTACTCAATTATTCACCTTATGCACAAGACAGATTATTTATAATAAATCCCCTGAAACAATTATTTCCAAAATGAACATAGATCTTTTTCTATTCCCTGAGAAATTGTTTTTAATGAACAGAAGTGACAAGTTCTTTATGATGACTTTAATAATGCTGGAAAGATTGGAGTTCCACTTTAATTTGATGTTCTGTTTTTAACATTTTTGAAATGATACTTAAACCTTAACATTGAAAGTATGTAGGTTATAAATGTCTCAAGGTTTTTGGGATAATTTAATCAAAATATAACTACTACCTTTATTAAATGTTTTTACTTACTAATTCATTGTCATAAATTCTTCCTTTAACAATTGCAATATAGCAACACACTGCCTGTTTCCAGTGGAAAAAGCCAGTTTCCCGCTTCCTTCAGGTACAGCAACATCTGAAGCAAAAGAAGACTGCTACAACAAATGCCCCACAAGATGTGGTGTCCAAAATTTGTGTAACGTTTCTGTAAAATGATTTGTTACATTAAACAACATTCAAATATAATTTAATTTATTTACAATTACTATTCTTATTAAAAAGACAAGATGCAAAAAACAAAAAGCAATATGTTAAGCTTTGTCATTGTGCTGAGAAGCACACTTTAATTGGTAACATAATTTTCTAATTATAAAGACAAACATACTAATGCTAATGATTTATTTGAAACAAGTACTTCTTTGCTGATCTGCTATTATAAGATGTTCAGTTCATGTAATCAATTAATCCAAAATATCTTTAGACCTTGAGAAAATGAGTACATGCAGCTAATGAAACATAGACAGAAATTATTTTGCAATAATAAAGACTGTTCATCCAGATCAAAAACCTGCAATATAATACAAATTGACGGCTATCATAAATTTATAATATTATAGCAAGCATAAGTAATATATTGTACTTTTGTGGCTCTCATATTCTACAAATACAAAATTGCATTAACTTAAAAGTGTCTTATAATGGTTTTTGTAGCAAAGTATAATCAATCCTATTATTTATTAGTGTTAATTTACCTAGATCGAATTTAATTGCCCTGAACAAATAAAGTAAGTATGTACTTTCTAAAGGGACTTGTGCACCCTTCAGCTAAGTTTTGCACATGCAATAGTTGACTTTACTAGTATGAGACAAGTAAATGAAATTAACGAACGTGATCCTGATCTGATAACCTAACATTAAATGGTAATATTAAATAAACGTCATTTAGGTTTTTATGACAAATGAGCAATAGGACGACGAACTTGTAATTTAAACAGTATGTGAATCGACACTAAAACTGACTTCTAATTGTCCCAGTCTGGAATTAAAGATACCAAAAATAATCATAAATTATTTTTCTTACCTTCTGTTACCAATTCCATCTCACAAATTTTTTCATTGGCGATATACCACTTTGTAATTGTAATCATTGTTTCCAGGGGAGAAAAAACCACACATAATATTAGTATTTTTATATAGACCAGTTCCATACCTCTCAATTTTGTGAAGTCTGTAGAAAAACAAAAAATATTTAAATTATTTTATAACTGTTTACTTGTTTCATTTTAATTAACTTTACTTATATTTAAAGCAATAACGAATATTTCATTTACAACTTTACACAACCGCTTAAGAAAATGATCAGGATGTTCCGTAAAAAAAGATGTAGCTATTATTTTCAAAGTCATCTTACCTTGCGATAATAAGGTCCTTTAAGACTTAGGAAGAAAATACACTGTCTGTGTAGGTCAAACTAAAAGGAGAATTCGTTTGGCAAGAACAAGAAATAATGCATTCCGAAACGTATCTGCGAAAAGAAAAAAACAAATGAAAGGCAAAAATACTAAAAAATTATAACAGTAATTATTTAGTTACCAAAATAAAAAAAGTGAAATATTTCATACAATCAGTTTTTCATAAAATCGATCAATATATGAAAATTAGTTTCAAGCCTTTCCTAGATTATTAAATATGGCGTAGTGAACCAGGAACTGCTCGTTTACTTAATTAAAGTAAATCGTACAAATAAAACTATACCCGAATAAAAAAATACATACCACATATATAACTGTAATTTCGGAATTTATCGTCATACAAATTTTATATGTACTATTAGTTTTTCCCAAAAATTTTTATCAAAAACGCTGACAAAATAACACACGAGCCACAAACCAAACAGTAGATACAATACACGAACGAAGCAGCGAGCAAGAAGGAAGTACGTCATACACGACATTAATAAACACAACGTCTAACAGGTTCTTTTGCTAAACCGTTGTTGCTTCCAGCAAATAATGATTTAAAAAAATACGTTCATAAAATTTAAATACATCCACTATAACTAATTATTACAATAATCAGATAAAACAAGACATTTTTGTATCTTATTAATCACGTAACGAAACTATCCAAACGTTACTGAAGTTAACGGAAGGGGAAGGGAGCGCGTTTATAAATTCCCGCGAAACATTTGAAATTCAAAAGAAATTAAGATTTTATGTATTTTCAACAAATTCATGAAAACAGACGTCACATTGTCACATGTTTCTAGTTTATTTGAGGTTTAACATAAAATCCGCTTTAACTATCGAGAAAAAGCAGACATTACAATAAATTAATAAAAACAAACGTCACTTTTTCACGATGTTGATAGTTTATTATTTCAAGTTTATTTTTAAATTTGATTTTACCCATCGAAAAGAGCTGATTTTAATACACGGAACACTATTTTTGAAACCCCTAAATCTTGCAGGCCCGTAGCTCATAAATTTGAAGTCCAAATTAAATTCCGCTGAAATAATTGGAAACAGCAAAAAACTGTGGATTGAACGACCATTTCGAAGTTTCAGAATTCAATTTCTAACTATGCCAAAAATGCTTGCAAAGAACTGATTTTCAATTATTTCTACAAAAACAGATTACGCTTGCAGGGCCGTACGTAGTGAATTTGAAGATCAAATTTAACTCCGTAGAAACTGTCAGAAGGACCAACGTTTGGTGCATGTAAAGATGTTTCCGAACTTTCACAATTCAATTTTTAACTATACCAAAAAAGCTTGTGAATATAAGAAATATTTCATATTATTCAAAAACAAGGTAGACTTTACAGGATCGTAGTTCGCAAATTTGAAGTCCACATTAACTGCTGAAATAATCGAAAACAACAAAATTCTGTGGATTGAACGAACTTTTCGAAGTTACGAAATACAATTTGTAACTAGGCCGAAAAATGCATGCGAAGTACTGATTTTTTGACTATTTGAAGTCCGAATTAAATTCTGCAGAAATTGTTAGAAAAATCAAATGCAATAAGCATAAAAGGCATTACCAAAGTTTCAAAGTTCAATTTGTAACTATGTCAACACGGCTTACAAGAAAAGGATTTTCATTCTGTCTTACAAAACCAGATTACGCTCTGCAGGGCCGTACCTCGTGAATTTGATGTTCAAATTTATTTAAATAATATTTCACCAAATACCCTGCGAAACATCCTTATCGACTAGTTCAAATTTGGCTCCGCAGAAATTGTCCGAAAGACCAATTTTTGGTGCATGGAAAGATGTTTTCGAAGTTTCACAATTCTACAGGACCGTAGCTCATTAATTTGAAGTCCAAATTAAATTCTGCTGTAATTATCGGAAACAAACATCTGTCGACTGAACGACCTTTTCGAAGTTTGGAAATACTATTTGTAACTATGCCAAGGAGGCTTGCGAACTACCGACTTTCCGTTTATTCTGCTAAAACAGATCCTACTTTGCAGGGCCGTTGCTCGTAATTTTGGAATCCGAATTAATTCTGCAGAAGCTGTCGGAAAAATCAAAGCTTACTGCACTAAATTCCGTTTCCGATGTTTAAAAATTCAATTTGATTTGTAACTATGACAAAAGGGCTTACAAAAAAAGGGATTTTTATTATATCCTAAAATAAGAGATTACGCTTTGCAGGGCCGTGGCAAATTTGAAGTCCACATTAAATTCTGCTGAAAGCATCGGAAACAGCAAACATATGTAGATTGAACGACCTTCCCGAAGTTTGGAAATACAATTTATAACTATGCCAAGAAGGCTTGTGAACCACCGACTTTTCGTCTATTCTGCTAAAACAGATGCAACATTGCAGGGCCGAAGCTTTTAAATTTGAAGTCCGAATTAATTCTGCCTTATCAACTTGTATAAACCAAAGTTATTTTAAATTCAATGAAAAAATATACCTACAATCTGACGGATTACCAATGGGGTCCCCCTGTCACTAACTACTCAGTGAAATATTTTTATCACACTTAGAAAATAAAATTTTTACATCAAAAAATCCATTAATCAAGAATATTTTACATTGGGCGAGATATGTTGATGATATTTTTTGTATCTGGATTGGAACAGAAAACGATATACTTTATTTTTTAAATTTCATCAACTCATTCTATCGTAGAATCAAATTCACTCCAGAAGTAGAAAAATCAAACTCCTTCAACTTTTTAGACATAACCATTACTAAAGTACAAAATTCATTACATTTTAATATTTTTAGAAAACTTACATTTACTGACACCTTTTAAACTAAGCTCATTTAATTGCTTTGTTCACCGCTTGCTAACCTTACCTTTGAATAAATCCAATTATCAAAAGGAAGTTTCTACTCTAAAGAGCCTTTCCAAGAATAACGGTTAGGAAGAAAATTTAATAGACAAACTTATCAGTAAAAAACAAAAAAAGTTAAATACTGGGGATTGAACGACCTTTTCGAAGTTTGGAAATTCAATTTGTAACTATGCCATGAAGGCTTGCGAGACTTTTCGTCTATTCTGCAAAAACAGATGCTACTTTTTAGGGCCGGAGCTCGTAAAATCAAAATTGCGTAAAATGGCGTCTCCGGAGTTTCAGAATACAATTCCTAACTATGGCAGAAAGGCTTATGAGTTTGAAGTTTTTCCTATTATTCAAAAACATGCGAGATTTTATAGGACCGTAGCTCGAAAATATGAAGTCCGAATTAAATTCTGCAGAAACCGTCGAAATAAGCAAGGCTTATTGCATATAACGACGTTTCCGAGGTTTCAGAATGTATTTTGTAACTATACAGAAAAGGCTTGTGAAAATAATGTTTTTCCTATTATATTAAAACGTGCAAGGCTTTACAGGGCCGTAGCTCGTGAATTTGAAGGCCAAATTTATCTGAAATACCAAAGCTTGATGGATACAATAACGTTTTATAAGTTTGAAAACACAACTTCTAACTACGCCAAAACGGCTTTCAGAGAAATGTTTATTTTTTCTAGTACACAGAAACAGAAATTTAAAGTGTAAAAGTGAAATTGGAATTTTGCAGTAGTAACAGTTTTTGAGTATGAGTTGAACTAAATAACGCCAATATAATTGTATATCAACACGATAATATTAAAACATGCGAACATATAAAAGCGCAGGTAAAATGTAAACCTTTAGAAAATCAATTTTTGAAGTATTAAAAGTTCGAATATATGTAAAAATAAACGTAAAATTTTATAGTAATAACAGTTTTTGAGTATGTACTGAAGTAAAATAATTCTGTATCAACGCAATAATATCGAAAAATCGAAACATACAAAAACGGATATAAATTTTAAATCTAGGAAAAAACTACTTTTTGAAATTACAAATGATGAAAACTACGAATGTAAAATTGAATGTAGAACTGCACAGTTATAACAGCTTTTAAGTATAAATTCAACTAAAGTAAGTGTAGCATTATCGAGTATTAAAACAATATTATCGAAAAATACAAATAACAATGCGCACATAAATTTTACCTTTAAGGGACACTACTTTTTGAAATCACAAATACTTAGTTTCATTTATTCGTACCAATTAAAAATGTGAAATTCAATGATAACATTCAACTTATTCAAAGGTGAATTAAACGCCTTATCATACAATTTATTATGTTATCAAAATTATTCGTTAAGTGATGCACTGAAAATTTGAATTAGAAATTGATTAATTTTACCTTGTAATTTTATTGGAGAAGAAAAGGCTTGTACACTGTATTAAACTCTAAATGAAACTACACGGTTAAAATTCTTACAATACAAGCAGATTAACGAATTCATGTGGATTTTTATCGGCGACGTTATCTGATGGGCGTTTTTTCTTCTGGCGTTGCTTGTGATAGTTAGGCAAACGAACCTTTTCTGGCCTCTTCGTTTCACACAATAAGCAAATAAAAGAGAAAATATTTAAAACTTTACAGTGGACATGAATACAAAAATTAATTGATAACAAGAGAAAATTTCAATATAGACGATATACATATATGAATACATAGTTAGCGAAGTATTTAAAATAAAGGCATTTGAAATACATATTGAATTACTTTTATGGCATTTCAATCATTATTTAAATACTGATAAGTAACAGTATTTAATACTTGTATTCAAACGTTTCAATTAAGGTATTTTATAGGAAATACTAAAAAATCTCTATTTATTTATTATACATTTTCATTACATGCCCTAACACAGGCTTTTGTAATTTGCTTATATTTGTTACACTTTACATTTTGACTTGAATATACGCACACTTTATCACGTTGTAAATAAACACAATGTATGTAAGATTAAAACTCATGTTCTCTTAAATTTATCTCGGCTCAACTTTCGTTTAGCCGAGATGAGTTATATAAAAGATAAAATAAGGGATGAAAATAAATTTACTAAGTAGAAAGCATGGGACTACATAAATTAAAAAAAAGGCTTTATATATAATAATCAATTAGACATAAATTAATCTCTATTATTGAGAATTAATTTTTAGTGTCTTTCCATAATTCTTACACCAACTTCTCCTTTAGGTACATTTAATTGGGTATGAGTTAATTTGTATTTACATTTAAATTGGATTATTCTTTCACTGTGTGGCGAAATAATTATTGTAGATTTTCTACAATAAAATAATTTTGTAACTAGACATTGTGTTTGTTTAAAAATAATTTAACTGAACAACAATCGTAAGTACTTATATAAATAATAAGAGGTTTACGACTATTTAGTTGTGATTAAAATTGGATTTTTAAAAACAGTTAAAGTTTCAACAATGTTGACAGAACATGGAAACAAGAAGATGGTCAATGGCGACACTAGCTAACTATTATTATTAGTTAATTCAAAATGATAAGTTGTGTTTTACAAAACTACAGACTGTTAAATAACAAATCGTTTGAAATATACAAATTTGGGCAAATCCTAAGGAAAATGAAGTAATAATGAGGAAGTAGGTACATAGGTACGTACAGATACTATTAAAAATACCAAGAATAAATAAGTTACCAAAAAAACAACACACATATAGTAATAAACAATATTTAGTCATAAGATTTGGATGAATGCATGACCTCCAGTAAAAGTTTTACCCAAATTATTAGTTTCTTACCTATGAAATGCAACGACTGCACAACACAACAATAGTTGACAGAAGAACGATAGATGACCGACGCCAACTTCAGGAGAGTCTTCTGTTATTTCTAAGCCCACTTAGTTTTATTGTTGATTGTCGATGACGATTGATGGAATTCTTTTGTTTCAGCGTTTACTTTTTACGATTCAGAAAACCGAGTCAATTTTATTTATTCCTCAGGTGTTTTTCAAGAAACCCCTGATTGGTTTTATATTAAAAACAATAATAAATAATCAAAATACTAATGAATAAAAAACTCTTTAGGACAATTTAAATTTTTTAAGGCCAAATTTTATAGTTTATTCGATTGATTGATTACCATATAGGTAAATATTACCTACTAATTACTGCGCACAAATATTGTTAACTAAACGTAATATTGTTTTAACTACTTGATTTAAATAAAATAAAATAAATTGTAATTTATATTAAAACGGGCAAACCGTATTGCACTGGACCAATCGTTCGATTGAGAATACATACTCCGTAGATACATGTAAGTATAACAGATCAGAGGTTTATAGATGAGGCACTCGTTTCGCGACACACTAGAGAGGAAAAGGCGGAGAATTTAAATTGGTTGTAATTTAGTTTTCAGTGTCAAGCTTTTCTCAAGTAACGAAATTAGAATTTAACATGTAACAATCTATTTTCCAAAAGAATATAATAAACCATAAAATATACTTTTAGTTGGTAGATTGTTACATGTTAAATTCCAAATTCATTAAAATAATGCAGAGGATTCATAATGATAAATATTGAATATGGCTAATAATATATTTTATTGTAGTAGAAAGTTCTCAATAAAAAAGTACATTACTAATTTCTTATTTAAGACTACTTTGCGTCCACAATAGTTGTCTACATCAGTGTCAAACAACTATATTAAATTATTGTGTTTATTTAAGTTTAAAAATACCAGAAATTCCGAAATATTCTTTCTAGAGGGTTGTGCGCCCCCTACGAAAATTTTGCATATTTAGTAGTTCTCTGTATCAGTGTGAAACAACTACATTCAATTTTTGTGTTGATAAATTTGAAAATAGCACATATTTTGAAATATTATTTTTATAAATTAAAAAAAATCTAAAGAGGGTTGTGCGTTCCTTACACAAATTTTACAAACTCAGTGGTTGTCTACATTACTGTGAGAAAACTATACATATATATAGTAATGCATAAATGTAATACAACACACTTTTTAAAAAGAATTATTAAAAAAAATTTTCAATTACACAACTTTGGTCTTAATATTACGACCTCATCAGTTTATAAACCAATATGAAGTGAGGTTTTTTGGATATTTTAGTCTTTTATTAATTTTTGCTAATTACACAAAAATATTTGAATAATGTTGTTTACTAATTTGTTTAAGTAAATATAAACAAATTTGCGTTACCTACGCTAATGTGAGAGCAAATTTAAATCTAGTAAAGAATTATTGAAACAAATGGAATAAACTGGCAAATGTTATATTATCAGCATGGACGATTATTAGACCTTGGAGGACAAAAGAGTCAAAGGCATATTAGAATGTACGTTTAAAATGATACATAAGAATATAACTCTTCTTTCATGTTAGAACACAGCAACGATACCTTTTTTCTGCAGAAACTCGTAATTACTTATTTTAATATACAATCTGTCACGTTCGATCATCATCCATTGTCGACAAATTAAACACAAAGTTTAAGTTACAAAACGTTTATTGTATAACCACAATGATCATTTCACCATACTGTGGCTTATTCAGGTGGAAGAAGTTGAATAAACATAAAATTAATACAATATCATTATATTATTTGAAATTGTAGACTCGCTTGGCACTTGGTGAAACATTTAAAAAAATAATAAAGTAAAAGAATTAAAACACTTGGCAAGTATCACAATGTTAATTTATTTCTCTGACGATCGTTTCGGTGTTAAAACCATTTTCAAAGAGTACACTTTTGTATTACGATCGTCAGAGAAATAAATTAACATTGTGAAACTTGCCAAGTGTTTTAATTCTTTTACTTTATATCATTATATACTAAAATTACGAATAAAATGGTAGGGGTAGAAGTGGGTATTACACGTTAGAAATATTTAAAAGCGGTGATCTATTTACATCTAATTGATCATTTATAATTAGGCCTAAACGATTTAATTTATTGATTTCTAAACACTATCAAAGAAAGATATGTAGTAATCAATGGTTTGTCGCAGTGGCCATTGGTTAATAATGGCCTCAAATCCATTGGCGTAACCAGAGAGTGCTTCCATAGTTACTACACTACTACTTCTGAAACAGTTGGTTAATACCTCGAAAATTAACAGAATTTTAAAGTAAAATGAAATGTTTCTGTGTTACTGAAACGGTAATATTTAAAGATTTGCCTGCATATAAGCAACGTGAGATTATCCCTGGTACGTTTAGTAAAAGTTTAACATTAACTAGACGACTTTTCGGTCCAGGTTTTCCATGTTTGAGTTGAGTTTTGAACTTTGAACTCAAAAATGTACTTAATCCATTTATCTTAATCAATTCGATTTAATATCTGCTGGGTTAAAACGGTATTACAGAATGCAGAAACTACCAAAAAGTTCACTTATAAACTCTTGTTAAACCCACAATGAAAACTAAATAGATTTATACAGGTAATACAATGGAAATTGTCTTTAAATTAAAAACGATAAAATCTATTGTAATTGTTATTCAAATAAGTTTTTAAAAATTGAAAAAACAGTTATTCAAAATTTTAAATGGATGCATACGATAATTGTCATTTATTTGAAAACTGTTATAAACAAGAATAATATAAAATGAAATACTAATAACATTTCAGCTCATTATATACTCTACAGTATTGTACTATTATTTCGACTGTCTCTATCAACAGTATATTAAAAAAAAAACAGACTTATAAAAGTTAATTCTAAATTGTCAGTACTTGTGTTGTAAATTTAACAACAAACCACACAAATGACACCTAATATTATATATAATAAATTTTACTTTGATTAGAAATGAAGTCTTTGTTTGCCGCTATCGTTTTTCTCTGATATTTGTTTTAAATCTAATTGTTTATAAACAAGTGAATTGTCTACCATTAGTAGTAAGTGTTTTGTTTTATTTGAATAAAGTATTTTCTAAATTTTCTTTTGTGACGAACTGTAAGTATTAAATATGAAATGGAAATTCTAATGAAAGTATAGATGTAACTGAACATAATTTTTTGCTTGATAAAGGCACAAAATGATACCGATGGGCCGTACCGGATACAAAAAAAATAAGACTATAAATACGAATGATGCGAACTTTTCTTCAGTTTATCGTGACTATGCTTTCGGGAAAGAGTATGAGTCGCGACGCGTCGCGCTACCGTGGCTCGCTTTACGTGCTTTAGGTGCATGTTTATCCGTTCTTAAAGTTTTTCAACTTGTGCTGTAGTGGTTTCTAAATTTTCGGGGGTGTTTCATTAAGAGGATTAAGGCAACACCAAAGTGGCGGTAATGGTAAGTAATTGTTATTTTTTTTTTATTTGCTTAACTTATTGTTTAATATTTCAATTGTCTTTTTTCTTTGTGATAATTGTCCAGTCTTTATAATAATTTGTAAATTATTAAAAACCATTCAGTGACTGAAAACATTCTGATTTTTCGAAATTAACTTTTGTGATTGATGTTGTTGGTTTGGTTGATTGATATTTGAAAAAGTTTATATTTCTAGTTTTCTTTTTAATAATTTTGTGAATTTTGATAGTTTGGAAATGATCAAATTTCTTACAATAATTTTAAACGTTTTAGTTAACATTATTAACTTTTCATTCATGAATTTTAGCTTTTTAGAAATAAATTCGCCGCTTCACACTTGATGAAATTAATTAAGGCTTTTTCAATAATTAATTTTATGATTGATATTATTGCTCTAGTTTGGTTGATCACAATGGTGAATCATGAAGTTAGGGAAAGATTGTAGTACATTTGTTAAAATTATACAAAATTTATTGTTCTTTTTTATTACAATTGGTTTATTTGTTAATTAAATTATTTAAAATTTTGGTACGTCGACGTGTTTTCTAAGAAGAGCTTCAACTCCAAGATGTGATGGTGATGAATTAATTTCCAGAAAGTATACTGTTTAGAGTAAGGTGTTCTCTGTTACTGTTTTCATTTTTTAATATGTGACATGGCATCCTGAATCTGTCAGGTTGTCTGTCTTGTTGTGATTACAGATCCGCAATTATCTTCGACGGATTTCCCCTGAAGAAGCAATGGGCTCCAAGATGTGATGCGTCAGCTTCCAGAAAGTATAGTATTTAGAATAAGGTGTTCCCTGTTAACGCTTTCATTTTTTAATATGTGACATGGCATCCTGAATCTGTCAGGTTGTCTGTCTTGTTGTGATTACAGATCCGCACTTTCTTCGACGGATTTCATTTGAAGAAGCAATGGGCTCCAAGATGTGATGCGTCAACTTCCAGAAAGTAAGGTATTTAGAATATGGTGTTCTCTGTTACTGTTTTCATTTTTTAATATGTGACATGGCATCCTGAATCTATCAGGTTGTCTGTCTTGTTGTGATTACAGATCCGCATTTTCTTCGACGGATTTCCCCTGAAGAAGCAATGGGCTCCAAGATGTGATGCGTCAGCTTCCAGAAAGTATAGTATTTAGAATAAGGTGTTCCCTGTTACCGCTTTCATTATTTAATATGTGACATGGCATCCTGAATCTGTCAGGTTGTCTGTCTTGTTGTGATTACAGATCCGCAATTATCTTCGACGGATTTCCCCTGAAGAAGCAATGGGCTCCAAGATGTGATGCGTCAGCTTCCAGAAAGTATAGTATTTAGAATAAGGTGTTCCCTGTTAACGCTTTCATTTTTTAATATGTGACATGGCATCCTGAATCTGTCAGGTTGTCTGTCTTGTTGTGATTACAGATCCGCACTTTCTTCGACGGATTTCATTGGAAGAAGCAATGGGCTCCAAGATGTGATGCGTCAGCTTCCAGAAAGTATAGTATTTAGAATAAGGTGTTCTCTGTTACTGTTTTCATTTTTTAATATGTGACATGGCATCCTGAATCTATCAGGTTGTCTGTCTTGTTGTGATTACAGATCCGCATTTTCTTCGACGGATTTCCCCTGAAGAAGCAATGGGCTCCAAGATGTGATGCGTCAGCTTCCAGAAAGTATAGTATTTAGAATAAGGTGTTCCCTGTTAACACTTTCATTTTTTAATATGTGACATGGCATCCTGAATCTATCAGGTTGTCTGTCTTGTTGTGATTACAGATCCGCATTTTCTTCGACGGATTTCCCCTGAAGAAGCAATGGGCTCCAAGATGTGATGCGTCAGCTTCCAGAAAGTATAGTATATAGAATAAGGTGTTCCCTGTTAACGCTTTCATTTTTTAATATGTGACATGGCATCCTGAATCTGTCAGGTTGTCTGTCTTGTTGTGATTACAGATCCGCACTTTCTTCGACGGATTTCATTTGAAGAAGCAATGGGCTCCAAGATGTGATGCGTCAACTTCCAGAAAGTAAGGTATTTAGAATATGGTGTTCTCTGTTACTGTTTTCATTTTTTAATATGTGACATGGCATCCTGAATCTATCAGGTTGTCTGTCTTGTTGTGATTACAGATCCGCATTTTCTTCGACGGATTTCCCCTGAAGAAGCAATGGGCTCCAAGATGTGATGCGTCAGCTTCCAGAAAGTATAGTATTTAGAATAAGGTGTTCCCTGTTACCGCTTTCATTATTTAATATGTGACATGGCATCCTGAATCTGTCAGGTTGTCTGTCTTGTTGTGATTACAGATCCGCAATTATCTTCGACGGATTTCCCCTGAAGAAGCAATGGGCTCCAAGATGTGATGCGTCAGCTTCCAGAAAGTATAGTATTTAGAATAAGGTGTTCCCTGTTAACGCTTTCATTTTTTAATATGTGACATGGCATCCTGAATCTGTCAGGTTGTCTGTCTTGTTGTGATTACAGATCCGCACTTTCTTCGACGGATTTCATTGGAAGAAGCAATGGGCTCCAAGATGTGATGCGTCAGCTTCCAGAAAGTATAGTATTTAGAATAAGGTGTTCTCTGTTACTGTTTTCATTTTTTAATATGTGACATGGCATCCTGAATCTATCAGGTTGTCTGTCTTGTTGTGATTACAGATCCGCATTTTCTTCGACGGATTTCCCCTGAAGAAGCAATGGGCTCCAAGATGTGATGCGTCAGCTTCCAGAAAGTATAGTATTTAGAATAAGGTGTTCTCTGTTACTGTTTTCATTTTTTAATATGTGACATGGCATCCTGAATCTATCAGGTTGTCTGTCTTGTTGTGATTACAGATCCGCATTTTCTTCGACGGATTTCCCCTGAAGAAGCAATGGGCTCCAAGATGTGATGCGTCAGCTTCCAGAAAGTATAGTATTTAGAATAAGGTGTTCCCTGTTACCGCTTTCATTTTTTAATATGTGACATGGCATCCTGAATCTGTCAGGTTGTCTGTCTTATTGTGATTACAGATCCGCACTTTCTTCGACGGATTTCTTTCGAAGAAGCAATGAGCTCCAAGATGTGATGCGTCAGATTCCAGAAAGTATAGTATTTAGAATAAGGTGTTCCCTGTTAACACTTTCATTTTTTAATATGTGACATGGCATCCTGAATCTGTCAGGTTGTCTGTCTTGTTGTGATTACAGATCCGCACTTTCTTCGACGGATTTCTTTCGAAGAAGCAATGGGCTCCAAGATGTGATGCGTCAGCTTCCAGAAAGTATAGTATTTAGAATAAGGTGTTCCCTGTTACCGCTTTCATTTTTTAATATGTGACATGGCATCCTGAATCTGTCAGGTTGTCTGTCTTGTTGTGATTACAGATCCGCACTTTCTTCGACGGATTTCTTTCGAAGAAGCAATGGGCTCCAAGATGTGATGCGTCAGCTTCCAGAAAGTATAGTATTTAGAATAAGGTGTTCCCTGTTACCGCTTTCATTTTTTAATATGTGACATGGCATCCTGAATCTGTCAGGTTGTCTGTCTTGTTGTGATTACAGATCCGCACTTTCTTCGACGGATTTCTTTCGAAGAAGCAATGGGCTCCAAGATGTGATGCGTCAGCTTCCAGAAAGTATAGTATTTAGAATAAGGTGTTCCCTGTTACCGCTTTCATTTTTTAATATGTGACATGGCATCCTGAATCTGTCAGGTTGTCTGTCTTGTTGTGATTACAGATCCGCATTTTCTTCGACGGATTTCTTTCGAAGAAGCAATGGGCTCCAAGATGTGATGCGTCAGCTTCCAGAAAGTATAGTATTTAGAATAAGGTGTTCCCTGTTAACGCTTTCATTTTTTAATATGTGACATGGCATCCTGAATCTGTCAGGTTGTCTGTCTTGTTGTGATTACAGATCCGCAATTATCTTCGACGGATTTCCCCTGAAGAAGTAATGGACTCCAAGATGTGATGCGTCAGCTTCCAGAAAGTATAGTATTTAGAATAAGGTGTTCCCTGTTAACGCTTTCATTTTTTAATATGTGACATGGCATCCTGAATCTGTCAGGTTGTCTGTCTTGTTGTGATTACAGATCCGCACTTTCTTCGACGGATTTCATTTGAAGAAGCAATGGGCTCCAAGATGTGATGTGTCAACTTCCAGAAAGTAAGGTATTTAGAATAAGGTGTTCTCTGTTACTGTTTTCATTTTTTAATATGTGACATGGCATCCTGAATCTATCAGGTTGTCTGTCTTGTTGTGATTACAGATCCGCATTTTCTTCGACGGATTTCCCCTGAAGAAGCAATGGGCTCCAAGATGTGATGCGTCAGCTTCCAGAAAGTATAGTATTTAGAATAAGTTGTTCCCTGTTACCGCTTTCATTTTTTAATATGTGACATGGCATCCTGAATCTGTCAGGTTGTCTGTCTTGTTGTGATTACAGATCCGCAATTATCTTCAACGGATTTCCCCTGAAGAAGCAATGGGCTCCAAGATGTGATGCGTCAGCTTCCAGAAAGTATAGTATTTAGAATAAGGTGTTCCCTGTTACCGCTTTCATTTTTTAATATGTGACATGGTATCCTGAATCTGTCAGGTTGTCTGTCTTGTTGTGATTACAGATCCGCAATTATCTTCGACGGATTTCCCCTGATGAAGTAATGGGCTCCAAGATGTGATGCGTCAGCTTCCAGAAAGTATAGTATTTAGAATAAGTTGTTCCCTGTTACCGCTTTCATTTTTTAATATGTGACATGGCATCCTGAATCTGTCAGGTTGTCTGTCTTGTTGTGATTACAGATCCGCAATTATCTTCAACGGATTTCCCCTGAAGAAGCAATGGGCTCCAAGATGTGATGCGTCAGCTTCCAGAATGTATAGTATTTAGAATAAGGTGTTCCCTGTTAACGCTTTCATTTTTTAATATGTGACATGGCATCCTGAATCTGTCAGGTTGTCTGTCTTGTTGTGATTACAGATCCGCAATTATCTTCGACGGATTTCCCCTGAAGAAGTAATGGACTCCAAGATGTGATGCGTCAGCTTCCAGAAAGTATAGTATTTAGAATAAGGTGTTCTCTGTTACTGTTTTCATTTTTTAATATGTGACATGGCATCCTGAATCTGTCAGGTTGTCTGTCTTGTTGTGATTACAGATCCGCACTTTCTTCGACGGATTTCTTTCGAAGAAGCAATGAGCTCCAAGATGTGATGCGTCAGCTTCCAGAAAGTATAGTATTTAGAATAAGGTGTTCTCTGTTACTGTTTTCATTTTTTAATATGTGACATGGCATCCTGAATCTGTCAGGTTGTCTGTCTTGTTGTGATTACAGATCCGCACTTTCTTCGACGGATTTCTTTCGAAGAAGCAATGAGCTCCAAGATGTGATGCGTCAGCTTCCAGAAAGTATAGTATTTAGAATAAGGTGTTCCCTGTTACCGCTTTCATTTTTTAATATGTGACATGGCATCCTGAATCTGTCAGGTTGTCTGTCTTGTTGTGATTACAGATCCGCACTTTCTTCGACGGATTTCTTTCGAAGAAGCAATGAGCTCCAAGATGTGATGCGTCAGCTTCCAGAAAGTATAGTATTTAGAATAAGGTGTTCTCTGTTACTGTTTTCATTTTTTAATATGTGACATGGCATCCTGAATCTGTCAGGTTGTCTGTCTTGTTGTGATTACAGATCCGCAATTATCTTCGACGGATTTCTTTCGAAGAAGCAATGAGCTCCAAGATGTGATGCGTCAGCTTCCAGAAAGTATAGTATTTAGAATAAGGTGTTCCCTGTTACCGCTTTCATTTTTTAATATGTGACATGGCATCCTGAATCTGTCAGGTTGTCTGTCTTGTTGTGATTACAGATCCGCACTTTCTTCGACGGATTTCTTTCGAAGAAGCAATGAGCTCCAAGATGTGATGCGTCAGCTTCCAGAAAGTATAGTATTTAGAATAAGGTGTTCCCTGTTACCGCTTTCATTTTTTAATATGTGACATGGCATCCTGAATCTGTCAGGTTGTCTGTCTTGTTGTGATTACAGATCCGCACTTTCTTCGACGGATTTCTTTCGAAGAAGCAATGAGCTCCAAGATGTGATGCGTCAGCTTCCAGAAAGTATAGTATTTAGAATAAGGTGTTCTCTGTTACTGTTTTCATTTTTTAATATGTGACATGGCATCCTGAATCTGTCAGGTTGTCTGTCTTGTTGTGATTACAGATCCGCAATTATCTTCGACGGATTTCCCCTGAAGAAGTAATGGGCTCCAAGATGTGATGCGTCAGCTTCCAGAAAGTATAGTATTTAGAATAAGGTGTTCTCTGTTACCGCTTTCATTTTTTAATATGTGACATGGCATCCTGAATCTATCAGGTTGTCTGTCTTGTTGTGATTACAGATCCGCATTTTCTTCGACGGATTTCCCCTGAAGAAGCAATGGGCTCCAAGATGTGATGCGTCAGCTTCCAGAAAGTATAGTATTTAGAATAAGGTGTTCTCTGTTACTGTTTTCATTTTTTAATATGTGACATGGCATCCTGAATCTGTCAGGTTGTCTGTCTTGTTGTGATTACAGATCCGCACTTTCTTCGACGGATTTCTTTCGAAGAAGCAATGAGCTCCAAGATGTGATGCGTCAGCTTCCAGAAAGTATAGTATTTAGAATAAGGTGTTCCCTGTTACCGCTTTCATTTTTTAATATGTGACATGGCATCCTGAATCTATCAGGTTGTCTGTCTTGTTGTGATTACAGATCCGCATTTTCTTCGACGGATTTCCCCTGAAGAAGTAATGGGCTCCAAGATGTGATGCGTCAGCTTCCAGAAAGTATAGTATTTAGAATAAGGTGTTCCCTGTTACCGCTTTCATTTAAATATGTGACATGGCATCCTGAATCTATCAGGTTGTCTGTCTTGTTGTGATTACAGATCCGCATTTTCTTCGACGGATTTCCCCTGAAGAAGCAATGGGCTCCAAGATGTGATGCGTCAGCTTCCAGAAAGTATAGTATTTAGAATAAGGTGTTCCCTGTTACCGCTTTCATTTTTTAATATGTGACATGGTATCCTGAATCTGTCAGGTTGTCTGTCTTGTTGTGATTACAGATCCGCAATTATCTTCGACGGATTTCTCCTGAAGAAGTAATGGACTCCAAGATGTGATGCGTCAGCTTCCAGAAAGTATAGTATTTAGAATAAGGTGTTCCCTGTTACCGCTTTCATTTTTTAATATGTGACATGGCATCCTGAATCTGTCAGGTTGTCTGTCTTGTTGTGATTACAGATCCGCACTTTCTTCGACGGATTTCTTTCGAAGAAGCAATGAGCTCCAAGATGTGATGCGTCAGCTTCCAGAAAGTATAGTATTTAGAATAAGGTGTTCTCTGTTACTGTTTTCATTTTTTAATATGTGACATGGCATCCTGAATCTGTCAGGTTGTCTGTCTTGTTGTGATTACAGATCCGCAATTATCTTCGACGGATTTCCCCTGAAGAAGTAATGGGCTCCAAGATGTGATGCGTCAGCTTCCAGAAAGTATAGTATTTAGAATAAGGTGTTCCCTGTTACCGCTTTCATTTTTTAATATGTGACATGGCATCCTGAATCTGTCAGGTTGTCTGTCTTGTTGTGATTACAGATCCGCAATTATCTTCGACGGATTTCCCCTGAAGAAGTAATGGGCTCCAAGATGTGATGCGTCAGCTTCCAGAAAGTATAGTATTTAGAATAAGGTGTTCTCTGTTACCGCTTTCATTTTTTAATATGTGACATGGCATCCTGAATCTATCAGGTTGTCTGTCTTGTTGTGATTACAGATCCGCATTTTCTTCGACGGATTTCCCCTGAAGAAGCAATGGGCTCCAAGATGTGATGCGTCAGCTTCCAGAAAGTATAGTATTTAGAATAAGGTGTTCTCTGTTACTGTTTTCATTTTTTAATATGTGACATGGCATCCTGAATCTGTCAGGTTGTCTGTCTTGTTGTGATTACAGATCCGCACTTTCTTCGACGGATTTCTTTCGAAGAAGCAATGAGCTCCAAGATGTGATGCGTCAGCTTCCAGAAAGTATAGTATTTAGAATAAGGTGTTCTCTGTTACTGTTTTCATTTTTTAATATGTGACATGGCATCCTGAATCTGTCAGGTTGTCTGTCTTGTTGTGATTACAGATCCGCAATTATCTTCGACGGATTTCCCCTGAAGAAGTAATGGGCTCCAAGATGTGATCCGTCAGCTTCCAGAAAGTATAGTATTTAGAATAAGGTGTTCCCTGTTACCGCTTTCATTTTTTAATATGTGACATGGTATCCTGAATCTGTCAGGTTGTCTGTCTTGTTGTGATTACAGATCCGCAATTATCTTCGACGGATTTCTCCTGAAGAAGCAATGAGCTCCAAGATGTGATGCGTCAGCTTCCAGAAAGTATAGTATTTAGAATAAGGTGTTCCCTGTTACCGCTTTCATTTTTTAATATGTGACATGGCATCCTGAATCTGTCAGGTTGTCTGTCTTGTTGTGATTACAGATCCGCACTTTCTTCGACGGATTTCTTTCGAAGAAGCAATGAGCTCCAAGATGTGATGCGTCAGCTTCCAGAAAGTATAGTATTTAGAATAAGGTGTTCCCTGTTACCGCTTTCATTTTTTAATATGTGACATGGCATCCTGAATCTGTCAGGTTGTCTGTCTTGTTGTGATTACAGATCCGCACTTTCTTCGACGGATTTCTTTCGAAGAAGCAATGAGCTCCAAGATGTGATGCGTCAGCTTCCAGAAAGTATAGTATTTAGAATAAGGTGTTCTCTGTTACTGTTTTCATTTTTTAATATGTGACATGGCATCCTGAATCTGTCAGGTTGTCTGTCTTGTTGTGATTACAGATCCGCAATTATCTTCGACGGATTTCCCCTGAAGAAGTAATGGGCTCCAAGATGTGATGCGTCAGCTTCCAGAAAGTATAGTATTTAGAATAAGGTGTTCCCTGTTACCGCTTTCATTTTTTAATATGTGACATGGCATCCTGAATCTGTCAGGTTGTCTGTCTTGTTGTGATTACAGATCCGCACTTTCTTCGACGGATTTCTTTCGAAGAAGCAATGAGCTCCAAGATGTGATGCGTCAGCTTCCAGAAAGTATAGTATTTAGAATAAGGTGTTCTCTGTTACTGTTTTCATTTTTTAATATGTGACATGGCATCCTGAATCTGTCAGGTTGTCTGTCTTGTTGTGATTACAGATCCGCAATTATCTTCGACGGATTTCCCCTGAAGAAGTAATGGGCTCCAAGATGTGATGCGTCAGCTTCCAGAAAGTATAGTATTTAGAATAAGGTGTTCCCTGTTACCGCTTTCATTTTTTAATATGTGACATGGCATCCTGAATCTGTCAGGTTGTCTGTCTTGTTGTGATTACAGATCCGCACTTTCTTCGACGGATTTCTTTCGAAGAAGCAATGGGCTCCAAGATGTGATGCGTCAGCTTCCAGAAAGTATAGTATTTAGAATAAGGTGTTCTCTGTTACTGTTTTCATTTTTTAATATGTGACATGGCATCCTGAATCTATCAGGTTGTCTGTCTTGTTGTGATTACAGATCCGCATTTTCTTCGACGGATTTCCCCTGAAGAAGCAATGGGCTCCAAGATGTGATGCGTCAGCTTCCAGAAAGTATAGTATTTAGAATAAGGTGTTCCCTGTTACCGCTTTCATTATTTAATATGTGACATGGCATCCTGAATCTGTCAGGTTGTCTGTCTTGTTGTGATTACAGATCCGCAATTATCTTCAACGGATTTCCCCTGAAGAAGCAATGGGCTCCAAGATGTGATGCGTCAGCTTCCAGAAAGTATAGTATTTAGAATAAGGTGTTCCCTGTTACCGCTTTCATTTTTTAATATGTGACATGGTATCCTGAATCTGTCAGGTTGTCTGTCTTGTTGTGATTACAGATCCGCAATTATCTTCGACGGATTTCTCCTGAAGAAGTAATGGACTCCAAGATGTGATGCGTCAGCTTCCAGAAAGTATAGTATTTAGAATAAGGTGTTCCCTGTTACCGCTTTCATTTTTTAATATGTGACATGGCATCCTGAATCTGTCAGGTTGTCTGTCTTGTTGTGATTACAGATCCGCACTTTCTTCGACGGATTTCTTTCGAAGAAGCAATGAGCTCCAAGATGTGATGCGTCAGCTTCCAGAAAGTATAGTATTTAGAATAAGGTGTTCTCTGTTACTGTTTTCATTTTTTAATATGTGACATGGCATCCTGAATCTGTCAGGTTGTCTGTCTTGTTGTGATTACAGATCCGCAATTATCTTCGACGGATTTCCCCTGAAGAAGTAATGGGCTCCAAGATGTGATGCGTCAGCTTCCAGAAAGTATAGTATTTAGAATAAGGTGTTCCCTGTTAACGCTTTCATTTTTTAATATGTGACATGGCATCCTGAATCTGTCAGGTTGTCTGTCTTGTTGTGATTACAGATCCGCAATTATCTTCGACGGATTTCCCCTGAAGAAGTAATGGGCTCCAAGATGTGATGCGTCAGCTTCCAGAAAGTATAGTATTTAGAATAAGGTGTTCCCTGTTACCGCTTTCATTTTTTAATATGTGACATGGCATCCTGAATCTGTCAGGTTGTCTGTCTTGTTGTGATTACAGATCCGCACTTTCTTCGACGGATTTCTTTCGAAGAAGCAATGGGCTCCAAGATGTGGTGCATCAATTTCCAGAAAGTATAGTATTTAGAATAAGGTGTTCTCTGTTACTGTTTTCATTTTTTAATATGTGACATGCCATCTTGAATCTACAGGTTGTCTGTCTTGTGATGATCACAGATTCGCAATTATCTTCGCAGGATGTCTTTTGAGGAACCAATGGAGGTACGTCGACGTGTTTTCTAAGAGCTTCATCTCCAAGATGTGATGAATTAATTTCCAGAAAGTATACTGTTTAGAGTAAGGTGTTCTCTGTTACTGTTTTCATTTTTTAATATGTGACATGGCATCTTGAATCTACAGGTTGTCTGTCTTGTGGTGATCACAGATTCGCAGTTATCTTCGCAGAATGTCTTTTGAGGAACCAATGGAGTTACGTCGACGTGTATTCCAAAAAGAGCCTCAACTCCAAGATGTGAAACATCAATTTCCAAAAAGTACAGTATTTACATTAAGTACCAATGGATTCCAAGATTTAACTTCACGGATTTCTTTCGAAGAAGCGATGGGCTCTAAGATGTGAAACAGCAGTTTCCGGAATGTATCGTTTTTATTTTCTGGTAGGTCATAACATGATGTAATGTGTTAACTTGTTAATGTAGCAGCCTGTGTTAAGGTTTTGAGTTCTTATGATTACAGGTCTTCTACAATTCTTCTTGTTAATTTGTTTGACGGGATGCAAATCGGAACGTTCACGAATTGTTTGGTATTTGTATTACATCGTCGCACGGTATGATGTTTTATAATTTTGTGCAATTTTTAAAATTTTATATATGATTTGGAAATTACCTAGCTCCTCTTGGAATATTATTTAATTTCGTTAAGTAAACTGAACCGTTTCAATGTTTTAAGCTTTCTTGGAATATCCTTCCATCGGTCATCACTTTCATTTTACGTTCATATTATATATTATAGTGGCGATCGAATGCAAGTTCACAAAAAAATATAAGTTACTTTGACAAATTGATTAAGGCTTTCGCGGCCAGTTGATGAATTGGTGTTGTCCTTCTTCGGGTGTACTAACGTCCTAACGTTTCGCTAGCGCGAGTGGCGAGCTTCTTCAGAGGTCTATCCATTTTTTCTGTTGGTCGTAGTCTACGCTAGCGAAACGTTAGGAAGCAATTCCAACCGACGACGGCCTGTACACCCGAAGAAGGACAACACCAATTCATAAGTTACTTTATTACTACGGTTCGAAAGGCTAAATATTCTTATTATGGGTTGTGATGACGTAATTTTATGTGGTAGCTGTTGATGTTGTAATGTAGATCAATGTAGGTCGCTTATCTGCGTAGATGTAGTATAGATAAAAAGAACTTTTAGCCTTTGAGGAACGAATGTAGGTACGTTGACGTGTTTTCCAAGAAGAGCTTCAACTCCAAGATGTCATGCATCAACTTCCAGAAAGTATAGTATTTAGAATAAGGTGTTCCCTGTTACTGTTTTCCTTTTTAATATGTGACATGGCATCCTGAATCTGTCAGGTTGTCTGTCTTGTTGTGATTACAGATCCGCACATTCTTCGACGGATATCATTCGAAGAAGCAATGGGCTCCAAGATATGATGCGTCAACTTCCAGAAAGTAAGGTATTTAGAATAAGGTGTCCTCTGTTACTGTTTTCATTTTTTAATATGTGACATGGCATCCTGAATCTGTCAGGTTGTCTGTCTTGTTGTGATTACAGATCCGCACTTTCTTCGACGGATTTCCTTCGAAGAAGGAATGAGCTCCAAGATATGATGCGTCAACTTCCAGAAAGTATAATATTTAGAATGAGGTGTTACCTGTTACTGTTTTCATTTTTTAATATGTGACATGGCATCCTGAATCTGTCAGGTTGTCTGTCTTGTTGTGATTACAGATCCGCACATTCTTCGACGGATTTCATTTGAAGAAGCAATGGGCTCCAAGATGTGATGCGTCAACTTCCAGAAAGTAAGGTATTTAGAATAAGGTGTTCTCTGTTACTGTTTTCATTTTTTAATATGTGACATGGGATCCTGAATCTATCAGGTTGTCTGTCTTGTTGTGATTACAGATCCGCATTTTCTTCGACGGATGTCTTTTGAGGAACCAAATGGAGGTACGTCGACGTGTTTTCCAAAAAGAGCCTCAACTCCAAAATGTGAAACATCAATTTCCAAAAAGTACAGTATTTACATTAAGTACCAATGGATTCCAAGATTTAACTTCACGGATTTCTTTCGAAGAAGCGATGGGCTCTAAGATGTGAAACAGCAGTTTCCGGAATGTATCGTTTTTATTTTCTGGTAGGTCATAACATGATGTAATGTGTTAACTTGTTAATGTAGCAGCCTGTGTTAAGGTTTTGAGTTCTTATGATTACAGGTCTTCTACAATTTTTCCTGTTGATTTGTTTGACGGGATTCAAATCGGAACGTTCACGGATTGTTTGGTTTTCTATTACATTGTCGCACGGTACGATGTTTTATAATTTTGTACAATTTTTAAATTTTTATTAATTCTGCAATAATTGATTCAACTCCTTTCACACTGTAGATATATTATTTCATATATAAAAACTATGTACCTATATGTAGCCAATATTGCTAATTTACCTATATTGTGGTTATTGCAAATATAATAAACACATTGCAGACAAAATAAATATACTATATGAACCTAGCTACTCAGATCTTTATTAAACTGCACTTGTTTACATAACCTGTTTTACTTACTTTTCTAATTTTATTTGTTTTTCAAATTACGATTCCCCCCTTTTTCTTCTAATGGCAATAAATAATGCATTTCTTCAAATATTTTAACAACTTTCATTCATAAATACAAAAACTATAAGTATGTAGATTTATATTACAGTTGTATTACCGTTTCTTTTTTATTGTATCGTTTTTTTACATACCTTTTCCTTATCCATATTCTTCATTTTTTCTTTTGAATAAAGTCTAAACACCTTGTCACATATTTCACTGATTTAACGATAATGATAAAAACGAGTAATTATACATTTTGCTTAATTACCGGCATCAACTAATGTACAACCTGTAAGAGGGTTTCCCGGCGACATTATAAATATATATTGTAATATCATTATATATATGTTGTATTTACAAATTACAACAACATTAAAAGCAGTAGCAAACCATCAACAGCACAAATCGTCATGAGAAATTTTATTTCTAAAATGTTTCCTACTTAATAGAAACCCTCACTACGTACATCTTGCAAAAAAAATTAAAGATAAAATACTTCTTCTCTTATGTAACCCATATCACGTAGTACTACAGCGCTATCTCTGGACTGGTGTATCACCTATTTCACAATTGACAGAGTGAACACACCCTGGGTATATCACAAATCCATAGATTAAGTGTTTATCTCACCTACAATTAACCTATAACTCATTATATTTATTTACAATAATTCGTCAAGAGATAGTTAACAAAATCGAAAGAACAGTTTACTTGTGCCTGCAAATCGATTATATCATTTTATAAATTTCCTGCAGGTCCTATTGATTGTTTAAATTTTATAGAGGGAAGCAAACAGAAACGTTAAAATGTCGTATATGTTAACTCATTTACACAATGGATGGCAAGTAGACCAAGCAATACTGTCTGAAGAAGATCGTGTTGTTGTAAGTGAAATTATCATACATAAATATCCTAAAACTAACAACTGTTTCAAATAGGTCATACGATTTGGTCATGATTGGGATCCACAATGTATGAGAATGGATGAAGTACTCTACAATATAGCAGAAAAAGTAAAAAACTTTGCTGTCATATATCTTGTGGATATTACAGAAGTTCCAGATTTTAACAAAATGTATGAACTTTATGATCCATGTACGGTAATGTTTTTCTTCAGAAACAAACACATAATGATTGATTTGGGTACTGGCAATAACAATAAAATTAATTGGCCATTAGAAGACAAACAAGAAATGATTGATATTATTGAAACTGTTTATAGAGGTGCTAGAAAAGGCAGAGGTCTTGTGGTTTCACCTAAAGATTATTCCACTAAGTATAGATATTAAACAATCTTTTTAGTAGTTAAATCTAATAAATCAATTTAAAAGACTTTTTTTTCTACATGACAATCGGTATCTCAATAATTTTATGTTGTAACAACTGTATATATAATTTAGTGATGTGTGTATTCTAAGGATAATAAACCTAAACCCTAATTTTTCATATTATTTGAAATATTAATTTACCAATTAAAAGTACAAGGTTTTCGAATATTTTGGCTAAAAAGATCACAATTAATTTTTCAAATTCACTGTGCTTGAATAAATGTTTTTAAAACAATTTCGAAAAATCAAAGCCAAAATTAAGTAAAAATATATATATTTACATTAGTCTAAAAACAATGTACTGGCCAAGAAACCCTACCTTGATTAAAATATGTAAGTAAGGGCGAAACTTCGGTTGTTATTTATTAAACTAGTTTTGGTGCATATTTAATGAAACTTGGTAAATAATAACAATAATATGAAAAGTTTCAACAATGTATTTAAAGAAAAACTCTTACAATTGTTTCGGCGAGATCGTTATTATCAAAGATTATCCCCACTGAGGATGTCAGCCGCAGTTGCTGACGAAACGTCTGCACGAAACCGTTCAAATCGACCACCGCCTACAAGCCCGAACCATCATTCTACTATGAATTCCGGCCGTGAAAGCTTATGTTCTTATATTAAACAAAGTTTGTTTACCTACTCTTTGATAATGACGGTCTCGTCGAAACAATTGTAAAAGTTTTTCTTTAAATACATTCTTGAAACTTTTCATATTATTTTTATTATTCGGTTGTTAGTTTTTTAAGAATAAACACCTTTTTTACACCATTTTGCCTTTGATTTTTTGAATTCAATACTAACTATTAAGGGAAATTTTACTGCATTTAAATATACCTTCTCTTGTTTTCTTAGCATTAATCATAATTTAAAAAAGGGAACATCGGAAATAGAAACCGTAAATGAGCAAACTGTCCCATGCTACAAAAATATATAATCTTAATAAAATCCTTAAACATCAAGTGATATTTTGGGAAACTGAATGTAAAGAATTGGCTTGGATTTAGTATAGTTTTGAGTAGACCGCTCCACGGGTTTTGTTGCCAAGGCGAATGATATTATGAAAGAACGTACAGAGTAGCATCGGGTCTCACGACATGATTTTTAGTAAGAGCTTTTTATGTATGCTGGATTTTCAATAATTACAATTACACGAGAGGTATAGCTTCAAGTATAGTTTACCCATACTTATAACTACGGCCTTTATTTCGAATGGTTATCAAAATACAAGCCATTGTAACTTTTTGTGTAGTCTATTTTTTTTTACAAAAGTAAATGAAATTATTATCCCACTATTGTTTGGTTAATAACAGTACTTGATAATATTGAACATTTTGCTAAATAAACATTATAAATCAAAACAAATTAGATCCAAACCAATGAATTTAACGTAACACGAACAAAACTATATAGTAGATACTTGTTTATTGCTTATTTAAACAATAGTAGTAATTGTACTATTAATACATGATAATCTTGGAAGTGTTGCGATTATGCCTTGCCTTTTATGTACAATTAATTTATCTCAAGACTACATATACATAATTTACACTGCGTTTTGCAGTCTCGACATATGACTCGAAGTACTTCTACACCACGTCCACTTTAAATGAACTGTTAATATTTTTTTTACTCTATAAAAAATAATACAATACTTTTTATAATACCTAATGTACATCCTTTGTAAAATATCTTTTCGCATTTTCTTTTATTTTTTTTTTAACATAAATAATTGAGCAAGAGCTCCTTAAAATGTATATATACTTCTGAAAAACTTCAACAAAAAACCAACAGTTGACGCTCTTATCACTGAGATACGGCTTCCACGTAATTTGCTGGATACAATCCGACCCTGCCGTCTTTACGACCCTTGCACCATCCTTGCTCATCCTCATCCTCTAGTTTTTCGAAAATGTCACCTGTAACAACAGTATAATTATAATTTATTTTTGATCAATAAAATTTAGATGAAACACACATTGTAGGACGATCAAATTCTGGACTTTGTCTTACCAAATGCGTATTGTTTGGAAAAATTAATATAATAACAATGTGTTTTTATTGACATTTAGCTAACGTTATTATTTATTTTATTTAATGTTTTTTTTTTACTTCTTCGAGGGCTACACATTATAGAAAAGAAACCCATTCCATACATAATGTCACATTTAAACTGATAAAATAGAATGGCATATAATGGATTTTAATATATTACATATTATATATTAATGAATATAATATATAACTAACACTTAACAGCTTACCACATGGGCGAGTAGTAAGGTGGGATTTTTTTCTTATTTATTTACCATTATTCCATATATATACACCATATGGTAAGCTGTTAAGTGTTATTTAAATTATGTCATAATAATTAGAGGGGCGAGTTTCTTTTCATTTATTCATACTGTTAGACCATCAATTTTTTAATTAAATGTCTCCTGATAATACGACATATCAAAATTAAATCATAGTATATTGTATATGAGATTCCTTTTTATTCCAAGATACACAATGCTTGTGATAAACAACACCATACACTAACTATATTACGACATACTCGGGCAATTTTGGTTTTTATCTTATTTAGAAGAGCTACCGGTTTATTCTATCACTTTAATACTAGCAATATAATAGAAATAAATATTTGTGGCAATTAAAATACCATAATATATCACTTAAGCGTAATTAAATTTCAGTGCAATATGTATTAAATAAAAATTAAGATATTGAATAAATTAAAGCTGTTAATTAAAAAGTACATCATTTAAAATTAAAATAGTTATATGAAAAAAACAAAAAACTAAAAATAATTTATTAATTTGATTATAAATAACAAAAAACGTAATGTGTATAAAAAATAACAAAAAATCCTACCAGTTTTGAAGCTGAGTTCATCATTTTCTGCACCTTCATAATCATATAAAGCCTTCACAGGAATGCCAGGTTCTCCAGTGTCCACTAACGCGTCACTATCATCCCATTCTTCTTCTTCGAATGGATTGGGTTCATTTTTGCTAGGCGTTCCATTCCTGAAAGAAAATATAATTAAACTATAAGTTATTTCTATTTTAGAAAATTAACTTACGTTATGGTTGAAGCTCTATTGGAATCGTTATCCGTTTTTTCAGGTGATTTTGGGATGACGGTTTTTTCTTGATGAGTGGTAGTTGTATTATTTTGAACAACTGTATTTTTTGTTTTAACTGATGATGATTTTGAAGTGCTTGTAGTTGAATTGTAGTCCTACATAAATTAAAAATCTAAATTTTACTAATTGTCACTAAAAAGAAACCGAACCTAAACTATAGCTAAAATAGAGATATTTCTATATTAATAAAACATTTCTAACTACTTACGTACTAAGTTAATATCAAAGTCATAATAATTTAGATGCCACTCAAATTAAAAAAGCAAAATTCTAATAAAATCATACAATACATGTTATGTTTTAAGAGACATGTTCCTTCTATGTATGTTCATATTTACTATATTATCTCTAAGATACAAAAGATACGTGAGAATTAGAGTTGGTAGTTATTTTTTCATAAAGATGCCCGATAAGGGGCAGTTGATCATACAGCAAAATTTATTTTGTTTCACAAAACATTAGAATTTTGTTAATAAACTCAAAAGTACCACTATAAAAGACTGAAGTGAAAATAAAGAAATCCAGCAATATTTTTTTACTCGCCCATTATCACTGCATATCTCATATTTTTTTTAACTAAATGATACATACGTATAAAAAAATTAATGATTAAACAGATTAAAATAAAAATAAAAGCATACATGCAAATCCTCCCCGACAGGCCTCTGATTAATAAGCATAATTCCACTCGGTACAGACTCCTTAGATTTGCCTTTTGAAATATCTCTGAACTCTTCGGTATAATCCTGATAAACAAACAAACCATGCATTTAAGAATATCTCTAAAACGCTACGCTATTGAAACAAATTGATTATTATTATTGAACACAAACAACTATTCGCAATAACAACGCATGCTAGGCCGTTACATAAACAGTCTTTTCTCAAAAAAAAAAAAACTTACTTCAAATTGAGGCCAGTTCATTGCCATATTAACTCCATAATTATTAGACCACCATTTCAAATCTTTTTCGTAATCGGCGTTGTTAATTGTATGATAAAGTTCCTCATAAATTTGTGGCAACCTGAAAAAGTGGAATTAGATATAAAAAACTAAATGTTACAACTTCCAAAACACAGGGACAAATATATAACAGGACTATATCATATTCCTAGCATTAGTTAATTTTTATTCTAATTTATGTTTAATATCTTGAAAGAAACTTACGTTGGATCTTGTGAAATATTAAGGTGTTTTTGAATATCGAAAAGAGTTAATTTGATAAACTTCAATCTCTCCGTCTCCATATCTTGGCACTTATCGAAAACTACAGTCATATCCTCCATATATTTAGGATTATAATTATTTATTTCTTGTAAAGCTAATTCATATTTCTCTTTGGTTTTCTGAACTTCCTCCTTTAACTTTTGAACTCTATCTTGCAATTTTTTTACCTATTAAACAAATTTTATGTTATACATTCGCTAGTGTCTTAAGAAAGAGCCAAATGTTTACTTATAAATTTGCTACATATAAAAAAAGAAAAAGAAAAACTGACGATAATTGAATTAATAAAGTAAAAACACCATATTTGTTTGCTAAAAGCGGTAATTGTTTAAAAAATAGGATACACATATGAAGAAAGAAAATGGCACAGGGGTGGGGATGAGTTTAACAGCACATTTTTAGGTAGGGACGGAGAGTTGGAAACGTAGGGAGGTGGAGGTGAAAAATAGAATATTAGAAAATAAACTAACAAAACATTATGTAACCCTAAAACAGTAAAAATTGTTTGGAGTAATTTTTTTTTTTAAGACATCTAATATTGATAAAACAATACAATTAGAATATTTCCAGGCGAAGAATACTCCAAACCGTAACTATGTTAGATTAGGGTTGGGCTTGGTTTTCTTCTAATATTCGACTTTTAATCTCTACTTCCTGGGCTTTCACCCCCTATTTAAAAGCATTATTAAGTGTTGTACAAAGTAATCTCCATCCCTCCATCTATTTTCCCCCTCAGACCGTGGGTCCCATATTGTAAACAATTACCCTAAAAGGTTTTCAGTGCTTGAAATATTAAAGTTACAATTGTATTCAAACATAGTGTGATTACATTTATTGTTAAACTCAAGAAGAAAATAGTGATTTGATAAAAAAGTAAAAATTATGTGTAAACAAATATGTGTAAGTACAATGTGAAAATATGGCTGACCCAAAATAAACATTACACTAAAAATAAAAATAGGAAAAACATTACGAATTAAGTGAGGAATGTGTAGTAAATATTATGTATATTCTTACCGTAACAGCTTTCTATGTTTGCAATGGAAAAAATTAGCGATGATTAAATCATTTATAAATCATCCAATAAACACTCTTATACAATCGACCAAAATTAAAATGAATATAATCGTTAAAATTATAAGGATTACTTTGTTATTTACATGTACAGGAAAAGTACTCTGCTCAAAATAAATTTTCTTTTTTTATTTTAATTCACTTATAAACAAATACAAACTTTTTATTTTAGCTTTAGGTACTTTGTATTTTTAATATATTCATGTATATTAATACTTTTTATGCTTAATTACTATTTGTTTGATTAATTCGTATCTAATGATGAGAACAACTCATTACAATTTGCATAAAATTGTAGAACAACCTCGAACGTAAAACAAAGAAATTATGTATATGTAAATAAATGCTTAACTAATAATATATACAAAACACATAACGTAGTTGTTTTGTTATTTCACGAGTAGGTAGGTAATTTGAATTAAAGTAATGCGTAAATTTTCCTATTTTAAATAAATAATATTGATCACTTTTTTGGAACCTAAATCAGTGCAAGAAATGTCAGCTATTTAATCAAATAAAAAGATATTTAGTATTAAACAAGTAACTGTAGAGATTAAACAATAAATTTTAGTAACGGAAGTAACATATAACATCTTTGAAATAGAATTTTAAATATTTATATAGTAGTTTTTCTAATTAAAAAGTGTTTTATAATTAAATGTCAAAATTAATTGGTAATTGTTTATAAAAGTTATAGTTAAAAGTACCTGATCTGCTGATACAGAAGGATCTCCATTGGCGTTCCTTTCTTGATTAGCTGCCGATCTTTCAGTCTTGCAAGCGGTGTGGTAGTCACTTTTCGTTTTGTCAACTTTTTGTAACAACTTGGCCCAAGGTTTTTGTGCTTTTTTAAATGCATCTTCCATATCTTTCCTCTCTTTGATGTGAATCATTGACTATAAAAAATAAAATGTTACCATTATGCTTGAAAAACTAAAAAGATCTTTTAAATTATATCAATAATGAACAACCTCTTTCTTATTGCATATTCTAAATGAAATTAACTATTTAACTTATTAAGATCCAATAAAATATTTAAAAGATGTAAACAATTCAATACAAAAATAAGATTCTAAAATCACTTTTTATATACTCCTTACCAATTTAATAGGTACATAGGTTATAACAAATTTAAAAATAATACTTTATTTTGTAATAAATGATCTTTCTCATATAAGAGAATGTTATTATCGGTTAAGAAACTAAAACCTACATTGTATAATTTATAGACCATCCCTTTATTTTTTTAAAGATCGATTTTGGTCAAATGATCTCAGAATTAAGATACCTTACCTAATTTAAAAAAAAACAGCTAATGGTCTTTTCTTACTATAATTAATTTATGCATAAATATTTGCTAAATGATGTAGTATTTACTCCTATTTTAATATTAATTAGTAGTTATAATTATCGTGAAGATGTATTAAGCACAGTTCATTTCGTATTCTGATATTCTTAATAGCGTATTGTAATATAAGCCAACTGATTTTTTTTAATGATTCTATCAATTAAAATTATTCGTAAAAATAACTTCACTAGTCTTTTTTGCCGACTTAAATACCAAAATGTATAATTCTGTAAAATTATTAATCGATTGGCGGTACTTTGATGTTCTCGAGTCCAGGCAGCCGACAGTCATAGACTATCATTAATATGATATGGCTGCACTCGAATGGGAACGGTTGGTAATTATGAAAAGTAAAAATACACGAATTCGTACTCGCGATAGTTTTATTGGAAATTCCCATAAATGCACAAAATAAAGCAGAATAACGTACATGGTTGCCATGTATCATCGAAGTATATTTCTTCTTGTAATACTTTTGTAAGTTGGAATAAAAGACAGTAGTAAATATCATATATGAATTTTATTTTGTCAAAATGTAAAAATAAGGTAACAATAATATTAAATATAAGAACATAAGCTTTCACGGCCGGAATTCATAGTAGAGTGATGGTTCGGGCTTGTAGGCCGTGGTCGATTTGAACGGTTTCGTCGAGACGTTTCGTCAGCAACTGCGGCTGACATCCTGAGCAACTGAGTCAGTCGCTGCCGAGACTTCGAGGTATAATCTTCGCCGGCGTAGTCAACGCAGCACCCACTGAGGATGTCAGCCGTAGTTGCTGACGAAACCTTTGAACGAAACCGTTCAAATCGACCATGGCCTACAAGCCCGAACCATAATTCTACTAATAATATTAAATAAATGTCAGAAATCACAGCATATAGCCACAATTAAGCCTTACCAAGCCTTACAGTTTTAAGTAGGTAAGTTTATTCTATTCGTGTCCTTTTCATGATTATGTATCAGAACACAATCCCATATTAAAGGAATTCCGTCAAGTTC
The DNA here is from genome assembly GCA_963921985.1 of Agrilus biguttatus. Classification (NCBI taxonomy): domain Eukaryota; kingdom Metazoa; phylum Arthropoda; class Insecta; order Coleoptera; family Buprestidae; genus Agrilus; species Agrilus biguttatus. Next base: position 17,026,989 of record OY998119.1, on the reverse strand, counting down.
GCCCTTAGTTTTTAAAAATGCTTTACAATTATGCTGCCTACATTTCCACCGCGAACTTTCATCTGTTAACTTTTTATGAAAATTGAATTTAAATAATGGACTATTATATTTATCCAATAAAATGTTGTTACAACAACAACAAATGTATAAATAACTTTTTTTTTGTCAAACTTCGAACAACATTTTTAAGTAAATGCAGTTTATTTTATAAAAGTATCTTTCTAAAAATCTATCAGAACTTCAAAGAATTGGAAATTGTTAGGGTGGACCGAATAAACTTAAATTCAGATATGGCAACGCTGCCATCGTTTTCTGGGTAATAGCGCGTAAACCATGGAAGCCAATTCGTGTATAATTAAGAAAGGATTGCTTTTCGAACGCAGACGAATTCGTGTTGCTGATAAGCGCTAATTACCTCTTGAGGACAAATCCAAGTACACCGTATGATATATACACGAGATCCAGAAAAATCAGGAACTAATCAGGAAAGTCAGATTATAGACAGATTACATAAATACGAAAACCGAAAAAAGCAGTGACAAAGTAATATAAATACACAGAATTACTATACAGATATTCATATTATATGTACTGTTAAGCAACAACCACATACAATTTTTTTTTCCTGAAATTAACATACATAGTATGTAATAAATGTAACCAGACATTTCTGTAGATGGTGTGGGTAGTTTTATCAGTTATACTTGTAAAGAATAGTACGGAATAAGTAGAATTTTGTTAACTGTCGGCTATAAAATACAAATGTCCACGAAACCTGCGTTACACGCCTAAGTGTTCATACGTGTGTATATTTTTGATAATAAATAACAGATGAGATAGAAGAAGCAATTGACCTTCCCATAACGAGCTCAAAAGAATTTTAAACGAAATGCGCATTTTTATCTAATGTCAATATACTTAAATACACGAAACTTCCACGTGAAAAATAAAAAAACGATCCAATTTTTAACTTTGATCCGAAAGAAACTTTCATAAAAAGTAAAAAAATAATAAATTACTTTGATTGATAATTCATTTGTTTATAATTATATATATACAGTGTGGGCCAATAGTTCGTGGACGGAAGATTGTCTTTTTTATTAATTTTATGTAAATATGATTTGAATAAAAGTTTCATCAAATGAACTCCATATTTTAACATTATTTTCGACTATACAGGGTGTTCCGTTTCGCCTGGGTGCTACCTAACTTCATTTTTTTTTTTAATGGAACACCTTATATATTATTAATTTTTGAATTTTTCGTTGAAAATAAAGGTTTTCATCACATTCTCCAAGGATAAAAACCATATCTATTAACTCAATTCGAGAAAAAATGCTCATTTTGAACACAAACGTTTATCCTTATTGCAGCTTATGCTAATAATAATGTTATGAACGCAAAACGTTCAATTGTCAAACATGTGCGTAGGTATCATTTGTTTTTCATGAAAAACGGCCAGAAATGAAAAAAAATCCAGTTATTTCAGAAACTGTTAATGATAGACCCTAACATGTACTAATAAAATCGAAAGGGAATTGAATTGTAGATTTGATAAAAAATATATACCATTCCATTTAAAAAACTTAAATTATTAATGTTTTAAAATTAAGGATTGTCTGCTTCATTTTCGAAAAGACTAAATGAGTTAAATTTAATATGAGACGATAGGTAATTCCCTGTTCAATACAATCGTGAAACCTGGATCCTTCTATGTTGTATAGTTTCGAAGATATAATGGTGTTTCTAAGACGCTGCAAACCGTTTTTTCTTCTTTAATGCTAAATAACTCCGAAACGGTGTAACTTCGATGCAATATCTGCTCATCAAAGTGACCTTTATTTTCAACAACAAATTCAAAAATGCAATTATATATAGGATGTTCTATTAAAAAAAAATGAAGTAAGGTAGCACCCAGGGGAAACGGAACACCCTGTATAATCGAAAATAATTTAAAAATATGAACTAGTTCATTTGATGAAACTTTTATTCAAATCATATTTTCGTAAAATCAATAATAAACACGATCTTCCGTCCACGCACTATTGTCCCACCCTGTATATACTATTTACTTTAAAAAAATAGATCATACATCTATTTCTTATTTTTCATTCTGTTGGAAAGCAAAACGTAAGCTTCTTTCTTATGCTGTAAATAACTTCATGTAGTTCTTTTATTACACTGAATATTTTTTCTTATACCTACGTTAATCGCTAATTTAGGAGAGAGAAACCAACATTTTCAATTCATGACAGGCAGGTGTTTGCTCGATACATATTAATTAGTTGGCAATTACCGATTACTGTTGTACACGAAGACATTTTACGCTTCGAATACGTTTCTGCGAGACCGTAAAAGGAAATCACGTGCAGAAAATAAAATTCTTTATAAGATCAGAAAATATATCTACTAATTACGACAATAAATGCAAGAAACAGTGTTACTTTTTTTTATATACATACGCCATGTATCTATACATATAACAGGTCATACTACAATAGATAAGGAATCCTATAGAATATATAATCTTATATCTTTTCAAAAATTTATACAATAACTAGTGGGATAAAAGGAAGGGAGGAATTTTAAACGTTTGCTATACCAAAAGGCGTTGAAAATTTGTCAATAGTTTACATTATAATTTTGTATTTTTCTGACTTATCTTTAGTTAGGCGTGGACTAAAATTATGCTCAGATATTATATTAACTTTTACACAATACGTGAAGGTGAAAAATGAAACGTACTGTTAGTGATCACAATAAAACACTGTTCTAAAGTTTTACAATTTTTATTGGTAAGAATCTCTTACAATATAGTTTCGGCTTATAAGGCCATTATCAAAGAGTTACTTAGAAACTAAACTAAATCTAAAAGAACGTCAATATTTATACCATTGTGGGTGGAGGTAACAACCAGTTACATATTAGCTAAAAATATAGGACTATTATGCCCTTCACATTAATCGTTGGTGATGTTTTTATTTTGACATATAGTTTTTTGGATTTCTAGTTTTTCTAAAAGATTTAATCTTTTACTTTTATTGATATAATGTAAAATTTTATAATTTTCTTCATTAAACGTATGGCTATTTGTAACATAATGCTGGGAGAAACCTGTACAAAGTTTTTTGTCTATTATTTATTGTTTATGTTCTTTAAGCCTGGTTTTAAAGGATCTTCCAGTTTGCCCTATGTAAATGGCATCGCAGTCAGTAGAATGGAGTTCATACACACCAGACTTAGCCAATTTATTATAACTAAAGTATTACCTAAATTGGTTTTATTGGAGCTAATACTATTTATACCTAATTTGCCTAACCTTTTACATATGGCTACACTATTATTGCCTTAGTGATTAATTAAATCCCAGTTTTTATCTTTTTCAACATTTTTACCACTATATTATGTTCTTTTAAATTTAGTTTAGTTTCTAAGCAACTCTTTGATAATGGCCTTATAAGCCGAAACAATATTGTAAGAGATTCTTACCAATAAAAATTGCAAAACAAAACAGTGTTTTATTGTGATTGTTAAAATGTTTTACAAATTCCTCACCGCGTCATCTTTAAATATTATTAAAAGTACTGTTAGTGTTTCAACCTGGGTTTCTTTTAAATGAATTTAATTTTTTTCATTTTTTCCTCAATAAAATTTATATTGTTGTACAATTTCCATTCTTTCGTAATCGAGCCCATCTTCGTACTAAGAACTATTAACTTGTAATCTAGTAATTCATTATTACACATTTAATCATAATTCTAAACCTTACTGAGTTATGTATAACCCTGAATTTAAATTAAATTTTGAATTAAAAAAGTGTTACGTCAGTCGGTTAAAAACTTATTTTCGTTATAAAATCTTTCGATCCAGCGGTATGGAGAACCTTTAACATTATCGTCAATAAATTATATCATAAATAAAAAAATATTAACAAGAACTTATTTAACAGATTAATTTTAAAAAAGTTAGTTGACTTATAATTGATAACGACACGATATCTGCATTCCAAAAGATAACGATTACGTTATTTTTGAAACCAATAATGGAAAAGCGCTTAGATTATTACATCAGGACTATTTTAGGGAATACAAAATAAATTACAACACCAATAAATATAATGATTCAGAAAATGTAGAAATATAACCAAAAAAAAATTGAAGAACAATTTAAAAACATATATTCAAACACCTCCTCGCTCCTTGGTAAATCATTTAATACTATTATAAGATATACACCTATGAAAATAAGCTTTTTACAGTTCAGGCTAAACAAATACTAGTAAAAAAGGGAACAAGGTTTATATTAATATTTTCGGTGGGCTTCATTTTTTTTTTTAATATGTGTACGGAAATGGCCAGTAAAACTCGACTTTCGAGGTTTCAGAAAATTCAGTGCTTTTGAACCACAAGTCCTACAAAAAATACACTAACCTTATTAGTAGTTAATTTAATAGTTTATAATTTTCAGTATTGACTTATTTTTTTTTTCATTCAAAATTAAAATAAAAAAATATTAAACAATAGGTATATAGCTTACTTAAAATTAATTACAAAAACAATCTGTAGATGTTTTTGGTGACACTTGAGGTTATGGAGACATTTAAAAAGAATAATTACAACATTGTTGCCTACCCAAAATGTTAATCTACATATGTACCAAATCGACTGAACTAGTTTTCACCATATCGGTATTTATATTTGAAGTAACAGGTGTCGTCAAAAAAAATTCGTGTAATAATTTTTTTCCGTGTTTTGCGAACTGAAACGAAATCAATACCTCATTGCTATTCAGTAACATGCCAGCAGGCAAAGTGCCATTTTATTACCTACGTGAATCCCGCGGCAAATCATTTCCCTTTAAAAGTAAAAGTGGAAGCTTTTGAAGCGTCCGTAATTAAAATTCAACACGAGTTTGGCCCGTCCATTATAATCGTCGATATGAGCGATTCATTTCATGTTTTATTGTTGTTCTCGCAATTACTTTCGCTATTGTTTAGACAAATTGTCCCACAGTTTATGCTCAATAATTACATCGTTTATAAAGCTGTTGAAATACAATTCACGCATTTCTCAATTGTTTAACGAAACATTTTACATTTACTCTTATCAGTATACAAAATCAGTTAAATACTTAAATGAATATTTTAAATTTGAGGCTCAAAAACGATAATAGATAATTAAATGGAAATAAGAATTTAAAAACATCTGGATGTATTTTGTAATTTTTATTTGGTTTAGCTCGATTTAAGAGAGAATGGTCTATGATAAATTAATTAAGGAATAAAATGCAGTCGACCGAATATAATATGTTTATTGTTAATTACTCGTGTTAACGATGGTGACAAATATTAGACTGACTTAAAGTTTGCAAAAGCATTACCAAACCAAGAACTGATAACATACAACTGCCGATGTAATCATTAAGAAAACAAAACAAAGTATGTAGAGTAACAATGACGGTCTGTAAAGGTATAAATATATCGATATTACTGTTCTTTGTTTAACAGTCTAAAATAAAATCATTACACGAAAGCCATTAAAATTTCATAAACATATGTATTTATAACTAATTATATATAAATATGGAATCAACAGAAACAACTACTCCGAAGGCTAACACCCCTACCGGCATTGAATTAGCCCTCGGAGTAGTTGTTTCTGTTGATTCCATATTTATATTTATAATATAGCCTGTAAAGGCCTTTCTGCCAGCGCTCACCTGATGAGACCCGATAGGTCGAAACCGGTCGTGGGATATGGCTTTCGGTTCGTTGTGCCTACTTGGTAGGACGCGTTCCAAATGTGAGATCTTTGATCTTAATATTTAGACGAATAAGAATTTTAATTCCTTCTTTTTTTAATATATTTATTTATATTAAATATTTACTGAATGAAACCTGAAGTATCAAAAAGAATGGAGGGAAACTAGGAAATTAAGAACTTATTATTCAATGAGAAGTTCAAACTAGAAATATTTAGGGTAAATTAAACCGTATACGAATGGGACAATGTCGATCTAAAAACAATTAATTACTTGGCGAAAGGAGGGTAGTATAAAAGATTTAAAAAAAAACAATAGTCTTAAACTTTACATACATCCGATTTAAATCCCGTCACCCTACCATCAAAGTCAATACCCCTATAAGCATATAACCTGAACTTTTTCAACCCTATGACTTTATAAGGTAAGCTTTTTAAATCGTATAACCAGGAGGTCAACGAGTTAATGCTTTAGCGCGTTGGCTAGCTGCCCCCGGGGAGGTAGCTTTAAAAAGTTTACGTTATGGGCTTATGGGGATATTTATGATTTCGGTTAAGGGCTTTAAAACAGTTGACTACAGAGCAGTGTGGTCTAGTCTAGTGGCTTAGACCATTGCTTGGTATTCAGGAGATCATCGGTTCGATTTCGGGTCAATCTGCTCTAGTCCAAGTTTTCTGTGATTTCATTGGATCATTTAGGCAAATGCTGGAGCAGAAATAAATAATAATATTCCACAGATAATCTTTCGCTTCTCTTCTGTCTTCATTTTGTCCGTCTCATCTTTCTCTCCCTAACCACATCACCCACCCATTCCCACGATTCCTGCAAAGAGGCCGAAGAGGGCCTTACGCCCTACCCTCCGGCTTTGCACTACAGTGTACGTCTGAGGGACTGCGACATTAAGTCTTGCAGGGGAGCCCCTGGGTAGAAAATTTGATGAGAGATTATGATGAGTAGAATTTGAAACTGTTTCTGGATTGATTGTTCTCTATGTTTAAGTGATTTTATAGGAGTATACGTGACCGCGTACCTATAGCCACTTAAAAATAAGTCATACTAAGTTATCTATAATAGTTAACTACTTTTACAATAATGGAGGTACCTATATAACAACTGATAAGATTGTAAGTATCTTTTACGCACAAAGTAAAATTAGGTTAAGGTACAAGTGGAACTAGTCTAACAAAAGCTCTAGCTCTGTTACGCCCACAGATGCGTAGTGGACAACACATACATCCTACCCTCGCAAATTATTCACATTCAATCACAGTCGGTGCATGGATCGTGGGAGCATGTCAATTGCACTGATTAGTAGTGTGGCGGATAACAATAAGTTTGCTTTAGACTTAGCTATGGATGAAGTTTAATTTAATTTAGAAGGTGGTGAGAGTGAAGGTGATACTGACTTATCATTAGAAAGCAGTAATTCAGATTCTGACTACATTAAATAAATAAATAGAAACGATTATATAATTAACTTGATTAAGAATTTATGATACAAATTTCTTCTTATTGAATCATTAAATTAAAATAAATTTGAAGAAATATTTGTTATGTAACACGTGGGATTAAAAGTCCGGGGCCTAACAAAGAAATCATTCCAGCGCTCTAACATTTCAATACTACTTTTGTAGAACAATTTATTTTTTGCCTCAAAATAGACCTCAGCCTAAGCTGCAGCGATAACCTTTTCATTCGAGCGAAATTTCTTGCCGGCGAACATTTTTTGAGATCTGCGAACAGCCAATAGTCGCTGGGAGCAAATTCTGGAGAATAGGGTGGATATGGGAGCAATTCGAACTTCAATTCATGTAGTTTTGTCATTGTTTTGATTAATTTTACTTGTGACACGGTGCGTTGTCTTGATGAAACATTTTTTTTTCTTAATTTGCGGTATTAATAAAGTGGTCGTTTTTTTGCAATTTCGGCTTTCAAACGCTCCAATAACGCTATATAATTATTATAATTCACTGTTGATGGTATTTCCCTTCTCAAGATAGTCGATGAATATTACACCATGCACATCCCAAAATACCGAGGCCATAACCTTTCCAGTCGATTGTAGTGCTTTCGGGCGCTTTAGACGAGGTTCACCAGTTGCTGTCCACTGCAGTGCCTGATGACGATCGTTTTGATTCCAGAGTGATGTGATGGATCCATGTTTCATCCATTGTCACATATCGACGTAAAAATTCCGGTTTGTTACGTATAAACATGGCCAAACACTACTCAGACTATCAACACGTTCTTGTTTTGTCTCTGTTCTGTCAACAATGAGCAAATGCGGCACCCACTTTGATAGTCATAGTCTCATATTCTCATAGTCAAATGCTCATGCAATATCAATATAAAGCCAAAACGTTCTTTTGATATAATGTCTTTACGATGTCAACTAACTCACGCAATTTAACTTTTCGATCATTCAAAACGATTTTGTTTTTTTTTAATGTTTTCTGGTGTTCTAGTGTACTTCATTTGGACGTACACTCCGTTCTGCATCATCAGTATTACGATTACGTTTGAAGTCAGCAAACCAACGTTTTATTTTGTTTCGGTTGTATCCGATGGAGCGGAGTCTCCGAAACACTTTTTAAGCCATTGCTTCGCTTGAACGGTATTTTTTCCCATTAAGAAGCAGTGTAAAATTAAAACACGAAATTGTTTTTGATCCATTGTTTTGAAAATAGCAAAAATAGCTAGATAAAGTCACTCTTAGCACAATAACTCACAAACTAATGAATAGAATATCATGAAATTTTAACAGCTGTCTTTTGAAGGTTAGTACTAACTGAAAAAGAGGTGAATGCAATAAACCTAGCGCCATCTATGTGTTAGGCCCGGAACTTTTCAGCCCATATGTTAATACTTACAGTTTAAATATCCTTATAAGTTTAATAGAAAGTGAGTTATAATAATAAAAATAGAAAGAAAGAATAAGGCCTAAAAGGGAAATGCATATAAAAATAAACCTACAGTGCAGTTACATCGACCCGCTCTTTTGCTTTATATTTAAAAGTTAGTAAAATCGGCGCGTTTGTGTCATCCTTTTCCCTCCGAATGCGTTCTCTGTTTATTTCAGCGCAGGTTTTGCATTACGGTCAGAGCTTTCCTTAAACTTGTCCCACTTTTTTTGTACTTAGTACATTTATTAAATATAATATTTTGCGAGCAACAATTCTGTACAACTCTTTTGTTTTAAATTGTAAATCACCGGAATAAGAATATTAGCTCGGTGTTCTCTGTAGTAAAAAATTCTGCTCTGCGTTCTACACCTCTTATGGACAAACTATGACTGCATGATACATTTTGATAATTTAATTCAGAAATAAATTAAGAACTTGGTTATGTATAATGGTAATTTGAAAAAAATCAATAGGCGATATCAACACGCAACGCAGTTTCTTCTCTATTTGTGGAAATCCTTTTGAATTACAATTGCTTAATACCAATAAAGTAATTTGTTACTAAAAAGAATCGTAAGAATAAAAGATAAAACATGCGTTTTTATGTGTATGTATTTTATTTAACTCATTCAAAATAACTCTTATTGTTATATAACATCTGTTTTTATTTTATAATTTCAGTCAAATTTATGTCACAGAACGTTCTATTTTCAAGAACATGTTTAGTTTTTATAAAAAAGTTTGGCCCAGTTAAAAAAATAAAACAATCAAAATTCTGTTTGTTTTAGTTAGTGAGAACTTTTTTTAGTATTTACTTCAGACGAGTTACGGTTTAAATACCAATTGTTTGCGGTGAAACAATTAAGTGTAAAATTTAATTTTCTACGCTTACGAACTTCATTTATGTGTACATATTAGAAGCACTACAGACACAATTCGAGACCACAAAAGCCTATTTTATATTAGTCACTGGCAAACGTTAATTTTTTTATTTTGTTTATTCCAAGGAACAATTATTACAATAAAAAAAGAATACTATACACAGACAGATCATCCCAATGACAAATGCAACAACATCTACCGCTCGGTTTTTCAAAAGATCCGGTCAAACTTTTGAACAGATTTATAAATAAGACAGTTTACAGTCAGTTTACTTTTCTGTTGGACTACTGTGAATAATAAACTAAAATATATTGAAAAAAGAAGGAATTAAAATCCTTATTCCTCTAAATTTTAAGATCAAAGATCTCACATTTTGAACGCGTCCTAACAAGTAGGCACAACGAACCGAAAGCCACATCCCACGACCGGTTTCGACCTATCGGGTCTCATCAGGAATCAACAGTTTAATTCAATGCCGGTAGGGGTATTAGCCCTCGGAGTAGTTGTTTCTGTTGATTCCATATTTATATTTATGTTTATATTTATAAAATATTTTTATATTTATATGGTTATTGTGTTCTGCAATCTAAAGAAAATGTGTTCTCATGTTCCTTCTTATTAAAAGAAATTCTTAATAAGAATAATTTTAATAAGGGTAGAGGTCCGGTAAGAAGAAAATTTCTAGGACAAGAAAGTGGGTTAATCCAGCCCTGACTATAAATAGATAATTTCTAAGAGCACGCGAATAATTCCCGAAACGATTCGAGTATTCGAAAATGAATTAATTATTTAGTTATGTGTCTTCTTTGAATAATGCGAATTATTGTTTTATTATTGATTGTTAAGTAATTTGATTAATAGTAAATACGAGGGTAAATCAAATATAAACGGCAATTTTACTATATAGCTTAGCACATAATTCCGATTTAGAGGATTCGATGCTCGACTGTTGTTTGGTTTATCAGGAGGGAAACCGGCTTAGGTAGCAGCAAACATTTTGAAGAAAATGACTTTATACTATATCCGTAGGAAGAAGAAAATTAAAGCAAAATGCTGTACCCAGCGTTTTTGATTTTCTTCAGCATTTAATTAAAAAAGTAGTACCTCGACGCAACAAACGAAGTATTTTGTCACAGGAGCAAAAGTAAGCAGGTAATTGAATGAGTAATATTAAGATAAAGAGTTAATTTAATTTATTCACATCTTTTTTATCAATTTCATACACCAATCATCCATACAACGAGAAATCTACTTGCGTTACTAATTAACTTTATTTTCACTTATAGCACATATATTATTGTAAATAACAGTATTATTCTTTTTTTAAAGAAGTTTAATTATGTTTTCAATATATTTGGTTTGTATGTTAATTGCTATTGTAAATGATTTTCAATCTTTAAAGTCCGTAAATTTCCGTTTAGCGCATGGGAAAGTTATATTATGTGTCCCCGAATGTGCATTGTTGGTTGCATACCCAAAGTACATATTTTCTAGTACAGAGAATATTGCTTACGGTCGGTCCATATTATAATCAAGTCTCTGGGTTTACAACATTGACAACGGTCGGCGATTGTTTGCAATTACTTATTGTGGACAGGAATACAAGCGGTATCCAAGTAATATGTTAAGGATGAATTAGTGTTACCTACTCAGGAAGTAAACACTTCACGATATATATTTTATTGTATAGATTACGACTAAGATGACCTTATCCTGCGACAGACAACTCTGGGGGGAAACTTTCAAGGACTCACTTATTTATTTATCAAGTAATATTTTTCCAGAACTATTGTTTGGATGTTCGATGCGTGGCGGTATCCCGCCGAAGGTTCTTTTGGTTAAGTTATGATAAAATGGACTGCTTTTCTTTTTATATACACTTTATTTTTCGCTTTTTACACTTATTTTGATTTTTTTTTGTTTGATTTAATTTGGTTATATTGATTATGAGTTTGGATGTATGAATGTTGATTTAAATCGAATAAAATAGAATATAATATAATTGGATAGAATGTAAAAATTGGAATTGAACGTAATTTCGCTTATTTCTTCTTAAAAAAGAAACACTCCAAAGTGAAAAATATCCCCCTCTTGATGCTAAACACCCCCAAGCGCAATTTACTAAACCGTTGGTGGTGCTCTTAAGGCTGATGGCCGATGCATAAAGTATTTACAAGGGGTGTTATAAAGGGGCCAAAGTCTATTTTTGGAATTTTAAAAACGTATTTACAATTGAGGACAAAAGATGCCTATATAAAAAAGAAAACAAATACCTACAAACTAAACTAAACAGATGTACACACAAACAGGCAAACAATTATTTTTAATCCAAAAAAGAAGGAATTAAAATCCTTATTCGTTTAAATATTAAGATCAAAGATCTCAAATTTTGAACGCGTCCTACCAAGTAGGCACAACGAGCTGAAAGCCATATCCCTCGACCGGTTTCGACCTATCGGGTCTCATCAGGTGAAATGCCTTTACAGGCTATATTATAAATATAAAAATTTAAATATAAATAGGATACGACGCGTTCAAAATTTGAGATCTTTGATCTTAATATTTAGACGAATAAGGATTTTAATTCCTCCTTTTTTGGATATGTTATATCTTCGTCTAAGAATACATCGGAATGAACAGTGTAATTCAATGCCGGTAGGGGTATTAGCCCTCGGAGTAGTTGTTTCTGTTGACTCCATATTTGTATTTAATTATTTTTAAGATTTACAGCCACTTAACAACTATCAACAGTAAATGAGATTGATCCCACTACTGTCAATACCATTAACGATACCTATAAAAAGGCCATTATATATAGGAAAACCAAGTAGAATAATAGAAAATCAACTACAAAAAGACAACATTATAGCGACTTTTTATACAGATAATACGATAAAAAACAACTTGTTAAATAAATTCTATTTAGGTCAAACGGGTAGAAGTAACTTGGATCGCTGTAAAGAGCATTTAGCTTGTTACAGATTAAATAAAGATAACTCTAATTTTGTTAATCATTTAATAGATTCGGGACACGAATTCCGTATTACAGATATTCCAAATAACGTAAAAATATTACACAAAGTTAAAAAAAGTAAAAAATTAAACTGTTTAAAAGCATTGGAAATTAAAAAAGCTCTTTACCTCGATAAAGATAATCTTCTAAACGAACAATTAGATTTAAGTAATTCCCCGTAGTTAAACCCATGCCTGTTTAAATCTGGAAACTACACTCATAATTTTATACCTGCAAAATTATTATGAATACCAACAGTTTATGTATAGTACTTTTACCTACTTTAGTCTACATTTGTTACTCCTGATGATAGCATAATAGCCGAAATACATATCGAGTGAAATAAACTCAAATTTTATGGAACAAATTACCAAGTGAATTTTATTTATTTTCCCTATATTAACTATCGATAGGTAATAGGAAAAATACAACAAAATAATTAATTATAACAGAATATTTCTTTGGTCTCTCATTTGGATATTTCCCCCCATCTTTTTAGAATAAATATAAAATTATACCTATGTATATGTTTATATATAATTTGCTGGTCACAACTTTCCTTGCATTAGAACAATCTGCGTCCCAACAGAAAAACACTAAAAATATATTTTCTTGAAATATCCATAGCAAATCATATTAAACAATATATTTAAAAGGGTGGAAAGACTATGTATTTATGTGCATGCATCTCAAGGATTTGCTATTCAAGCTTTTAAAGAAAAAGGATGAATACATTTCCAAAAACCACTAAAACAAAAGGTCGCCGTTTGTAAAGAATTCAAATAGAAAATAACGATTTTTAAAGCCATGTCATACACGGATGAAAAAGATAAATGTGAGAAAAAAATATATAAATACTTCATATCAAGCAGCAACCCGACATTAAATGTGCTTTATCACTTGCAAACATTTGTTGACAGTACCTATTCGTTTTGTGGCTTCATGGTTCTAAAATATTACATATTTATACATATAAGGTGCTTATTAAAAATTGTATAATGAAAAACAGTTAAATTTATTATAATTTTGGTCAATTCCTGAACACCTTTTATTGATCATGCAAAGACTGCTCATTTTTCTATTTTCATTTACAAACATCCAAAAGCAGTTATAGTTTACGGAAAAAGGTCCCCCAGGAAAAAACCTCGCAAATATGCCCCCTCAACAGAACATGTCTGGAAAATTATTGTAAATGAGATTTTATAACTTCCCAATAATTTTTTAAATTTACAGCTAACATTATTTACAAAATATTGACCACAAAAAAAATATTTGACGAAACTATGCCAAGGCTATCACTGAATAATTTTTTTAACTTTTTTGGCCTCTCAGACTGACCTATATATATGATACATTGCATGAATTACATTTAAGTTTGTATATACATTTTTTAATAAGGTCTTTATTGGTTTTGGTTTTGCTTAAAGAGTTGTTAGTTCTAAATGATACAATAGAAAGTAAATTTAAAAAAATATTTATCTAAAATTAATGAAATACTGCCTAGAAAGGTATATATTATTAGCTGCTTATAACAGTATGACATACCGACTTCTAAGTATCCCTATGTCAAAAAATAATTATAATAAAGAGTTAAATATAATTAAACAAATAGCGTACAATAATGGTTACATCCAAAATTAATTGAAAATATAATAAACAAAAAAACGACAAAAAATAGCACTACAATTAATATATCCGTTAGCAATAAACAAAGAAGCTAAATACAACAGTATCACATATCTTGGACCATTTACGAATAAAATTGTCAATTATTTACAGAAATCGGTCTGAATATTATATTTAAAACGATTTCCTCATTAGGCAGTATTATAAAAAATAATAAAGATAAAGTTATAAAAGAAAACCAATCAGAAGAATATAAGTTAACATGTGGGTCTTGCCAAAAAAATACATAGGACAAACAGGGAGAAGCTTCAAAAAACGTTTGTCTAAACATAAAAATAGTTATACAAAAAATAACACAGATTCTACTTATGCCAACCATGTCACTATAGAAGGATATCAATTTAATGATAAATTGGACATTTTACATACAGAAAGTAGGGGAATTAAATTAACACTATTAGAAGCTTTGGAAAGAAATAATTGAAAAAAAACTCGATATTTTAATGAACGACCAAACAGGATGTAATAATTCCCCCTCTTAAATTCATTATAAAGACCATCTTAGTATATATGTACTTTTATTGTTAAATATCTTTAGTAGTAAATACTCCCTGTCTGAAGAAGCTAATATTATTAGCGAAACGATCGTCACGTGTGTAAATAAAATTGTGGAAATCAATACCTTTGTTTTATTTATTAAGGTAATTCTGTTTGGGCAGATGCTTAATAAGCTTACTACTTCATCTATAATAATGGCTGTAATTGGGTTTTAACTGTATATTACTTTTTTGACAATAAACTCACTATTATCCATTAAATGATTACATTTCTTCAAGCTTTTATACCTTTTTTACTTATTTGCGGGGCTCCTTTCTCTAGGGGTTAATTATCAGACAGATTGCGGCATTTCATTATTAAAGCGCAGCAGAAGTTTATAAGGTATCGTTTAAAATAATTTTCCGACGATTTTCTTCCAAGAAATTTTTTTTCGGAGCATTTTTCCTATATTCGTAGTTATATATGTAATCGGGTTCAACTAGTTGTCTTCATGATACTTAAGGCGTGATGAATAGTTATAAGAAGACCGATTGTGTTCAGGCAAATGGGTCAAGGTAAAATAACTCGCAAATCGATATCAATTCGTGGTAAAAGAATTGCTTCCCCAGCCTTCCAATTTACAAAAAAAGTTGAACACAATGCCATGTCGTAAGAGATTAACTACGACAAAAAAAAAACGGTTGGGAAAGAACGAACAAAAGAAGTAATCTCAATATTATTCCGCAGGTAACACGGATAATAAATATATGCAGGATAATAGAGAAATTAAAATCTGCATATTCAAGGATTAAAAAAAGTGTGGGGGCAATAATATCCTATACGTTTGTTTTCCTTTTTAACCAAAAAACATAAAACTATAAATAAATATTTAACATATATTAGTTAGCCCAGTCATTATAGCACGAAAGTATTTTTTAAGTAAATACCGTTTTGAAATTAAAAAAAAAATGTGCAAAGATATCTTAATAATTTTATTTTTACATGAAAGCCTGTACCTTAATCTACTTTTCTACATAATTTCCTTCAATATTGAGACACTTGTCATAACGTTTCAACAATTTTTGAATACCCTTCTCATAGGACTTTGCCGCCTGACTTGTTAACTGTTAACCACTGCATCACAACTGTTTTGACTTCGTCATCGTCTTGAAGAAGCTCACCGCCCAGATGTTACTTTAAGTGCAGGAACAAATGGTAGTCACTGGGCGCCAGATCAAGGCAGTACAGAGGATGATCTCGAGTTTCCCAGTGAAAAGATGTGATGAGATCTTGGGTCCGATTAGCCACACACGGTCATTGCCATGCATCACTCATATTGTTTTGTCCGTAAACTGCACAGATCTCAGATCTCAATCGGTTTTAGTCCTTTAGCACTAGGGAATCGTATAACAGCACGGACTTCACAGTCGGCGGGACTCACGATTAACGGAGGTACCTTAAACACTCAGTAAACAACGTAAACAATGGCGAATCAAACTGTAATGGCGTCAGTGCGTAGGTGAGAGATGTAGATACTCAGTGCGCATGCGTGGAACGCTGACCGCAGCACTGCGAAGGCAGAATTTCAAAACGGTACTTATTTAAAAAACATGCCTCATATATATAATAGAAAGTAAAATACCAAACAAGGCCCCGGCAAATGTATCCAATTTTAACCGTACCGATCGGATTTATTTTCACTGAGAAAACTCTCTAAAAAAAAGATCCTACTCCAAAAATTCATAACTTCGTTAAGTTAACGTTTTAATCATTTACATTCGGGAAAAAAGTAGTGATTAGTGTGTGCAATATACGAGCCAAAGAAGAATTCTGCCTAACTTATAGTTTTTACACAATTATAATAATTATTGTATTCTTCCGAAGAAGGCACAGTGTGGCGAAACAATTGTTAAGTGAAATTAAGACTTTAGTTGAAACTCAAATTAACATCATCTTCATTGATTTCAATCAAGAATATCTGTAGACACCATCTTATACATTTGAAATTATTCAGATTGTATTATTTCGTCAATATTATAGAATTTCATCAAGTAAAGGATGAAACGTAGAAACTATTAAATTTATACATTTTAGTGCTAAGTTTTATTTTCTTTAAATTTCTACAATTTATTAAACATATTAAAAGATCAAAACACGCTCTTTTAAATTAAAAATTGCAGATATTTTTCTAAATGATTTTGTTACGTCAATCGCGTTATTTGAAATACCGTAAAACTAATATATATAGCTTACTATTTTAAGACACCCATTATCATCATTTTTGTTGCATGCAATCCAAAATGTAATGTAGGTACGTACACTGTTCTTTTTTTTTTGTAAAGCGATAAAAGTACTAAAATAGCAGCTAGCAGGCTTTGGCCTTGTCGATGCACATGTTAAATCAAAAACTTTTAATTCTCACAGTACTAAGCTCAAACTTTCCCATGCTTCCTAACGATTAATAAGTAAAAAATAATACTGTACATAACGCGATGATCTTTTTATATGTTGTCTGATTATTTTGAAAAATTGTTTATATATTACCTATATTTTGTCTTACATTCAAAATATTGAAAATGTCCGTAATTTTACAAGAACATAATAAATTTTCTGCCCAAGTAAAAGGAAAACATTACACTCACTGTGTGAAAATATTGTAGGTTTGTTTGGATTATTTAAAGAAATTAAACATTCTTTGATAATGACATGAAAGTTATAGCAGCTCAACAAATATCTTGGACTGTGTTTCTTTACTTCCCGATTAAAACTAACTGTTTTATTTATTATATAGAAAATATTTATGCAAAAATTTACTGAAGAAAAGTAAAATTAAATAAAAAATTAGAGAAAATGTAGGATACAATGTTACAAATTCTTACGATTAGATTCGTTTTCAAATAAAATTTTCGCCATCGGTGATAAAAAAAATTATCACCCTTTGGGTCCTCGGTGGCCTTGAACTTAACACCGATTTTCCTATACTTCCTGTTGATTTATTCCATTTTTAACATTTAGCTTCAACAAAAACGTCTTTAGAAAATTTAAACAAAAAGATTTTGATTCTTTAAAGAAACTATTTTATATATTATAAAAAAACACAAAGTCACTTTTGTTTCAACGTATATTTAAGAAAACTCTTACAATTGTTTCAACCAATAGGTCATTATCAAAAAGTAATATATAATAATACAATTGTAAGAATTTTCTTAAATATACGTTGAAACAAAAGTGACTTTGTGTTTTTTATTCATTCTGTTTCTTCAAGATTGTACCAGTGTTAGTTATGATACATTATATTTGAACAACCAGATATTGAGACAAACTGATTTATGAAAGACCTCGAACAGACTGTTAATACTATTTTTAACTAATGCAAGGATGTTTTGTAGAATATTCACTTGTCTTATCTTGAGATTTTTACTAAACGCTTGTTTTTAACATCCATATCGGAAATATATACATGAATTATACAAGAAGAAATGTTAATATGTTAACATACGTAAATTCAATGGAATACATATACCTGTCAATTTAATATTTCTTTTTGAATAACTTAAGGGTAATGCGGCTTATTTTAATAACTTCACTGTAGGCAAGTTTCTGGTTAACAATAAGATGATTGGAAAACCCGACACATTTCATAAAAGCGGTGTATATAAAATCAATTGTTCAGACTGTCCGGCTATTTACATTGGCAAAATAGAAAGAGATATTCTAACCAGATACAACGAACACGTAAATTATGTAAAGTTCAATAAACATGCCTCAGGTTTAGCCACTCATCTAATTGAAAATAACCATAGCACAAATAAAAGCAATATAAAAACATCATTTAAAAGGAGGTCCAATACTAGAAAGGTATGAAATTTTAGAAATAGAAAAAGCTAAAAAAGGAAATAAAAATATCACTAACGAGCAACTAGATTTTGGCAACAATCCCCTATTGGACCCAAACATTGTTCAACCCCCACCCTCTTAGGATGTACTATAAATTAATTTGTTTGCTGTTTGTTAGTTATTTCGCTATTTAGCGCGAGTACCCATCCAATATTCGAGATTGGTCACCTGACAATTCTTACACCCCCTCCCCAATCCCCCCCAACACCTCAAACAACCCACTTCCCGATCCCAACCTCCCCAGGGATGAAAAACCTTCGGGTTGCACTCCCTTCTCGAGGAGGGGTTTTAGTCGGTAAGAATCCGACACTACCCCCATCTTCGGGGGTGTCTATGAAGATTTCCCCTCCTCGAGGTTAAACACTAAATAAAAAAAAAAAAGTTTGTTAGTTAGTATATTTTTGTTACCCCTGAAAATGCCCTTATAAGGCGAAATACGTATCGAGTTTTCTAATAAATTTTTAAGTGAAATTCCCAAGTTTGTTTGATTTAAATTTTAATTTTTAATTTCTTTCTGGTTGCTATATTATAATTAATTACAGGTGCATTTTCTTTGGCGTAAAAAGAAAGCAACAAAACTTCTGTATCAATTAAAGTTCTGCTTACCTCTACTTGCGCCATGGAAAACGCGATCTAATTTGTTAATTAAAAGTTTTGCAATTGTTGATTTCCTACTGAATAACTACGAAATGGACGTTAAAATTAAAAATTTAGGTATGTAGCTGAGTCTCACAATTTCGTAATGAACCAAATAGTACTCTATTACGACAATATTTTGACAGCTACACAAATCAAATGTTTAAAAATAACTTATCATTTAATGTTGAACTCTTAATTATGCTAATGCAATTGTAAACAAAATTTGGAAACGTAAAACATGCATTAAAATAATGGAAAAATTTACAGCAGTCTCTACGTGCATTTCATAAAGCTCACTGATAACCTATCTTCTCTTATCATAAGAATTAATTTCATGTCAAGTTTATTATTTATACAAATAAAACAAATATGGGAAAATGACGCTGTATAAAACTTTTGGTACTTCCCCAGTGGTACGAGGGTGTATCAAATATAAACGGGACCGATTAGGTCAGTGACCTGGTAATAGTAGATGCGAAGAGGGCAACGAGTCTCAGTCTACGACCAACAGCGAAAATGGATAGACCTCTGAAGAAGCTCGCCACTCGCGTTAGCGAAACGTTAGAAAGCAATTCCAACCGACGACGGCCTGTACACTCGAAGGACAACACCAGTTCAACGGATTATTATTAAGTTTTAGATCGAGGAGGGAGTGAACCTAACCGAAATTCGGAGACAAAAACCTGCCAAGAACTCAGGTGTTTGCATGGCACAAGAAATTTTCTGAAGCCGTGAAAAGGTCGAAAACGAAGGCAAAATCGCGCTTGTCAACCGGAGAGGTAATGAAAGGCAACAGTGTTTTTTTGATAGGCATGATGCCTTTCACGTTGACTTTCTCCATGATCGACGCACTATTAATGCGCAATATTATTGTAATTTACTGGATGTCACGAAATTGTCATTTCGAAGGAAAAGGAAGAAGCAATCGGTCAGAAGTGACATTCGGTTGCATGATAATGCCATGCCTCATACAGCCAATATCATAAGGCAAAAATTAGATGTACTAGGCTGAAAAACGCTGGAAGATCCGCCATATAGCTCCGACTTGTCCCCTTGTGACTTCCATCTTTTTGGACCACTGAAAGAAGCGCTTGAAGACCATCGATTCCACGAGAACGACGTAGTGGAAGCATTTATACTCCAATAGTTACAAGAACGTCCGAAGCTCTCAATCCGATGGGAAAAATGTATTTCTAGGGCAGGAGACTATGTAGAAAAATAGTGTGTGTATCGAAGTCTAATTAACAATAATTCGAATTTCTTACATCCAGTTTATATGTGATACAGCCTCGTATAAGCTAGAAAAATCTAATTCTTGTTTACTTACTGATAATAACGGTCTCGTCGAAACAAATGTAAGAGATTTTCTTGTATTTTGTTGAAACTTTCCGACTGAATTTTATTACTATTAACTATGTTTCATCAAGTTTGCATGAAAGATAACTTATTAAGTAGAAAAGTGTTGTTTTATTCGTGTATTCGTTGAAACCTTTCAAGTTTGGACGGATGGGTGCTACTGTCGAAGATGCATAACACTTACATTTTAACCTACCGCAGTCTGTCTGACCCTTCGACAATTAAATGTTGGACTTTTTTAATAATCGTTGATTACTAACAAAGATACCAGCTAGTTATTAGTGAAGTAAAAAGCCCCTAATAAATTTAAAGAAACTTTTTTATTTAAAACAATACATCCGTCTGACTCGATGTGACTATTACTTCTATATTATGCTAACAAACCAACGAACGAAAAAAATAGATCTAAATGAACTAGACTAAACAAAAACAAGATTAATAAACAAAGATTAAAAATACAACAGTGTACAATATCGATACAAAATCGTTGCACTCCAACATTAAAAAATCCGATTAAACGACAACATCCTCGATATCGAATGTAAGCCATTCAGTTAGTTTTATATTCTCTCATTAATGTTGTAACTGTCAGCTAATTCCAGAATGTCCTACCATCAGCTACCTCAACTCCACAAAATAACCTTACAAACATACCTATACGCTAACACCATAGATACATAGCACATTAATCTATAGTGACTAGATGAAACTATCCAGGTTTGGACGGATAAGTAACGTCATCGATAGTGCATCATAGCATTTGTATATTTTAAGCGGGGCGAGATTCCGCCGGCGAACGTTTAGTCACAGCCACTCCCACATCATATCTATGATCGCTTATATCGAATATTAACACGTCAAATTTTGCCGATTTTTAATTGAAAACTTCGATTAAGCCACAACAGCCTATATAGAGAAAGTAAAAAAGTTTCTTTAAATTTATTAATTGGCTCAACCTTATAATTAGACGTTTGAATAATCATCTAATTCCAGAAGGTTTTATCAATAGATAAGATAGCTTCATAATTTTCTACTACAAACATGCATACTCATTATTATTGGTCAGCAAATTATTATATAGTGATGATGATGATTCAGTTTAGGTAGGTACATGGTTCGTTGTTAGTGCATGGTTGTGTTATCTATAATTTTTGCACATAATAATAAACGCGTGAAATGTGGCTTAACAAAAACAAAGTATCCAAAAGTATCTTTATGAGAAATCACTTGTGATTCAAGAATTAAATAATGGTTAAAATGGTCAATCAATGTGTTACGTTTTTAGTCAAAAAATATGGTAGCGCAAAATCTACAAATTGTAGGATAAAACAAAAAATGGAACTTCCTAAGCTGTGAAAGATCATTCATTTATATGTACGTTGGATCAAGTAAAAGAAAAACATTGGAATTCCGAGTTTCCCCGAATGAAAAAAAAAGTATAAGTGGATTTTTAATCAATGAAATGAAAATTTTATTAAGTGGCGAAATAATTAAGCAAAAAGTAAAATTAATTCACTGATAACTAAGCGACAATGATAAACAATTTACGATCAGTGAGAGATGGATACGCTTTAAAAAACGACATAGAATTCTCTTTTTAACAATTTTTGGTGAAAACTTATCTCTCAACCAGAACTGTCCTTTACTGAGTATGATGTGAGTTGACCCTTCATACTCTGCTAGTTGTTATAGAGTGGGTACTATGCAAATTGACCCTTAGTACCTGAAGTGAATGCATGCACTGTTTACCATGGTAAATATAACTATAAATGATAACTCTTTACTAGCTTATTATATTTCCGTTGAGGTATTTCGCGAGTTGACCCTTAATACCTGTTCGCATTTATTTATCTTTTCATTTTTTGTTTTTGTAATTTATTGGCCTTGTTAGTCACACATTTTTTAACGTCTCCGATTTTTTGTATTGCCATGTGCATTTGCTGTCTATTTCTTTTTTTTGCGCTTTATGGTTTTAGTATGTATCATATTTTTCCCCTTTTTAGTATTGCCGTTTCCTATTGTATTATTTTTTCTTTGTCTTCATTGTACTTCTAAAGTTTAAGTTAGTTTATAGATTTATTGGGGGTAATTTGTTGACCATTGGTCCATTTCGAGGACGTAGATGATGCACCGACACATAGCTTACAATGTTGCAATTTTTGTGTTTACGTTTTCCCTCCTTTTTGTTTGTTTTGTTGTTTCAAGTGGCGGTGCATCGGAACCACCCCTCCTCTGGGGGCGGTTCTTAAATTCATGTCAATATTTCTACAATACAGTTCAATCAATTCATTCAATTTCAACATATTAGATAAAAACGTTTAGGAGAGATCATTTCTAGTACATCTTAACATATAGCACAAATCAAATCAAGATCTCTATAAACGTATAGTATCAATAACATATAGTTTCACGTAATCAATCATAGTCATTTAATTTTCGTAAATAAGTAGCATTCACGACGTTCGATAAAATTAGTGTATATAGTTGTAAATAGTTGGGTGGTAATAATTATTGCACCGATTCCCCCATAGGAATCAAAAGAAGTGGCACATCTGTGCACCGGTGAAATAATTTATTTCATCAACTAATAAACAATAACTGTGATCTGGAAATTATTGAGTTGCAAATTCATGAATTATTATTTATATTTGTCGTTATGATTGTGATTTTGGTTTAATTGGTTGCTCACATATTGTTTTTGTTTATTTATTTCAGATAAGTCATCTCGGACCAGTCAGGCCATAAATTCCTAATTTAGTATTGTTAGTTATTTTTTTTAATTATAATTATTTAACAATTACTTAGTTTCATGTTTTAATACATACACTTTTATTCAGTTTTTTTTAATTAAATTTCATTTAATTTTCCTGACTATTTTAATTTCACCCTACACGGATGTTGTTCTTTTCGATTCACTCTATTTTGAGTGTCTACTGTATAATAATATGTATTTGTAAAACGGCAAACATTGATAACATGATGAGATAAGATTTGTTTCCTTACCTTGTGGTACGTTTCCTTTTGCCAGTGTTTAATTTTGGGAATGACTTCGTTGCAAAGGTTGTCCTTGACCCTGTTGTGGACGTCACACCGTCGATCAGCCTCACCCAGGACACCCTTCCAAGCCGCTTCCGTGGTCCCATATTCTGGGCCCTTCTCGATCAGGTCATTCCACTTTTTCGACCACGCCTTTAGACTTTTCGCGTATGCTTTTTCGATTTCTGCCCTCTCGTTAACGAGGGTGATTAAGTCGCCGCAAAGTCGATAGCCATCCTCGATTCTTTTTGTGGTTTTTTTATAGTTGCCCGGCTCCCAGAAAGAGTCGCTCGTAGCTATGAGCATGTTGTCGTCGCTGTGGTGCGACATCGTCGCCGACGTTTTGGTGAACTCCTCTGAATCACGTGGAGCACCTTGAATGATAAAAGAATTATGGTAAACAGAGAAATACAGGGCAGGACACTGTACAATATTTACATGTTATTCAATGCTAAGAAATACAACAGAGTGTTAATAATATCTAAAACTAATAACATATCTAATGTAAAACAATGGTCTAACATTCATTTATAAAAACTGGAAAAATCTTCTGTAGATAATATATAAAAATAGCATTATATTCATTTAAAATATTAAACCAATTTTCAGAGTTAAGGGACAAATGGGTGGTATTTGTAAATGGAGGCGCAAGGATGGAGGTGAAAAATTGAGTCGAAGGAGGGGGTAAAATGGGCGGAGGTAATGTGTATTGATGTTGTACAACATTAAAGAAGTGTTTGTGACGGAGGTGAACAATTGAGTCGAAAGGGATAAAATTGATGGAGGGGTCGGTACGATCTTGTTTTTTAGTGGGACTGAAGAAGTAGAATCACAAGGAGGGATGGGGCTGAAAAACGAATCGAAAGTTACTAGTATCAAATCCATATGATTTTTAGTTAGTCCTAACCTTCAAAAGACGCGTGTATAAATTTGACAGCTGTTACACTATTAGCATCTGAGTTATAGCATTTTTAGTGAAAGAACTTTTGTTACTTTGAAAAAATGGATAAAAAGGAATTTCGTGTGTTCATAAAGCATTGCTTTTTGGCTTTTTGGCGAAAAGAAATACCATTGAAACCAAGGCTTGGCTTAAAAAACATTATTCTGACTTTCCACCAAGAAAATTAACCGTAGAAAAGTGGTTTGCTAAATTTAAACGAGGCGAAATGAGCACCGAGAACGATGCACGCAGTGGACGTCCCAAAGAGGCTGTTACCGACGAAAACATCAAAAAAGTCCACAAAATAATTTTTGATAACCGTAAAATTAAGTTTATTGAAATAGCTGAGCCCCTAAGATATCAAAAGAACGTGTTGGTCATAACGTGAATGAATATTTGGATATGCTAAAGCTCTGTACAATGTGGGTGCCGTGCGAGCTCACAATCGACCAAAAACTACAACGGTTCCAATCGATGATTCTAAGCAGCTGATCAATCGTAATAAATCGGAATTTTTGCGTCGATATGTGACGATGGATGAAACATGGCTCCATCATTTCACACCGGAGTCCAATCGACAGATCGACAGTCAGCCGAGTGGACTGCACGTGTTGATCCGACTCCAAAGCGTGGAAAGACGCAAAAGTCGGCTGGAAAGATTATGGCATCAGTATTCTTGGATCTGGGATGCTCATGGTATAATATTCATGGACTATCTTAAGAAGGGGAAAAACGTAAACAGCGACTAGCGACTATTACGTAGCGTTATTGGAGAGTTTAAAAGACGAAATCACGGAAAAGCGGCTCATTTGAAGAAAAACAAATTGCTGTTTCATCAAGACAATGCACCGTGTCACAAATCAATGAAATCGAAGGCAAAATTCCATGAATTGGACTTCGAATTGCTTTCGCATCCATCGTACTTTCCAGATCTGGCCTCCAGCGACTTTTTTCTGTTCTCAGACCTCAAGAGGAGACTCGCTGGACAGAAATTGCGCGCCGATGAAGAGGTAATCGTAATCGCCAAAACTGAAGCCTATTTTGAGGCTAAAGACAAATCGTATTACAAAAATGGTATCGACAAATTGTATGACCGCTATAATCGTTGTATCGCCCTCGAAGGGATCTATTTTGAATAATAAAATCAAATTCTATCAAAAGAAATATTTTTTTCTATGCTAGCCTACGAACTTTTCAGCCCGCCTGTTATGTAAGGTAAGGTGACGTAACCTAACCTAACCATAACTACCAAAATTTCTAGAAACAATAAACATGTCAATGTGTACACCACTGGTTTGGGTTACTAAAAAACTTTTTTTTTTCGTTAAATATTGCTTGTTATGATTTTTGCAGCATTTTTTATAACTGTGAAGTTTTTTAGTTCGACAAACCAGTAGCATACACATGGAAATGCTGAATAATATTGGTTTCTAAAGAAATTTTGTTACAAAACCCAGTAAAAATTTCATACAGTCATATGAAAAAAATGGGCTGAATTCGAACGTAAACACAAAACTACAACAATGTCTTTTAAAAATTAAAGTAAGATATCACACCAGCGACACATTTTGAATTACAAAATTGCGGATGCTGTCAAAATGTAACAAATATATAGCATAAAAATGTTTATTTGAATCATATTTTTCTAATACTTTTTTTTTACTCCATACGTTTGGGGCACCCTGTATATACTTAAAAGATAAAACTTAACTATACAAAGTTGTTTTATTGTAAGTTAAGATAATGTTTCGTAATTACCACAGTAACTCATGAAACTTTACTTATTATTTTTGCTAAATTTAACTTGTTCTAACATTATATCCCAGTATGTAAAATTCATTACGTGTTATGCCATCTAAAGTTTTATGTAGTTTTACTTTTATACATACTTATATAATTAATATATCAGTTGTCATATACCTCTCGACTATGACTAAAATGCACCAGATAAGCAGCAACCTACATTTTGATAATTACAAATTACTTTCTCAAGAACAGGTGGATAAAAGTGAACTGTCGTTAATTAAATAAAATACGGATTTTCAACTTACTCCGTCCTTACCTTACAGTTATTTCTTAGATATTCGTCATACCTCTTTCGGGCATTGTTATTTATGAAAAACATCAATTTACTGTTGGTATGTGACATCATGTATATACTTTTGTGTGACAGTAATGCAATGAAATATAAAATTATAATGATATCATCGTTCGACCATAACGGCCGCAATTTATGTGCAAATAATGTTTTATGAGCGAATTCAGAATCGGACTAAACAGGAATTTTGTCGCACAAAATAAGAAATAATAATCTAAAAATAATATTAAAAGATAACTAACAATGGGAAATTATTTACCTGCCGGATGCGAAAATTCCGTTTTATGAAGTCACGTAAAAAAAATGTTGGTGTGTGTTCTGTGCAGTACACTCCCTAAAAGTTGGGACTATTTGCACTCTACGAGGATGGATCAAATATAAACGAGCCTTTGTTCATAAAACATTTATTCTGAAAAGTTTCACAAAAACACAAATTTCTCTATTTTCCTCATATCCATATCCCCCTTGTTTGTCTATACCTACATTTTTCCCAACGCATTGGCAGTTTTTTCATCCCGTTTTTATAAAAAGAAGCAGGGCGGGTGTCTATCCAGTTGCGCACAAACGTCTCCACTTGTTCATCGGTCTGAAATCGCGAATCGCTTGCCTCCTAGTGAGTCTTTGAGGCCCAAACATGTGGAAATCACAAGGGAATAGGTCTGGGCTATATGGAGGGTATTCCAGCTGAGTCCAGCCTATTTCACCGAGTTGGGCATGCGTTGAAACTGTGGTATGAGACCTAGCGTTATCGTGCAAGAGTAACACGTCGCGAATCGGCGATAAGCAAGTTTTACCTTACTGAGAAGTCAGTAGTAGGTTGCATTAATGGTTCTTCAGTTGTGCAAAAAATCGACCAATAGCACCCCTCTCCAGTACCAAAAAACCGTGGTTTTCGCTTCACTGCGTCTCATCGCAGCTAATAATTTTTTGCAAAAAAAATCACCTTCTTATCTAAATCGAGTGAGAAGTACCTGAGAGATGCGAACTCGAGCAGCTTATTCATCTTCACTCAGCAACTTTGGAACCTAACGAGCTAAATTTTTTCGGAATCACAACTTTTTCGTTATGATTGTGTGGACACTCCCATAGCTGATGCCGAGTTCTCCAGATATCTGAAGCACAGCGGTTTGGCGTGGCGGTCCCCTTCAACAAGGTTTCTAACGCGTGCACGATTATACCCATTGTTAAATTCTTGCACCAAAATTTTACACGTGTTACAGCGTTTCATTTCCGAATTGTGCTTGCAATCTGCGCAAAATCTCAGCTGGTTTCACGTTTTCACGTGTAAGAAACTTAATACGGAAAATAATTCGTTGCGCAAAGCTGCTATGCACCTCTTTCTTTCTCGCTCCTTGTGATAGCTACCTCGTATTAACCAAGCAAACGAAGCAATACGACGCGTCGTTTCCATACCACCTAATATCCCCACTTCAAGTTCCTAACGTCTAGATGCACCTTGAACAACTATCCGGCGCACAATTTAAAAAGGTTCGTTTATATTTGATCCACCCTCGTATTTAGCCGATATACGCATAACAATACATGATTATGTATTTATTTAGACACTTCTTTCGATTATATATTTAACTAACGCCACCGTGCAATGCTGCCCCTACTGGTTGGGGTGTGAACTCGTCCCAATCAGCGGACAGCGGTGACCGCTAAGACCAGAGACACCTGAAGAAGCCATGTTCGCAAAAAACATGATTTGATATTTCGTTTCCACCTCCGAATAGAGCGGAAGGCCTTCTTCGGCTTCCTCTTAGGAATTGCGGAAGAGTGGGTGGTGGTTAGGGAAAGACAAATGACAAAAGAAATACAACTTCAAATAATACATTGGTAAAAATTAATGTTATATATATGGTAATATTATTGTAGTAAAAATAAAGTCCAGCCCTGCATAAACTAACTGATAAATTTATGAATTGTTAAATAAGATACTATTAAATATAATGCAGAGTCAACTGCGTGATGTAAGCGATGTTGAATTTTTATGCTTATCAGCAACTTAATGATGAAAGCTGCCCTTTATATAGAAACGGTTTCATTATGACATTAACGCTAAAATAGGGTTAAGCATTGTATGAACTTACATTTGGTATTTAGATAAATCAATTAAATTATTCTAATATGTGATGTTGGGTAAGTAATGACTCACTAGAAAGAAATAATAATTAATTTCGTCATTATATTTTTGGTAACTGAATAATGACAATATTTGATTATACATGTTGGGTGTCCTAACAGTGTTATTTATTTAAAACTGTGTGGTAATCTGGTAATAAAACAAGATTAAAAATAAACGTCTTTAAATGTTTCATTAAGAATTTTAAAGTTTTTAAAGTTAATAGAGGAAAGAATGAGACTGCAAAAAACTAGACGTTTGAAGCATTAAAAACTATTTAATGTTAGTTTCCTTATGCTAATATTTGTGGTATCAGTGTAGGTACATTTGTAATATAAATCGGTGCTGCAATCTCTCCTAGTAATACGACATTTTGGAATTAAATGACTATTGAAACTTATAACTAAAAGATAGAACTGCGCCTTAGGCCTACGTTCGAAGTTATCGTTTAATCGGAGTTTTTTATTGGAAATCGCGAATGTATTGATGTGTTGGACTTATTTAAAAATAAATATTCGGTCATAGATATAACATAGGATAGGTTGCAGCTAAACGTCCGTTGGAAGAATCACCTATTATTAGAATTAAAGCGTCTGCGTTTAAAGTACATCGAATATTCTCATTGTAACGAAAATCAATAAAACTAAGTTACATGTTAATTAAAAATGTTAGGTTGGTAATAATATAGTTAAGTTGTGACATAATAATGTCCAACTGCATAATAATGCACCAAGGGTTCCGGTTAAATAACTGCTATATAATAGGGGCTGCTGAAATTAGGTAATGGTTTGAAAGGTTTCCTAATGTAATGTGGTACGTACATGGCTTTAGGTTAGGTAATGGAGGGAAAGGTTTACCTGCTTGGCATATGTATAGTGCTATGCTTTAGGGATAAGTGCTATGCAACAAAGGAGTAGTTTAGGTTTCAGTATAAGGATTTGTCATATGCCATTGACAACGTCAACCATCCGTTTAAATTTGGATGGGCTTAACTAGTATTATCAAAAATGTTCAACTAGGGCAGTGGTCGGCAAACTTATTAGCCAAAGAGCTAAATATGCAAATTAAAACGATTAAAAAAAAATTGAGAACCAAATCTGCTTCTAAATGTAATAAACCTTTATCACAATTTTAGACATTCATTATCTTATAGATACACTGAATAAAACTTGATTTCATATTTAATAATTTGATAGTAAAGTGTCCATAAAACCACTACTTAATGCGAATAATGTTCTCCTTTGAAAGTTTGTTCAAGTTCGGTTTGTAAGTTGTTTTTAATTTTAAGCACCTTTCCAGGTCCTCATCAATGAGTCGACTTCTCAGTTTACTTTTACTCGAAAAAGATTGTTCGCATGAATACGTTGGACTGAAAAGGGAAACAGCAAACGTGAGTTTTTTCAGCTGATCGTAAGCGTCCGGAATACTATTCCAGGCATTGAACATAATCATGTCTTCCTTCTCCAGGTATTCCAAAGCAAAACACTTGTTGAGAACTTAGTTTACATTTATTCTTCTCTAATATTTCTAAATCAACGCAAAGACGTTCAAATTTAGAGCTCTATATTTCCTTGTTTTTCAAATTCAACAATTGCATTTCAAAGTTACCAATGTCAATGCCAAAAAGAGAAAATCGTAGCATTAAAGCCACACTCAATACGTCAAAGAGCTGCATGCGGCTGCGGAGCCGCACATTGCTGACCTCTGAACCAAGAGATCAACGTTCATTAAATATGAGGTCTTTTTAATTTAATTATTCTTTAAATTTTTTGACAATTCCATTATTTAAGTATCGGCACATTTGGAACATCCACGTTGTTTCACCCTCTTTTCGTTTAGGTTAAAATTCCTATCAGTACAAAATTTTACTTTTATTTGAACTTTGAATATATGTGATAACCTATTAAAATTTATTGTTTCTTGGATTGACAAAATTATTGAATTTATAAATAAATGAGAACATATAAATTTCTGCATAGTTCCTGTCGATGTTTGGGTTTTCTTGTAATTAATTTGGTAAAATTTAGAAATGCGAATCCCAACTGTATTACACTTTTACTTACACACTTATGCTACGTGTCGTGAAAACCAAACAACTTTCAATTCACGAAATTGAAATTTACCCTGGGTATCAATGTTTTCTAATGCATACTATTCACACCTTGTTGAAAAAAAAAACGAACAAAATTAGACATTCTATACAATAAAAGGTGAAACTAAATGGAAAGTACAAACAAACGTTGTACATTGCACACCAAAATAATTTTTATAAAATTCACTGTTATTGGTTTTAAAATATTTAATTAAATTCTTATTCTAACAAACTAATTTCACCGTCTTCAAAATATTAAGAGATTCGATAGTGCAACGTTTGTGAAACTTGATTCATAAAACTAATTTAAAAGTAAAAAAACACGTAAAATGTTTCACATTAATTTATTTTCAATAACTCGAGATTTGTTTCGATCGAACTGCGATCATTTTCATGAGTAAATGTGTAATTACCTGATTAAAACCTATCTTCCAACACTATCACTTCAAAATTGAATCGATAAGGCTTCTATATTTTGTAGCTCCATAATTGACCACACAGAAAAAACAAACAACAAGGCTTTAGTCACAAAAAGTTTTTATTGTAATCCACAATAATTATTTCGCCACACAGTGGCTTCTTCAGATGGAAGAATATTCTCAATTAAAACTAAATACAAACAGACTTATATACTAAATATAACAAAATAGTAGGGATAAAAATTACAGAATGAGAAGAACTAGAAAAAAATGTTTAACAGGGGAGATTTGTTGAAGACTAACTGGTCGTTTAATATAAGACCTTTTTTATTTAGTTCGAAGAAGTATTAGAATTTATTTCAAGGAATGCTACTTTTAGTATCGATATGTAGATGACATTATAGTAGGTTATACAGGCACTGGCAGACAGCTATCAAAACTATTTAGTTACATAAACAATTTACACCCTAACATTAAATTCACCATGGAAATTGAAGAAAACAATAGCATAACTTTTTAGATTTAACCATTAAGAACGTTCACAACAAATTTAGTTTTTCAATTTATCATAAAAAATACACACACGGATACCATTATCCATTCAAATTCGTGTTCACTATCGCACAAATCAGAATATTTTCATTCAAGTTTCCATAGACTTCTTAACATTCATATGTTAGTGGAAAACTACAATGTAGAATTCAATAGAATTTACGAGGTGGCCCACAATAACAGATACAGTTTTTTGTTTGTCACAAATATTTTAAATCAAAAATTGAAAAAAACCAAACATTAAATTCCGTTTACCCTATCGTTAAAAATAATAAAAACACGATTTATAATAGTTTAACATATCTATGCTTGTTTCAACTACATTAAGTAATTACATCAAAAATTTTACTAACAGTTGTATTTCCTTTAAAACAAAAATTGCTTTAGGAAAATTCATAAAAACAATAAAAAGAAAATTAAGATCAGGAGTTAAATGCGGTAATTGCGATAAAGCATATATAGGGCAGACAGGTGGAACCTCCTTGAAAGAATAAAAGAGCATAAAAATAGTTACGAAGATTTAATAAGTAATAACCATAGTTTTAATGAGGACTTTAAAATCTTGCATTTTGAAAGTAAAGAAAAAAAGTTAAACTCGTTAGAAAGTTTAGAAATAAACAAACTAAATAAAAAAGGCCTTATACTAAAGGGCCAGTTAGACTTCAACAAATCTCCACTGTTAAACATTTTCTCCTAATTCTTCTCATTGTATAACTTTTATCCCTACCACTTTGTTAAATTTAGTATATGATTCTGTTTGTATTTAGTTTTAATTTAGAATATTATTCCACCTGAAGAAGGCACTGTGTGGCGAAATAATTATTGTGGATTACAATTAAAAAAAAATTCTGACTAAAACTTTGTTGTTTATTTATTCTGTATGTTCAACTATCACTTCATTTTATAATTTATTCACATTGACATGTTTAATTAAAGAAATTGATTAATAATACGTAATACATTTTCTGCATTTGCAGTTGTTTTGTACTCTACAAAAACAAATAGTTTAAAAATTGTTACTTAACCCTGTAAAATACAACGCTACAGAGTAGTAATCAAATTTTTATATATTGAACTACATAGGTATAATAAGAAAAATCGTTTCTGTATGTTTACCAACTACGAGCCTACATGGATGATAAAGAACTGCCTTGTAATAAGATTATTCAGCTCACAGATAGGTAATTCAGTAAAACCGTTTATACCGACATAATACAATTAATAAAAGAATGTCATGATAATCGATTCACTCACGGCCGTGGTAGATAGACATTATTCAATACCAAATAAAAGGAAAATAATTTAAACACAACAGACAGGAACGTTACGCAATAAATGATGACTTACGTCACATAGACAAACTATAAAAAAGACACGACAAAAAATGTTGCTTCATATGGATGCCTTACTCTACATGAACATGTACAGCTATTGTTATTGTTGCTATTTGTATACATATATGTACATAACAGAGATTTTTTACAGAGTCGATATAATATTTAGATTCATCTCATAGAGAGCTTTCTTTGGTGCCCTTTCTAACCTATAATTTTGACCCAACATTGCAAATCATAACAATTGCAAAAGTTTATAAAATTTCCCGTTCTTTCCTTTTCAGTATAAAGTTTATACAGAAAAGTAAATACATAAAATTTACAAATTAATTTCTTTAATAATATGTATATGCATATATTAATACATGGTTTAAATGATATCGTAATACTCATACTTTTGAAAATAACTCAAAAAGAATTAATTATGAAATCATTAATAGATATCCACAGCTTCAGAATAGTAAATTGGTATTTATTAAATATTTATAAAAAATTCACTCAAATGATCATTTTTTAATTTCTTTTTTAAATTATTTCAGTTGCCAACTTTTTGAAACGTTAAAAATTTGAATCAAGAAATAATAAACGACAAGATCAACTTTGATTAATGATTAATTAAAATTATTTAAATTTTCTGAGGCTAAAGAAACTTATCAACAATCTAAAGCAATAGTTATGAAATTATGATAACTTATAGGTACAACCAATTATCGAAGAAAAATATAAAAAGAATAATAATGAAACATGTATAATATATGCTAGGACTTTACATCAATTCCTAGTAATTATTTGTATTTTTTATCATGAAAGTATTAAAATGCTTATTTCTTATAGGTCAAATTTTCATTAACAGATATTTAAATAGAAGTACATTAATCACCACGTTATGTCCTAATCCCCAATAGATTCGATATTATCAAAACTATTTATGATCATGATCTAATCCGTTAAGTTAAAACGAGGTTTGATGTTTATTATCCATACCAGATTAGAAAGCCTAATCAGTTTCTGATCCGATCCAAATTTAAATCTGAACAAATTTCCAGTCGTGAAGGGATGTGTATTATTGGCTTTCTTCCATAATATGCCATATGAACATTTAACTTCTAATGAGAGGGTGTAAAAAGTGCACAAAACAATTTATTTTATAACTTACATTTATTTAAACGCGAAAAACACACACCCATTTTAAACTTAACGCATTGTGTATAGATACACGTGGACTAATCATTTTGCGAAAATAGCTTTAGATAGCGATCATAGTAGGGTGGTAGGTGTGTAGTTTATAATTTATTTTCAACAAAGAAGTTATTCAAGAACTAGTCTATACAAAATACAATAGAGCAGTATTCATCGACTCTATTGGAAATTATTAGTCACGACTCATATTACCCATTAATCAAACTATTACAAATAAAGAGTTATTAATTTTTTGTAAAAATTATAATATGTATCATTGAAATCGAACGTCAATAAATATATCACTTATTAAGTGGAATTCTTACGACTTTATATATCTATTACCAATTAGATAATACCTATAATAAATAAACAAAACAAAATTTTGATTTTATATTAGTAAAACTATGTATATTGTAACGAGTGTATATTGTGACTGCAAGTGTGTGCGTAATAAATGAGGACATGTTAGTGTATTTATATTTCGTGGAAACTTGTTCGATATTTCGGCGAAAAATAAAATGGTCCCGACTTTTCTGTTTCTCGGGAGTGTTCCGGAAATTTAACGGAACACTATATAAGCGGAAAGACGATCGCCGAGGACAGTTCAGTTCAAAGTGCAGATATAAAAGTGATGGTCGTGAAGAGTAGAGATATAAATTGACGGTCGTGAAGAGTTCAGATATAAATTGACGGTCGTGAAAATAAGGTGAGAAATAAATCGAGACGCGTAGTAAATAAATAGAAATGTGAGAAGTGCTATACAGACAGTAACTGTACAAAAATAAATAGTGTAATTGGTAGTAAAGTTAATTAATATTAGTATAAATAAATTGTTGTTCGTGTTTAAAAGTCTTCGAGTTTTAATTGTAGAACCCCCGATGTTACAATATATAATAACACAATATAATATACATATATCTAGTTTTTGGCATATAGACAGCTAATTTGTGAATTAATCCTTGGAGCATAAAAATATGGGCCCAGCATTTAATACTATAGTGGTGATCCTAAATTAGCAAATAATTATTGTGGTTCGACTTTCTCGTTTTAACGCGGCCTGATTGGTGGAGAGAGATAAGTAAGGAAAAGACAGCCAATCGGGCCACGTTAGAGAGAGAAAGGCGAACCACAATTATTTACTATTTCAGGATCACTTCAATAGTATTAAATACTGTCTTAATGTTTTTATGTTCTAATGTTGTACTGGTTAGTTCACAAATTAGTTGTATATATGCCAAAAACTAGGTATATATGTATGTTATATTGTATTATTATATATACATACTTAATACTACTACTTAATATATTATCAAAATTTTGTTTAGTTAGTTAGTTTCTTTCTTTAGTAAGATATTTTAATAATCAAATAATTCCACAATTTTGTATTACGAGATAAGATAGCTCCACAACATTACCTTACAAACCTACCTATACGCTAGCACCATAGATATGTAGGACATAGTTAAATATGTACCGTATGTTGTTGAAAAAATTGTCTATATGACATTTAATGTAATTTTCTTTGCTTAATTTAGAAATTAATATAGTCTTTGTAAATATACAATTTATCTGAAACAATATCCTAGTAATAACAGTGTTGCTTAATTTGTGTTCATCCTACTGGAATTCACTTATATCGTATTTTATGTATTAGAAGTCCTGCCGCCCTTATTTATTAGATTCGACTACTATGTCAATAACAAACACGAAATA
Source organism: Agrilus biguttatus (assembly GCA_963921985.1). Lineage (NCBI taxonomy): Eukaryota > Metazoa > Arthropoda > Insecta > Coleoptera > Buprestidae > Agrilus > Agrilus biguttatus. Next base: position 16,990,885 of record OY998119.1, on the reverse strand, counting down.
TTCATCAAAATCATTTTACACTAAGTACAGTAATCAGTTTTCTTGGTTAGTTTTCAAGCTTGAATAGTATCGGACCAGTAAACATATAAAATAGTTTTCACTTTAATCGTAACATTAATTATGTAAGTCACAAGTTGGTACACCTATTAACTGTATTTTTAAAGATTCACATGCAAACGGGTTATCCCCCATTAACATACTACTTTCACCATCGTGTAGCGTACAAAACGTCTATAATAGTTTGCCATAGGCTATATAACATCTCTTTGGATTGCATGAATAATGAGTAATAATAATTTATATGAAGGGAATCGTAGAAAAAAAAAACATGACCCAGACACTTTGCAAATGCCTTCTAAATTACCAACAATGTTTTACAATTAATGGCTTTTTGTTTTAAGAAAAGTATTTTATACTTAAGAAATTATAAAACATAGATACAATAAAATGTTTGTTTAGGAAGCATAAGCCGGTTTTAACAAAAACATATGTAGAGAGAAATAGAAACGCACAGACTATAAATATTAAAAAATTGAAAACAAAGCAATTCATAAAACCGATGAATAACGCTGGGAATGTGTGTTGAAGATCAAAAGGAAATAAATGAATTAAACAAAAATTAAAGAGACTGCAGAAAATTTCAATATCAAGATGATTATTTGCAGATCATCTAATGAATGTCTTGCTATTGCATAAAGATCAAAGAGAACAAACGACTCGAAGACTGTATAGGAGAAGATATATTCGAAACACATAACTATAGTTATTCAAACGATTTTATAATAAAACCTTATTCAATACAAAAGATATATATATGTTAGAGGTATTCTACATATGGCGATTCAATCAATTCCGTCGATATAAAACAAATTGACATGTGAAATATCCTATGGATGACAAGGTTAGTCCTTCTTCACACGGTGCAACTGCGATGCGATTTTCCGCTTGCGATATATCGCGTCGCATTCACAGAAGACTTTCAGTGGGCGCTGTTCCCACTGCCCTGTTTGTTTACATAGTCAGTGTTTAATTAGATGATGAAATGAATTATTTCATCGGTGCACAGATGTGCCACTTCTTTTGATTCCTATGGGGGAATCGGTGCAATAAACGGACTTCGTGTTTTAATTGTTTATTACACCCAACTATTTACAAACTATATACACTAATTTTATGGAACGTCGTGAAGCCTACTTATTTAGGAAGATTAATTGATTATGACGGATTGATTGAACTATATGTTATTGCTACTTTACGTTTATAGAGATTTTGCTGTAATTGTTGCTATATTTTAAAACGCACTAAAAATGATCTCTTATAAACGTTTGATATTTTTATCTAATATGTTGAATGAATGAATTGATCTGACTGAATGAATTGATTGAACTGTACTATGTTAACTATATTATATATGAATTTAAGAACCGCCCCTAGAGGAGGGGTGGTTCCGATGCATCGACCCTTGAAACAACAAAACAAACAAAAAGGATGGAAAACCGTAAATACAAAAAGTGCAACATTGTAATCTATGTGTCGGTGCATCATCTACGTCCTCGAAATGGACCGATGGGTCAATTACCTCTAATAAATGTATAAACTAACTTAAACTCTAGATGCACATTTGAACACAAAGAAAAAATAATACAATGGGAGACGGCAATACAAAAAAGGGAAAAAATACGATACATACTATTATAAAACCATAAATAGCCAAAGAAAGAAACGGATACCAAATACACATGACAATACAACAAAATTTTGAGACGTAAAAAATGCGATTTTACGTTACACTTACTGTTCTAAAGACTTAAAAAGACTTTTTGTGTTTCATTCCTACCAGCTGCTCGTGCTGCATTTTTTGTCTCGGATATTCCATCACAAGCAGTTATAAATCCATTTATTTACTTAATATCGCATGATAAAATAATGTAAACAAAATAAACTAACCAATTTTGGTGAAACTTTCCCATATAGTTTTATTTAAACATGTTTCACAATAATTGGATCCCCACTGTTTAGTCTCCAAATTATCGTTTAAGTAAATCATAAATTTGTCAAACGTTCATGTTAGTTGTCATGCGAATTCTAATGCTGTCGAGATGGTCTGTTTTATGTCTTCAAGAGATAAGCGCGTGAGAAAGGTAAGGGCTCCTGAGGACATAGAAACGAACGTTGAAAATAACAGATAAAATAGAACCACCGAACGAACCACTCGATAGCAAAACATAATCGTAGATTTCATTTAGTTAAGTTTTATACTTAAATATAAGTTTTGCTTTTGTATAATAATTAGTGATAGTTAAAGTGAAGATTTTTAATTAATGCAAATAAATATAGTTAAACAAACACAATATCGTTTTCCTCAATATCTGAGGTGGTCCTTCGAATCAAGATTTAATACGAACACGCTTTCACGCTGCTTCACCTACAGTGTTAAGTTTACTGACAAAATAAAAGCCGATATTAGACCTACAAAAGAACTGTCTTGCGATACGATGCGATACAACGCCGCAATCAAATTCCGTTCTTTTTTTTATAGCAGCCCCATCATGTGACAATTACTCATATAATTCCATTTTTTTTAATGTTCACGATAACGTTCCGTCAAATCGCATACGATAAAACGCATCCCAATCGCACCGCCTGAAATCGGTCTTACCAGTGGCTGTAGTCACACATAGTAACTATAATATTTACGCTGATATTATTTCAGAAAAAAGTAAAGATAAATAAGTAGAGTCAAGAGCATTAAAAATGAAACATTTAGTTTTAATGGAAATATATACTTATTTATAGTATTATCGTTGACAAACAGAGAAAAATATGTTTTAAGGTATATACCTATACTGAATATAATGGAAAAAACGAGGAAAATTATAAGATAATTATTAAAAAAACAATAAAAAATGGCACTATGAATATGTACACAGTAACACACACACTATTACTTATACTTATAATTTGAATTCAAAATTTCGAACAATTTTTACTTTTACTTCACATTTGAAGAACGAAGAAAAAAGCTCTGTATTATTAGATAAAATACGCGAAGTTGTTTGTTTATTGTGTAGTCTACGCATTACACTAGAGGTTAAATTTTTGAGAGTATGCAAAGCATAAAATAAAAGACATACACTTAAAACACTAGGAACAGAAATATTTCAAGATTTTGCTCGTGCATACATGCATGTATATGCTACTGAAGAGCAATAGCAATATCTAGAACACCATCACACATTTTCAATATATCATAAATTTAATTTAAGAAAACAAGGAAAATGAAAATGTTACCAGCACCGACGTAAAAAACTTGATCTTAAAATTTTAAAGACAATCGGATGACATATAGATAAAGAACACATAAGTCCGAGGTGACTGTGGTAGAAGTAAGTGACGTAGAGCTGCGAACTGCCAAAATGATTAAATATTTATTTATTTCTGCAACCAAAGTATTACAATTTATTAACATAATAGTTTAGTGTATCTGCGCTACACCTGACGCTAATGAGCTTGTGAAAAATCGCCTTTTGTCGACCGCCTTGTGTAGACCAAATGAATTCTGTGGGCCTCTGGTTATATTATTGAACTGGGCCGCACGAGGCAGTTCTGTGCACACAAGAGTCTAGGTGTGACACCTGAAGAAACTACTAATATAGTCGAATGCAGTTAAAAAAGGAGGATTAGATTATAACTTTATTTGTTGTATTAAGTCAGGTCATGGTTGTTACATTTTTTTAAATCTTATTTTGCTGTTTTTACTAGGTAATGTCTTCATTTTGTTTTAATTAGGCCATATTCGTGGCTCCTGGCGAGTCTGATGGGCTGACTCTTGTTTATGTGCATTACTTCCCTGTATTATTCTACCCATTTGCTAGCATAAAGTAGCGACTTTTGGTAGCTGCATTCGACCCAGCTAATTGGTGTTATTATTTCTCGTAAACGTTGGTGAGAGTAGATCGTATTAATTTGAAAATAACACTGTTTTGTGGATTTGTGTAATGATCCATTATACTAATAAGTAAAAGAATACCTAAATTGACTTAAAAATTATAGGTCGGTAGTTGTCTGATATTATTGTTGAGACGGCGATAGAACATGGACGGAGGTATGAGACATATTTAAAGAAATAAGGGAGTAAACATTTGCAGAATACCCGAATCATTTCATCATGAGCCGCCAATGATATAATTTAAGTCTTTTTTAAGATTACCTATAATATTTAAATTTCAAAAAAGTTATTTCTCACAAAACTAATCTGAAAATGCCATGCACATAATCGCACTCAAATCCGCAGAATTTCTAGGATTCTGTACAAAAAAAAGGTTCGAGCGGAACCTAATATTACGATAACACTGACTGTCTCTGTCTTATAGGAGGTTCCAGTTTTCTGACAATATAATTTACATATCACATGCATGCAATTCTTTGACCTGAACATGAAAGTAGTCTTTAAATTATATGTAATTTTATTTAAACGGTATTACATATGAAGTTGCACTTAATACTTTCTATTATTCACATAGGTACTGTAGCTAACCAATCACTGAACACCAACAATTGCAAAAAAAACTTTTAAAACAGTTAAAAAAGGTTTTTCTGAGGTTCGGAACTCTCGGTGTTCCTACTTGACTGTTTACATTTTTGAAATAACTCTCATCCCCATCAATAGCAACTGTTTAGGCGCGAACTAATTTTTGTAAAAAAAACAGCGGCAAAATTCACCTTAAAGCTGCACTGCTTTGTAGAACATGCCGTCACATGCCAAATTAATTTTGTGTGACTAGTTTTTAGTATTCGGTATTATCATTATCTGCTCTGGTCGGCACGAATATTTAAGGTCATAAACCATAATATTTATAATACTATTGCAACATTCCAAGAAAGTAAATTTGGAAGTGCAATAATTGACATCTGTTAACAATAACATTAAAAATAACAAAATAAAACTACCCTTACTAAATTGGATACAAAACAGTGAGCATGGATAGTACATTTTTGCTTTAAAAAAGAATTTCTGAAAATGTATCTTCCAAAAAATTCGATAAACAAGCATTGTTATTGTTGAGTAGTCTTCAAGTGTTTGCCGACATTCTTTTGGTCACAGAAAGGAGGTTACTAACTGCTAACTGCTGTGAAACGCTGGGTTGTGCATACGTGACATACATACCTGAGTGCGATCTTTTTACGAATCGCAAATGTAATTTTTATACTAATTAATAACCAACAATTACTCTACTCTAAATAATAATTTGTGCGAGAAAGCGTTCTATTATTTCATTATTAATGGAAAAAGGTTAAATCCCGAAGAATGTGTGATATTTCACTTATTGATATAAAAGAGGAAGTTGAACAGCAAGCTATAAAGGTATGTAGCAAGTTTTCGATACGTTCTTTCTATATCTGCATACCTAGAACAGTTACCGGGCTTCCACGCAAACATCGATTGCTGGCCGATCCGATTTACAACTGGAATTTTACATTAGATTTTATTCAATGGAAAACGTCCTTGAAAATGCATGAAATGCTACTAAAGAACAAATGCGAAATGTGCACTTTGTACAGTTCGACAAACGTGAACAGTTAGAGTACTTAATATATATATATATAAAACTTTTTAAACTCGGCCATGTTCCTGACATACACAAGTAATGTACAATTGTAAAAAATATGTGCTATGAAATGTTAAATTATTAAAAGGTTGGCAGCAGGAATAGCAGCATATTGTGCGCAAAACTGCCAAAAAAAATAGATCTTCAAGTATTTTTCTGACCTAATTACTAGAATTTATTAATATAATAATTTACTGTATATATACCACATCTGATGTGGATATGCTTGTTGAGTATTGTCTTTTGCCGGCCGTCCTGAGTCAACAGGGTGGTTATGCCCACCAATGGAGTTGTTCCCTCAGCATTCATATAAAAAAAAACTTTTTTGTGTTTCATTCCCACCAGCTACTCGTGCTGGTGGGCGGGCAGTCCCTCCGACCTACACTGTAGTGCAAAGCCGGAGGGTAGGGCTTAAGGCCCTCTTCAGCCTCATTGCAGGAATCGTGGGAATGGGTGGGTGGTGTGGTTAGGGAGAGATAGATGAGACAGACGAAATGAAGACAGAAGAGAAGTGAAAGATTATCTGTGGAATATTACTACTCCAGCATTTGCTAAATGCTAAGCAATGATCTAGAGCACTAGACCACGCCGCTAGGTGCATACATTTTTACTAGCATAAAACAGTGGATTTAGGTGAGTAATTGAACCGAGCGGCGCAGTCTACTGCTCTAGATCATTGCTTGCCGTTCGGGAGGTCACAGGTTCGAACTCGGATGCGGCTGCTCTGGTCCAAGTTTTCTGTGGTTGTCTTGGATCATTTAGGCAAATGCTGGAGTAGTAATATTCCATAGATAATCTTTCACTTCTCTTCCGTCTTCATTTCGTCTGTCTCATCTTTCTCTCCCTAACCACACCACCCACCCATTCCCACGATTCCTGCAATGAGGCTGAAGAGGGCCTTACGCCCTACCCTCCGGCTTTGCACTACAGTGTAGATCGGAGGAACTGCCCGCCCACCAGTACGAATAGCTGGTAGGAATAAAACAAAAAAGTTTCTTTTTTTGGGAAATTGCAAGCATAATATGACTTCCTCTAACTGAAGATAACACCTTTAGCGTCGAAATTTGTTGTAGGTATTACATGGAATTTTGAGTTTTAATTTTATTAAATTTAGTTCAATTCCACAGAACTCCATTTGATTTTCTTGTATACTCATGGTTCTCAATTCTTCTCATTATCGGTTTAAATTACTGCTGTAAGTACGTAGATTGTGTATTGTGCATATGTATATTTACATTTTTAAATGTCAATTTCTCAATGATACAATGTATGTATGTAATAATAATTAGCAAGTTACCACAACGTCAGCAACATCAACATTAAGATACGCGGTGTAAATGATGAGTCAACAAGAACTTAAATTGGCATAATGATCGGAAAGATGGAAAAAAATAGTAAGTATGTATGTAAATATACACAAAAAACGTATTTACCAATAACAACTGTGGCAATTGTAATGGCACAAAACTACAACTTCTCCAATTCCAGTTTTTACACCTATTACGAACGAAAATAATCTTTTAAAAGACGATGGATAGTTTAAAAACACGGACAAAAACACATCACTACCAAACAATGACCACAAAATCCTTTACGAAATAAACAAAAGAAGATAGTATAAAGGAATTGCTCCTTAGGGGAATTGTTTAGTAACAAACCACCACAAATTTATAAATATTCTTGTTTGCGGAAACGAAGTTTAGTCCCCTTTATTTTTATAACTAATAACTTTTGCCCCGCAGCTCGTGATAATCTCCTTCCTTTGTTCATGTCTGTAAAAGTTCCATCGACATCGGTTCAGTCGTTTCGTACAGACAGTCAAAAAAAAATTGAAATTTTAGTTTATAAATAGTCCTCGAGGTTTTTATCAAACCGTACATGATATTCTTTAGATTGTTTATTTTATTTCATGTTGTTCTTTAATAAATAAAATAGTCCATTAAAATTAACACCATGTATAATGTTAAGGCTACATGGTGAGAACCAGCATCAAGACCAACTTTTGAATTCATTATATTCTCATCAGTTTTAGGAATTCGTCTTCGAAATGAAAATAAGGAATCCTTATAGGATTACTTCGTTGTACCTCTGTCGACCCATTGACAGGTCATTAACTCTAGATAATGGAAAAAATTAGATTTCTAATTCCATATGAAATCAGACACGGCAGTGTATGAGTAAAGTTCGGAAAAGAAAAGAGAAAAGAAGACACTGGCAGTATGTATAATTCAAGAACCATTTCCAGCTACTTTCGATCCTCCCCCCAAAACTCAAAAACTATTACACACTTGCACATTTGCAGTTTTGCATGTTTAATAAGCCCCCTAAAAGAATTTCATGAACAAAAAACCTATGACAGTTCTCGAATTATTAATGTTTGATAAGTGCTATGAAGTGAATGATATCACAGATTCACACATCGAAAATCTAGACCACTTATAGATGACATACGAACTTGAAAGTTGTCATTACTGTAAATGATTAGGCGTATAAAAAGGAAAAATCTGAATTATCGATTTCTGGCAAAGTTGTTATAACTGTTAGTTGCAAGTACTAAGCAATTTAATTTCTTATACTTCATATTTTACATATACAGTTTAATTCCTTTTTGAGCCATGTAAAATGGGTAACAAAAATACTAATCTGAAAAGAGGAGCAAACAACGGTCGGGGTTCAAGTTTTATATTTTACTTGCGAAGCTATAATTCAATATCAAAGAATGTAATTCAAATGCACCTTATATTCAACCTGGCACCCGTATAGATTTCAACTGATTTATCGGTAAAGCCGACAACTCAGAAGTTGAATGTCTTTTTTTACATTTATCTTTTTGTTAAGATTATTACTAATTTACATAATTTTCTTTGACCTCGATATAGGTACAATGTATACCTTTTAGTATTATAAAAGAGTCAATTTTTGACGCTCCATTTATGAAAAGAATTTTAAATCATTTATACGGATTAATAATGACTTCAAAGAATTTAACATCATTGGCAACTAAAACATGAGCTGAAAAGTCCCGGGCCTAACACACAGATGGCGCTAATTTTATTGCATTCACCTCTTTTTCAGTTAGTACTAAACTTCAAAAGACAGCTGTTAAAATTTCATGATATTCTATTTATTAGTTTGTGAGTTATTGTGCTAAGAGTTACATTATCTAGCTACTTTTGTTATTTTCAAAACAATGGATCAAAAACAATTTAGTTCGTTCGTTTTAATTTTACACTGCTTCTTGATGGGGAAAAATATCGTTCAAGCGAAGCAATTGCTCATTGCTTGAAAAGTGTTATGGCGACTCCGCTCCATCGGAAACAACTGAAACAAAATAAAACTTTGGTCTGCTGGCTTCAAACGTGGTCGTATAGACATTGATGATGAAGAACTCAGTGCACGTCCAAATGAGGTGGTAACAGCAGGAAACATTTAAAAAAATCACCACAAAATCGTTTTGAATGATCGAAAAGTGAAATTGCGTGAGTTAGCTGACATGGTAAAGATATCATATCGAAAGAACGTGTTGGCTTCGCATGCATGTTGCATGAACATTTGGCTATGAGAAAGCTAAAGCTATGTTCAAAGTGGGTACCGCGTTTGCTCACTATTGACTACGAACAAGAACGTGTTGATGATTCTGAGCAGTATTTGGCCATGTTTAAATGCAATAAACCGGAATTTTTGGGTCGATATGTGACAATAGATGAAACATTACTTTACTCCGGAATCAAAACGATCGTCATCTGAGTGGACAGCAACTGGTTCAAACCTGGAACCTTGTCCAAAGCACCCGAAAGCGCAACAATCGGCTAGAAAGGTTATGGCCACGGTATTTTGGGATGTGATGTGCGTGGTGTAATATCTTGAGAAGGGGAATACCATCAACAGTGAATTGTAGTAATTATACAGCGTTATTGGAGCGTTTGAAGGCCGCAAAAATGATATTGTAAAGAAATGACCGCATATGGAAAAGAAAAAAATTTTGTTTCATCAAGACAACGTACCGTGCCACAAGTCAAGCAAAACAAAGGCAAAACTGGCAAAACATGAATTGATGTCCGAATTGCTTCCACATCCGCCGTATTATCCAGATTTGCCTCCCAGCGACTACTGGCTGTTCGCAGATCTCAAACAAATGCTCGCAGTAAAAAAAATCGCTCGAATAAAGCTGAAGGCGAAAGATATATTGTTTTACAAAAGTGGTGCTGGAAGGATTGTGTTGCTCTTGGTGGTGATTACGTTGATGTATAAAGCCAATTTTGAACAAAAAAACGTGTTTTCTTTGTTGGGCCCGGGACTTTTCAGCCCATGTGTTAATAAAATTCAGCAATTTTTCATACAAAAGTATACATCATTTATGAATAGTAGAAAGAGTAGTGAACCACAGATGAAAATGGTTTTAGTCAACGGTGAAATCGTGTTTTATTCGTAAAAATAAAAGGTCTAGAAACAAGTAAATATCATTGGATGTAACAATAAACCTATCACAACATTTTCTTGTGATAGTCGTTTTTTCCGGTAGCTCTTATCCCATTTTTTCAATGTTTCGTGTTGATAAATTAATTAATACTGTTGTTAACAAGGCGTGACGTTACTCACAAATCAGGACGTACTGATAAAATCGAAAGCAGACTACTAAAATAACCAATAAAACGAATAATCAATAATTATGATGAAATTCTTCAACTTGTATGTAGGTTTGTCATTATTTTGCCTATTAATTTATCCTTAAAATATACGATTAAGAATTCTAAACTTTTAAGTATATTTATATGTTAGTTTTATCACTTTACAGACTGCTTATGAAACTTAAGTTTGTAATTTTAAAAGGAGTACATATACTAAAAGCAATATTGTACAATAATAGTAATAATCAACGTTGAACCGATACAATCGATACCCGACCTAATTACTTAATCATATGAAAAGATGGACGATATTGAATATTTTCTGTTTAAAATAATGCCAACTTTATAGGTATAAGTGAAGCTTAATTTTTACGTCTTTCTTTAAAGGTACAAAGAAAAATGAATATATTTTATTAAAAATCCGAATTAAAATAAAGAAATCCATAAATGCATTTTTTTTCATTCTATAAGCAACTTAAGCAGTTACTACAGGTGTGGAGAAGGTCCATTTTAGCATTAAACAATCACAAATTTCTTTTTATATAATTTATCCGTTAAATGAAAATATATATAAACAAAATGCTTTTAGATGTTTCAAATATGTTTTATTAACACACTCTACATATGTATTGACTTCCGAAGTCTTTCTCAAGAGTAATAGATATTTACTAAATTTAAACTGTAACTTAATGTTATTTATACAAGAGTCAAAAAGTATTTATGGTTGGTATTGCAAGTAATAAGATGTACAGGTACAAGTATATTAGAGGTAGTTATACAAAGGTATAGTTATTTAGGGAAAAACCCCTGTCGGGTTGTAATTCTTCAGAAATTGGTCAATCACCGGTGTGTCTTTGAACTCGGATTTATCATTTGTTATGTTACAATTATTTCTAAAGGCTTTTTTAATTTCGAACTGCTCTAAAATATTTAGACGTTGACCTTTATTTTCTATATGTAATAGGTTGAAGTTATCTCTGTCGATTTTATGGCCATTTTCTAGGCAATGTAGGCTTATGCCTGTAGATACCTTTTTGTCTTTTATATCTTTTTCGTGTTCTTTTAAACGTATGTTGAAATAACGACCTGTTTGACCAATGTAAAATGAATTACAATCCTTACAGTTCAGCTTATATATACCACTTTTTTGTAATTTATCGGTTTTTTGTTTGTTGTTTGTTAAAATGCTTTTTAAGGGTTTTTCCCTAAATAACTATACCTTTGTATAACTACCTCTAATATACTTGTACCTGTACATCTTATTACTTGCAATACCAACCATAAATACTTTTTGACTCTTGTATAAATAACATTAAGTTACACTTTAAATTTAGTAAATATCTATTACTCTTGAGAAAGACTTCGGAAGTAGAAACATATGTAGAGTGTGTTAATAAACATATTTGAAACATCTAAAAGCATTTTGTTTATATATATTTTCATTTAATTTAAACGATGTTTCATAATTATCCAACAGACAATTCAATTGAAATTAATTTATTCGTCTTTATCTATTAGTCCTACGTACTATAAAACTACATTTTTTTAATGGCGTAGGCTTTCATGGCCGAAAGGAACTTGTAGATCCAAACGTTTCAACTGCAACTACAGCAGTCATCTTCAGTGGTCAGCTTGATTCCTAGGTCGAATCTAGTAGTTGAGACTAGCAACTGTTACTACTGAGACTCCGAGGTACAATCTTCTACCTACGAATAAAGCTACCCACTGAAGATAACTGCCGTAGTTGCAGTCGAAACATTTGGATCTACAAGTTCCTTTCGACCACAGCCCATCAGCCCGGATCAACGTCTTTGTTTGTACAATTTTTTATTTCATATGTGCATAAATATGATCGTTATCTCGACATATAAAAATTAATTGACTTATTATTAGCATAATATGAGTAAGCGCAACTAATAGAGCGAGATAAGGACAACGCCCTTATTAAGCGCGATACAGTATTATACAGAAAAGTCGATTATTATCGTGATAAATTGCAGACATTTTCACTTTTATTAATCTATCAAAGAAAAAATGAAGTTGTTGACGATTAGATATGTGGATGATACATCATGTATGAAATGAAGAGGCCGTCAACACATTTACAAAAACACTACAAAATGGTCATGTTATTTTCAATAGGTTTTATTGAGTTCTCTTAAAGTACCTGCAAAACACATCGTAATGAGAATATTATGTCATCCGCCAAACAAAACAGTTGTTGTATACTTAAGTACTGATAGAAAATAAAAACTGTTGCACGTGATCAATAATGTTATTACAAGACAATAAAAGAGTGAGTCCATGATGCAAATATATAAGGTCGAATTTCGTATTAGTTCGGGCATGTCGCCGAGGTTCCGTCATATTGAAGAACACATTGATTTGGCTGCGCATTCAAGATGAATGATTTTCGGAGTAGAACAAAACACATGGGCTGAAAAGTCCCGGGCCTAACAAAGAAAACACGTTTTTTTTTTGTTAAAATTGGCTTTATTCATCAACGTAATCTCCATCAAGAGCAACACAATCATTCCTGTGCCGCTCTAACATTTCAATACCTATTTGTAGAACAATTTATCTTTTGTCTCAAAATAGGCCTCAGCTTCAGCGATAAAGCGATTTTTTGAAGTCTGTGAACAGCTAGTAGTCGCTGGGAGCCAAATCTGGAGAATACGTGGATGTGGGAGCAATTCGAACTTCAATTCATGTAGTTTTGCCATTGTTTTGATGACAAATGACTTGCGACACCCACTTTGAACAGAGCTTTAGCTATCTCATAGTCAAATGCTCATGCAATATAACATAAAACCAATACGTTCTTTTGATATGATACCTTTACTCACGCAATTTGACTTTTCGATCATTCAAAACTATTTTGTGGATTTTTTAAATGTTTTCTGGTGTTACCGCCTCATTTGGACGTCCACTAAGTTCTTCATCGTCATTGTCTCTATGTTACAACCACGTTTGAAGTCAGCAAACCAACGTTTTATTTTGTTTCGGTTGTTTCCGATGGAGCGGAGTCTCCATAACACTTTTTAAGCCATTGCTCATTGCTTCGCTTGAACGGTATTTTTCCCATCAAGAAGCAGTGTAAGGTTAAAACACAAAATTGTTTTTGATCCGTTGTTTTGAAAATAACAAAAGTAGCTAGATAATGTCACTCTTATCACAATAACTCACAAACTAATAAAAATAATATCATGAAATTTTAACAGCTGTCTTTTGAAGGTTAGTACTAACTGAAAAAGAGGTGAATGCAATAAAATTAGCGCCATTTATGTGTTAGGTTAGGTTAGGTTAGGTTAGGTTAGCGCCATTTATGTGTTAGGCTCGGGACTTTTCAGCCCATGTGTTAATTGGCTGCTTACATCATGAGTGAGTCCTCCAGGTGAGCGTTCGTATTGAAACTGAAACTTAGCGGTAATTTTTCATACTAATTGGTTGACATTTGTGTTTGGTCTTATTTCGCATTTTTAGTGTCTTTTAATTATTTTTAACTTCAATAAATACCAGTCAAAACAGTTGTTCTTTTAGAACAAACGTCGTAGTGTGAATGGTGGAGTTAATTTCTATAAAAATATCAAAATCTCTGTATTTTAGGTCTTGTCAACACTGACTTGGCATGACTTTAATGACATGAAACCACGTGCACGATTTTTCTTTAGGTACTGAACACATATTTTCGTTTGTTGGAATGTCTTAGTTATGTACAGCCCTTTTCAAAAAAAATAATCCGCACATGTGAAAAGGTTTATCATCCCTCACGTAGAATATTGTTATGAACCAATGTCCAAGTCGAGAATCGGGGCCGGCGGACATGACACATACAAGAGTGAAATATAAATAGAAATTCCGAAAAGTTTAGGGAAGTATTCTGATGCTTCCAGAAAAACTTAAAAACATTCCATAGTAACATCAATAGTTCGATACAGACAACTGATGTAAATAGTAAGGAAACAAAGTCCACGCGCTGAAATAAATATTTATCATAACAGGCGGGCTGAAAAGTTCGTAGGCTGACCCATAGATGTCGCTACTAGTATCAAATAAATATGATTTTTAGTTAGCCCTAACCTTCAAAAGACGTATGTATAAATTTGACAGCTGTAGCACTACTACTATCTGAGTTATAGAATTTTTAGTTTAAGAACTTTTGTTACTTTGAAAAAATGGATAAAAAGGAATTTCCTGTGTTAATAAAGCATTGCTTTTTGGCGAAAAAAAAAGATACTGTTAAACTGATAAACATTATTCGGACTGCGGACTTTGCATCAGGAAAATCAACCGTAAAAAAGTGGCGAAATGAGCACCGAGGACGATGCACGCAGTGGACGCCCCAAAGAGGCTGTTACCGACGAAAACATCAAAAAAGTCCACAAAATAATTTTTGATAACCGTAAAGTGAAGTTGGTTGAGATAGCTGAGACACGGCCCTAAAGATATCAAAGGAACGTGTTGGTCATGGTCATATCGTGAATGAATATTTAGATATGCGAAAGCTCTGTGTGGGTGCCGCGCAAACTCACAATCGACCAAAAACAACAATTCTAAAGTGTTTGGAGCTGTTCAATCGTAATAGATCCGAATTTTTGCATATGCGCCAATATGTGACGATGGATGAAACATGGCTTCATCATTTCACACCGGAGTCCAATCGACAGTACGTGATGGACCGACTCCAAAGCGTGGAAAGACGCAAAAGTTGGCTTGGCAAGGTTATGGCATTGGCATCAGTATTCTGGGATGCTCATGGTATAGTATTCATTGACTATCAACTATCTTAAAAAGGGGAAAACCATAAACAGCGACTATTACGTAGCGTTATTGGAGCGTTTAAAAGACGAAATCGCGGGAAAGCGGCCTCATTTGAAGAAGAAGAAAGTGCTGTTTCATCAAGACAATGCACCGTGTCACAAATCAACGAAATCGATGGCAAAATTCCATGATTTTGGGCTTCGAATTCCTTCCGCATCCACTGTACTCTCCAGATCTGGCCCCAGCGACTTTTTTCTGTTATCACACCTCAAGACGATGCTCGCTGGACAGAAATTTTGCGTCGATGAAGAGGTAATCGCCGAAACTGAAGCCTATTTTGAGGCTAAAGACAAATCATATTATAAAAATGGTATCGAAAAATCGTTGTATCGCCCTCGAAGGGAACAATATTAAATAATAAAATCAAATTCTATAAAAAAAAAATATTTTTATCTATGCTAGCATACGAACTATTCAGCCCGCCTGTTAAGTGCCACAAGTACATACTGAGACAAATAAGTAACTGTTAAGTAAATAAACTGAAGAGTACTAGAAAATTCATTACAATACCTTACCTTTAGGAAATAGGTAACAATAGTTTGTTAAATGAAACTTTATGCATTTGGCAGATAGATAGATATATACGCATTTATGTGCACGTCAATACATCATAAGGGCACTTAGCACGTTTTTCCCTCACGTTTTATATGTAGACATACGTTCCCATTGTCTAGATATTCTACACTTCATTCTTTCCGCACGTACGCTTTGAAGTAAAAAACTATTCAGTATTTAAAAGGAAGTATTCATTTCTTTTAGATAGGTATATAAAATATATAAAATGTTACCACAGATGAAACAGATTAATGTAAATGACTTACCGAAAAAGTACAACATAAACTAAACCTACACTACCAAAATACAAAATAAAAACCGTGATCATCACGTCATTAATAACAGTACTCTTAGAGTCTAAATAGATGGAGGCAGCACACAATATAATATAATAGGAAATGTATCAGGATATCCTTTCTCGCTCTAACGCAGCCTGATTGGTCGAGGAAGATCCAATCAGGCTACGTTAGAGCGAGAAATGTACAGATTAGAGGTGGCAATGATTGAACGAATCGTTCTTTTAACAGTTCTTAAAAACGAATAGCATGAATCGATTCAGTGCTTATGGTGTAGCCCGTTTAAATGAATTGTCATAGTGAATCGTGGGATCGTGAATAACATTAGACGACCGCCGCTGCACACAGCGCAGCGCACAAGTTCCTCGAACAATCACCGTTCAAGTAAACGAATCGTGAAAATCGATTCCTTTTATGAAATTGAATTGTATTAATCGATTCACTAGGAAGAATCTTATTGCTTATCTCTAGTCCATCTATAGGCGTGCATACAACGTAGTTATATACGCCGTCGGTTCAGTTTAACAAGTCAATATCCTTGTTTAATATTAATGAATCCCACAAACAAGTAGAAAATATCTACAGATGATGTTCAGTACGCTGTCTGTTTATAGATAGCAGGTAGGTTAGTTGGTGTTCTGTCTTTATTTTTATCAGGCGCGGCTCCTCCATTAGGTCATTTAGTCAATGACCCCCCTCCCCCAATATATTTCCAAACAAAAGTATAATAATGATATAAATTAAATAATATTTTAATTCATTATATTTTAAATTTGGAAATTTCCTTTTTATTCTAACTATTCTAAGCGTATAAACTCGACCCATTTACTGATTCCGCAACATCGCCGGAGCGACGCACCACTGCATGTTCTTAGTGGTACTGATTTGATTATTGATTTTCATTCGTTGGCAGTTGGCATAAACCGGGCTGGCAGCCAGCGATGACCGCATTGCTTTAAACGGAGGCGAGTGTCAGCCGAACTTTCCCGATCTAATTTTCATTGTGTTATACGGCTATCTAAAGCAATGTAATGGCTAGGTTTGGGTCAACAGCCGCGGCGACGAAAATACAGTATTCAGGGTATTCGAGGTATTTTTAATCGTGAGCAGTTTTTTGTAGATCGGGCTATATACTGATATATTTGTAGTGTAATATAATATTTTTTGTTATATATGTGCTTATTTTTAACCAATAGTTGCTGTCATACCTCTGATATCATGTTTTTCTTGAAATAAAAATCAATTAAGACATTTTGAGAATTAACAATTTTGAACCTCCCGAAAAATTGACCACGAGCCGCCACTGATTTTTATTAGTACTTGCATATTTTGACAATTTTAATCATCCATTTTGTTAAAACCAAATTATTGTACTTAACAGTCGATTTGAACTACATACCTAATGCCAAGGTCAAATAGATGATTTTCTTTATTATGACATATGAACGTATAAATTCTGGGTATTTTAAGCAGCTCAATTTTTTTTATATATAAGTTGTTTTAAAAAATCATAATTTTACTGACAAATTATTACTACACCAACACATTTTTATAAACTGTTTTACTTTCCTATGGTCTGCACAAACTCAATGAAATGTTTATTAAAATAAGCAATAAAAACAGCACGTTTGTCCTAAAAATAGTAAAAAATCAGTTGTGCCAAATTTCCTGATTGACTATACAAAACATTCTTTATACTCTAAAACTCACTATATAACCCATTTACACACTGAACGTTTTTCTCGTCTAGGTTATTTTTAATTCAAAACGTTACAATTCCGTAGGTATCCGATTCACTTTCGAATGTGGGCTATAATCAGATGAACAAACATTTGAAACTGGCGACAATCTACGCTCTATTCTATACTAGATAAACAAGCTCATATGCCGGTATAGTTATAAACAAAAAATATATCCAAGTGTAACCAACATGCATCTACAAAATCGAAAGACAACAGCTAGAAAACAAGGAAATTTGATTTATTTAGGAACAAATGATAATATCCACATATTTTTAGTTAAAAATAGCTCTTGAGTAACAGCCTAACAGAGTTTAATTTAAACGATCATCACCACAACAATGGAGGCGGTTCAAATTTAAGCAAATTTTCTGGTGTATCAGTTTAATTCAATTAAAACAAAAAACATGTAAAAGTGTCGAAACACGTAAACACATACAATTTAGTAATTATAATCTAAATTAGGCACTTCCCCCACACAATAGACTAAGTGCAACCTCAATTTTTTCTTGTTTATGCAAACATTGTGAATAAATACAAAAAATATACATGTTATTAAATGACTTCAGTTTGTTTTAAAGTACATTGGTACTTTAAAACAAACTTTACTTTACTTTTGGTTGCTACGTTGGTAGACCGATTACTCCGAGATTTTGCGTTCGATTTTGGTACTTGTTTTTTTTTTAATTTTTAAAATAAAGACAAGCTCTTTCGAACTGATTGGTTCCCGTCAGCACGTCGTAGACACTTCCGTCAGAACACCAACCAACTTACCTACTGCCTATAAACAGCGTTTGATTAATAAATAGACATCGTAATAAACAACATCTGTAGAAATTTGCTACTTATTTGTGGGATTCAGTAATGTTAAACAAGGTCCTTTTCAAAGAACGATATCGACTAGTAAAACTGAACCCACAAATATATAGAAAATATATATGTTACGGGTAAACTTAGATAAACGAGTTAACCTAGATTTATCCGGGTAAACTGCGTAATACCCAAGACTCTTGGGTAAAGTCCAAAATACATTTGGAATTGTACACGTTTCGTGCTTTACCCGGGTAAACCGAGTTTTATCCGTTTTCGCTTGGTTAAAATTGGATGTACCATAAATGACTCATATAACTGAAGCTGTTATTAAGCTATATCTGCGCTTGTGTGAAATCTGTCAAAAAAGGACTTGTGGTTAGGTTAGTAAAAGCTATTGGAAATCTTTGCAACTGGAAATGTCACAGCAACTTGTCTTGTTTGAACAAATAAGTACTCGTGAGTAGATTACCTTTAGGAGAATATAGTTCTAGAATTCTAATTTTTATTTGTAAAACGTGTGTTTTGAATTAAATATGTTTTTCAAACATTAATGGCCTTGTCATTTATGGTACATCCAACTATATCCAAGCGAAAGGGGATAAAGCGCGGTTTACCCGGTAAAGTCCGACACGTGTACAATTCCAAATATATTTTGGACATTACCTAAGAGTCTTAGGTATTACGCAGTTTACCCGGCTAAACCTAGGTTAACTCGCTTATCTAACTTTACCCGTTACATATACACATGGCGTTTACTACAGTGCCTGTATTGATACATTCTTAAGTTTAAAGTTGAACAAAATTGGTTCAATGATTTTTTCATGATAAGAATCTGAGTCGCTCTTCGATGGACTGTATGTACTTGTCATTTGGACATCTTTTAGTTAATAAACTGCATATATTTTATGTTGTGCAGTCGTTTCTAATACTTTATTATGTAGAATATAAGTACCTATAAGTGCAGTGAACAACTAACAACTGAAAATTGTGAAAAAAATAACTAAACACCGACTTCAAAAATTACAATTGTTTTTAAACCCAAGTCTAAACAAAAAATTATTTATTACTTATTTTTTTAATATATAATTATTGTTAGCAAGTGTTTTTTTTTTAATTTTAACACAAAAAACGGATGTTCTTGAAGGACATGTAACAATTTGAGCAAACCTACGACAAGAAAATTGCTGACCGCATTATAGGACGTGATAGTTTTTGACTAGCACTGTACGTTACAACACGAACGTATAATACACAGGTACCTACATGAACGTCACGAGTAAATATACCTACACGGAAGTTGCGTAATAACAGCGGTCAACAACGGTATAAGAGGAAATTAAGTAGTGTAAAATATATGTATGTATGCGAAATGCTATGTTGACCATCAGTTAGTTATCAGTTAGTCAGTACTTTTCAAACAGGAAAGTAATTTCACATTATAAATAAGTAGGTAATATGTACATATAAACGTAAGTAACTGTTCCCAACAGTGAATAATAAGTTACGTGTGTGATTGTTACATCCACGTAAATGCCATAACAGAACAATATTATTGTATATCACAGCAGCACATCACAACAACATTAATTATTGATCGATGATCACCATGTATAAATATCTCATTACCCATGTAACAATATACTGAGTTAACTATAAAAGGATGGTTATTAATTAAAATACGAAGTGAAAATTGGGTGTCGCAGATTAACAATTCCTTCGTAAATAATATTTCAGGCTATACGCTTAAGTTCGTCTTTTCGTACAAAATACCCTGTACCAGGGGCGGTGTATATTTGCTTCAGGGCTTTAACCTGCCAAACAAATTATGTATTAATGTATTTGACACCTAATTACTAAAATTTATTAATATAATAATTTAGTGTACCTATATCCCATTCGACGCTCATGTGCTTGTTAAATATCGTCTTTGTATGGGCGTTCTATGCGTAGAAGTAATGAATTCTCCGAGTCATTGGTTCTGCGCACCATTGGAGGCGTGTCATCTCCCCTAAGCACCCATATTTACTAGCATCAAACGGCGAACTTAGACGGATAATTGAGCTGCAATCGATGCAGACCTTCAAAATAAGCATAATATGCTCCGCCCATGCGCCAGGAAATAATAATGTTTTTGGTGGCAATACACAGTGCGTTTACATTGATAAAGTATATAAGACGTAATCCTTTACGTTTTTGCTAGTGGGACTCCTCGTGAAATAGCTAGCCTACTATATAATGATTTTATTCATCTCGACTAGGAATTACGATTTGTCGATGCAGATATAGTATAAGAAGAGTGAATGTCTTTGTTTCAATACATGTGTGAGATTTTTCAATACTCATATGAAGATAAAATTGATTTAAAAAATTGAAGTCGTTCGTTGTCTAATATTATCACTGAGACTGCAGGTGTTAGTCACGGAAAAGTATACCTAAAAGAACCAATTTAATAGAGCAATTTATCAAAGAACAATTGAATTTGTGAATGCAACAAAAATAAT
Organism: Agrilus biguttatus; assembly: GCA_963921985.1. Lineage (NCBI taxonomy): Eukaryota > Metazoa > Arthropoda > Insecta > Coleoptera > Buprestidae > Agrilus > Agrilus biguttatus. The sequence goes on along the minus strand of OY998119.1, from coordinate 16,969,923 downwards.
GTATTATTTTGTTTTCATTATTTATTTTATTGCGGCGATAAAGTATACATGGAGATACTTTTACTTCTAGAATCGCAGGATTGACTTAACTCACAAAAATCAGATAAGCAAATATTTACAGAACACCCGTTTCATTTCATCACGAACCGCCACTGCGTTGTACGTAGATTAGTCTTTTTATTAGTGACCAGTCCAAATTTGGATGAATGGGTACCGTTGTCGATGAAATAATCAAAGTAACAGATTTCACGGCGAATTGAAATAATATCAATTAAATAAAGTGAATTAAACAACCAACTGAATAAGAAAAAAAAATACCATTAAAAAATCGAAAAAAAAATTTCTAAGTACATTTAAAATTTTCATACACATTTAATCAAGGTTGACAAATTGGTTAAGGCTTTCGCGGTCAGTTGATGAACCAGTATGGTCCTTATTCGGGTCTAAAGGCCGTAGTTGGTTGGAATTGTTTGTTGGAAAACGTTTCGCTAGCACGAGTGGCGGGCTTCTTCAGAGGTCCTTCCATCTACGATGCTACTTAGTCTAGACCCGAATAAGGACTACACTAGTTAATCAAAGTTGTCTCAAAAGTTAAACAAACATAATTATAATAACATACAAATAATGTAAATAATAACAATAGTTAAAATATAAATTAAGTACAAACAATCGAGTCAAGGGTGACTATCGAGTCCAAGTACGAACGATCGACAGGTTGAGAGTAGTCTATTGTTTAAATATACAGAGTGTCCGGTGCATAATTATTCACGTGCAAACGAATCAATTTGGTATACAGGGTTTTTCAAGTTGATGGGCTATTAGAAGTATATGAATTAGTAGAACAAATTCAATTCTAAAACTTGGGCTTCTTTGGTTATTGTTTATGCCGCATCTTTTAAAAATATTTTCAAGTTCGATCCGGTTATACCGGAAGTAGATGTTAACTTTCTTATTTTAAATGGAATGACATACTTTTTTTAACATTTTCCGATAGAAAATCTGAATTCATGCATATTTTCTAGAAGAAACTACCCCGAAAATATTGATGGTTCAATTGTCGTTGCTCTCCGTATTTGTTCTAAGTCAAACTTTTCGAAATAATGTCTCACTGTTTGCTCCAATTCCACAATTGAATTAACAGGGGTTTCGTACAATTTACCTTTTACATGACCCTACAAATAAAATTCTAAAGGGGTTAAATCTGGTGAATTCTCGGTTTGTTTGGATAACGATAAATTATTCATTGTGGATGCTTTATTGCAACAATTCAAAATTATGGGTCAGGAAGACGGCATACGCTTTCTGACACTTAACAACAATTGATTGTTCAATTGTTTCGAAATCACAGCACACTGCTTTCATCAACATTATACGCATGCAGTGCAAAAAAGCAAAATCTTCGCAAATTGTAAATTTTCTCAAAGAGTATAAACAAAGGTATACGATAGTCCCATATCAATAGACGCCAAATTCAATGAGGAATTCGAATATGCAGCCAAAAATGGGTCATTCCATTAAAAAAAATTGACTTATGCCTCTTTGAAGTGGACCAACTTTGACCACAAAATTTGAACACCCTGTACATTTTAGTTAAACACCACAATTTTTTTTCGATAATGTAAATAGTTATAAATAATTGTTACGAGTTATAAAGCAAAATCTCAAAAATCCTGAAAAAAATTAAATAACTCAGAATCCATCAATATTTTCGGGGTAGTGTCTTCTATAAAATATGCATGAATTCAGATTTTCTATCAGAGAATGTAAAAAAAGTATGACATTCCATTTAAATTAGAAAATTAACATCTACTTCCGGTATAATCAGATGTAAATCGAACTTCAAAATATTTTTAAAAGAAGCTGCATAAACAATTACCAAAGAAGCCCAAGTTTCAGAATTGAGTTCGTTCTACTAATTCATATACTTCTAATAGCCCATAAAATTGAAAGACCCTGTATAGATATGTTCGCTATAATCGATTTATTTTGATACCAATTGAAAGTGGGGAGACAAATGAATTATGATGTATGGAAAAACTTGGATTGCCACTGTTGTGATGTCACCTTGGCAAAACTTTCAATAATATACAGACCCCTAAAATCATTTTTTGTATAAATAAATATTTATTCGCCATGGTCCGACATATGTAAACTGTTTTTGCAGGTATTACAAATTAATATTTAAACAAAGTATTCCGAAAATAATAACCTCTGGCATAGTTAAAAATGTTACCTAATCACATTTTTAAACGTGCCTATATGAGAAACAATAATTCTTTAATACGTGTACTAGAATTTTTGTTAAGTATGTAGATATGACGTGCATTATTACAGCACATTCATTTTTTTTATCACAATACAATAAATTAAATAAATATCGCACACTTATTCAAAATGTAAACATATAAGTAAATCAGATTTTATGCAATAGTTTAAAATAAAACATCTTCACTTTTCTTCTCAAGAAAAAAAATATATATCAAAAATTTTAACTTTAATAAATAATCAGTCATTTTTAATGCGGTTCGAACAAAAATGCAAAATGGAAAAACCATTAAAAATGTCCAGTAACTTAGCACCGTCATTTTTGAAAAAATATAAAAGGAAGTTGTGCTCTTATGTGCTCCTTCACAAAATAAATTATTTATTATCGAAAAACAATTAGCGCATAACAAAGTTTTTTTTAATTTTTTTTAATAAATTTATTTAGTTAACAAATCAAAGTAATTTTCTCAAGTATTTCTGATTGCCTTAAATTAAACTAAATTGATAACTGTTGCAACAAATAAATTCCACAGATTATAAAATTTATCAATACATAATTACATCCATAGATGAAATGCCATTAAAAATATTTTTATTTAACTGAAGCAATTTCGCTTTCTAGGAGAACTACAAACTATTAAATTCTTTCGAATAACCATATGAATAGTATCATAAATACGTAGATAATTGTAAAATAAGTTTATTATACCTTGAACTAATCGAAGTAATTAGCAGCAGTTCTTTAAATTCGCATAATAAAGTTAAATAAATAGGTAATGAAAATAAAGATAAATATTATTTGAATGAAATTTTTGCACATATGAGTAATAAATTACTTATCTGCTGCATCATTAATTCGATAAATCGAATAAAACAGATAACTAATCATAAAAATGGAAAAAGCGGTAGAGATATAAAACAAAGAATAGTACAGCTTAAACAAAAAGAAATCACTTTTGTGATCGCAAACAGTTAATTTGGAGTTTTGGAGGATAATTAAAATACCACGAATGAAAAAGATTTGAAATGACAAGATATTTTCTAATGTTATCAAAACAAAATAGGTACACTTGTTAAATTTCAGCTCAACGGGTAACGAAAAGTGGGTGAAAATGAATCACAAGATTTGATCATTACACTCTGGGAAGTTAATTTTCTTTACTTTTTGTATTATAGTTCACATCACGACAATTTCTGCCAATGTTTCGTCATTTCAGGGCCTTATTAATATATTTTATTTTTAATTTAGAAATTTATATTGTCATCGGAAGGACACATGTGAGCAAAATTTCAATTTAACCGATTAATAGGAAGTGGGTGAAAATTCTATTAGATGATTTTATTATTAGATTTCATTGAAGTTAAATAAAATCATTGAAAAATGCGATACGTTGAAGAAAGTCTGTCGCTCTGCTTAATAATACGACAATCGCGCTTGCCAAACAAGTTGGTATAATTATCGAAATTGAGTCGACACCAATACCCACTTCTGTAAATCAGCCTAAGGATGAAGTATTATTCACAACGGTAAATTTATATAAAAATCATTGGTTTCAACAATACCGCATCGAGAATTACTTTGAATAGTTTTAGTATAAAGGAGAATTTCATTTATACGAGGATGGATCAAATATAAACGAGCTTTTGTTCATAAAACATTTATTTTGAAGTTTCACAAAAACACAAATTTCTATATTTTTTGACATATCCCCCTTGCTTATATATACAGTTTTTTTCATCCGGTTTTCATAAAAAGAAGCAGGGCTGGTGCCTATACAGTTGCGCACAAACGCCACCCCCACCTGTTCATCGGTCTGAAATCGCTCGCCTCCTACTGATTCTTTGAGGGGCCCAAACATGTGGAATCACAAGGGGATAGGTCTGGGCTATATGGAGGGTGTTCCAGCTGAGCCCAGTGCATTTCAACGATTTGGGCCTGCGTTAAAGCTGCGGTATGAGGCCTAGCGTTATCGTGGTTATCGTGCAAGTGTAACACGTCACGAATGTGGTGCGTCCTTTTTTTTCGGCGATAAGCAAGTTTTACCTGACTGAGAAGTCAGTAGTACAGATAGTAGTACGCTGCATTAATGGTTCTTTGCTCATGCAAAAAATCGATCAACAGCATCCTCTCCAGTCCCAAAAAACAGTGGCTAAAACTTTGCCTGCAGACAGACGTGTTTTCGGCTGCACTGGATTTGATTCATCTTTGCGCCGCCACTCCACGCTTGCTCGTTTTAATGTTTGAGTGTAATGGTGTACCCACGTCTAATCGCAAGTTACAATTTTGTGCAAAAAAAAACAAAATCCACTCTAAATCGAGTGAGAAGCGCCTGAGAGATGCAAACTCGAGCAGCTTTATGATCTCTCAGCAACAAAATTTTTAAGAATCCCATGTATTTCGTTATGATTGTGTGGACACTCCCATAGCTGAAGCACAATGGCATGGCGGTCCCCTTCAATAAGATTTCTAACGCGTGCAATGTTAATCGGCGAAATGCTGGTGCGCGGATAATTTACATTTTCGACATGATTACGTCTATCGTTAAATTTTTTGCACCAAACTTTTACATGTGGCCACGAAAGCGTTTCATTTCTGAATTGTGCTTGCAATTTGTGCAAAATTTCAGCTGGTTTCACGTTTTCCCGTGTAAGAAACTTAATAATAATTCGTTGCGCAACGCTGCTATGCATCTCTTTCTAACTCATTGTGATACTTATTAACCAAGCCAACGCAGCAATACGACGCGTCGTTTCCGTGCCACCTAATATCCCCAGTTCAAGTTCCTACCGCCCGGATACGTCTTGAACAACTGCCCGGAGCGCAATTTAAAAAGGCTCGTTTATATTCGATCCACCCTCGTATTTAGCTGATGTGGTGTTAACTTTTAAACTTATATCAAGGACTTTTGAATGGATTAAGTTTTAATAGGACCCAGTCATGATTATTTTGATGTCGACGAGCGACAAGAAAATATTACAAGTATTTGGTAAATCATCAGTGAAATTGCCCATCAAGATTTTGTCACACATCTAATCAATCTCAATTATATCCATATCTTGAAGCAGCTGTTCGACCAAAGGTTTAATAGGGCGGGTTTTGTTAAAAAGAAAAATAGAATAGTGGTGCCTGACTCACTCTAATCATCAGGCTTTGCACCTCGTAACTTTTCGGTGTTTCCAAAGATGAAACGTAAACTTAAGGTACTCCTTTATGGAAATAGAAGCGGAACTGAAAACGTCCTGAAGATTTTGAAAGGTTCTTCCATTTACATATATGTAAACAGTAACCGCTTTGAAGAAGACAAATAAATTACTAATTAAAAATCGATTATCCCTTTATCAATAAGCACAATAAGCCACCAGGAAACACAAATTATTAGTAGTACATATTTTAGACGTAAACTTTTGTCTTAAAATAGTAAGTATAATGTAACTATCGATAAGTGGTCTCCATCATCAGAATATGCATCGCACAATTTAAGAGCACACGTTCTATTGCACAGAAAGCAATTCAATTCTTTTTGGTAGTTAAATTACGTTTTGTTGATGGATGAATTTTACGAGCGCAACCGATCTTCAAGAAGATTGAACCCATTTTACCGTTCAAAGACATTTACTAATTTCTTCTTTGTCAACAACTACAAATATTTATATATATCCTTATTTTCATTTAAAAAATTTACTTTCAAATATGTTCTTGGTTAGTATTCTGTCGAAACTGACAGGCGCCGATCCCCGTAGACAGCTTCAACAAAATATCGACCAACCTACCCGCTACCATTAAACAGCGTTCAATGAATAAGTGCAGCCACGGAGTAACGTTTACTAAACATAAAATTTAATTTACCGAACGGTTTTGGCATTCCCCTAAGCTGCTGGAAGATTATTCATTACTTATGGAACATCCTGTATGTTACCTTGTTATGTGGAACTCGTTATAAGCAAGGGACCTTTAAATGCTCTCGCTATAACCGAATTAGAAGTATTCTCTTTATAAACTCTGGCAGTAGAAAATAAGAATAACAAAAAAATAGAAATGCACCGTTTAATTTGTTTTATTTCTCAAATTTTATAGTCAAAACTATTAATAATTGTATCGAGGAAGCTTTTAAATATTGTAACTCCATAATATCGTAGAAATAAAATTAAGAAATGCTTATATTGGTACCGTTACGTAGTTGACATTTTAGTATGCTTTTTAGGAACTGACAGACAAATGTCTCAACTATTAAATGTTTTAAATAAATTACACATAAAAATTTAATTCACATTAGAAATAGAACAAAATAGATCTATAAATTTCCTTGACCTAACAATTTCTAATAAAAATAATAAAAATTCTTTAAATTAAATTTATATGAAAGTCTGGAAATTAATAAACTAAATAAAAAAGGTATGATCATTAATGACCAATTAGACACCAACAATTCTCCTTTGTTGAACATTTAATAGAATATGTATTTTCTGTCCCCATTTGTAATTAGTATTTAAGCGAATTGTTACTTAGTTTAAGTTGTATTTCTTTCTTCCACCTGAAGAAGCCACTGTGTGGCGAAATGTGCATTGTGGTACAATAAATTGTGTTTATAACTTGTTATTTTATTTCTACAAAACTATTAATGCTTCCTATATAAAAGAAAACAAACTTTTCAACTTTTTCACTATACGTTTTCTTTCTCAAAAGCCCAAATTATCATTATCACTACGTACCTATGGCGTTAGCGTATTGGTAGGCTAATTTTAAAGAGTTATTTCCTCTCATGATAGAAAATCCTGACTATTAAAACGTCCTATTAAAGGATAGAACTAACTAACACGTCTACTTTCGATATCCCGAATGTTGTCGTTTAATCAGAATTTTTAATTAAAAATCATCAATGTTTTGACGTGTTAAACATTCGATTGTCGTAGGGTCATAGATAGGACGTGAGAGTGGCTGTGGCTAAAGGCCTGTCGACTGAGTCAATAGGTGATTGTATGAAAAAACGCCATGGTTAAAATGTAAGTGTTATGCGCCAACCTGAACGGTATCCATCAGTCCAAACATGGACGGGTTTAACTAGTGTGGTAAAATTATTACAGTTTTATATGTTTATGTCTACATAATATGCATACCTTTTAAGTACTTGCTTCAAATAAAAAATTAGCGTACAATGGATCACTCTTGAACTCACCACCGCATATAAATAGAACTTTCCAAAAACTAAGGATAAGTAAGTCTGGGAAACACAATTATACATATTCCTTAGGTGAAATATATTGCAAATGCCAATAAAGATACGTAACAATAATTAATATCAAATTCCATTCCTAATCAGTAATCAATAAGATAAAAAGTTACAATCAAGGAAAACCAGAGTCGATAGATCGTTTTTAAAAGTATGTAGGTATTACAATGATGTACATCGTAATATAAACATATGAATAAGTCGATAAATCGAATTCTTTTTTTTTTTTTAATTTATATCTTATTTGTTCTTACGAATACAGTGCCAGTTATAAATGATTTCGACTAGTACCTAATTCTAAAACCTAAAACACAAAATACTGGTAACTGAAACATATTCATTTTAAGGTTTTACACTTCTAACAAATTCTATTCCAGTCACACTTTTTTTTTTCTGACACTTGTCGCGATAAGTGAAAAAGCTAGTCCTCATCAAACTTGCCTAGGGATATAAAAAGTTAGAACTAAAGAGTATTAGGAGATTGCAAAGCACTACAAACTGACGATTCGTTTAAATCAAATACTACTTGAAAACAAGTTGCATGTTAAAATTACTCTTATCACAGGCGTCCAGCCAAACTATACTCAAAAACTGACAATAAAACGAAAGTGTCTATAAACATAGACAATATTGTATGTTTGTAAAAATGCACCAATTTCTCGTATTGTATTTTAAATGCGAATTTCAGAAAAATCTTTATCAGGGTTACTCATTAGGATAAAGAAAGGCGCCACATAAAATAGTAGCTGTATCAATATTCATCGTAAATTACCGAAAACTATGTCGAAAACTTAGGGAGCTAGGACCACCAGTGTTAAAGTTGGGGGATGTTCCCGCCCCCGCTTGAGTGGCCCCTGATAAAGCATAATTTATAGCCAGATGAAATTGTAATAGAATGGATAATAAATTAACTCAAAACTGTTGCAAAATATTCATGGTTCGAACAGAGCACCAAGTACTACAGTATATGATAAATTAATATTAAGTAGATACCTAATTGTTCAAAATAATACAGTGTACAGTCAGAAATAATCAATAAATATGTACAATAAATGAAGTTGTGTTCAATTTTACATCCTAATCTTTACAATTTTTATTACGTATCATGATAAACATACCTGCAATGAATTCAGAATTTAAAAATTTAAAGCACATCAGTGCAGTTTGTTAAATCCCTGACTATGAAATAGGATAATAAGGAGAGACTTCATTGAATAACTCACTAATATTCGTTTATGGTCTACATACAACCTTGAAAATTATAATATATAAAGAATCTTCTATGCTGTAAGCTTAACGAAATAAATACTCGGTTTCGGAAACAATTTAAATGGTTGGAGAGATGTCATCGTAGCGGGAAGCTATTTGTTTAATGGAAATTCCTATCCCTCGACCAATGTAGGTAAGGTTGACCGGTTTCGTTGTCTATGTATTATACATATTCACTCCGTGATTTTCTAATACAACCGGTGACCCCAAAGACCTCCACTCAAGATGTGAGACATTCGATAGTCCTCGCTAAGGCAATTTTATAACGAGAAGACCAAAGTATAATTTAGCTATTGCTCTCATCTTCAAGTAATTGAGATGATAATAGAAGGGTCGTGGCTAATGACCGACAATTATTTCGGAAAACTACTGACAACTACAATCCTTCTAGAATTATAATCAACAGAGAAGAATATTTATGTTACTTTGAATATAAATACATATAAATGGTTAATAGTTACATAAAAAACAATTCAGAAGATAATAAAAAGAGTCGCGGTTAATGACCGATAATTATTTAAGAAGATAGACCAAAAGACCTGTTCACTACAATGCTTAAAATTATTTTATTACAGGTATTATAATATTCATGTTACATAAAAACAAGAATTTAGGATTCGTAAGCAGTTCTTGTCAGATCAATTTATTTATCAATACACGTACAGTCTTCCTAATCCGGTTTTACAACTGTAATCTAATCTTTTCGTAAAGGTTTAAAAATTCTTACCTATTTTTCAAATAAAGATATTAAACACCTAATATGACACAAGTAAATTTCGTCAAAAAATTTCAAAACTAAGTATTTTAATTAATTATTCTATATGTTAAATTTACATTTAAAGCGCACATCAAAATTCTAGTGTCTTATGTAAACATTTTGGTAATGTATTTATATTTGTAAAATTCAGTTTGCAGACACCCTATATATAATATAGGTATACATATCAAACACGAATATGCATTGCAAATAATGAAAACGTTGACGGAAAGTTATCTATATACACAACATGTTTATAGTACAAAATGATTTAAGTTTTAATGCTTAAAAAAGTTTTTCGAATAAGAAACTTTAAACCAAAAGGATAGGTAGATATTTAACAGGGATACGTTCGTCCATACATTGCTTATAATTTTTAATCCTACAGGTGCCTAATCTGACCTTGAAATATGCAAACTTACCTGCCTTAAAACGCAAGTATCTAATTCTAAAAATATGTTTACTACATTAAAATGCATAATATCATTTTTATTCGTTTAAGCAAGCAACAAAAGGTCATTAATTTTACCATTACCTGTTTATAAGAGAGAGGAATGCAACAAACTGTAATCAACCTGCACAATTATCACTTCACACATGTAAACAATGCTCACAAACTATCTTTTGTACATATGCCACAATTCTTTTAAGTTTTTTAACAAAACGGTTAGCACATTTTCGACACGTTCCCTGACACCAACTGCCACCAAACTGCCTACTGCTTTTCACTCCTTTTGCATTCTATTAGCCCGCTTCTACCCGTAACGCCGTGCCACACGCACACTAGAGCTGTAAAGTTGTACACGTACAACGTCAACATTCAATATTGTAAGTATATTTCCCTAGATGGCAACAGCTGTTGGGTAGCTATAATATACCGAGGGAAGTTTTATTGACTTCAAACCAGTGTTGCCAAAAGATCATTTTTTATTTAAAACTTACTATCATTTTTATGAATATTTGCGGATGTATAAATCTAATTCAAGCGATTACAGGTTTTTTATTTTACAATAATCTGGATTTAATTTTCGGTTTTGTTACTTGCTCCGTGTGATGAATGTACGTTTGAACTACAATACATGACACAGCAGTGGAAACTAAGCAAAAATGACAACTTGTGTTCGTGTACACGTCAAGCAATAGACGTACATGATTATAATGATTGTTAATAAATGAACATTTATTTGAATGAAATAATGAACGAGAACTGATAACGTAGAATTGCGTTAGAATTAGTTTTGAAAATTTTAGGCACTGGCAATGGGTAGGAACTAAGTAAAACTGTTTAGGTTATAGTTCATATTGCTTGTGTATTTTAGGTGGACTTCTAAGTTATTTTAAAGGCCTCTTTGGAGCTCGTGAGATGAGAATTCTTATTTTAGGTTTAGATGGGGCCGGTAAAACCACAATCTTATATAGGTTACAAGTGGGCGAAGTAGTTACTACAATTCCTACAATTGGATTTAATGTAGAACAAGTACAGTATAAAAATCTTAAATTTCAAGTTTGGGACCTTGGAGGTCAGACAAGCATTAGGTCAGTTTTTGAAAATGGACATATCAATACTATTTTTTATCATGTATATTTTTTAACTTTCTTTTCTAGGCCATATTGGCGATGTTATTACAGTAATACTGATGCTATAATTTATGTGGTTGATTCGGCAGATAAAGAAAGAATTGGTATATCTAAAGATGAACTTTTTCATATGTTAAGGGTAAGTATAAATCAATTTAAGACAATTTTAAATAAAAAAGTTGTTTACTTTTTATTTTTAGGAAGAAGAGTTGCAAGATGCAATACTCGTTGTATTAGCCAATAAACAAGACATGGCTGGATGTATGAGTGTGGCTGAAGTTCACCAGGCATTAGGTTTAGATGCTTTAAAAAATAGAACATTTCAAATATTTAAAACTTCAGCAACCAAAGGTGAGGGATTGGACCAAGCAATGGACTGGCTTTCAAATGCACTACAATCTAGAAAATAATTTATATACATCGTGTTTTTGTACAGTACTAGTCCTTATGAATCATTTGTGTTTGTCAGCACCCATTGAACTTCAAAAATTAAGAATAGCTGAACAAACAACTTACTATTAATTTAAATATTTTTATTATGAATTAAATAATTGCCCATAATTTCTTCTATGTATGTGATTATACTTCTGTTTGTTTTAAAAATAATTGAAAGTGGATTGATACAAAGTTTTAGGATTTTAGCAAATCTTTTGAAAGGATTCAATCTAAGCCACATTTACCATTATTTTATTGGTCACAATGTAAAATTTTGTTTGCATTTTTGATGTATGTATATATGTTGTAACTAGTTCTATTTATTTCGAACAACTTTTATCATTCCTTTAGTGAGTTGTAATCCAGTTATCAGTAAACAAACTTAATTTTTACCATTTGTAAGCAGTTTTTTATTTGTTAAAGTTGTCATAAAATCCTTATCATAGCAGCAAAAATATGTGTTGCGTGTAATGCTTTTCCTGTTTAGTTGAGAATGTTACTTTTAAATCTACGTCATATGCAGGTAACGGAAATTTAATTATTTTATGAATTCTTAATATGTTTTATGTTTTAATTCAAGGCAATCACCCATATACCTTTACACACCTTTTTTTTTGACTGACTATTTTATAACATAGAAACAAAAATCTTTTTCATACATACTAGTTGTTTCAACAAACATTATAAAAAAGATAATTTTTTTTTATTATTCATAAATGTAACAATACTCTTTGAATTCACAGTTTTAGCTTATTTCAACTTTAAGGTAAAATTAAAAATATCAGAAATCTAATTCTTCTTCTTGAAAAACATCACCAAACCTTGCAATCCTTTTATTTGCTGCTTCCAGTTCTATTTGTACTTTTTTTCTAATATAAAAAATTGGACAATCTCTACTTGTACATAATATTTCTTGATGAAGGGAACCCATACACCTCTGGCATTCTGTAAACAGTTCTGAAAATCTTTCTTCAAGCAATCTATGATGTCCCAATTCATGTTTATAAAATGTCGCCTCCTTAGGTTTACAATAAGCACAAACAGCTTCATTTTCATAACCTTTTGGCAAAACCGATCGACAACCTATACAAGTTTCCTTTTTCTGTGTGAAAGCCGTTAGGGCTCCGACCCTCGACGTTACGAATGTTCTCGTTCTTGTATGCTCCCCGTCTAAATAAAAACATAGGTTGAAATTATTGTATTTAAAAAATATATTAAAAAGGTATTTTGGAAAAACGAGAATAAAAGAATAAAAGCACTTACGAAGTAATATAGACTCTGCATTATCACCAAGCACTGGCTGAAAAATTCTCACCAATGGTTTTGACAGCTGGTTCTCTAGGTAATATTTCGAATCTATTGGAATATTATTTTCTAACACGTAAATAGGGTCCTAAAAATACAAGAATATAAATCAATTTTGTAATTAAGACTAAATTGTAAAGATAAAACCTCAGCTTTCTCGTAAGCTCTTGCACTTTTTGTTGCTGCAATGATAACATAAGGTATCCGATCACCCAATTTTGGAGCGTTACCTGGATCTCTTTTGGTAATTTTCTTAGCTAACTCCACATGAGCCTGTTTTGCGGCATAATCGTCTTTAGTAAGTTCTTTAGTTATAACTAGTTTTGAAATGTCCACATTATTCTGGAGCAGATTTGATATTACTTCTTTTGCATAAGAAACAGCACCATCTGGATCTCTAAAATAAATTGGTTGCTGAAAAATAATTTCAAAAACAAGTATACGAAGAAAAGACCTGTTGATTAGTAACTTTTGTAAGCAAGTACTAATGACATCAACTACTAAGGTGCAATTATCTCTTCGCACTGTTTCTATTCCTTTGCAGTCCATTTTGTCATATTTATCTGGTTTTGTAAAATATAAACCAGCATAACGTTTCTTGTTTATCAATAAATAAGGGAAATATACCTAAAAAGATTAACAATAATTATTATAAAAATATTTATATTTTGTATGTCTAATAAATAGCTTACCTTTTCAAATTCTAATTTGATAGGGTTTACAAATTTGCTACTGATCAATTCCGCAGCTTCTCTTCCTAATTCCATGCTTCTTCGTATGTCGTTCACTTTAAAATTCACCATGACGGAGTCTGTGTCACCATAAATAACTTTAGCATCGTTTTCGTAACCGTTTTTAACGTTATAGTGCTGCTCAACCTCTTGGCGTGTTTGCTCAATCATGGAACGACCATACGCAGTAACACTCTAAGAAAGTAAAAGTAATTAAATATTTGAAAATTAGAAAAAATAATTTATCTAATCTAATAGTTACATTTTTTCTTGGAAAAGAACTATGGAAGAAAAAAAAGACAATAAGTAACTCTTAGAAATTAGAAAAATTACTTACCCCTGATATTTCCAAGCAGGGCAATTTTCCAACCTGGGCTCCAGTAAAACCATAAACCGAATTGGCGGAAATTTTTAAAGCCAACTGTTTACCATCTAACACGGCCCTCATTACCGGATCTGTTTCTTCCTTTAATTGAGCCTTGGCCCGCTTACGAGCAGCTAAGAGCTGTTCCAAAATTTGAGGCAGCAACCCCTGCCTAACACTTGCTTTTACGAAATTGTTATTAGCCGGAGTTGTTGTGATTTGGTCGGGATTTAAACTAAAATAGTAAAATAATTTGCACCTATTGTAGTTTGAACAAACACAGGAATAAAAATTAAAAATAAAATTAATAAAATATATGTTTTTGCCTTTTTTTCATAGAAATGTCTGACCTTCCTTACCCAAATTTATTAGCAGAAGATGATCTTAATAAAGTAGTATAACATAAATTATGTGCTATCATGATGCTAGGATATAGAGAACTAAAATCTAATGTTGCAATAGGATTGGTATAGTAGCCACGTATAGGTTCAATTACTGTAGCACCCTCATATTGATCAGAACTCATACTTTGATGATGTGTTGGCATAAAGTAGCCTGCATCTTGAGCCTTAATATTAGATAAATATTTAAATTAGATATGTATTTTGTTTGATTTAATAAACATTCTTATAATAGGTAATTTTATTAAATTTAAAATGCCTCTATGTTAAGAAAAATATTTCGAAACAAAAAAAAAATCATACAATTTCACATACATGTCTTAAAAGTTGAGCGACAACTTTAACTTGTTCTCCTTTCGTTAGTAAACTTGTTATGGGAACCCCCGTTACCCTCGCCATCTCTACATCATTAGTAAAACTTTTTACATGATTCATTAATCGTAAGGGCAAATCAGCATCTTTTATACAATAAACTGCCAATCTAAAAATCAAAGTTATGTTACCTTAGTCTCAAAATTTGCATAACAAATTAAAAGTATTAAGAACAGATAATATTCTTACAGTAACAAAATCAAAAGTGTATTTTCAAACACTTATTAAAGGTATACTTAAAATTATTGTTATTGGCATCTTACTCTGTACTTTGAATTAGATTATATCTTAGCAAAGTTTCTAAAATTGTTTTTACGAACTTCTTCAACAAATTTTCTGAATTTAAATTTCAACATAAAAAAAACTGAGGAAATGTTTACCTTCGCCTAGTCTGATCGTCACCATTTTGCAAATCGGTAATAATACTGTAATGTACATCTTCCTTTTGTTCCCCTAATATTTCCTGACAAACATTGTTTAAAGTATATGACCGTAATTTAAAATCTCGTTTAACAACCGTTAACATGTCATAGACAATCCGCCCATCCACATTAACTGACTTAAATAAACGTCTTCCTACTTTTGTTTGATTCATCGTTTCCTTTATGACTGATCTAAAAAAATGTTTATGCAAATAACATAATTTTAATGTAAAATTAAAACACTATCTGTGATTTTCACACTTTATTTTTGTGGCTTCTTCAGAAGTTATAGTTATCTGCAGAAACCGCAAAGTGGGGAAATAATTATCAGGGTACCAAAAAAATTATAGATCACAGATTATAAATTAAAATGAATTCTTACCAAGTACAAGTAGATTCGATCAGTCATATCATTTTAAGTTGTTAAATAATAATTAGTGTATAATTACCTCACAGATAATATTCTACCTAAGTAATCAAAATCCTTTAATTTAAAGTGCTTGGCCCTGTCTAGTAAATACGGCAAATCAAAATTATTGATGTTATAGCCGCTTAGTATATCTGGATCCACTTTACGAACAAAATCTGCCCAAGCCAGTAACAGATTTTCTTCCTTATCAAAGCACAAAACCTAAATAATAGAAATACGTAATAAAATACTGTAGTTATGTATATGTAATATAATACCGTTAACATTAGTCAAATTAATTAGCATATTACCGAGTCTGATCTATTCAAGTAATAATTTTCGTTTAATTTAGTAGACATACGCACTTTACTACATTAATCTGCACCTTAACCTTTTCCAAACTGTTAAAATTCGATATACAATTATTACGATTATGTTTCTAAAATTAATTCTACACAAGTTATACAGCATTGTAAAATATTTTTTAATATCACATTTAAATAGATAAAATAACTAACATGAAGTAATAAATTTAATCTTTTTCATTTCAGTATTTTTTTACTTAATTTCAATTATAATTTTAACTTTTTCATATTTGAATGATAGATATTTGCATCTACTGAGAATTTGGTATTTTAAGTATTAATCCATCATTTTTTATTCGTGCTAAAACCTTTTTAACGAATGTTTGGTTGTTAATCTGTAAATTACTTAGGATATTTGTAGAATAACTAAACATAATATATGAAGTAGTACTATTTTTTCAAATTTCACCAGCTTTACTCAGGTACTTTGCAGATTATTAAGTACACTTTATCTGTTTTATGCACATTATAAGTAACAAACATATATTTATGATTTGAAAAAATGATCAAAGCAAAGGCCATTAGAAATATATTTTCAAGATTAAGTACAGGGAGATATTCACCTCAGCATGACCTATCGGAGCACAAGAATTTAAGGTGAATACATTCCTATAAAATGGTTCCTTACTTCCATGTAATTGAATTACATTTGCAATCTGTATTACAGGATCAACATTTGGCTCAGGAAAAATGCCTGAAATATAAATTAAAAATTCTATATGCATTTTTTGTTTAAATTTGTTATTTAAAGGTACCTTTCCGTCCTGCACATTCAATATCAAAACTTAATATCCTAAAAGGAGCAACTTTTGCCCATTCTCCTTCTGGATTATGGGCTATAAAGTCTGTCCATGCAATATCACCCTCAACTTGACAGTTTGAGCTTATTGGCCTGTGAGTATGTTCACTGCGTTTAATCCATTTTCCAGCTGGTAATTCTATCCAACTACAACCTAAAACCCTTGTATCAACCATGAATCTGTGAAAAGAATATAAGTTAAAACTTCCTTATTATAAAATTCATATATACATATATATTTCTTCTGTAAATTGCCCTTGTTATAGCTATTAATGATACTAGCCCTTAATATAAAAACACTTTCAAGAAGAGAAAAAAAAACTGGTGTATAAACAATTTGTAATTACTTACAAAAACTTACCTCAAATCAATATCAATATTAGCTTCATATACCACAAAGTTATGAAGAGATAATGGTTGATATACTGTAGTAGTCTCTAAAATTCTTTTGGTGGATGCTACAAGTTTTGGTAAAGCAACAGTAATTCTCATAAACTTTTGATTATCCTCTCCTGTATATTCCATCAATGATTTACCCTTTACTATTTCCACAAGTAAAATAGCTTCTGTAATTTCTTTATTTCCCCGCATATCTGCGATTACTGCAACATTTAACTTTTCCTGTAAAAGAGCCTATTAAATATAGTACAATTTACATTTCCTATGTACCTTGAAAACAAGTAGTTCATCTTCTTTAAATGATTCTGGCAAAGAAACATAAAAATAAGGAGAGAAACCATGAATATGGAGACACACGCTGTTTCCTTTCTCAGTAACACCAAACATTCGCATAACTGGTACCAATCCTGTTTGAGCTCCAGGCATTCCAGGGAAAGGTTTATCAATATAATGATCTATTTCTAACTGTTGAAGCTTAAGTGTTGTATCTTTAGGATTAACCCTAAGTATTGCAGGTCGTCGAACATCCGTGGTCCTATTCCATTAATATTGAAGCAATATTAAATAAATTGCAGTGTTAAATTATAAAATATTTACCGCGCCTTTTTACCAGGACTGTAAGATCCAAAACTATTTGGACGTTTCTCAGACATACTGTAACAATCGAAATTATTTCGTTAATTTACAGACTTTATAAAAGTCGTAAACCTCAAAAGCAATTAATGATGGTATGGTAAGATAGGTTATGTTATGTTATGTTTTAAAATACGTTCGGCGCCAAAATACCAAAGAACATCTGAAGCAGAAGAATATCCCGAAAGGTCAATAATTTCTAAATACCTACTAACCGGGAATTTAAAAAATCAAAAATCATCCAAAAATGTTTCATTAAAAATTGCGAAGAATAAACACTTTCTTGGACAATTTTTATTATACAAAATACTCTTTATAATATTTAAATTTGCTATTGGTGAAAAGGCAGTAACTTTCATTTTTTTTGTCTGGAAAGTACCATGAAAATACGATAAAAGATGAGCAGTCATTGTATATTATTACTCAATAAATGAACGCATTATGAGATATATTTATGCTATTTAATTCATGTAACCGTTTTTTTTCTGAAATAAAAAATAATATAGTCAGACGTTTTTTTTTTATATGTAATATTTTTCGCAAATTTAGCGATTTTTATGCGCATTTACGTTTATTAATTAATTAACAGCCTTGAATGATAACGGGTTTTATAAGATTGCAAGTAATTGCTTCATTTTAGAGTAATAATGACTGGCCTTTTTTTAAAAGTATCTCAAGTACATCGTTCATTATTATCATATCAACATTCAACATACATATTCGTTTAACGTTTAGTATGTAAAAATCAATACTATTTCAAGTAAGGGGTCATTATTTTCCGGTGTTAGTTTTATTAAGAAATTCGAACGGATTAATCAGAAAAGCAACATGAATTCGGAACTCAGAAGAAGAAAAGTAAGCTGGATTTTACTTTCTATTAATAATTTTCGACAGTAAGCGATTATTTATTACGTGAGCCAGACATAATAAATTTTATGGAATTGATTGCTTTGTTGTCTCAAAGTTTTAGTAATTTGTAATTCAATGAATGAGGAAATTATGTCAGGATATGAAATAATTTATACTCCAGTAAGAATTCTTGAGATTTTCAAAATTAAATCACATAACCTTATTTCTACTGTAAATAATTTATTTTTTATGGCAATTTGTAAATTTCTACATTAAATAATGAACGTTGTTTTTGACTTTTATATTACAGCTGAAAGACCAAAGTTATCGGCCTCTTCCAAAAAGACAGTCAAAGGAAGTGCAACCAAATTCACTACATTTCTCACTTTTGTGTTTGATAATAAGTGGTTCGATATTAACTGTATTTTTCGGTAAAAATTAAATACTAATATATTATTTTTTTCACAAAAGGTTTAATATTTTAGTTGTATATTTAAATGATATTCCCTGGCACCTAGGACATCGAACTGTGGACAGTTTAGCAAAAAACATAATAGGGTACTATGAGCCTGTTCATGCTGTTATTATTGACGCAGGAAGCACAGGCTCACGAGTTTTGGCTTTTACATTTCATAAGGCATATTTGGGTAAGTAAAATTTTGTTTATATTTAGTGAATAATTAATATTTCAACATATAATTTATGTTTATGTAACCTACTTTTAGCTAAGCCAGAGAGTAATTACCTTTAAAAGTCATGTACATATTCGTATTTTTTGTAAATTTATTACCCATCTACTTATGTTTTAGTAGAGAAAGACCTAGTTAAGCAAACTTAGTCATAAAAGTAGTTTTATTGTTTTTGCAATATCATTTCTGTTGACTTTTAATTATTTTTTAATGATTATGTGTGTTTATTGTTAGAACTTATCTTTATTGTCTCATTATTGTTCTATATGAATATTATTTCATGTAATAATTTTTTGAACTCTACTGACTTATAAACTTTTATTTTCTAGATGGACATCTAGTTTTAGATAAGGAGTTATTTGAGTATACCAAACCAGGCATATCTTCATTTGCTAATAATCCTGAAAAGGTATTTTCCTTTATCTTATCTTTAATTCACTGTATACATTATGTGTTACATATCTTGTTTTTACTTTCACATATTACAAGTCAAGGATGTTACAATTCATTTACATATACATTTGTTTTCTTTTTAATTAATTGATATTGTTTTCCTTTTTAACATGTTTTTTTACTTCCATTCATATTTACGAAAATTTTTAGGTATTTTTTTGGTAATGTTAGGATTATTTTTATTTTTATCAGTACTTATCCGTGTCACGAATGCATCTACATATTTGTTTATCTGGTATGTGTAAGGAAATTTTAAATTACATTTTAGGCAGTAGAATCGATCAACTCTCTTCTAGGAAAGGCAAAACGTGAAATTCCTGAACAATATTGGAGTAAAACACCATTAGTATTAAGGGCGACTGCAGGTCTTCGACTTTTGCCAAGAGATCAAGCTGATAATCTACTTAATGCGATAAAAGATTTCTTTAAACAAACGCCCTTTTTAACTAAAGAAGATTCTGTTGATATTATGGATGGAACAGATGAAGGAATTTATTCCTGGTTCACACTCAATTTCCTTTTAGGTAGGTACCTATCACAAAAAATTCTTGGCAAAAGTTTTTTTTATGACTTAGTTTTCTTTTTAATTGTATTTTGTTTTAAACTGATTATTTTTTTTTTTAAATTACAACACATGCTACTGTTTTTCACATAAGCAGTGAACACCTTTATATATATTGTTACGTATGGGTAGGCAATCTTCAGGAAAGATGAAGACCTGTAATGGACGCGATATTGGTGACAGTTACTAGCAAATACGCGACAATATCTATACCGTTCAATCAATATAGCAATTTTTAAAATAAAATAATAAATAAACAGTTTGAAAAATTGTTGTTTTTATAGAACGTTTGTCGGGAAATGCTGCAAAAACGGTTGCAGCACTGGATCTTGGAGGCGCTTCAACTCAAGTAACCTTCAGTCCTTTAACTCCTGCAACTTTATCAAATAAAAAAGATATTCATATAGCCAATACACCTAGCGGTCCTATGCATGTATACACACATAGTTTTCTTGGCTTGGGACTGATGGCAGCGCGAAAACACATTCTGACACGTAATGCGAAAGAAAATGAAACGGAACTGATTACAGAATGCGTAAATCCAGTGGTGGATAGAAAAAGATTTCACTTTAACGGAAAGGACTACTACGTAAGTGGCTTGAAAGAGAAATATAAGACTCTGAAAAAGCCCGGTAACAGTTTTACAGTCGAGGAAGAAATACCTGTTGTCAACTTTGACTGGTGTTCGAATGAACTGGTTGAATATGTTAAGTCTAAGGCAAAAATTATTGTAGAATTACCGGACAAGCAAATTAATACTTTTAGTTATTACTATGACCGAGCAGTTGAAGCTGGATTAATTGGTAAGTTATTGTTTATCTAGTATTTTTCTTTTTTATACCCCGTTTGAAATTAATTCAAATTTATGTAAAAAATGACTATTAATATGAACTATTAAAATAAAAACAATTAGTTTTTAATTGATTAGCTGTGGTTGAAAATGCCCACGTGCCATGCTTAAGGAATATGTAATGATCTGATTTGTGGATATTTCCTTTATGGATGCTGTAATAATTGCACAGATGAGAGTTTCCCTAGTATCCTAGTAATGATAAATTTCACTAATGTTCACTAAATAAGCTATTGTTATTGTTATCTAGCGAAGAATTTTGTATAACAGATATATACAATGTTGCCTTAGTTTCCTAAAATTGAAATAATTTTAGTGTTTTTGAAGGAATATATGTCAGTGTAGTTAATACTGATGCAATGGGTAACTTCTATATAAATTGTGGTTGGTTTATCACATAAATTTTTATCTTGTGTAAGTCACTTATTCAGTATAAAAGGTTATCTTTTATATGCATTACATTTCATTCTAAAAATAAGTATTAATTTTTTTTTTGATGTAATAAACGTTATAGAAATGAATGTGTTGTAAATTATATGTCAACGTTTATAACTTAATCCTAAAATATTAATATAACATGATGAAGGCGTAGTGTTATACATTCACTCTGAAAATGTTATTTTATTTCAGATGAAATGAAAGGTGGTCAAATAACAGTTTCTGATTTTGAAAAAGCTGCAAAATCCGGTAATTAAATTAAAATAGTTAATTCTATATTTCAATAAATTAATGTTTACTTTTTGTTACAGTCTGTACAGATGCGAATGACTCCCAACCGTTTATGTGTTTAGATTTATCGTATATTTGGATTTTGCTTGAGAAAGGTTTTGGATTACGGCCAGAAACGAAATTATTCGTAAGTTTATCACATTTTATTCATTTATCTCGCTAATTCAGTTTCCTTTGCAGATTTATAAAAAAGTGAATGGACATGAAATAAGTTGGGCTTTAGGTTTAGCGTACAGTTTATTAACGGGGAACAGTTAAGTCTGTTTAATTAAATTAAATGTCTACTAGCAACTTGCTGTGCCTTTTGTGTAAATAATTTTTTTATTGGTTTAACAAAAGTTAGGCTGTGCAGAATTTATTCCATTGACGATTTAGTAATTTTATTCTTGCACAAATTATACATACGAAATTTAATTATGATTCTTTGTATAATATATTCCATTTTCCATCTCATTCCTAGTGTGTGATATGTGTGAAAACATTTTGTACTGAATATAAACTATTTCAATTCTTGTCTCATTTTTTTTTTGTTTAATAAAATAAGATTTTTATAACGCTTTTATTATTACAGCAAATACATTAAACTATTAATAACGTTGTAATATCAAAAACAAATATTTTGTTATTAAGGCCAACCTTTTTGGTGTTTTATTTGACAAAAAAGTTAGTGATGAATACATAAAAAATCAATAAAATACGAATATACGAGTAGTTAATTTTGCTTACTGTAAAACAGAGTGAGAAAAGGTCAATAGAGAACTAGCGGAATTTAAGAGCAAAAAAAACATGAATTCAATCCATTTTTTATTCCTAAATGAACAGCGTTTGATTGACCTTTTTCCATGTCGATATTTTACATCAATTTTTTGTATTACAGAATTAATGCAATGTAAAAATTTTAGTCCAATTTAAGATATAAAAGATGACTTAAACGATTATTATATAGCAAAGTAGAAATTGGAGACTGGCAAAAGAATAACTAAAAAGAGACACCCTAATTACCACATAAACTGTTTTAAGCAGGCCCAAGCTTCGCCCACTTCTAATGTGGGCATTATCAGTGCGAAACCAACAGTTCACTAAAAACAGTTTGAGTGGTAATTGGGGTACGTCTGTTTTTAACTATTTATCATATCTCAATTTTTTGTTAGAAAGAAAATTGTGCACACAACAAAAATTGTTATTAAGTAATATTGTAAATGGTTGTGTTTGCTAATATACAATAGTTTAAAGCTATAACAAAAAGTAACTAAGTAGGTAAATGTAATTTTATATAATAAAGTCAACCATAACAAAACTTGTTCGTTTTTTTTTTCTTTTGGATAACATGTAAACAAACACTGATCATTGGTCAAAAATAATTATAAAAGCTTATAAAAATAATATCAATTCTTCATAAATACTGCTAATAAATACTAATGTATTTTCTAATAAATAAGCAACAACAAATAATAAAGTAGAAAATAAAGTAAAACAAATTTTGTGATAATATGTCTTCTAAATAAAATGTATTTTAACATTGTAAAATACATTACAATACTCTCGATAGTGTTGCAGAAGAAATAACAAAATTTAAAATTTCCTATTTATTTTTACTAAAACAATTAACTTTAAGGTTTAGTGCCGCTTAAAGTAAACAATTCGAGGATTCGTTTTGCACTTAGCTTAGCTCCGTCGTAGGCTTCCTTAGAAAACTGCAAAAAAATAAACGCGTATCGTTTAAAATACTATTCAGTAGTATTTTCAAAATAATATGAACAATAAAAAAAATACAATAAAATTTGTATAACTTACCATACAAAAATTAAGAAAGCCATGAGGCAGACCTTCTAAAACATCTAATGTGACGTTATGATTTAACTTTTTCATTTTCTTGGCAAACATAACGCAATCGTCTAAACAGGGATCCATTTCTACGGTCTAAAATGTTTGAAAACTTAAGGGATTCAAAAAAGAGAAGGTGAATAATGCATTTAAGAATTAAGTATTATTTGTATTGTTCAAGAATTACATTCAACAAAAAATCAGAATTGTAAAATATGTAATTAAAAAGCTATTCGAGTGATTGCATACCAGTAATTTGAGGGATGGTAAAGTAGCAAGCATTTCATCAGATGCCAAATAAGGACTTAGAAAAGGGTCTTCAGGTACTTCGAATTTTAATTCGTCGATGATGCTTTTCTCTTTGTCCGCATTTATAATGTCTTCGGGAATATTCTGAACTGCACGAGGAATCCAACTGCCCACGTGTTCTTTTAAATTGCTTACAAATCCTGTGAGAGATCGTTGAATAAACGAATAACTGTTCGAAATCGAGTCTTGGTACTGGTTAATTTTACTTCTCGAATCGTTTGATTCCGTTGCTATTATAAATGAAGAGAAGGGTAGTTTTAACATTAATCAGACGTTTAATTCGGATTAAGACAATAATTTTAGATTTTTTATAGTCAGAAATAACTTACCATATAACACATTTTTATCAAGATTATTGTCTTCTACTGCTTCACCATATTGAAATTCATTTCCACCCTCCAAAGACTGAGATTCAAAGGACTCATTTGACAAAGTATCAGAAATTTCTGATGTTGGTGATTTGTGGGCCTGAAGGTCCGCTAGATCCGAATGAGTTATTTCCTCAAAACTACTCATGTCAGAATTGTTACTGGAACTACCCTTTTCTGCACCTGCATAAGCTGTAGAAAAAGTAATAAAATTATGTTAAAGCTTCCAAAAGCAATTAAAAAATAAAATACAATATAAATTAAAATATTTACAGTTTCTCAATTTGGCGTTTCGAAGTATAGTGATATAAAAAATATATTGTAGCAGAAGTATGTAGAAATGACGAACAAGAAAACAATTTAATATATACTTATGACAAACACTAACATATAATTTATAAGCAAAAGTATGTAAAAAATTCATGATTTACAGTTTAATATTACTGAAAATATTAATAAGGAAATTCAAATGAAGGTGAATAAATATTGCACTTTTGAATATTTAACAATAAGGAAAAAAATACATTGAAAAAGGTTTTAATTGTAAGATGTAAGTAAAAGTACTATTTTAAGCGTTTATATAATACTCCACCTTTCAGACATCTCATCATGAAACCAAAAGGAAGTAATGGGTCCATAAGGCAGAGAAGTCGGGCCGGAGAAGGTATAAAATTGATAAGAGTTGGAACATAAGCCAAAAAGAGACCTTTGGGAGGTGGAACATTCATACTTGTACACTTTAGGCTGGTTCCCAGCAGAAGATTAGCTCCAGCCGAATCTCCGGCTGCGATAATTGTTTCGCCTAGATTAAATGATACAAATTTAACTGAAAAATATACAATACGATATTCTATAATAAATTTTCAAAGGATATTATAATACATATTACGTTATAATTCTAACAAAAGTGTTGTACAATTAGGTATCTATTCTATGCATAAATACGAACCAAAAAACGAGAAAAAGCGATTATAACTTCTAACTAACAAAATGTGTTATTAAAAAAATATATACATTTTAAGCTACAGTATTTCACAATTTTCAAAATTAAAAGAACAGTAATTACCTGTACTTCCAAGAAGATGACAATTTTTTATAGCCCAACAGTAAGCATAAGTAATTTCTTCTAAGGCTCTAGGATAAGGTGCTTGTGGTGCTAAACTGTAATCAACGCTCAAAATAGGAACGTTCAAATCTCTAGCCCATAATCGTAAATAAATTTCATGTGATTTTGATGACTGGGCAACAAAACCACCACCATGGCAATGAAAAAGCAGCCCTATAAAATTTCCATTTAGAAAATGATACCTTATTTTGTTTAAGTTTAAATGAAGCAAGCAAACAGTTAGTATTTTTAGTAAATAACTACAAAATGGAAAGTTAAATCCTGCTCCAATAAGTTTGTCACCTTTAGAGGGTGGTAAAGTATTCGTTTTTCTATTTGCTTCTCCAATCATTCCTTCTCTTACATTACTTGATATTAAACGTACTGGTATGGATTTTTTCCCTACAAAATATAAGCTTAATCAAACCAAAACATATTCAGAATTTTGAAGGAACAATTTAACAATTTTAAAAATAAACTGAAATTGCAGTTTTTACTTTTATTTTATTAAGAAAATGGCACTTTTTAACAGGCTGAATAAAAATTACCAATATGTGATTCTGGAATAGGAATATCTATATCTTGGCCATTAATGGTAAGTGTTAGAGGCTCTGGTGGAATGTGAATGATTTTTGTGACAGCAACATTGACATGCGACCTAATTACAGCAGGCATATTATGCATTAATTCACTCTCAGAAAGGAACCAAAAAGATTTGCAAAAGTCTATGTTAGCTGTTTGAGAAACATTTACAATAGTCTTAGCTCTTTGCTCTGGGTCTCTTAAATAAGTAGCAGTTGATGTTACTGAATTCCTTGCCTTTGAAATGAAAGATCCTACAATGTAAAATAAATAAAATAAAATTTTAACAATAAAAGTTACATTTGCATACCACTACTAAAATAGGCCTCCGAGAATACAGCCATGGCAAATGCAACAATCTGTAGAGTAGGTTTAATTGACTCACAAAACTGAAATGAAATAAATTAAAACTCAGCAGTTTACATTAAAAACAAAAATTATATTAAAATAGATAGATAAATATTACCTGAAAACCTAAACATCGACCATAAAAGCAGTATCTATTAATAGTCTCAGTTTTTAAAATAATTTCTTCTGGAGATCGCTTTTCTTTGGGAAATAATTCAGTTTCAGAACACCACTCTAATAATGTTGTTAACAGAATGAGGCAATTATTTAAACTAGCTAACAAATGAGCACATGCTTCAACCTCTCTAAGAATACAGATGGTTAGTTTAAATAGATAAAGGTAGATTTGTTTTTCCTTACTTCGTTATCACAGTTTTACGAAATAGGACACCATCACGTTTTAAAGAAACTTTTTTACTGAGTTGTAATGAGTGCGCTATGGCACAGTCAACAACTTTTAAAAAACTTCTATAGCCATTTGCAGGAGTATTTTCATCATAATCGAAATTGTGAACAACCGATTCAATTTTCTTTCTAGTAACACCTAGTAACTTCAGATTATCAGCAATTGCAAGAAAACTAGTATACAAACGCTGGCCATTTTCAGTATTATCATTTATGAAGTAATCAGAATTGTTTTTACAAAGATCATTTAAGATTGAACAGTTTATATTATTGTCCTGTTCCCTTTCTTCTGTCTTGCATTGAGTAAAAACATCAGTTTCCGTCATTTTAAATTAAATGTGTCATGAAAATATAATTGCAACGAAATAAACATTCACATTACTTGAATTTTGGAACGGTTCAGGATTGTAGTTTCAGACTTCTTTTTTGACGTTTAGTACATAGGTTATGTACAAAATGCTAGAAAAGTTTTTATGATCTTTATAATTGTCACAGGTAATTGTCAAATACCAACGTCAAGAATAGTTTATATCCAGAGAATTCATCGGTATAGTCATTCTATTTATTTCAAGAAAGCAAAGTCACAAAGGAGAATTTTAAATTACATGAACTGATTTTAACTATCTCAAGAGATTATTTCAAAAATTATAATATATTACGTAACTGTTTTATGTTGTATGTAACACACATTACGTAACATTTAGTAGGAGGTAATGGAATGCAACCTAATTTATTTCAAAACAGCTGTTCTGCAAGGGACGCACGCGTGGTATTCCGTTTGAAAGTGAAGCATGGCAGCTGCAATGCAGGGTGGTGTTAAACTTAAAAAATAATTTAAGTATATTCAAATATAAAGTGTTTTTATAAGAACTGTTTTGAAGACTGACCCTAGTTGTAAGTGTAGTTTCCTTGTATTAAATGTTAAAAAACAGCGTGCTAATTATGTAAGTAATAATTAACAAATTTATTTGTTTATAATTTGAAAAGTTATTGTTTACTCATTTCGATACTTCGGTAACCAAAACTACAAAAAGGAAATGGGATGGTTAATTGTTTTTTAGGAAAGATGAATTGAATTACAAACTTCTGTGAAGGTTATAATTGACCCAGATTTTTACATTATAAAGATTTATGTTACCTATAAGACTATTTATTAACTAATTACTACAATTTGAGGTAAGGCATGTGTAAGACAGCACCTACATAAATATAAATTGTTCTTTGTTAAAAATGCTTTTTTTACATTTAATTATGTACATTTAACTATTGATGACGTTTGTCCTTTTTTGCTATAATTCTTTTCGTGAATAAAATCAATTGAAGATGGTTATTTCAACAAATACATTGGTTTAATTAGGTAATTTAGTTAATTTGTAAAAATTAATATTCGCCAAGGGAAACCAGCGTTTTTTGTTTAGTATTGTCGATTATTACACTTTATCATAACTTTTTGTATGTTTTTAAACAATGGTAAAATTAGCTTTTCGCAAAATTTAAAAATATACCTATGAATGCAAATGAAGAGAGAGAGTCATTCAGAGTGGGAAACGAAAGTTTTATAATAGAGAATTCATAATTACATTATTAATTACAAAATCTGACTACCTTTTGTTGAAGTATAAAATATTTAAAATGTAACAGATTGATGCTATTGGCAGTATGTAATACGGTAATACTATGCATGTAAGTACATTTTTAATGAAAGTGTTGGTACATTTTGAGTCATATAATTATTAAGACTCACGGTAGTTAATGCGTGTAAAGTGGTAAACTGTTAATTTTAATAATAGAGTAAGTAGTTTCATTAGACTATTAAGTTCATTTATGTATTTTTCGGTCTATAATAATAATAGTTTAAAGACGACTAAGTATTCAGTTATTTAAAAACCACGTTATAAAATTGCAACGTATTTAATAGTTTTGTAGTTTGATAAGGTACAATCAAATTATAACACTAGAAATTAATTTTATTTTACAAAATTATTGGTGCGGATATTTTTGAGATCAGCTTATAATAACAATTTTTATTGTTCACAAATATAAAATATGAATCCTTAAGGTGTTATGATCTACCATATTTTCCTTTCGATTTCTAAGTGGGTGTTTTTTTTTTCTTTTAATAAGTTTACTTTCAAGGATTTTATTTTTTTCGTCCGACCCCGCCATCGTATTTCTGTTCTCAAATTGGTGAAAATTAAAATTACTATATTGTTGTGTATTTCAGCTGTCACTGTCAAACTATTTATTTCTACTAAATATATTTTAAATAACACCACAATTAATAACTAATAACTCGCTCGCTCACTAATTCACTTCTTCGTTCTTCGCTATTCGCCTGTATCGCTATTCGCCTTTATTGGCCGGTAACTACAACTTTTTTGGTGTTTCGTTCCAACCAGCTACTTATACTACTGGGAGGGCCTTCCCTCCGATCTACACAGTAGTTCAAAGCCGGAGGGTAGACCGTAGGCCCTCTTCAGCCTCGTTTTAGGAATCGTGGGAGTGGGTGAGTGTTGGTTAGGGGAGATATATGAGACAGACGAAATGAAGACAGAATAGATGTGAAAGATTATCTGTAGAATATTACTACCAGCATTTGCCTAAATGATCCAAGGAAACCACAGAAAACTTGGACCAGGGCAGCCGGACTTGGAATCGAACTAGTGACCTCTTGAATGCTAAGTAATGATCTAAACCACTAGAGCACGCCGCTCAGTTAGTTCCAGAATAACGTTCTAAAAAATTCTAGTCTTCTTGGAATCTCGGCAACCCACCCTACAGGTCTTGACAATTGACGTGGGTTGCCTACACGTCACAACATTAATACGTGAACGTTGAAGCTCCTGGTACGTTTTTTTATATATTTATTATAAAATGAATCTTATATCATTCGAAAGTGTGAAAAATAAAACTCTTTTGTGTATGTTCCCGTTAAGATAGGTAAGAAAGTAAAAAAGGTATTGCATCGGTCTGGAATCGAACGCGGGCCGCCCGAGTAGCAGGCGAGTACCTGATATGTATATTAAAAAGCCGCACAGGGCAGATCTGGACACATTCGAATACGTAGAACAGGTCTAATTGTAACAATTTAATATTTGTGATTGTTTTAAAGAGTCAAAAATTGAGCTTAATTCATTTGTATAAGTGTGAAGTGTATATTATATTAATTTACCCATTGAAAATACTTTAACCAATTAAATGAAAGCAAATTTCTCGATTATTAGCATGCATTATTTACAGTAAGTACTTACGTAGTTACGAAATGAATATCGCAATTTCGTATTGTGTTTTACACTTTCATCAGTGAAATATGATGGTATAATGACGTTAATGATTTTTAATTTCTGAATTTTTCAAGAAAAATTGTCTGCTTTTGATTTATATTTCAAAGGGATTTACATTTTTTTTGTAATGTTCGCGTTATTTATATATTTTTTGCTGTAAATGAGTTAGAACTAGTAGACAAGTATCCGATGACGTACCGTAAATTTCGTTTTCCTTCCACCGATATTTCCTTAACCACACATAATTCCTTCGCTTTCCGTTCCAGTGGCTTTATGTGGGTTCCTGTTTATCCCCCATTTATTTCTAAGACGTTTCCATACCACTACTCCTGCCTGAAATAAGCTCCTGCCCACCGTCTTTGTTTATCTTTCTCCCAATTTCACAGAAAGCACTCCGAAAAAGCTCTAGTTTTCTTTTTGTGTGCCTTTAGGTACCGACTAATAAAATAAAATAAATGCAATTTGCTATATTTTAAAACGAATGATTCTCTTATATTATGATGTGATGTGGTTGAACGACATTTACTATTTAACTTTAATTAGACATTATAATATTTTCTACATTTAAATGTGGCAATATTAATTTGAATACAATGTTATACCTAATAAGTCACACACACACACACACACTCGTTATTTACAGTTGCCAGAAAAAATATATAAATAAATAACTAAATACAGCCCGACGGGAAAACACGGTAACTTTGAACTCAAAACTTGGCAAAACAGTTTAAAATAAAATAAAAATTCCATAAATATCTTATTAAATGCGTGGTTTAAGGTAATACAAAAAAAATGTGAAAGTTATCTAGAAAAATGTTGAAAAAAGTGAAAATATGTAAATAATAGCAAACATTGTAGAAATCATGGAAGTGACAATAAAATGTCAACCTGAAAATTTTAAGAGATTTAAATGCTGGCGTCAGCTAGCAGCCGATTTCACTAGATGGCAATCGAACAATAATGTTGCTGTAAATATTTTTTAATATCAATTATTTGACTATTATTGAATGCTATGTGAAAAATGTGTTGATAAAAGTTATAGATTATATATATATATATTATATATTATTTAATTGGTTTCAACAAAGGTCCGTACAAATTTTTTGTAAGACATTTTGGATAGATATATTTAAAAAAAAAAAAATTAAATACACGCCAATTTTAAAGCGTTCGTTTGTACAGTAACTTTGATACCAAATTCATTTGTCAAATTTATTTTGTTTAGAAACTTGGGTACTTATAGAAGTTTGAAAATCCAAATTAGCTGAAAAGTTTACAAAACCCGAATAATTGTATAAATGTAAACATATAATAGCAGATGTAAGGATACGTGCGTCTAATAATACCTGTAAACATTCTCTAGTTATTTTCTCCCTTAAATGGGATAGGGGACTTGGCTGTAGTGGAAATAACCATCTGTGTACCGTGTATGCATCTTATTAGAGTTTATCTTATAGAATTATGAAAATGGAACTAATACACACACGTATAGCACAAAACTAAGCATCAGTTGCTAAGCATGTTAGGTAAAATGTTCTTCATGTACAAAGAGCAGTATCCGTCACGCCGAACATATTGTTATGGGAACAAATACCGCGGGGATTTTCTTGTGCTTGTTCCTTTTCTGACTACGTCCTTTTAAAAAGCTAACGGCGGACACTCTTCCGGCACCCAGTCGCTCTTCCCGGGGAATTATGTACCTTATAAATTAATTTATTCGGTAAAACCAAAATTTAAACAGTTGCACTACCACAAACAGAAGGGTTGACGATGGGACCAGAAGAAAACAACAGTAACAGAATATTTTTGATACTTATAGAATTAAACTTTACCGCAAAATTATAGCGAGAGTGTTCATGTTTCATATGTAGTTTTTGAGATGCTTACAATATGTACCACTGCGCTTAAGTACAATAGCTTGGTTATTATAGGAACTACAAAAAAAGTTTAGTACAAAAATTGCTTGAAAGTAAATTGCAAACGATGAAAATACAAAAAGTGTAAAAATGGTAAAAAAACTACTTGATTAAATGTTCAAGATGACCACCGCACATAGCAGCGTTGCGCAACGAATTATTATTCGTATTAAGTTTCTTACACGTGAAAACGTGAAATCAGCTGAAATTTTTTTTACGTGTAAAAGTTTGGTGCAAAAAATTTAACGATAGGCGTAATCCGCGCACCAGCATTTCGCCGATTAACATTACACGCATTAGAAATCTCATTGAAGGGGACCGCCACGCCATTGTGCTTCAGATATCTGGTGAACTCGGCATCAGCTATGTCCACACAATCATAACGAAAGACTTGTGATTCCGAAAAATTTCAGCTCGTTGTGTTCCAAAGTTGCTGAGTGAAGATCAAAACCTGCTCGAGTTCGCATCTCTCAGGTGCTTCTCACTCAATTTAGAGAGGATTTTGATTTTTTTTTGCACAAAACTGTAACCTGCGATGAGACGTGGGTACACTATTACACTCCAACATCAAAACGAGCAAACATGGAGTGGCGGTGCAAAGATGAATCAAATCCAGTGAAGCTGAAAACACGTCTGTCTGCAGGCAAAGTTTTAGCCACTGTTTTTTGGGAATGTAGAGGGGTGCTGCTGGTCAATTTTTTGCACGAGCGAAGAACCATTAATGCAGCGTACTACTTTCTGTAATACTGAGTTCTCAGTCAGGTAAAAATTTCTTATCGCCGAAAAAAGCTGACGCACCTCATTCGTGACCTGTTATCGTGTTACTCTTGCACGATAACGCTAGGCCTCATACCGTAACTTTAACGCAGGCCAAAATCGATGAAATGCACTGGCCTCACTTAGAACACCCTCCATATAGCCCAGAATTATCCCCTTGTGATTTCCACATGTTTGCGCTCCTCAAATAATCATTAGAAGGCGAGCGATTAGCGATTTCAGACCGATAAACAGGTGGTGGCGTTTGTGCGCAAGTGGATAAACACCCGCCCTGCTTCTTTTTATGAAAACGAGATGAAAAAAACTACCAATGCGTTGGGAAAAATGTATAGACAAACAAGGAGGATATGTCTAAAATAGAGAAATTTGTGTTTTTGTGAAACTTTTCAAAATAAATGTTTTATGAACAAAAGCTCGTTTATATTTGATCCATGTTCGTATGTTCGTATTACAACTATTTTTTTCGACTTGACTTTTTTTTTTATTTGTCAAGAACATTTGAACTGGTGATCTCCCCAAAGCTGCGCGATGATCTAAACCACTAGATCACGCAATTAGGGAAACTTAATCTTGTACAAAATCACTTATATACTATCTTAAGGTTAAACAAGAATGTGACCTAAAAGTCTACTTTGATAAAACGAAACGTTGGTGTGAGTAATAGACTAAACCACCTTTCTACACCAATTTGGTTTGTTATTGAATTAAATAAAAATTTTTGTTAACTCTTATAATTACAGAGCTATTGTGCTCGAACGCATCATTAAACAACTCAGTATGTATTAAGAACCAACGGAAGTTTGGTTGAGTGATGCTTTTAGGATTCCCCATACCGTGAAATGAAACGACGTAACCCTTAAAGAATCACTACTTTGTTGTCCTTCAAGACGATTTTTTAAATATTATAATTTCTGTTAGTAAAATAATAATTGCTTTTAAATAATGCAAGAATAAACAAACAGTCAAATAGTTTTACATTGTTTTGTATTTAAATTTAGGAAGCCTTTTGTAATTTGAGTTTTTCTAAGAAATTTAGTTTGAATAATTAATAATAGATATACTTGCATAAACAATTGAATGGTTTAATGAGCTCGAGTAGTTATTTTACTTCTCCGTAAAATTCACCTTTTAAAAAAAGACTTACTTTTAAAGAGAAGGAAGTTATATAAAAAATAGAAGTTGTTAATTGAGAGCTTAGTAACGACTTATGTAATAAAGCGTTTCAAAAAGGCAAGTTATTAGAAAAGTGTTTCTTAAAGCCACAATGTTATTCTAATTGTAAGATATAATCTAGTCAGGCTATATTTGCAAAAAATAATTTTTATATGTGTACATCGAAAGTAGGTTTGATGTTTCTTTTTTGTACTAAACTAGTGGAGGATTTTGAAATGAGGAAGCTTTTAATTCTTGCAACTTCACTTTGACAAACGAAAACAAACACGTGTTTGGTTTACAAAATGTTTTATTAAAGGCCACAATGATCATTTCGTCAGACTGGCTTTAATGGTTACTATTCTTCTTCAGTTACTAACTTATTGACTAAAAAAACGATTTTTTTGAACACGGAATGTGGCTTATTCTTGTATTAACGATAATGAAAACATTAATTTTCTTTACATATATAGGTAACATATATCAAAAATCACCAATTCATGAATTTTGTTTAAAACTAAAAACTTGTTAGACAATTTTCAAATGAACAATAAGGATCCTACAAATAAAAATTAAAAATCAGGAGTATACAAACTGAATTGTAAGTCTTGTAATAGGGCAGACGGGTAGATTCTTCAAAGAAAGAATAAATCAACACATTCAGATAAGATTTCCAATTGTTCCTATGCCCAACATTTATTAAATAAGACACATAACATTAATGACGAGTTTGAGGTATTACACATAAAAACAAAGATACCAAATTAAACTAGCTAGAAGGGTTAGAAATAAGAAAGTTAAATAAATTAGGACTAATAATCAACGATCAACTAGACATTAATAATTATAATTCACTTTACCCCCTCCATATTTAAATTTAATTTAGTATATATGTAGTTTAGGTTTAGTAACATCTTTCGCCTGAAGAAACACTGTGTGGAGAAATGATTGTTATGTTCCTTAATAAAACATTTTGTAAGCCAAACCAATGTTTGTTTTCGTCCGACTTAACGCCGGCTATTTTCAATGGAGATGTCGATGACTGCGTAGGGTTCTCGTGGAGGGTTCGGTAGCATCTTCTCGAAAACTCTATGCAGTCATTGACGTCTCCATTGAAAATGTCTGGCGCAGATTCGGACGAAACGTCTGGAAGATATAAAAATTTCTTTAGACCAAGGCGCGTCAGCTCAGAAAATTTTCGTCAAACAGACTCTAGCCGTGGAAGCCTTCGCTCATACATTGTTTAGTAAACTTGACTTTAGTTTTGTATGCAATAGTTTATTTAGTATATACAAACGTTAACGGGTACATAATAAAAACTCAAAGTTACTTTAATGTGTGTTTTTTCATACATTCAAAATGTTTTATGATTTCCTTATCGACGTTTTTTTTACATGATAATTAGTGGCTTTGTTAAACTAGTTAATGTTTAAAGCTTAGAGTAATAGAAGCTATAATAGAAATCGATCTGTACTAGATGTCACGATAACTTTCAAACTAACTGAAACGTGAGTACGAATATAAAGACTGCTGGCGTATAGATTGGCCGATGATAACTGGTTCGATTAGCAGTTTGTTACCGGTCCGTTACTCGATTAGATTAATAGTGATAGGAAAGCCCCGTCAACGTCTACCCTATCAATTTGGAGATGAATCAGACCGTTTGTCATTTCCAATGTGCCACTGTTCCTTAGAATCGGTCATATTTTGATCAAACAGTCTTTGGACTCCACGGACAAACTACTACAGATGAAGAAGTTAACCTCTCTAAGTATATCTATTGCGATATATAATATTCTACTATTAGTAAAAGTAATTGATGAAATTGTTTATTAAATTTAAGTTGTTAGGTTTCCTTGAAGTAAATCGATGTCAAACAGAGACGTGATTATAACTAGACTGCGCCTTGCGTTTAGAAAGTGATGCCATTTGGGTAGGCAACCCATTTTGCGAATTAAGGGACAAACGCGAGAATTATTAAGAGCGCTCGTAACTTCACTCAGAATGTTTAAGCCAGTTTTCAACGCCACATAATACTTAACAACTGAGCAAGTGTTTTAGTTTGCTCACGACCTGTACCGTCGCAAAATAAATTGTTTCGCGGTTAATGTATGATTAAAAAATTTCAGAAATAAATTTGAAACGACCGATGCCTCGATTACATTTAGAAAATAAACAATTTGTTAAAGGTAAAGACATAAGAAAATTCAAAGTAGATATTTATCAGACAAATGACTGCATTTCTGGATGGAATGTTAAAAATGGTTGGTTTTGTTACTAATTTTAAAATTATGCATCCCTTATGTGAACCACTTCGAGTCGCCACTGCTGCAAATGTAGATAAGCTAGTTGGATGGTATCTAGCAGTGGTGATGCGTGCACATTGATTATATATATTCTGGAAACTTCCAGAAAAAAGGACATTTCATATTAAAAAACCATAACTCCAGAGTTTGAACAAAACTTCATAAAATCATTGTTTCGGAAACATTGTTTCTATCCAGTCACTTTCCGGTTTGTGACAAACTGTATATATGTTGTTACTAAAGAGTATTAATTGTCAGTTGTTATAGTCGGCAAAAACCGCCTACCGAAGCAAAAGATGAAGTACGATCGTTAGAGACCTCATCCTTCTGCATGACAATGGCAGGCTTTACACCGCGTCCTTGACAACGGATAGATTGGAAACTCTTGCAACACCCTCCTGTAAGTCCTGATTTGCCTCCCATGTCATTATTTTTTATTTGCTCCTTCGAAAGAATCGCTTTGATTCAGAAGCAATGGAAAAATCGAGGTGTACAATTGGTTGACAACTCACTCTCAAATATTCTCTGAATAAGAAATACTTAAGCATCCAAATCGGTGGCAAAGGTGTGTAGATAACGTAGGAGACCATATTGAGAAATGTTGGAGGTATGGCTTGTTTATAATCTTATTCAACAAATGCGTAAAAAAATTGATTCATCCTCGTATTTACCCAAGGCCCATGCTGATAGCTATTTATAATCTAGTCCCTTTAAAATAGAAAATAGGAGACTGGTAAAATAATAATTAAATAAAGGAACACACCCTAATTACCACTAACTAAAATTTAATATGAGCGGACACGTATAGCTTCAGGAATAGACAAAATTTTTAAAGAATTTAACCTTACTAGAATTTTCAAACCAAATAATAGCCCGAAAGGCCTTTTAGGAAACACAAAAGATAAATTAGAAAACGATAACAAGTCAGGAATTTATGAAATAAACTGTGAAGAATGTGAACTTAAATATATTGGACAAACGAAACGTGCTATTTCAACAAGATATAAAGAACATATCGCTCATTTTAGACTAAATCGGATTGATAAGTCAAGTGTTGCCCAGAATATTTTTAAAACAAACCATCCTATAGGCCCTAAATGTTTAAAACTAATCAAACAAGTCTCTTGCAAATCTGAACTTGACGTTTGGGAAAGTTTATATATTCAAAAGAATAAAAATAATCTTATGAATTCAGATCTTGGTCTAATCCCCAATTCCGTCTTGTTTCAGCTATTGCAATAGGTTTAATTGATTAAGTAATCATTAACTTATTAATATTAAACTGTTTTACTTCTTTTTCTTCACATTTTTCGATTCGTGAAGCATGCGCATTTAATATTGACCCATTACGCCTTCCTAACTGCGGTTACTGAACACGCTCGTTAATTGTTTTCCCGTTTTTTCCTGATTAGGCATGATGTAGTGGAGCATGCGTTATTTACATAATATGGTCTCATAAAGGCTGTCTGGATGTATTATCAGTTATTGAACACACATATCCTTCAATCTATTTCCCTACTTGTTCGTCGAAGCATACATTTGTAAAGTTGTCTTTTCCATAGGCCTACAACATTGTTTTTTTAACCACTTTACAAATGGCATTGAACGTATTCAAGTTTTCCTCCCAACCCTTCTTCTACTTTCCACTATCTTTCCGGTCCTCAACCACCGCCCCTATAAACAGACATAATTTTAAATTTTAGAACCTGTCTCGCGTTGATAATGCCCACGTCTGAAGTGGGCGAAACACGTGTCCGATCATATTAAATTTTAGTTAGTGGTAATTAGGGTGAGTCTTTCTTTATTTAATTAGTCCCTTTAAGCTGAAACAGTTTTATATGTACACGTTTAATTTTCGTCTATATCTAATAAGTAAAAGGATAATATATGCCGAGGTTACGTAGAGCTACCTCTGTGAACACACATACGGTTGGTTTCAAAACATTCACAGATTCAAAATGGTCAATAAAAACTGTTTGTGAATGCATAAATTCGGGAATATAATATCATAAAGTTTAGTATTCTATGTAGAAAAAATTTATGTGCTCTTCAGCTTCGCCACCGACATCTAGTAAAATGTGAAGTAGTATTATGTTTCTTTAGCACTTGATCCTTAGAAGTCGTATAGAACAAGAATTACTCGCTGATTCATTAAGTGCATGTCGAGAATCCCTAAGATATCTTAACCTGTACGTATAGGTTGTCAGAGGGAGCATCGCATCTAAAGGATTTATCGGACTTCATGGGTAGAGTTTCTCTTTTACGTAACGTATCGCACTTTCAGGACAATGATAATCCAAATGAACTGAAATTGATTACTTGTTAAAAAAAAGCTTTGTCAATAATTATTGAAGTAAAATTGTCGTTTCTCCTAATTTGTTTGAGAGAAGTTTGAAAAGGTTCTCCAAATAGGAAGATTTACGTTTGTTTGCGCTAAAATTTCGGGACTGTGGTTAGTAAATTACCCGTGCGTTGTGACTTTGCCCAAATTGGTATCTGAGTGGACTAAAATTGTATTGTCAAGAAAAAATGCAACAGTATAACTTATTAAAAATTTAAAATTCGTAACTCACAGATAAATACTTCCATTTATATATAACTGCATATTATACCTGTTATCATCTTATCATATTCCTTCATTTGTTTAATGACGAGCATTGTATTATTTATGTTATACGAAATATAAAGCAAATAAAGTCAGAATTTTCATGACACGTTGTGAGTTAAAGTAGATAAAAGCATAGTTAAAAGTTTAAACCATTTCCATGTTAGTTTAACGATATGTATTTATTTAATTTTAATTAGAAAAAAATGTGGTTTTACATTAGGAGTATGGATTATAACATGTAGTTGTATTAGTGTGTTGTATTTTTGCTTTCTGATGCTTATTTTATTTTTTTATCATATACAGGGTTTTCTAAGTTGATGGGCTATTAGAAGTATATGAATTGGTAGAATGAATTCAATTCTGGAACTTGGGCTTGCGCTTATTTGGTTATTGTTTATGCCATTTCTTTTAAAAATATTTCCAAGTTCAATTTACATCCGGTTATACCGGAAGTAGATATTAACTTTCTGATTTTAAAGGGAATGAAAAAAAATAGAAAATTTGAATTCATGCATATTTTATAGGAGGCAGTACCCCGAAAATATTGATGGATTTTGAGTTATTTAATTTTTTTCAAAATTTTTTACATTTGCACGTTAACATTTGAAAAGCCGTAATTAATCTAATTTTTGAGATTTTTCTTTATAACTTGTAACAATTATTTATAACTATTCACATTATTGA
The DNA here is from genome assembly GCA_963921985.1 of Agrilus biguttatus. NCBI lineage: Eukaryota > Metazoa > Arthropoda > Insecta > Coleoptera > Buprestidae > Agrilus > Agrilus biguttatus. Next base: position 16,930,388 of record OY998119.1, on the reverse strand, counting down.
AAAAATGTGGCTTTTAACTAAAATGTACAGGGTGTTCAAATTTTGTGGTCAAAGTTGGTCAACTTCAAAGGGGCATAAGTCATTGTTTTTAAATGGAATGACCCATTTTTGACTGCAGATTCTTCTAAATATTTTTTCCTAGATTTCTTCCACTTTTCTGTTATTGTTCTTTTCTTTTACTGTTAAATATACCAGAACAAGCTTATTTTTTTACTTCTACGTATTTTTTGGTAATTGATTACCATCATTTTTCATTCCGTTTTAATTTCTTAATCGGATGGATATTTTCTATTTTCGTTTCAAGAAGAAGAGTACAGTTAGGCGTTGTTTTGTCATTTGATACACATAACATATATGCTTATCCTGAATGCCTTCGATTTCTTTGTATTCTCTTCAGCTGCATATTTCCTGCAATATATGTATTTTTGAATAATTTCTATTAAAACTTCTAGTAAGTACATTATTATCTTCCAGTTTTCTTTGAAGTTACTTTCTGCCATCCCTCACCCTTTTTTAATAACTGTCCTCAAATTTATTTTGTCTGTTTCACTTCCATTGCTTCTCTGCAGGATAATATTTCAGGTTATTGAAGTCATGAATTAATTTCTTCTATTTCCTTTCCTTCCCACGTAAATTTTATCATTTGTTTGTTTCTCTTTTTCTTCTTCTCATTATCCATGATAATTCTTGTGAACATTCTTATCGTCACGTTATTGCCATTTTTTGCAACAACACAATGTCGTTAACTTCTGTCAGTGCCCATAACTTTTATTTTGGCAGAGTTTCGTGAAATGTGCAGACTTTTCATGAAACCTCCATTTGCACTAGAAGCCAGCGACATATACGTCGTTACACATATAAAAGTGTATATCTTTAGTAAAATTTATAAACGAACTACTTTTGCAATGAAATACTTGTTATTGTTACAACGTTTATTATAGAACCTCTGACATATGTTTCGACCTGACGGTCATTATCGAAGAGTATTACAAGTACTAAACTTAAAACTACATTCCAATCCTTAAATACTAATTACCTATGTGACATTAATGGGAAAACCTAAAATTATAATTCTGATAAAAGTAATGGAGTTGAATTGGTACAAAGTTCTGTTTGATTATTCACTAAAACTTTATTGTTATGAATAGCTTTCTTTATTTCCAAATTTTCTAGTAAAGTTAAAATATGATTTTGATTTTCTATATGGATAATTTTTACATTATTAATATCTAAATTGTGATTTTTTTTTAATTGGTATACTCCACTTTTTGTGTTTTTTTCCAAAAATACCCCTGACAAAAACATATATTGTGCTCTAAATTATGTCAAAAATATAAGTAATAGAATTAAAAACAGGTTACATAGATTAAATATTAAAACTATAGAAGTCAACAAAAGCAATACAGGCTCCTTTATAGTAAACAATAAACAAAAATTGGAAAAAAACACAAAAAGTGGAGTATACCAATTAAGTTGTGAAAACTGTAACGCTATTTACATCGGAAAGAGCGCAAGGGCCATAAAAACCAGAATCAACGAACATGTTTATAGCATAAATAATAAAAAACAAACTACAGGTTTTACAGAACATTGTCTGGAAAAAAATCACAATTTAGATATTAATAATGTAAATGTTATCCATATAGAAAATCAAAATCATATTTTAACTTTACTAGAAAAGAAAGCTATTCATAACAATAAAGTTTTAGTGAATAATCAAACAGAACTTTGTACCAATTCAACTCCATTACTTTTATCAGAATTATAATTTTAGGTTTTCCCATTAATGTCACATAGGTAATTAGTATTTAAGGATTGGAATGTAGTTTTAAGTTTAGTACTTGTAATACTCTTCGATAATGACCGTCAGGTCGAAACATATGTCAGAGGTTCTATAATAAACGTTGAAACAATAACAAGTATTTCATTGCACTTTATTTACAATGTTTCATCAAGATTGCACCACAAACATTATTTCGAATATACTTTTTCCGTTTGAAAGAACGACGGTGCCTCCAGGCATATATAACATGTTATTAGCTTTGTGGTTGCCTTTTTATTCCTATGCTGTATATTGATGTGTGGCACTTATTCGCTTTAAAATTCAATAAAATGCCGTAGTACCTAAATTGTAATTGCAACAGTGATTGCTACATTTATATATTTATGTAGACGATCGTATCCGACATTGTCCACCAATCGGATCGTTGTGCGAAGAAGCCAATCCTTGTTGAATTATTGGCGACCGTTTATTTGCGTTGACGAATTTTACGAGTCATGCAAATGGCACATCGCATCGATTTTCCGCCGCTTCGCCGTTGCTATTTCGCCTGTCACGCTAAAATGCGACCTACAATGTTTCCAAACTCCCAACGCTAACGCGCCGCGGCGCTCAACGGTGGCTGGCGTCGGGCGTTCTAGTGCGACGCTGCCTCCTCGCCATCGCGTCGTCATTAAGCAAATTGTCCGTTCGTTCAAATAATGGAAGCTTAGAACTGAACGGCATGCTCACCTGGTGGGACAACAACTTTCAGAAGTTTCAAAATTTAATAACGGAATGGCTTGGGGTCTTGAAAGCATGTATAGTTTTGGGTTTTATTGAATGGGAGTTTAGTCGCGGATGCCGGAGATTTTACTGCAAAACGTGGAAATTACCGAACATTAAACTAGAAGCAGAGAAATCGCTCCAGAGTTTACAATACCTCTTGAAAAGTCAATAACTTATAAAGGAACGATTCTTGGAAGAAAATGTAGCTACTATTGTGTCTATATTGTAATTATCTATAGTAGAAACTCAACGGGAATTTATTGTTGTTCAACGCCTTTTTTCATTTTAATCACTAAACCGGCCATGCTATGGTAATATACCTGCTTCTGATCGAGACATACTACGTAAGGTATTCCTGTTAATTGATCTATTGATACTTTTCGCTACATGCTGTGCCTGTTAGGTCTTGATCAGGACAATCAGTTCAAGAACTTATTTACAAGTGATGTTTACAAGTTAACCTGATTTGGTTCTGATCAAACTGAAATATAGAGAATGTAATGAAATCTACATTCGTCAGACAAGAAACTAATTCAAAGATAGGATCAGAGAACATTTTAAATCTAGTTTGAAAAAATCTATTAAAATAAGAACATAGTTTTAATAATAATTTCAAAAAACTAAATACGATAAAAAAGCGTCAAGATTTTTATTTGAAAATATAATAGTAAATACAATGTAATGTCTGCTCATTTAAATATTGACATCCTAATACCTGACAGTGTATTTCGGCACGTAACAAAGCCAATATTTATTGAAACAATAGTAGTCTTTCAAGCAATAATAATAATCAGAAGTATTTTATTAATAATATAGGCATACAGAGTGATTGATTTAAACTGTTTATTAAAAGTTTTTAGAGAACGATACATGTTAAAGGAACCTATTAATGAAAATTTCCGGTTAAATGGAATGACTTATTTTTTATATATTTTTGAACATTTTTTTCAATTTAATAGTAACATTTACAAGGGTAGTTTACCCTCAAAGGTAACATTTTTCAACTTATATACAATCAATTGAAGGTCAAAATATTTGTAACTCCTTTTTTTTCTTAATTTTAAAATGGGTTGAAATTGTTTCAAGACGTCAATGGAAAGTCTAACACGAGAAGGTTTTGTGATACCAATCGATCCCTACTTCAAAGAGAAGATTTTTTTGATTTTCATTTTTCTTTTAATTTTGGTATATCGTGAGAAATACATCTTCTAAAAGGTCGTGAAAAAATGACAACTGCTAAAATTGGCATTATTAATAATTAGAGACCAAATTATATACAATATAAAAAGCTTCAAAGAAACATATATATATATATATATATCAAGTAAGTGGACTGTAATTAAATTTGGGTTCTATGTTAGCACATGTTGTTAATAGCAAAAGTTCATCAGTCCCATTAATAAAACAATCAATTTGATATAAAGGATCAAAGACTGGTTTATTGTTTAAAATGTTTTCAAACTTTTCTTTGAGTTCACCCGGGAATACTTCTCGGCAAAGCTTTAAGAGCGGGGATTATAATAAATAAAATAGGAAGCGACTTTTGTATGTTTACAAATATTCTAAATATTGCGAAAATATGCATCATCACTAGATTTTAAGTAAAATATGCAATAACTGGTGAGAATAGGCTAAATAAGCAAATAATCTGGTGTTTATAAATATAAATGTTCAACACGTCTAGATTTTGATAATGGTAATTTCACTTTGCGACGCTTTTCTGGGCATTACTACTTCAAATAAAAGTACAAAATAACCAAGAGGGTATCTTTTTAGCATTATACTTGCCCCAGCATATTCGGATTCTGATATAAATTCGAATGATGCTAATTTAGTTTGTTTGGTTTTGAGACTAGAAATTCTATAAACTGCAAAGTGCTATGCCTATATGAGGTCATATTTCAGTTCACCATCGAAGAATAGATGCACAAATGATTATATTATTTTTTGATTCTTTTTTCATTTTTTAATGTCAGTGTTTATATTTATGTTAAGAGGAAATATGACGTGAGTTATGAGCATTGAATGAAAAATAAATCATTAACAGGCGTACTTCATAGTGTAGAACAAAGACATCTATTAAAGGAAATGTGGACAGGCAGATGGTTCACCGAGTTTCTCAAAATATCCGTCACCAAAATAACCGTCGCGGGCATAAGCTGTCACCAATTAGGGGTAATTAGTGCTGGAACGTTTTGGATATGGTGCGTTTCGTGTTTTGTGGCTTCCTTTGCTCCGTTCGATTTTTATTTTTCTAACAAACCAACGAACGAACGAACGAACGGAAAGACGTCCACTTGCTTTGATCTGACAGTTTTCGAGATAACAACGTCCGTATCCACAGACGTTCTCGGCAACGCTACCTACTACGATAACAATGGCACGGAAAGGACTCGACAAGCTCGCTTATTTTCTCTCGTTTCCTTTATGAGGACTTTATGCATTCGACATCTAAGGAGCTTACGATATCGTTGTTCTTTTCAAAAGATGAAATCCAAACAAGAAATATATGGATTTTCAACTTAAATAAAATTTGAATGTATTTCTGAACATTTCAGATCAAATCGATTTTATACAAATGATATACGTATGTGTGATAGCAGTAGCAAATATATGGATGATAATTTATGTTTAACCAGCGATCAATTCCCCGACTTTAGCTGGCAAATTAACATTCTACGATTATATATTCAATTACTGCGATACTGTAGCTACTAAAGGAATTATTTAAAATGAACGAATGCAAACAGACTGTAGTATATAGTAATTTATATATAGGATTTTTCAAGTTGATGGGCTATTAGAAGTATATGAATTAGTAGAATGAATTCAATTCTGAAACTTGGTTATGGTTTATGCCGCTTCTTTTAAAAATATTTTCAAGTTCTATTTACATCCGATTATACCGGAAGTAGATGTTAACTTTATTGTTTTAATTGGAATGACATACCTTTTTTACATTTTCCGATAGAAAATCTGAATTCATGTGTATTTTATAGGAGGCACTATACCGAAAATATTGATGGATTTTGAGTTATTTAATTTTCTTCAAAATTTTTGACATTTGCACGTTAACATTTAAAAAACTGTAATTCAATTAATTTTTGAGATTTTGCTTTATAACTCGTAACAATTATTTATAATTATTCACATTATCGAAAAAAAATTGTGGTGTTTAACTAAAATGTACAGGGTGTTTAAATGTTGTGGTCAAATTTGGTGAACTTCAAAGGGGCAGAAGTCAATTTTTTTACACATAACGACCAATTTTTGATTGCATATTTGAATTCCCCATTGAATTTGGCGTCTATTGATATGGGACTATTGTGTACCTTTGTTTATACTTTTTGAGTAAATTTACAATTTGTGAAAATGTTGCTTTTTTGCACTGCATACGTATAAAACTGAACAATCAATAAAGTAAAATGAAATTGGAGACTCACCCCTAATACCACACACTGTTTAATAAACGGACACGTGTTTCGTCCACTTCTACTCTGGGCATTATCAACGTGATGATTTTAATGATTTTAAAACGTTCAGTTTATAAACTTTCTTTTCAGTATGTATTATTTTTGGTGGTTAGTTTCTAGTAAATGATTTGCAAAATTTGAGTTTTTTTTTTGTAATTAAAACGATTGATCCCACTCCATCATTTCTCTGCGGTTTCATACATTTTTATTTGATCTGAAGATACAGAATACAGAATGATTTAGTAATAATTAATTGCTGCATTAGATAGTAGAAAATTAAATGAATTAATGATTTATATGATTTTTTGTAATAAATCATTAATTACAACGACTATTACGTATTACAAAACAGTAAACAAATCAAACATCATAAAGCATTGATTACGACATAATCCCAAATGGTTTACTTCGTGAGTGTTAAATGATATATAAAACCAAAATATTTTTTGTGGTACAAAAATTTTAAATATACCTAATTTTTGTTTGTCAAACATGTTGGTTAATTTAATTATTATTAGTAAATGTTTACATTGTTTCATTTGGATTTCGTGAACATCACGATTCTCGGGCATATTTTAGATTACATAGTTGTAATTATTAAAAATGTGCTGTTGAAAGTTTGACGATTATCTGAACGCGTTTCGAAATGTTCCCCGACCCTGTCAATTATCATTCTCCATAATTTTTCTTATTAGCATTTCTGGATGAGGTCGTTAGAAACAGTTGCTGACGACAGTTGGAATGAAGCTTGTTCGACGTTGGGGTCCGCTTGAAACTTTGCAAATTAAGAAAAATCGGTAATTAGTCCTCCCCTGGTTCTCCTCATGGAACCACTTCAAGACCACTCCGCAGCCATTCAGTTGCGAAATGTTTTCTAACTCCGTTCAGTTGTTTCCTTTTTCGGACATTAGGACCGTTTGTTTTCGAATAGAGACATAAAACACAGGCCGCGTTTGGTTTCAATTTCACAAATTTATTCGACTTTGTAGCCCTTGAAATTGAATCACGTATTTGCTGTGATACGAAGTAAGGAATTTGGAAACAAGTGAATTGTTAAAAATTTCTGCAAATTTCGTTTATTATAAACTGTAAAGTTTTTGTTTTGGTATTGAGCTTTTATTGTGCTTTGAAGTTATATAAGTTTCCGTAAATTTAACAATGATGTATCCTCAGTGGTATATTTTAAGATTTGGCGTCGTGGGTTTATATCGAGCGGTGTAGTTTAGTGGTTTAAATCTGCTTAGTATTCGGGAGGTAACCGGTTTGATTCCAGGCCCGCCTGTTCTAGTCCAAGTTTTCTGTGGTTTCGTTGGATCATTAAGGCAAGTTCTGGGATAGTAATATTCCACAAATAATCTTTCAATTCTCTTCTGTCTTCATTTCGTCCATCTCATCTTTCTCTCCCTAACCACACCATCCACCCATTGCCACGATTCCTAAAAGGAAGCTGTGAAGAGGGCCTTACGCTCTAGCCTCCGGATTTGCACTACAGTATAAGTCGGAAGGACTGCTCGCCCACCAGTATAAGTAGCTGGTGGAAATGAAGTACCCAAAAGTTTCTTTCCTGGATCTAAAAGGTGTGTTGACCTATAAATTAACGAAAAACGAAGTAAAAGTCTTTTAATAAGCACAAAAGGCCATATGAACAAATAAATACTATTTATATTTCACTACCGATTGTACGTCCTTGTAAGAACTTTTCTCCTTCGCGACACCCATCGTCTCATTTCTTAATAATTGTATTGCTATTATGTCTGTATTCTGCTGAGAATTGTCTTTTTATCGGTCTCTTTAAAAGCATCGTAGATCCCCGTTATGAATGTTATGAGTGACTCATAAAACCTGTACAGTACCTCTACTTCTGTGTCGAAATCTTGTACAATTTTATAACTACATATATTGAATTGTTTTAATGCAAATCCTAAAAATAATATGGTTAGTCCCGACTCGCGACAAACACGCCACTCGTCAACACGAACGTCCAGCATCTTGTTGGTTGTTTAAGGAACATTTCGACTTGGTCAGTAATTTGTCGAAACTGCCTATAGCACCCTGATGAACTTCTAACAAGAGCGAAATCGCGATCCGTGTCTGGTAGTTTCGACCAAAAGCATAATAATGGTTATTATTAAGCTTTACGTGTATTCACGTATCTAGGCTGTGTTGTTTATATAGCTGGACAAGTTTAAAAACCTCTGTGAGGCTTTGTCTAGTTTGACATCGTCTGTAGCGGCTAAAATCCACTAGATGGCAGCAATTGCCTCTATGTCATTTTTATTTATCTTACATGAAAAAGCTTTTTCTGAAAAATTCCGTTGATAGAAGGACTTAACAAGTACAAGTTGATTAAAACCGATCACGATGTTTCGCTGAAGATCTGTATATTTATTAGCCAGAGATTTCCTCTCATCAGAAAGAATTTGGTGGTGCAGCTTTCATCTGTTTGTTAGAAATCAAATAATGCGAGCCGCTTATAGTCGAGTGCTCTCTCAGATTTGTGCAAATTCAACAATAGGTCCTTTTAGAGATGTCAGACCCCGGTGTATGGGCGCATCCCCCTTCGTATATATGCGAAGGAGGCGCCAGTTGAGAATTCCTGGAATTTTTAAATTAGAAGCAAAAATCGGCTTTCGTCTGTCTCCTTGTTGCCTCGCTACCGACCTCTCGTCGCTTCGTCGAGAGCTAAAGAGACGTCGATGACGTTCTCCGTGGAAAGTTTCCCGCAATGGCATCGGAAGGAACGAACGAACGAAGGCAGAGGCATATAATCGATGTTGCTATGTTGCTACTGAGATTTTAAGCGAGCCGACGGACGACGATATTTACGACCGAAAATGAGCAAAAACAGAATAAAAAAAAGGGCAACCGTACTCTGACGCCTGCCGCGAGAATAAGCTACGGGCTTGCTTCGTAAAAAGTTGATGGAAATGTTTTCAAGGGAGGATTTTCACACCATAAAACGCCTACGAATTGACAAAACAAGAATGCGAAAATTTTTTGCGCTCTCATTTAATGAAACATTCTTGTAAGCGATGTCGCTATAAAACGAAATGGTTCACGACAGCAGAGATTACAGCGCGTTTTCGGGAAAGAAAAACAGCACCAAAGTTACAGCAGTAGTTTCCCTCTCCGGTTTGAAAGTTATTCATTACAGCTAAACAGAATCCCTAATTTATCATTGTCTTTCATACATTTTCAGTTACATGCATCCATAAGAATTATTAAGGGCATTCTAAAGTCCACAAATAGCATGATAAATTTAAGGATCTTATCTAAGGGAATAGGAAAATGAATTTATCTGGAATTCCATTTATTTAATGGAATACACATATAAATAATTCGTTGTTATCTTTAGTTTTGGAGAGTGACCCCAACGTTCACTCGAACATCGGGTCATAAATAATCCGTCCCTTTTTCGGAAAATAAATTTGCTGATGTAAAAGTCTGCCGCGCTGACCGACTAAAAGGGTTGTGAAAAATAAGGGAAAAGGGACTACACGTATCGACCACGGCTCGGCCGCAACTGGTGCCAAGGCGAGGAGAAGAGAATGGTGACGACCGAAGGGGGTTGTGGTGGTGGTTATTTACTTTTTCCTCGTCGTTTAATTTCCCGACGAAGCTGTCTTGTACGGAAGCCACTCTGTAATTGCACAGCGGATTTAAAAATGGAAACGAACGCGCTCGACCGGGATTTTTCGGCAGGGCATCTTTCAACCAGGATAAATCACCAACTCCATGTACTTTAATTCATCACCACAATTGTAAGACAGAGTTTTGCGGTTTTCTACTGCTACGTTTACACTCAATAGCTACTTCACTGGCAGTTAATTTTTAACAATCTTCTTGAATGTTGTATCTTTCCTATAAGGGGGAGGTTAAACATCAAAACATCTGTGTTTTCTCTTGTACTACTGTTTATTGAGTGTTTAATAATATAACTGTTAACTAAAAAAATAATAATTAAAGAGACTCACCCCTTTTACCACAAAAAACTAACGATAGCGGATACGTGTTTCGCCCACTTTGAATGTGGGCTTTATCAACGCGATCAATGTCCACATTCAAAGTGAGCGAAACACGTGTCCGCTATCGTTAGCTTTTTGTGGTAAAAGGGGTAAGTCTCTTTAATTATTATTTTTTGTAATTTGGCACAATCTCCGATAAATATTCTCTTTTTAACTGTTAACTAATTAAAACTAATATTCATGAAACGTATTAATAAAGAGGTTGTTAAGACCAGCTTGGAAATATTATGGAATTATCTCCGTTTTTCCTCCTTTTTTGTGATGATGGTTGTCGTACTCCGAGTTTTGATTATCCTGGAACGCACATTTCGTCATTTACACAATTCTTTTCGGAATCCATTTCCAATTTCTTCTCCGATACCACACAGTGCTCTCATTGGCATAGCCAGGGAGTTTTCCTGGGTGGGTTGGGAGGTACGGCAGCCGCTCATCCCTCTTGAACTTTCGATAATAATGGGTAAACAGGATTTTTAGGGGATTATGAAATATCGTATTACAGGTAGAATATTGCCATCTACTGATATTTACTGCTAACTATGTTATTTTATGTGTTTGACAAGGTCTTACAAAGATAATCTACTTGACTGAACTGAACCCACGACGCAGCTATTATTATATAAACTAAATTAATAAGAATAGGATGATAAATTTGATGATGATTTTTTTTGATAATAGAGAGAAAATAGTATTAATTTATAGCTTGAATAGTATTCGCAGTTGATTTTCTGTGAAACATTTTATAAATAAAGAAAGGAAATAAATAATACTCCTTTTTTGTTTTACACTTGAAAATTTTTTAAATTTCGACAATTGTTTCGGTTATTTATTTGCTTTCTCAAGAGAGTAAGACATTACTCTGTTACACTAGTGCAACACTAATTGTATCAAAAAAGCAGTATTATTTATTTCCTTTCTTTAGTATTAATTCAGTTTTCATTTCTGTCGATTTTTTTTGCTTGCCCCCTAACTACGCCTATGAATGCTGGTATATTAATTGAAATAACAAAATAATAACAATGATAATCGAATAATATGCTAATATCAGGTTCAAAAGTGTTTGGGACATTATGTAAAATTGTTTGGGTATAGGTACATAATTAGTTTTTTGATACAATTTAATATGATATGTAAAGAATGCGCATTTTGTTGACACTGCTTTAGTTAAAATTCTTAAACAAAATGTAATTAAAAAAAAAAACGCTTTTAAGTGTTTCAAATGTATATTAGAAAAACTCTACATATGTTTCGGTGGATAACACCTTTATCAAGAGTATATAAGATAATACTAAAATTTAAAACATCTTCAGGTCTTATATATCTACGCAGGGTTGTTAATATGGTAAATACCCAAATACAGGTCTAATACAGGAATGTCTTTAAAATCTAGCTGGTCATTCGTTATATATAATTTTTGAAGTAAAGCTCTTTATTTCCAATTATTCTAATAACCTATATTTAAATTATGATTGATGTCTAAACAATGTGCGCTAATGCCTGTGGATCTTTTTAAGTTTTCTATACTTTTTACATGTTCTTTTGCTCTAGTCTCTAAATTCCTGCCCGTATGCCCTATATAGAAAGCACCGCCATCTTTACAATTTATTTTGTAAACTCCACTCTTTTTATACATGCAATTTTTTGGTTTGTTATTAACTAATATTTTCCTAATGTTACATTTATTGACACACAGTGCTTATATCTAGTTTATTAAGGTTATTACATATTTTGTTACTAAACTTGCCACAATAGTTAATTAAGTTATAATGAGTGGTTGCTTTGTTGGATCCAGCATAAATTTTTTTCATAATTAAATTTCTTTTCATCTTGTTTAAGATATTGTCTACGAAACATTTAAAAATGTTGTTTATTATATTTTGTTTATTTCATAATGCTTCATAATTTAGTCACCGACCAAACGATTTCTCTTATTAAAATTCCTATCTGCTATGAATCATGTTTTTCAACTAAAGAGAAGCGCTTTTGTTATCGATTTTTGGCAATAGTATGCATCTTACATAAAAAGCAGTAATACGGAATTAAATGCCAATACCAAATCAGCAATTGTATAAAATTAATGAAGATTTCGTGTCACGGTGTACCAACAAGATTTACGAAGGTCCTCGTCCATAAAATGTGTTCGACAAGGGATCAAATTTGGCAGTTTCCAAATAAATATTTTCTGTTGAATTATAATGAATTCATCATCTGATTTTGAATGCAGGTGTTAATAATATTATGTTTATTTATGACTTAACGCTGTTCATACATTTTTGTGTTTTTGTACCTGACAAAGGCGAGACTATAAGGAAGTTAATTTTTGCGCATTGTTTCGGTCATAAAAACGAATGTCGATTAAAAAACGATTTTTTGCCGTTGTTTTTACACCATTGCTGAAAATCCCCGGTATAATTGGTACTTCCCCAGTCATTCTTAGCTGAATAGATGTTGTTTTATTCGTATATATATAGTATATTGTTAGTGGTTGTTTTATCTCCATTTTGCTTATATACGGCATAAGTAATTTTAGTACTTATATAATACATGAAATGTTGCTTAAAAAATCAGTGTTTTATTCGTTATGGGAATTGCTTGTGATTAAAAAATAAAATTAGAAGTTATCTCTCAAATTACAAAAAATTACAAAAAGAGAGACTTACCCCTAAATACCATAAACAATCACTAATGCGGACACGTGTTTCGCCCACTTAAAATGTGGGCATTTTCAACGCATGACTAACTTACAATGTAGGCATTTTTTACGTAAGTGGGCGAAACACGTGTCCACATTAGTGATTGTTTGTGGTATGTAGGGGTAAGTCTCACAGTCTCCTTTATTATTTTTTATCTTTCAAGTTGTAAGAGATAATAATTACCTATATAGGACCAGGTAAATGAAAAGCATTAAAGATTCCCAGAATAAAAATATTGTATAAGTTGTTTCTTGATCTACGAAATGGAAATTTATTGTGAATAGCGAAATGATTAAGTACTTGTTGCTGCCTTTTAATGAATATGTATTAGTGCTTTATATTTCTATGTATGATTACTGTAAAATGTGCAAACTTAATAGTTTACACTTCTAGTGGTATTTCTGACAATAGAATAATTCAAATTGATGCGAGTCAAACTGCCCTTTACTGTTAATTATTTAATAACAAACTAGAACTACAATGGTATTTACAATAAATGTAATCCTACAATGTTTAAAATGTTTTTTGGTATTAATGTTTAAAATGAATGTTGAATGCATGACGAATGATTGAATGCTTTGTTTATAGTGTTTTGAAGTTATAAATACTGATAACGCTGAAGATCAGTAGGCGTTACTTAAAATTGCTAAACAGAATTATTGGATATTCTAAAAACTATACGGGGATGAAACGCCCCCTTGTTTCTATTTCTATGAATGTTGATATCTTGTCTAGATAATGTTATTGACATAGAGGGTAGAATTATGTCTGGTGCTATTTAATTTTATGATTGACGGACTTTCCGAAATACCCTGAACGTGCTCTTAACAATGGCTTCAGTTTTCAGTAAAGCATCTTAAAAAATTATTGGTAGGTACTCAATAAATATAATAATAAACTTAATATTAGGTTTGTTTAAATGTTTATGAATAGAACGACTATTTATATGTTTGTGAAGTGCACAGAACATTTACTTTGTTGATTATAACAATCGTTAATGTGAAAACGATAATGTGAATAGCTGTTGTTTCTTTTTTTAGTCCACACTATATGGTGATTCTACTGCAATTAATCAATTGCGATAAACAGATAGGAAATATAATAGTATCCGAAACGTACTTTTTTACTATTTCAATGGGTCAAATCTGCATATAGATACGATGAAATACGTCCGATATGATTAAGGACATAAAATTTGAAACGCGTGTCGATAAAAGTTACGCACGTCAAATTTATGAGAAGCAGCATTTGCATGGAATTCGTGGCATACGGTGCTAGTAGACATATTGTACCAAAGAAGAGGGTTTCTCAAAAGAGATATTGGCGAACGATAAATGGCAGTGATAGAAAGTTTCGAGGTCGTGAAGAAACTTCTTCAATGCCTATTTATTGCGGATATTCTGGGGATCTTCTGAAACATTAGCTTAAGGCAATCGGTGTGCGTTCGGAGGCGGAATGTTTGGGCGCGTTTTCGAACTTTTATCGATTGAAATTCTAAAGCCTTGGCTTACAACTTTTCCATCACGAAGACCACCTTTGGATATTAAAACAGTAGGGTCTTTAGTATAAAAAAACTGTTGAAAAGAAATTTAAATTTATTTACATGTCTTTTATACTTCCATTGAACTTTTATATCGGACTTAATACCTTATCTATCGATTGTGGATTTTATAACTTTTAGTTGCCAAATCCCTAACTAGAAGTTATAAAACAACTTTAAGCAAATTGTCAATGCCATCAGAAGTATTAGGTAATGTTAAGTAGAAAACTCATTGAATTTTTATTACTTTTTAAAATTTTCTCTTGAATAGTAGGCAATTGTTTATTATTATTACAGTTTTTCCCAAATTAGCTATATAAACATTGAATATTATTAATTATACAGGTTAACGAAATTGGAGATTAAAGTGAGGTCTGCCATTGCGCCGCTGAGTTCAAACTGGTATATATGTGCTTCAGAGCTGTAGAACTACCAAAAATATTAAATATTTATGAATTTTTCCGATCTAATTACAAAAATTTATTAATATAATAATTTCGTGTATCTATATCTTATCCGACGCTAATGTGATGTGTCTTTTGCCGTAATTTGTAGTAAACCAAATAAATTCTCTGAATCTGGTCGAGCGCGTTGCGAAATGTTTAACTGGGCCAGCAGGATGGTTCTGTGTACCACTAGAGCCGTGCCCGCTCTCTTCAGCATCCACATTTGCTATCAGAAACCAGCGAAATAAACGGATAATTAAACTGCCATCGATGCAGACAAGCATAAGGTACACTTCTGTGGAGTTCGTTTAAATTGTGAACTTAGGAGAGACGTAACCTTTCACATGTGTGAGTGGCTCCACGTGCAAAAGGTGCAATACGGTATTATAATTAATTTTATTCATCTCGACTGGGGATTACGGTACAAAAGAATGAATGCCTTTATTTCAATAACTGGTGTATGTGGACAGAATTAATTTTCAAAAAATAGATGACTAAACATTTACAGAACACCCGTTTCATTTTATCACTACCACAACTGCTAACCCCAACACTCAAAAAGTGTAATTTTTGATCTTTTTGAAAGGGCTACAATGCGAACTAAATGACATAACAACCAAAACAGTAGCCATATCCAAGGTAATCATAACCTGCCCTCAGAATTGCCACGTTACATTAAGGTATCTTAATCTCAAAACACAAGTGATGCTAATTTCGTTCAACGTTTGTTTAGAATACACAAGGATATCTCGAATGTGCTACGATAATTTTGGAGACGTATTTCCAGTTGGTCGTATAAATTATTTTAGGTAGTCCCATGTAAGCCATCACCACTATTAACATTGCTTTATGGGCGTCCTCCGCCTATCATACGATATTATTGTTACAGAAGTATATTTCCTAAGCTTTATCAATATAGCGCTGCGGAACAGTCAAGGCACTAGTTTGACATGTCCGGTGACAGCATCGCCATTAAAAAAAGACTTGTGTTGAATTGTACTATTGTTACTTTAATTGTGCTAGTGCTGCATCGCAAAATTCGTTATCAACAAAAAAATTGGCGTACTAATATAATTTTATCAAAAATAATGTATGACACAACACACACGTAATGTTTAAGTTACAAAACTTGTAAAAAATCTTTTAAACAATAAATTAAATAAAGAAACATTAAATTCCATTTACCCAATTTAAAAATAACAAAAACACAAATAAAATAGTATATCGTATATAGGAAATTTTTCAACCGAATTAAGTAAGCATATTAAAAATTTCACTAACAGTTCTATTTCCTTTAAAATTAATAATTCACTTGGAAAATTCATAATAAATAATAAAGATACAACTAAAAAAGTATTAAAATCTGGCGTTTATTTACTTCAATGTGGTGATTGTGACAAGGCATACATTGGTCAGACAGGCAGAACATTTCTGGAAAGAATAAAAGAACACAAAAAAGTCATGAAAACCGAAACACAAATTCAACATATGCTGAACACTTAATAACTGACAACCATAATTTTAACGACGATTATAAAATCTTACATGTTGAAATAAAGGTCGGAAATTAAATCTTTTAGAAAGCATAGAAATAAGTAAATTAAATAAAAAAGGCACTATATTAAATGATCAATTAGAATTAAATAAATCACCGCTATTAAACATTAATTTTTAGTATCTTCCCTTAAACTTATACCCCTACATTTATTTATTTTATTTTAGTAAATAAGTCTGTTTGTATCCTAGTTTTAAGATATATTATTCTTCCACCTGAAGAAGCCGCTCTGTTGGCGAAATAGTTATTGTGTTTTTTTACAATAAAGTTTTGTAACTTAAACATTACGTGTGTGTTTTTTTATTATTATGGAGTTACAAGAAATTAAAGCCTCGTCGATTCAAAAATAAGGAATTCTTGAAACAAATTTATATAATTTTTTTCATAACAACTTAATTTACCCTATTCTAACTTAAATGGCCACAAAAGGCCATTTTTGAAAAAATTATGTTAGTGCGCCATTTTTTTTGTTGGTAACGCATTTTGCGAAGCAGCACAATAGGGCACAATTCAGCACAACTCTTTTTTTTTCATTTTCATAAAATATGTTGGTAAACATGAGTCCTACTCACATCACATGTTCAGGTGGTGTCGTTTTTTCCTTAATAATTTCCAATGTATTTTCGATTATATTCATTTATTATTATCGTTTTCTTTTTAATTAATGTAAATTTTGAAAAAAGCAAGAATGTGGCGTGAAAACGATTTTTAAAGTGCATTCCATTTTCAGGAGGCAATTATGTAAATCCTTGGTCGTTTTCTTCTTATTAAACGAACCGCGTCGGCATCAACTTCAACCAGTGTATTCATCGTTGTCGCCGTTTTCTTCGTTGCATTACGTCGATTAATAATCTTCACAAGTGCAGCCAACGGTGAGCGCATCACCGCGTCGTCCTACACGTGTTCTGCCATGCTCGACACATGCTTTTTCCCGTCTCATTTTTCCTGACTGCATCTCACGCCACTGGCGTGGCACTAACTGTCTGTCTCATCGTTGAATATGTTATTTGTTTGCAATTATTTCGCGTGTTGCTGTTCTTCTTTGAGGCCACCGAGAAATATTCACGCTCCGCCATTTAACGGAAAATTATCTTTAAGAATCGCGATATCTAAAGAGATTGCAACTTTGTTGCCAGATGTGAATTAATTTAACGGAAAGAAGTAAGTAGTGCTTTTGGTTGTGTTTAAGTTGATTTTTATGATAATGATTAAAAAAAATAAAAATCAAATTAGTTACAATGTATATTGAGAAAATTGTATGTGTGTATGTGGACAATCAAATAGTGAAATTTGCCATCTATTTATTATTTTGATTTGGTTTAATTTTATTTCAAAAAAGAAGGAATTAAAATCCTTATTCGTCTAAATATCAAGATCAAAGATTTCACATTTAGAACGCGTCCTACCAAGTAGGCACAACGAACCGAAAGCCATATCCCATGACCGGTTTCGACCTATCGGATCTCATCAAGTGGGCACTGGCAGAAAGATCTTTACAGGCTATATCTTCGTCTAAGAATACATCGGAATCAACAGTGTAATTCAATGCCGGTAGGGGTATTAGCCCTCGGAGTAGTTGTTTCTGTTGATTTAATATTTATATTTATCTTTAATTTTATTTATTAGTATAATACATGCTTGGCATTTACATTTTAACCATCTGAATGGAAATACACCTCATCGTGATGAGTTTAATCCTTGCCTATTTTTCCTGGGATGGAAAATTCAGTTATGTCTTCGCTAATACCAAGCAATTTTGTTTAGTAATTTAAATAGATTAAAATACAAACGAACTTCAACAGGTATATTTCAATAATTCAATAATCCTTAACAATTGTTTCGGATAAATAGCCATTATCTAGAGTAATACTAATTTTAAAAAAAATGTGAAAATTACAGCTTATATAGCTACATTATAGGCTAAGAAGGAGTGGGGTGTTTAGCATGTACAATTGTAAATAATCAACAATTGTTGAGGATTATTGAAATATACCTGCTGAAGTTCGTTTGTATTTTGATCTAATTAAATTATTAAACATGCTTCATCATCCATGCACCGTCCTAAGTTTAAATTTTGTTTATTGAAAAAATGTATCCATTTAGTAACTCATCGTTCTAATAAACACGACTTGAAAATTATTTTCTTGAAATATAAAATGTATGTTATGAATAGCGAGTGACTAACTAATCTCTTTAAGTTATGGACGGTGTTTTTTTGAAAATAATTATAAACTTAGCTGACCACCTAATTGTGTTGTTTAAATAGTCTCATTTTAATATCTCAAAAACGACTACTTTGATTAGTGAGTAATTAATTCTTATGAATTATTCACGAATTTGTAAATAATAATTATAGACTAGTTATTAACTGATGACTAGCTCATTTTGATGAAAATACTTTACTTTAATATATTTTTCTACCATTAACTAAACCAGATTTACACCATGGCTTCACCATTAGAAATATAATTAAGTAATGATGAGTTAAGACTCCAAAAAACTAGTCAATGACCAGATTCCGCAAGGTATATTTCTGTTTTATGTATTTTGACAGCCACTACCACATCCTATCCATAACCCTACGACGACCAAATGAAGACATTTGAACACATGAGACACGTCGAAATATTGGATTTATCGAAAATAGACCTAAAGCCTTCAATAAAATGTTTTAATAGTCAAGTAATTCCATAATTTTGTATCACAAGAGCAGATAGTTGTACACAGTTACCTTACAAATCTAGCTATAAGCTATCACCATCATAGGTATTAGCACATTATTATATAGCGACTAGCTGAATCCTTTCAAATTTAGTGCTTAGTACTTAAATTAAATAAAAATAATTAAATCTTGACGGACATTTAGCCACCGCCACTACCGTATTCTATCTAAAATCCTACGACGACCGAATATTGACATTCTTCCATCCTTTGTATCACAAAAGGAGAATATTACCTTACAAACCTACATATTCATTAGTACTACGAGGGTTGCTATTTATATTATGAGCGTAATAATGAAAAGACAGTAATATATTATCAAAAATGGCTTTATTGTTTTCCAAAGTATTCTTCATGATGATAAATGCATTTTTGCATGCGCTCGAACCAATTTTTGTAACACTTTCCACTCCGATCGACATTTTGTACAATACGTGGTTTTTTAATGCATCAACGGCTGCTTCAGACGCCGAAAAACGTTGGCCACGAAATTTGTTCTTGGAATATGAAGAAGTCATTTGGGGACAAATCAAATCTTATATTCGACGTTTTGGCCAGTCAAAAAATGGATGTTTCATCCGATGTGTGGCAGCTTGCATTGTCATGATAAAGAATGACCTTTCGTTGTCGCTACTTTTATCGTATTTGATCAAGCACTTCTGGCAGACAAATGGTTGTGTACCATTCAGATCAGAATTCACTGTTCTACGTTGTCACATGTCCAGTTATTTCGAAGAAACAGGCGATCATTTCCTTCGAAGTGCTTCTCGCACGAATCACTTTTGTCGGATTTGGTTCGGTTCGTCATGGAAAACCCATACGGTGGATTGCTGTCTTTTAGGGCTCATATGCATAGATCCAAGATTAAATTCGTTATACCAGCGTTTCACAGTGGCCAAGGATAGGGCTTCATCGCTAAAAGTCGAAATAAGTTGATCGATGCACTCCTGTCTTGATAATCCACGTTGAAAGACGTAAAAAATCATCGTATGAAAATATTCACTAATTAATTCCATTTTTTCCCTGAGAAAATTTTCCAGTTATTGTAAGCAACAAAAGTTTTCCGGTTGTACTCAAATGACAAAACGTTCAGAAGAAGGTTATGGTATGCAAATGTCAAACTTTCAATTAGAAACGTCAGATGGCGCCTGTAAACACTTTTTTGCCAAGGCTCAAAATATAAATAGCAACTCTTGTATAAATACTTAGCAAATGATTGTATTGTGATTTTTTATAGTCAGTCAAAAATTGAAATAAATTTCGTGGGAAGCATTGCTATAGTAAAATAGATGCAATGATATCAGACTAGGTGACTAAATGTAAAATAAAAGATCCAATACAGATACATATTAGATTAGTATGTTTACTATGCAGTTTAATTCGTTTAATGAAGAAACAAAGAACAATGTGTTTGACAATGTAATTTTACAAATTAGTTTGTAGGATATGTTCAGTGATTCATCATCGTTTTCTCTAATGGAAGTTTATTTTGTATTATATTTTAGGAAAATTGCTGAATGTTCACCTCCTTAATTGCAATCCTTCCGTTGAAAATTCTTCGTTGCTTGAGAAATTCAGAACTCTTTTTTAGTAATTAGTTGAAGGAAAAAACACTTGGTATACGTTTCATAAACTTTATTTAAAATAACCTTAACAATTGTTTCGACTGTGATGTCGTTTTCAAAAGGATGAGTAAACGGTAATTACTAAGAGTTGAAGGTAGTTTGTCCTATTTATAATACAGATTTTAATACGGGGGAAATCCCAAATTCCAGTTGGTCATTACATATTGGTCGATTCAGGTACTGGGCATTGCTTATCGCTAATATTTCTAGTTTGTTTAGCCGTTGGCTTTTGTTGACATTGTATAATAATTTTACATTTTGTGAATCTAAGGAATGCTTGTTCACTATACAATGTTCAGCAATTCCTGTACATTTTTGTTGTTTTCAATAGATTTTACATGCTCGTCTATACGATATTTTAAGGCTCGACCAGTCTGACCAATATAAAACACATTACAGTTTTTACATTTTACTTCATATACACCATTTTTTGGGATACATCTATTTTTTCTTTATTGTTAACTAACGTCATAGTCGAAACAATTGTTAAGGTTATTTTAAATAAAATTTATGAAACGTATACCAATTGTTTTTTCCTTCAACTAATTAGTAAAATGTTTCATCAAGTGCCGAGCAACCAATCTATTTCTTTTTTAGTATTCGATAATTCTACGGAAATATTCGTGTCATACTAATTTCCTTCAGTATGAGTTATTACAATTATTTAGCGATTTAATTAAATAAAAGGGTTGGAAATTAATATTTTTATGTCCTCTCATACCCCTGTTTCCCTATTCTTGTATGTTACACTAAGCATCTTCGTGGATCCGTCCTGTATATTATTCAGTGACATTGTCGAAGTTCTGTCGTATTAAGTTAAACACATATGCACTTGTTCAATTTTGTGTATCGTTGGGAGGCAGTTATATTTGTAATTAAAAAGCTCAATTATGTCTCGCTGTTTTGCAGATTGTTGTTTTCAACATTTCTCTCGTTAACAGTTTTAATTATGGATTTCCAATTAAGATTTATTCATAGCAATTCCGTAGTCGACATTGGAATGTAAATTGGCCGTTTGTAGCGGATAGATTGGCTTTATTTCCGGCTGTCGATGCGACAGTAATCATTTCCGGTGGCGCAAGCGGCCAGTGGGATGATGGACCGATCGAGTCTCAGAAATTGCGCAGGGTTCGTTCGGAAAAATACCCCTTTCCAGATGATGATAAATTAGGTCGTTGCGAATGACATGCATCAGAAATTATCGTGGATGTCGATTATAGACATTTAAGTTCGAACTTATTTCTTTGACGAGATAGAAATGCGAAAAGGAAATTATGTAATTAGGGAGTTGGCAAAAATATAATTAAGTTTCTGTTAAAATAGATTAATAAAGGTTCTTTTCCGTATAAATGTTATGAACCACTGAAACAAATTTATGAAACGTGAACGAAGTAAAAGTTTGGAGATAATTGGAAAAGTGTTAAATAACAATTTGGAGAGTTCTATCGAACTAAAACCTGCCTGCAAGGGTTTACATCTGAAATGTTTTATTAATCATCTAATTCAGAGAGAAATATAAAGTATTTTTACATCACATGGAAAGTTTGTTTTTAATATTACAATATTACTAGTTGAACCCGTCCAAATTTGGATCTGTGGCATTATCAATGATGCATATTTATTTCATTTCAATTGTGGTGAGATTCCGCGACAGTGCAGCATCCCATCTACGACCCAACGATGACCGAATAGTCCTTGTAACACCTGTCATACATTAGAACGTTGGAGATTTTTAATTAAAAAAATCTAATTAAATTCCATGAATTGGGCTTCAAATTGCTTTCGCATCCACCGTACTCTTCAGATCTGGCCCCCAGCGACTTTTTTCTGTTCTCAGATCTCAAGAGGATGCTCGCTGGACAGAAATTTCGCGCCGATGAAGAGGTAATCGTAATCGCCGAAACTGAAGCCTATTTTGAGGCTAAAGACAAATCGTATTATAAATATGGTATCGAAAAATTGTAACAAATGACCGGTATAATCGTTGTTTCGTCCTCGAAGGGAACTATGTTGAATAATAAAATCAAATTCTATCAAAAAAATAAAATAATTTTTTCTATGCTAGGCTACGAACTTTTCAGCCCGGCTGTTAGAATATTATTAAATAGTGATTATAGACTTCTTTAAGCAAGCAATGTTTATTCTTGAGTTCATATTATATAGGTATTACGCTCATGAAGGGTTTCCTTTGAAGTGAAATATTCTGAACTTGACTCCTTTAGTGCTGATGTTTTCCGGAGGGTGTTTTTTCATGAAGCCCCTCGAGTGGAGTGTCACCGGGGGCTTCAACAGGCGCACTTTTGCGAGATATACGACTACAGTCCGAGTAATTTAAAAGTAAAATGTCTTTTCGAGTGGTAAAACTGCTCCAGTGACTATTACGAAACTAGGACAAGAATCCTCAGGCATTTGTTACACGAGTTGAGGGCTTTAATTGTCCGAGCACATGCCATCAGCAACGGTAGTAAGTGTCGTCTCGAAAAAGAATCCAAGAGCTAAAAATCTTATTAAATGTGCCGGGGCTCTTTGTTTCCAACGAACGAATGAAAATGATTGCAACTACGAGGAAGAGGCAAAATAGAGTGACCTCCTTTCATGTCTTGGAAACATTTACTCATTTTCGTTTTATCACTGGAGTAAATAAAATAAAATTGTAGAGTATGTGTGGTCACTATCGCTACAATTACAAGTTTGCAATATTTTTTTGTAATTTTTGAATAAGAACAGCTTCAGTCACTAAAAGTGAATATAAATAAAATCATAGAGTTGTTAGAAAGGCAATTAAAATTTGGAAAAATTATCAATGTCGAATAGACATCTAAAGGATACGTTTTGTATAATGTTGATTGTTTCTTTAACAAATTACGAACCATGAATGGAATTTTGAATTAAATTTGCATTTTTATAAATGGGTTATTTAGGTTATTAATAAAACAACATATTTTCTCTCGCGGATGTGTTCAGAAATGCACCTAAACCGGTCGCTTA
This sequence comes from Agrilus biguttatus, assembly GCA_963921985.1. Lineage (NCBI taxonomy): Eukaryota > Metazoa > Arthropoda > Insecta > Coleoptera > Buprestidae > Agrilus > Agrilus biguttatus. The sequence goes on along the minus strand of OY998119.1, from coordinate 16,906,777 downwards.
TGAAGTAATCGTCTTAAATAACTGTGACCTCTAAAGTAGGTATAATAAATAATAAGGTGCATGATAAATGCGTTCGCAAGAATACTTGATTGATGGCTTCAATTTACAGAATGTCACAACTCAAAGGTCCCCGTAGACATAAGCGAAGGTCATTGATGGTAATTATTATGACCCATATTGTATAAATGTAATAGTATCAAGACTGAATTAGAAAGAAAGCCGTTCACTTGTTGCATTCATGATTAATTTTTTTTTAGATTTCCCTGGCTCTAAATAAGATATATTTGATGTAATATCTAGCTATACTGATTTCTACTGTTAACTGATGCGGTCGGCGATTTATTGAGACTGTCTATGGCGTGCTGATGAAATGTAATAAGATCAAAATCGCGATCCATGTCTAGTAGTTTCGATAAATTATTGATCAAGAACTTATACTGTTCTTATTAATTCGATTTATGTGTGTAGCATGTAACAGGCGGGCTGAAAAGTTCGTAGGCTGGTCCGTAGATGGTGCTACTAGTATCAAATCAATATGATTCTTAGTTAAAAGACGCGTGTATAAATTTGACACCTGTTGCACTATTAATATCTGAATTATAGCATTTTCAGTGAATTAACTTTTGTTACATTAAAAAAATGGATAAAAAGGAATTTTGTGTGTTAATAAAGCATTGCTTTTTGGCAAAAAAAATACTGTTGAAACCAAGGCTTGGCTTGATAATCATTATTCGGACTTTGCACCAAGAAAATCAACCGTAGAAAAGTGGTTTGCTAAATTTAAACGAGGCGAATTGAGCACCGAGGACGATGCACGCAGTGGACGCCTCAAAGAGTCCACAAAATAATTTTTGATAACCGTAAAGTGAAGTTGATTGCGATAGCTGAGACCCAAGCCTAAAGATATCAAAGGAACGTGTTGGTCATATCGTGAATGAATATTTGGATCTGTACAAAGTGGGTGCCGCGCGAGCTTATAATCGACAATCCACCAAAAAAAACAACGGATCTATGATTATAAGCAGTGTTTGAAGCTGTTCAATCGTAATAAATCCGAATTTTTGTGTTTGCGTCGATATGTGACGATGGCTCCATCATTTCACACCGGAGTCCAATCGACAGATCGACATTAAGCTGAGTGGACTGCACGTGATGAACCGAATCCAAGGCGTGGAAAGACGCAAAAGTCGATTGGCAAGGTCATGGTATCAGTATTCTGGGATGCTCATGGTAGAATATTCATTGACTATCTTAAAATGGGGAAAACCATAAACAGCGACTAGCGACTAATACGAAGCGTTATTGGAGTGTTTAAAAGACGAAATCGCGTAAAAAAAATCGATGGCAAAATTCCATGAATTGGGCTTCAAATTGCTTCCGCATCCATCGTACTCTTCAGATCTGGCCCCCAGCGACTTTTTTCTGTTCTCAGACCTCAAGAGGATGCTCGCTGGACAGAAATTTCGCGCCGATATAGAGGTAATCGTAATCGCCGAAACTGAAGCCTATTTTGAGGCTAAAGACAAATCGTATTATAAAAATGGTATCGAAAAGTTGTACGACCGCTATAATCGTTGTATCGCCGTCGAAGGGAACTATATTGAATATTAAAATCAAATTCTATCAAAAAAACAAAATGTGTTGTTTGCTAGTCTACGAACTTTCAAGCCCGCCTGTTATATTATAAGCTGTGTCGTAGATTCAGTTGGACAACTAGATACTTTAGTAAGGACTTCTCAAACATATGAAAAAACGGTAGTTAGCTGTCGATATTATTATAGGGCGATATACTGTTATAACTAGATATTATATCAACTTGATTTTAATGAACTCCATCGATTTGTTCGCTGATTTATCGAGACTGCTTTTGGCGTACTGATGACATCTAATAAGATCAAAATCGCTATCTACGTCTAGTAGTTTCGGTAAATTATTGATCAAGAAGTTGTATCGTTTTTATTAAGATGTATTTGCAAGTGCATTCAATTGGGTATTTAAGTTAACGTATACTTAATGCAAAGCAAAAACCCTTTTATGTTATCACGACATTATTACAGGGAAAAAAATGTCATCGAAGGGATGATTTTTCCAGGTGCATTTTTGTATTGAAATTGAAAGTCGACGCTTGCTTTTCATACTAATCCCTGGGAACTTTACGGGGAAAACTGCAACTTTAGTCACGTTAGCGGATGGTTGTTAGTGTTGTGTTTTGTCGATTTTGTGTTTTTTTCTGTATTTTTTAAACTTCTACAATTCAACTATTTCAATAAATATCAGTCAAAAAAAAATATTTTAAGAACACACAAATGTGTGAATAGTGGAGGTAATTTCCATAAAATATTCCGAAGCAGTTGAATGATGTTTCATTAATTGGTAATGTTTCACTGATTTATTTTTAAAAAAACTCTCAACAGATGTTATGACACTCATTTAATTGAAAAAGCTCCAACGTTTATTTGGTCGTTCAATAGAATTTTATTGTAAATAATTTATGTGCATTCGTGATTCCTAAGGATTCCAGTATGTCTAGCTTTTTGATTTTATTTTTTGTTATGGAGCAATTTAAAGTTATTTTCATCTAAATAACAATTATTTTTGGAAAAATAATGTTCTGCTACTATTAGACATTAATTTTTTGAATTATGAAATATCGATTTTTCATGTTCAACTAAACGTTTATTTTGGCTTAAATAGTTTCGCAATTATATCATTTCAATATAAAAACATAGCCCGAATTTTAATTCTAGATAACATTTCATTTAATGTTTTAATTATATTTTGCCGTTCATTATTGTTTACTAATTGCGAAACCTGATTGTTTTCAATGGTTACTATACGAGTGATGTTATATTTTTGTAATGTATTCTTAATTTCTAAACTGACCTTTGATAAGTATTCTACAAAATAATTTGTTGAAATTTTTTGTGAATGTTCGGGTATAATTTGTTTATTCATATTTGGTAGATTTCGTGATTTTGCTTTTTTTATGTTACTACTTTAAACTATCTAAGTATATACTTAAAACCAATTGAATAGTAATGATTGCATAGGTCACAAGTAGATCCTCAACTATTTGCAAACAGTAATCTAATCTAGGTCTCCATCTACCCCTCGTTACTTCTGTTTCTGCTTCTAATGTGTCTATATCTAAACCTTCATATCTCAGAAGGTGAGAGAAGTGTACTATCCTATATTTTCTTTTTATTATTGACTTCTATAGCGCCTTCTATTCTTCTAGTCTTTCTGATACCACTTAATTTTCATTGGCTATTTACGAGGGCGGTTCAATAAGCAACCGTGCTCGAAATGAAGACACCATTTTTTCAAAAAAAAATTTTTTTATTTTTCAATATAGTCCCCTTTTAGAAAGATACACGTCTCCCCCAATGTTTCTGCCATTTTTTTAACACTTCAAAAAATAGGATTTGTTGACCTCCGAAATGGGCCCCAGTCGCGGCGATGACTTCCTCGTTTGAGCTATTTTTTTTCCGCGAGCCATTTCTTCATGTTAGGGAACAAGAAAAAGTGGCAGGGAGCCCGATCGGGTGAATACGGGGAGTGCAGCAGCAATTCATAACGCAATTCATGCAGTTTGGCGTGAAAAAGCATCTTCTTTTTCGCCAAATGCGGCCATGTCTCCTTCAATTTTTTGTCGAAGCGGTCCAATAACTCACTGTAGTATTATCGTTCTTTTTCTAAAAAATCGTTCTTCGCATCGTCATGACCTTTCCGGCCGATGGGATGGATCCTCATCGCCTTCTTTGGAGCAGATTCACCGGGAGAAATCCATTGTTTAGATTGTTGCTTGGTTTCTGGTATGTAGTGATGAATCCAGGTTTCATCAACGGTAACAACTCGACGCTTAAATTGCTCCAAACACTGGTTCGATGTTAACAGCCGCATCCGCTTGTTATCTACCGTGAGCAATCGCGGCACCCATCGGGCCGATAATTTTTTCATCGCCAACTTATCATGTAAAATATTAATTGCCGTTCCGGTCGACACACCTACGGCCTTTGCTACTTCGCACACTTTCGTTCGTTGATCAGCGAGAATCATATCGTCGACTTATTCAATGATTTTCTCGGTAACCGCATCTACCGGGCGTCCTGGTCGCTCCTCATCAAAAACGTATGTTCGCCTACGTTTAAATTCGTTGAATCAATATCTAACTGTGGTCATAAATGGCGAAGTGTTCCAATAAACAGCATCCAACTTTGCTTTTATCTCCTCGCATTTTGCTCATCCAAAAACAAAAAACGAATTAGCGAAAATCACGAAATCGTCTCACCCAAATGGCTGCCAAATCCAAACTAACCTATCAATCAATCTAATTTTTTTTTGGCGTCGTTTGATAGATGGAAGCACACGATGATAACACCAACTTCCCTCGGGAACGTCCTCTGTCTTCAAACACGGGTACTTATCGAATCGCCCTCGTATAATACCACACCTCAAACGTTTCTAATTGTTTTCCTCTGCGCCCACCATTGTCCACGTTTTGAACCCATATACAGCTGTGCTCTAACTGGAACATAACTTGATATGACGTTTCTTACCTTTCTGTTTTGTAACAAGTATTAAGGTTTTAAATTAATTCTTATTTTTTTCTTCCTGGTTAAATATAATTAATCTACACTATATTTTGAATTCCGTTCTGTCACTTATTAATTGTTTTAACATATGTGTGAATACGCATAATTTTTAATTAAGAACAATATACTTTACGTAGATTTTTTTTACATTTTTTTTTATTACCTTGTCTCAGATGCAGGTGTACATTACTGCTGCAATTTAATATATTGCTGGTTTCAAGTGATTTTTTTTTATAACGTTGCATATCGTTACATCGAATACGTAATTGTTCAGTAAATATTTTGCTTGAGTTTTTCAATGACAGTCATTGGTGGCGGACATCTGAAGTTTCGTCAAAATCTTCATTTTAAGATGAAAATCTTCGTCAATTCAAAAAATTGCGAAACTGTAATAAATCTTGTTCGACATGGTGATTTAAACTTTTCAATATATCATGTTTCTGTATTAAAGGACAACATAATTAACGTTTTATAAACCTATAAGTGAAATATATTAACAGAAAATAAAAAATTGCGAAAATACGCGTTTGTGCGGTGTCGAAACGAATATGTAGGTAGATCATAGTAATGAAATTACAGATAGGACAGTAACAAGGATGTGATATTTTTATCATTTTCATTTTTCTATTTAGATTAAATTAAGCTGTTGTTATTATACAGGGTTGCTCATTAGTGCGTCAAAGTCCAATATAGACTTTATTAAATGAAATTAGAGAAATTTATTTTTATGAAAATGATGCAGCATCAAAAAACGCATATTTTAAAAATAATTTGACATATACAGGGTGATCATCTAAACCGGAGCACGTTCAAGGACACTTTTTTTAAATGGAACACCCTATATATTTTTTGTTTTTTATAATCTACTTAAAATTCTTTTTTCAACGATCCCTTGGTTTTTGGTTTTGGATGATGCATTGTTGAGTTATTAAGGAAAATGTAAAAAAAGTGGTTGCGACAGCATTTGGCATATTAATTCAATGCGAGAGTATTACGGTTAGTTAAGACGAAATATTTTGAATTTTTGTAGCCAACAGATGTACTAACCATAAAAAGTAATTAAATAATAATTTTATTATACAGGGTGTTTTTTTCGGTGCAGCCAATTTAAAGATTTTCAAAGAGCGATTTCACAATTTTTTCAAATGGAACACCCTGTATATTATTGAATTTTTGTAATGGTGCGTTAATTATGTTTAATTTTTGTTAATAATATCCTATACCTAAACCTCGTAATTTCAGAGATATTTTTACTTTTACATTACTACCAGCTAATTATTTGTTTTTGATTTGATCTAGTGTGCTTACGGGCCAGATTTAACAAGTTCAGACAAACAAAAAGTAATTAAATAAATAAAGGGTCTAGCATTAATTTCAGTTCAGGTTTTTTGTTTAAAGTAAATTTTTAAAGTGCCCTCCATTCTGGCTGGAATACATTAGCAGTGACAGAAAGGACCTATTAACTTCTTGTAACATTTCATCGGAAACTTCATTAAAGGCATCGATTATACATTGTCTCATGTCGTCTGGTGTAGTTGGTGGAGTCTGGTATACAATATTTTTTATGTGGCCCCATAGAAAAAAATCGAGTTTCGTCAAGTCTTATCACGATAATTTTCTGTTTTAGTTTTTTAAATACCATCTTCGTTTTTTAACTTTTCCCCCTTTTCAATGCCTTGATTTTATTCTTCTTTCATTTTAAGTTTTTCTTCTATTCTTTATTGCTATTATTCTTTCAATAGTTATTTCACGTTTCATTTTACAATAGTATCACTAAGCTGTACAGATGTAGACCGTATATTGGTATTTTCATTGATTTGAAGAGAAAGTCGACTTCTTTTTTCGATATTTACCAGAATAAGTTCATCCATTGGTCCTGGTCGAAATTGATAGTTTTGCGTCGAATGTACCTTCCTTTTCCCAATTATATATCGTTTCTTCTTGCGTTTAACTTCGGCGTAATAAATTTCTGTTTTTTTAAATTGAAATTGTGTCATAAATAGTTACGGTACCAATAATAGATATTCTTTTTTTTTCCAATTTCCATGAGTGCCACTAGAAAAGAAAAAGACAACAATTTAAGGGAATGATAAATTAATATATTTCGCACAGTGGATTAAAATCATGGGGTGTGCATTTCATAATCACCAACAGTTGAAACAGAATTTCATCAGTAAGTTATATTGATTTTTTTTTGTTTTCGGGGTGGAGAGGAAATCTTCGAAAGACACCCAATCGTCTGTGCGACTGGGTAGTGTCGGATTCCTAGCGACCAAAACTTCTTCTCCTCAGGCCGTTATAGGACCGTTTGATTGGGTCCTCTTCAGCCGTTATATTGATATAAATGCTTAAATAGCAAATAATTGTGGTTCGACTTTCTTGCTCTAATGCGGTCTGATCGGCTGTCTCTTGCTTAACCGTATCTCTCTCTCTCAATCAGACTGCGTTAGAGCGAAAGAGGCGAACCACAATTATTGGCTATTTCAGAATCACTACTATAGTATTAAATTCTATCTCTATGTTTTTATGCTGTAAGGTTTTATTAATAAACTTTTTGTGTAGGTTGTTAGTAGTAAAGTTATCTTTATTAGATGTTTGTCGTTTTCATATAACTTGTTCTCGACAACCAAGTATCGTATCGTTTCAACAAAAAACAAAAACAATATACTTCCATAATGTGTCTGAAGACATTTAGTTTCAGTTCATTGTAGAACCGATTTATTGTAACAGTTGATGTTTACTAAACGTTTTTACGGTTATATTACTTTATGTCTTTTGTTACAGATTCAGCGCCGTCCGAAACATTCCCACCAGTATCAGTGACGTCTCTTTTTCTCCATCTATAAAAACTGCCAGGCCACGACGACTGACTCATTTCGTCCGCACAATTATTGTCAACCAGTAAATAGCACGTACGTGTATGGTACGTGCGTGTTTGTGTCCGCTGTGTGATTGTGTGCATTGCGTACGAAATAGAGTGAGTGACTGGCTCAGCCAAAGCCGCCTACCATTCCGCCCCACTCGCATCAGCCGGCAAACAAGCAGTTTGTCTTACCGCAGCCGTCTTCTTCCATCAATGAGTCGTGCGACGACCTTCTAATTGTAAGACACAGTTCTAAGACTGTTATGGGGTCATTGGCCATGCACTTCGTCGATGGGAAGAGGTGCCCTGGACGCAGCGATTGTCTAATCGTAAGTAGGAGTCGCGCTCGAATGATCGGCTACCAAAACGTGGTCCTCCAGGACTATCGACGCGCTACGAACGTAGTGTCGAAACTACTTAGTGAAGACTGACTTAAGTGTTAGTTCGTGACAAACAAATCGGTTTTATAAAGTGAACGTTTCGATGGATGGATTCTTCATGTGTTAACTTTTAAATATTTGTGATATATTTGTAGTTATGTGCTGCTGGTTGAGTAAGAAAAATGATTCGTAATTATGGTGCTACATGGTGTTTCTTTGCATGGTTCATGAAATTTTATCTTTGCTCGAGTGTTCAATTGAGGATTAAGGAATATAATGGAAATAACGTAAACAACAACTTGAAATGGTATATTTAGAAATGGAGTTTAAACGTTTCGAGATTATCTAATTTTTGTTTAGAGTGATAGGAATAGGTTGTGAGGTTTTCAAGTGCCACATCCACGGTTGCTTCCTGAAAATAAAGGGTGTTAGTTGAGTTGTTGAAGTTTTAGGAATTTTATAATCTGTTAAATTCTTTAGTACAATTTAATTTACATTAATGTTATTTGGACGAAAAAAAAGAAGTGATTGTAACAGAATGGTACTCGACTAAAGCTTTATCGTTTCTAAACCATCTATCCAAGGATAATTAAAAGCTTCCTTCGACCTTGACATAAACAGGTTTCAATGCTTCAGCAATGTAGATACGTTTGTTCCGATCAGTATCAACAAACACTTATTTTGAAATTGAAGATAATTCTTCTATTCTGCTATTGAGGTTACCGCTTGCTTATGTTCATGCGTTCTTCGGATAACCGTTGTTCTTCCGACTCGTCCTTGAGCATGGAGAGTGAAAGTGGAACGAAACCGCGCCGTCTAAGTCAAATATTCGATCCGTTAACGCGACTTCACGAACTTACTCGCGAAACGCGTTCAACCCCGTCTAGCCCGCGTCTGTTGCCTCGAAGGAAGGGTAGCGAACCACCCAAGCAACAAGGACCCATAGTGCAACCCTTGGCGGCTTACGAAATGTTGGATGGGAGTTCGGGATTACATCGGCATCACTATGAGCCTAACCAGGAGCCAATTAACTGGCAAGAACGATGTCTGGAACTTCAACTTGAACTTCACAGGAGCCGGACTCAAGCAACCAGGACACGGGATATGCTTCGGGAAAAGGTAGGATTACTTTGTGATTTTTTAAATGATAGGTTGTTGATAGGAAGATCCAATACTAGGATAATTTTGAATTTTTAAAAGAAATGGCACAGCCACCTTCAGAAAAATTCGATCGTATTGAAATGGTACTTCTATCTGCCTTAGATGAAAATTTCGGTAGCCATTTAATATTTGTGGTACTAATAACAGTCAGATATGCAAAAAACCGAAACTTTTCTTATTAAGACTTTCTTTGGTGCAAAGACATTGTGAAAGAAGATGTAAATTTATTAAGAAAACGCAATTTAAATTATTTCACCAATTCATTCGGACTCAAAGACCATAATCAAGAGTATTTGTGGTATTAAATTTAAAACCTACGGATACACCCTTTTATACTTACAACCCATATAAGGGGCGTGGGGTTGAGCCGGAGTACGTTTCTATTTAATTATTGATTAAAAATTGTTTTTTATGCTGAGATTTTTTAATTTCAAAATTTTCGAATAAATAAAGTTTTTGCCTATTTTGATATTATTCTAGGAAATCGATTTACCTATCACTGCAAAAGGTCGAAACTTAATGGTTCAGTTGTATAGGTCGTTATCAAATTTCGTGCAGGCAATAGTCTCTCAAAGAAAAAAAGATTTCATTATTAATAATGTGTAAACTAAAAAAAATTACACCGCATTGGTAGACATTCATTATAAAAAAAATAATGATTTAGTATCGATTTTTTCCACTTTTTGAAAAGTAGTCATTCCTGAGCAGTTTTTCATATAAAATCAAGCTGTTTCAGATAGCACTCCAGTACAACAAAGATTAAATAACTTATTTTTTTTTTTTATTATATCAGTTAATTTAAATTAATGTATTAACTATGTTAGTGTGTTACAACTCTCACTTTTCTGTCCCAAAGCCCAGATATTAGAGAATATAAAAGAGGTTTTCAGAAAAACTAGTAAATATAATATAGTTGTATCACAATAAGTCAATTTGTTTGCCAATTACTTTACAATATTGAATAGTTAGCTATTGATCTATAGATGTTTTGAGGATTTAGCTAGAATTTAAGGTCTCCTATATTCAAAAAGTAACAGAGTTGTTTAAGAGTTTTTTTAGCGATTGTTAAACACAAGAGTGTTGCGATTATTTATGTGGCTAAAAGGCATAAGACTCTGGTTGTTAATAATACTAAAACATTTTCGTTTGGTTTGTTTCTTTTTAAAATAAAAGATAAAGCATTATGGTAGCAGGTTGTATTCTTTCACACCCTCGTCCGCTAAATCTAGAATAATCTCAAATTATTAGTAAAACATTGCGACCAACTAAAATAAATCAAAATTCAGATGTTTTAGTAGGCGGCTTATTCCCACATTATACCGACTTATTTCGTAACGTTACCCCTAAATTTCCTACTTCGTACCGCGTCCCAAATGTATACTTGTCATTCCCATTTCCTACTGCGTTCCCCGTGCAGGTAAAATTTAAATAATCAGTTGCATAACAGAAATAAATTAAAAAAGCAAGTACAGTACTTCACAAATTTCAGAAAAATATGTGTTTGTAACATATTTTTTTAATTAATTTATCAATGTTTACAATGTATTGTAAAGTTTATAAGCATGCTCCGACTGTTTTCCTTCTTTCTATAAAATCTGTTACTGTTTGGCCTATTGAAATATTGATATTTTTGTACACCTTTTCTTTTTTTTGAGGACCTGAAATGAATCTGCACGTTACTTAATAAACTCTGCACTTATAAGAGAGTTTATAGTCCTATAGAGTCTTAGTTTAGTCCTTTAAAAAGATCTAGTAAATTGGGTATATGTTTGCCAATTTCTCGGTCAAGTTTATGCCATGTATGTTATCTAGACTTAGACTGTTAGTTGTCCGGTGTTTTTCTCTAAAATAAATTCAATCGTCACCAATTGTGTCGTTTTCCAATAATTGTTAAATCGCCGTAGTACTTTTTAACCCAACCTAACCGAACCTACCCTGACAATTACCCTATTGTTCACTAATAATAACAAATATTGTAATTATTCAGTTGTATCATATGTTATTATAGCCCATGTAATTAATGATAAGCAAATGCATAACAAGTTTTTAAACGGTTTTAGATCCCCTGGAATATAGAAAAACAATCTATTTAACTACCCTGTTGTTTACTAATAATAAGAAATCTTACAATTATTGAAGCAGTACGACATACGAATATTCATAATTATGTTATAACATAGACTGCGGTACGAAATGGGAATAAAACAATAAGAACAAAATTAAGTTCTTCGTCAAGTAATTTATCTTAGCTACTAGACGTGGATCGCGATTTCGATCTCATTAGATCTCATCAGCACGCCATAGGCAGATTCGATTTACGTTTACCTGCGCGAAATTTGAAAACGACTCGTATATTTCCATTTAAAAAGGGGTAATCGGGACGTCAGTTCGTTTGTTTCGCTTAGAACATTTACAAATCCGAAATAATCGTGAGTTTCGGGTCCACTGGCCTGGGCAATCGGTTCCTAATTTTAACCGGCCTTTCTGCTACATTGCTGCAACGATAGGGAGGATTAGTCTCGTTTCGAAATACCGTAAAACTCGCGTTAATTAAGTAAGCCGCTGCGTGCGTACATGGCGCCGACTTCGAAAACACCATTACCAACGGAAGTGTCCATCACGCCCACTGTTACCAGTCACTTGTATTGTTTTTATTACAAAATTGCATGTCCCGTATTTAAATAGCCGAAAGAGAAAGTTATTTTAAAATTGGACACTTCCTTTTTTATTTTCTAACTGATGTCGTCACAAATAGCGGAGGTCTTCATTTTAAATTATGGCGGTGATTTATGTACGATTTTATTGAACTGTGAGAGTATATTAATAGAATCTCTGATACCATAACAAAATTACTTGGTTAGGTATAAAATCTGTTGTCTAATTTATACGAGGCATGTCTGAAAAATAACTTTCTCATTTTTTTCTGACTGTAAAAAAAATTTTTAATAGGCAACTTATATACATTGTTAAAAACGTGGATTCATGACTTACTTTTCTACATAATCGCCTTCTCGATCGATACATTTTTGTAGACGCACGAACCAATTTTGCAGACTCGCTTCATACACCTCTATCGCCAACCCGTTGAGGAAATCCGTGACCGCGGTTTTGACTCCTTCAGGTGATCCTCCAGTTTTGGGAACAAGTGGTAATCACTTGGCGCTAAATCAGGACTGTAGGGTGGGTAGGGAATTGAGCCAGAAATTCGTGGTTTCACGAGAGACGTGGGGACGTGCGTTTTCGTGGTGTAACCTTTTACCTTTGGTCAGTTTTCCCCTCCGGTGATTTTGGATAGCACGTGGGAACTTTTTTAAAGACTCTCAGTATCGGTCTGAATTAATGGTGGTCCCCAAAGGCATAAAGTCGATAAGAAAAACGCCTTTCATATCCCAAATAACTGTCGCCATAACTTTCCCTGCGGATTGCGTTTGTTTAAACTTCTTTGGCTTGGGAGAATGACTGTGACACCATTGTCGGGATTTTTCTTTGGTTTCCGGAGTGAAGTAAAAGCACCACGTTTTATCGCCCGTAACAATAGAGTCCAGAAACTCCTCTTTATTGTTAGCGCTTTCTTCAAGAAAAATTCTGGAACAGTGAATGCGCTGCATCTTGTGATCAGCGCATGCTGATAGAACCCACCGGGTGCACACCTTGCTGTAGCCCAACTTGTCAGTAAGGATTCGATGAATGGTATCGGGGCATATTTCAGGAACACGTTCAGCAAAATCCCGGATATTGATCCTGCGATCCTCGAGCAAAATTCGCTTAACTTTTGGGACGGTCTCCTGTTTCGCTGTTCATCGTGCACATCTGTGCGGCCATTGTTGAAGGCTCAACAACATAACCGCACTTGTTGGACACTCATGGCGTTTTCGCCGTATACCCCACACAATTCGCGATGAATATTCACCGTTTCAACCTTTTTCGCATGCAAAAATCGAATTACAGAACGAATTTTGCACTTGGCGGCGACTGAGATTGGAACGATTGACACGCTGCAACTAAAACTATCAGGATATTCGTATTTAATATAAATTTTTTACAATTTTTATATACGTAGGCGACAACGCTGTCTTTGATGGTGCAAAGCGTATGGTCAACTGTTCGTACCATAAAGATAATACAAAAGAGTAGTCGACTCTCCCACAGCCCTGAAAGTGGCGGTGAAGTATGAAAAAAGGAGTGGTGGAGGATCTAATGCTCAAGATAGTAAGAGATCTCTATCTACTGTTTCTTTCTATTGAGTTAATATGTTATCTCTATGGTTCATACGTTGCTTGCGTTCTCGCATCACTAATATCACTGAGGTTAAAGTGAAGGAGAACGATCGCTATTTAGAAAAGTGTTCCAGAAATTTGAAGAAAATAGTGACAATCTGCGATTGTTATGTTGTCTCATTAATATTGGTTACATCGACATGTATGCATGTTGATGATTGGCTACTGCTACTGCTGCTTGGAGACAACTTACTATCTATCATTTCTACAAAAAAATCTATATAAATTTCAAATCAGAACATCCATTCTAACCATAATCTAAACATTAAAAGATGCACATCCCATAAAAGAAATAATGAAAATTTACAATGGGATTGTATTAACGGTACCTGTTTGTTTTTCGTATGTTGTGAATCCTGCAGTGGTCCTTATTATCAGACGCCATTATGGAATCAATTATTTATTATTGCTATTAAAATATTGAATTGTTTTATATTTGATACGGTTTTTTTCTACAGTTGCTTTATGTGATGAGCTCAATTGATTTTTGTGTTAATAAAGCTTGCAAAATAATATTTTAAAGGGCCGTGGGCGTTCGATTTGAAAGGGACATTGGAGCTCCGGTTTAATCTTAACATCCCTCCGGCATACTACAGAACTTTATCATTCGTTATTCTTGTTTCTCTGTCTGGTTTAAATGCGATTATGATTTCTCTAGAGAGGTTTGCATTTCTTAACTCGAAAACATAATAAATAGCAATGACATTTCGTGTAGCTAGAGAGGTAATTACTTGTTTCGTTTAATTTAAAATGGATTTGAGTAACCATTCCGCTAACCTGAAAAAATTTCCTGCTTTTTGACTAGTCTCGTCTTCCTAATGAATTTAATTTGGCTTCTGGTTAAATTTCAATGAGGGTTTTGTATTTCAATGAAACATTTTAGTACTTTTTATCTTTTATTTTAGTGTGTGCAGTAAATATGATTACTTTGGGAAGGGAAGACTCATTTATAAAAAAAATCTTAGTAGGTGCAGTTAGGATTCTGACTTTGCACCGATTTTCGTTCAGCATACGGGTCGTTTTAGGAACCATTCTTATGGGAAACACAAAAACTGTTTTAGATTATCTATTAACATACGAAGAGTTCTGAAAAGGTCTTATGAGATCGAGGATGAAATGTCAATGTATAATCGAAAAACTGACCAACATGGTGAGCTCTGGAACTTGTTTTTTTCACTTTAATCAAAATTTAGTATAGGTGTGAATTGGAAACTGATAAATAAAACACTGTTCGAGCTTTCGACGCTCTAAGGGGAAATGCTCAAGGCATAAAAACCCCTCGTAATGCCTTTATTTAATAGGAACGTAAAACGACTGATCAGTCTCGATTTTTAACAATCAGAAGCGTCACTTCAAAATACATGCACAATGGCAATAAAAATATCGTACAAGCTTCGCTTGAAATTCGCAATAATTTTTCGCGGTAACACCACTAATAAGTCACGCACGTGATTGATCACAGGCTCACAGGTAATTAATAATTAAATCGAAAATGTTCCTTCTTTAAAAAATCAATCGCTACACTCTCAGGAGCGACCGAGCACTCCCGAAGTCACAGTTGCGAAAAAGAGAATAAAATGCGCGCGCATAGTATCCTTAAGTACTTACATATTCAAAAATTATTTAAATAAAACAGTCAGTAAGTAACAAATAACATGATATGGTGCAAATGCAGAATATCATAAACTTGTCCGTCTTAAGGACAACTACGCGCAACTTTAATATCATTACAGCTAGAATAACAAAGTTATCTATTATAACATTTGTAGAAAATTGAAAAAGAAGGCTTAAAATTATGTTAAAAATAGTCCAAAACAGTATTTTGTACAGGGCTACTATTATTATGAAATGTAGGTATCGGTTATTCTATACATATGAACATAGAATTTTTAGCGATATAATGTAACAGAACAATTTTCATTTCTTGCCAAAAGATGGCAGTGGCTATTCAAGTTGGTGAAGATTGTCTGCACCTATTTTTAAATATGTTTTACAGTAAATAAAGAAATTTCGTGTAAACAAGTATTTAAAATTAAAGTATCCTCTTAGAGCGCTTTTCGATGTTTTAATTTGTTTTATAATTGCCTTAATATACTTAATAAGTGTTTATGTGAAATCCTAACCGCATGGCAGCTACTAGTTTGGCTGTAACACGTTGTCATCACAACGGAAAATTTGTAGGCCTAGCGTGAACGTTAGTTGTTCGTATATACGGTGTTGACACGACGCGACGTGGATATTACGAGGGTAAATCAAATATAAACGGTAATTTTGTAAAATAAATTTATTGATTAATGGTGCACACAAACTAAACATTTAACATTTTCCGTGCTCTACACACTTTTGCCACCGATTTCGAAGCTTGAATATTCCTTTTTCATAAAAAGTTTGAGAGCGAGTTACAAAATTGTACAATTGCTCACATACTCCTCTACTTCTTCATTGCTTTCAAATCTTTTTATCTTTTGCCTCCAAGTGATTCTTTCAACGGCGCGAACAAAGAATAATCACAGGGTGACATACGTAGATAGCCCTGACTATAAGGAGGATGCTCGACGGTTTCCCAGACCGTTTCTTCCAAATTCTTCGTTGTCAAAATTGCTGTGTGTGGTCCTGCTGTGTGGTTGTCATGAAGGGGGATGACGTCTCAAATGTGCATACCCCGTCTTTTACTTCGATACGTGATTTTTGTTGACTGTAACAACTCAGAATAGAAAGCCGCATTCACTGTTCGTTGATCGTGAAGAAAATCAATGAGTAAAACTCCCCTTGTGTCAAAGAAAACAGTCGCAAGCACTTTTCCGGCTGAAAGACGAGTGATGATGGATTGAACACTCCCATAGCTGATACCCATTTCTGATAAGATTTGTTCAATAGTCAATAGTTAATCGGCGATCACCTTCAACAAGCTTTCGAACAGCATAGATGTTCATCATGTTATTTGTTCTTGGGCGTCGATCATTACTTTCATTTTCGACACGTTCTCGCATCCCCAAACTGTGCCTTCAAACGAGTGAACAAGTGAATATTTCCGTTGGTTAACGCCTTCATTGATTATAAACTTTATGATGATGCGCATTGTGATTGTGCAACAGACGAAGGTACCTTGCGCTCAGTCATGGCTGTACTGCGGACAGAACCGAACGCAGCTGCTACCTAAGCCGGTTTCCCCCTCTTCATAAACCAAACAACACTCGAGCATAGAATCCTCTAGATCGGAATTACGTGCTAAGCTAAATAGTAAAATTACCGTTTATATTTGATTTACCCTCATATGATAAAACAATCATTTCATGAGGACATAACCGATAATTTTTCGTCTAAATGACACAAGAATTGATATAATATATAAATGATAAGTAACTGCTTGTTTGCCATATGTATTCATGTATTTTGTGCGAGCCTGTGTGTATTTTTCACATATAATCTCGAGAGTCTTGAGGATACTTATTAGTCTAGTTGTATTATTCGACACATTCCCTTGTACACATTTTGTTTTCTTGTTTTTTTTTCAACTCTTCAGTGAATATTCTTCACCTATTTTTGAAGGTATGAGTCGACACTCGAAGATAGTAATGTTTCGTTTTAATGATAGTCTAATTGTAAGATTTTGAAAAATGTCATTGTATATTGTAAGGATTCAAATGTTGTACGTCTAAGGAAATGTATTAAGTAAAACCATAATTGCTTCTAGGAGCAGTCTAATTTCTAGAATAATTAACTATTTTAGTGTTGAAATTACATAGGTGTCCTACTACTTGTATCCATTCAATTATTTGAAAATTTCTAAATAACGCCCGCTTTGAATATTATAAAATAACAATAATCTGTCATGCATTATCTCTTGAAAAGTTTTCTTTTTATGTAACAGTCTCGTCTTCGTCTTTTGTGTTCCCTTTGTATCGCGGAAGTCATTCCATTTGGAATGGTATAAAAGGGACAGGTTTTGGTTTATCACGTTAAACCTCACCCCGTGTTCGACTTAAACCTCCTATAAATGGATCGTAAATTGAATTGGGTAGCTCGGTGCTGACGACAAAAACGACCTCCATCATTTATTCATGGCCTTCGCATGTTCTGGCGCTTTACGGTCCTCCGTTACCATTAATGCCATATCCTGCTCATCTTTTCGTATAACTACGTGCCCTCACACCTGATACGCACCGAAAATGTAGGTGCATTATCTCCTGCGAAAATGTATCGCTGATGTCCTAAATGTTTACGAGTGACGTTAAGTTTTAAAAGAATTGGTCCTGAGATGAAATTTTATGGCATAATATAATATAAATATATAGCAGATTGTAAAATGTTTGCATACACAACACAAGGAGAATTTAACGTGAAAACTTAAAACTTTTCTTTGAGTTGGTATGTAGGTACTAAAATTGTTTTTAAATATATGAGGTAGTAGTGTAAATTTATATATTTATGATATCCAAAAAAGAAGGATTTAAAATCCTTATTCGTCTAAATATTAAAATCAATGATCCCACATTTGGAATGCGTTTAACAAAAGGTCGAAACCGGTCGTGGGTTATGGCTTTCGGTTCGCTGTGCCTACTTGGTAGGATACATTCCAAACGTGGGATGTTTGATCTTAATATTTAGACGAATAAGGATTTTTTTGGATATTTTTCGTATCTTCGTCAAAGAATATTCCCGAATCAACAGTGTAATTCAATGCCGGTAGGGGTATTATTAGCACTCGGAATAGTTGTTTCTGTTGATTCCATATTTATATGCTGATATCAGTAAAATATAAAATAATTTTTCAATGTATTTTTGCCATGCTTCTAATTCATGATTCATGTCCAAATGTTAAGAATTGTTCTCGTGATTGTCGTTTTGTCAAATATTGGCTCTTTTGACAGGTTTGAGTTTCGTACTGGATTTCTTAAAACTAAACCGTTATCATATATATGTAATTGTTAATATAAATTTATTATCGTTATATAGACATTTTTTTAAAGGTAATTTCAATTGAAATAGTTTACTATTAAATATTTTTTTATTTATTAAATTTGTATATTATTATTGAATTTGTTTATTCTGCTGCCATCGACCAGCACTACTATATACCACGTAGATAATACCAGGAGAAGCTCATATCGGCCATTTCAGCAGTACCTGGAGCGTCTTAATACTATAGTAACTACGACCTAAGATGTCGCAGCAGGATAAATAATTAATCAACAACTGTAAATTTGGTATCGTGATGAAATGTCAACGAAATTGTGTTGTAAATAACAAAAAGGTGTCAAATGAGGTAGAACAGTGCTAGGAAACATAAATTTAAAAGTGTTAATCTATTGAAAGATTTAAAGAAACCACTTGTGATCTATTCGCATGGGTATACCTAATAGTTACCTTTAATTCTACAGTATATATTTTAAGATAGACATAAGTTTAAAAGTGGTGACTTATTCACTTCAGTTTGGTCATTAAAAATTAGATTATGCTTAATGTATTTGGTAATTCGTGGATATTCCAGTAATTAAGTAATTTTGTTTGTCTACTTGCAATTTCTAAATTTTTAACAAAAATGTGTTCTTTGTTCTTTTAAATAAATAGCGTATGTGAAATCATTGTTGAATTTCCTTCGTGTTTGGCAAATTTAAACTTTTTAGCAAGCCCCACAAGTTACTATAGATAGACCTCTGACTTTGGGTTTTATTAAAACTAAACAGTAAACATAAGTATATTTAAGAAAATATGTTAAGTTTTAGGAAACCTTTAGATGAAGCAAAAAGTTCGCGAAATTATTCTCATGGGAACAGTTTGTTGTATTACATTTCACGTTCTTGAATGTATATTTCTAAGGGAGGTAGATGTTGGGTTAGAGTATTAGAGTAATATAAAGCTTGGAGACGACAAACTAAAAGTCGTCGATTTTCTATATCCAGGAAGTAAGATAAGTCAGGATGGAAAAAGTAGTACAGAAATAAAACAGAGCATAGCGCAGGGTCCAGTAGATTTAATAAAAAAGAAATCATTTCTCTACTTGTGATCGGTTAATTTAGGAACTCGGAAAATATTATTAAAATTCAAAAAAGAAGGAATTAAAATCCTTATTCGTCTAAGAATAATCCATCGGAATCAATAGTGTAATTCAATGGCGGTAGGGGTATTAGCTCTCGGAGTAGTTGTTTCTGTTGATTCCATATTTATATTTATATTTATAATATATCCTGTAAAGGCCTTTCTGCCAGCGCTCACCTGATGAGATTCGATAGGTCGAAACCGGTCGTGGGATATGGCTTTTGGTTCGTTGTACCTACTTGGTAGGACGCGTTCCAAATGTGAGATTTTTGATCTTAATATTTGGACGAATAAGGATTTTAATTTCTTCTTTTTTGAATATGTTATATCTTCGTCTAAGAATCCATCGGAATTAACAGTGTAATTCAATGCCGGTAGGGGTATTATTATCACTCGGAGTAGTTGTTTCTGTTGATTCCATATTTATATTTATATTTATAATATATCCTGTAAAGGCCTTTCTGCCAGCGCTCACCTGATGAGATTCGATAGGTCGAAACCGGTCGTGGGATATGGCTTTTGGTTCGTTGTGCCTACTTGGTAGGACGCGTTCCAAATGTGAGATTTTTGATCTTAATATTTGGACGAATAAGGATTTTAATTTCTTCTTTTTTGAATATGTTATATCTTCGTCTAAGAATCCATCGGAATTAACAGTGTAATTCAATGCCGGTAGGGGTATTATTATCACTCGGAGTAGTTGTTTCTGTTGATTCCATATTTATATTTATATTTATGATTAAAATTGTTTGGAGTACAGCTCCGTATGGGTACGAAACGTGGACGGTGGGTGAGCTGAAAAAGAAAAAGTTAGAAGCGTTTGAGATGTGATGTTATAGGCGGTTGTTGAAAATAGCGTATATAGAAAAGGTTAGAAATGAGGAAGTATTAGAAAGAGTAGGAAAACAAGAGGCGCTATGGAGGTCAATAAGGAAAAGGAGAGAAAAGATTGGTAGGACGCCTTTTGAAATATGAAGGGTTAGTTATTGAAGCAGAAATAGGAGTAATTAGATAACTGTTCGTACGTAAATATGGGGAATGTTCTAGTTTTATGGAAATGGGAAGATTGGCTCAAGTACAAAACATGCAAAAAATATAAATCCGTACAATAAGATTTGATAGTTTCGTCCTTTACTTGATGAAAATCCATCTTAATTAGAAACACAAGACTAAAGATTTTCATACACTTTATTTACTATTTGTAACATATTTGAGTACTTACTACTAAATAAACATTGCAAGCTGGGTGATTAAATATGTACACAATAAGGGTGGTGGTAATATTTACAATAAATTCAGAAGTGGGGAGTGATTCAATAAACGTCTATCCGACCACTAAAACAGCTATATAAAGAATAAGACAGACTCCACCTATACAAACCATGTCACAGAAGAATGTCATATGTTCAACAACTGTATTGAAATCATTCATTTAGAAAATAAGAGCTATAAGTTAACATTATTGGAGAACCTAGAAAGTAATAAATATAAAAAATTAGGAACCCAGCTCAACGACCAAACCGAAGGCAACAACTCCCCACTTTTGAATTTATTCTAAATATTATCACCACCCTTATTGTGTACATATTTAATCACCCATCTTGCAATGATAATTTAGTAGTAAGTACTCACGTTTGAGGAAGCCAAAGTTTGGCGAAACATATGTTACGAATAGTAAATACAGTGTGTGAAAATATTTAGTTTTGTTTTCTTCTAATGCCGTACACTAACAATTGTGTTTTTTATACTTCATTTTATTTTTACTTTCTGCTTTACTGAAACATATAGTTTTTTGTAGGGTGGAGTACGCTCATAATAGTTTTATATTAATTAAACTAATTTTGGTATATGAATAATAAATTTACCATTCTACAGATATATGAAGGTACGGGTCTATTTACCCCTTCTTCTGACACGTTAACACCCAAGACATGTTAAGTGTTGTAGGTTTGCTAATATATAGGCATATGGGTATGTATGTGTGTGTGTGTGTGTGTGTTAGCAGTTATTTAATTTATGCCGTGTATTATCTAATAAAAGCCTGCAAAAGGGCACTCGGGGCGACGGTAATGGTATTGTCTTGTTCATAAAAGGAAACGAGAAATTGAGGTTGCTCCGGGCTGATTTGCACACAGACGCGTGTTCGCAAATTGTTATTGGACGACCGTGTATGTGTGTATAATGTGTATGAATGTTTTACCGACATATATACACCGTGTCACAATTTGATGATTCGTCCGTTCATTGGAATCTCATCCCCTTTAATAATAGACATGCATGGGCTAAAAAGCTTTTATAACGAAGTTTGTGACCGTTTGAATTACTGATCAATGACCAGGAGAGGGGGAGAAGGTTTTTTTTTGTAAATGTTTCAAAAAACTTTAAAGGTAGGGGAGGTCAGAATATTTATTGAAATGGCAACATCTTCGTTTTCTAAATACATCCCACCTCGTTTAAAAAGATGGTCGACTATCTATTGATTACTTTCTCAAAAAAATTGGCGAAAATTAATTTAAGAAGTAACAGGCGGGCTGAAAAGTTCGTAGGCTGATCCATAGATGGCGCTTATAGTATCAAATCCATATGATTTTTAGTTAGCCCTAACCTTCAAAAGATGCGTGTATAAATTTGACAGCGGTTGCACTATTAGTATCTGAGTTATAGCATTTTTTGTGAAACAACTTTTGTTACTTAAAAAAAAATGAATAAAAAGGAATTTCGTGTATTAATAAAGGATTGTTTTTTGGCGAGAAAAAGTACTGTTGAAACTAAGGCTTGGCTTGATAAACATTATTCGGACTTTGCACCAGGAAAATCAACCGTAGAAAAGTGGTTTGCTAAATTTAAAGAGGCTGTTACCGACGAAACCATCAAAAAAGTCCACAAAATAATTTTTGATAACCGTAAAGTGAAGTTAATTGAGATAGCTGAGACTCTAAAGATATCATAGGAACGTGTTGGTCATATTATGAATGAATATTTGGATATGCGAATGCGAAAGCTCTGTACGAAGTAGGTACCGCGCTCACAATCGACTAAAAACAACAACGGATCGATGATTCTAAGCAGTGTTGGGAGCTGGAAGCTGTTTAGTCGTAATAAATCCGAATTTTTGTGTTTGCGTCGATATGTGACGATGGATGAAACATGGCTCCATAATTTCACACCTGAGTCAAATCGACATCGGCAGTCAGCCGAGTAGACTACACGTGATGAACCGACTCCAAAGCGTGAAAAACGCAAAAGTCGGCTGGCAAGGTTATGGCATCAGGCGTAAGAATTCTGGGATGCTCATGGTATAATTTTCATTGACTATCTTAAAAAGGGGAAAACCATAAACAGCGACTAGCGGCTATTACGCAGCGTTATTGGAGCGTTTAAGAGACGAAATCGCGGAAAAGCGGCCTAATTTGAAGAAGAAAGAAAGTGCTGTTTCATCAAGACAATGCACCGTGTCAAAAATCAATGAAATCGATGGCAAAATTCCATGAATTGTGATTCGGAATTGCTTCCGCATCCACTGTGCTGGTGGTACCAGATCTGACCTTAGCGACTTTTTTCTGTTTTCAGACCTCAAGAGGATGCTTTGCTTGCTCGTATCGAAATGTTGTATGACCGCTATAATCGTTGTATCGCCCTCGAAGGGAACTATATTGAATAATAAAATCAAATTCGATCAAAAAAAATATATATAATTTTTTCGACGCTAGCCTACGAACTTTTCAGGCGGCCTGTTATTTGACCTTAGAATTATGAACTGTATGTTTTTGTTAGTGAGAAAAAAATTAGATTCTATATACCACTGTGGTCATACTGAAATTTGCAAACCTTAATGTTATTAGTGCAGCCATTTTTCGAACGATTTTATGTTCAGTACCGCAGTAATCGTAGGAAAATTGGAATCTACAAAGTCTCATTGGATTACAACTTATTTGAAAGAATATGAAAGAGTTTAAAGTAGGGGAGAGAAAATTGACAAGGCTATCAAATGTTCTTCAATAAGGAGCTGATGACTGACCCGGGGAAAGCATCAAACTTCGATAGACTTAAAAGCTTTGATGTAAATTAAACCGCTTATGAACTTGACAGAGTCGGTCTCCGTTTAGCATTTACAATTTAGCTAAAGATTACCTTTACGTTTTTGATGAAGAAATTCTGTTACGGTTCTATCTCGGTGCCATAAGTTTATTAACTATTTTATTGTCTTACAGACAGTGGCAGTGACGATCGTCATTTACTGTAATTTACTGCTAACTGTAACATTTTATATGTTTCACAAGGCCTTACGGAGGTACCTACTTGACAACCAAAATCCACGACGCATACTATATTACGTGATAGGCACGAAAACCAAAATTATAAAATACTCTTAGTTCTTCATCAAAAATTTATCGAAATTATCAAATGTGAATCGCGATTTCGATCTTATTAGATGTCTGCAGCACAGCAAAGGTAGCATCGATTAATTACTGACCAAACCGAAATTGCTCCATAAAAGAAAGTTGATATACGAGGGTGGTTCGATAAGTCCGTGACTTAAAGGAAAACATTAGTTTTTCGGAAAAAAATATTTTATTTTTCTGCATAATCTCCTTTTGGCTACACTTAGCCTATCTTCTTTCTAATTTTTTAATTCGTTCTAAATAATATTTCTCAATGCCCTCAAAATAAGCATTTGTTTCCACGATGACCTCTTCATTCGACCCAAATATTTTACCGCCCAGCCATTTCTTCAGGTTTGGAAACAGGAAATAGTCGGAGGAGGCTAAATCCGGTGAATAAGATGATTGGCGTAATAGTTCGTAGCTCAATTCATGAAATTTTACCAACAACACTTTTTTCTTGGCTAAGTGCGGTCGTTTCTGCTCCAGTGTCAAATCTGTTTATCAGCTCTGAATATTTGCCGTTGATCATTTTACCGTTTTCAAGGTAATCAATATGAATTACACCGCGTGAATCCCAGAAAACTGTGGACAACCAAACGGCGCAACAAGTTGTTTTGATTACGGCTGTACATTTCCAAACACTCCTTTGAACTTGTTTCACGGTGGTGTTTATGGTAGATCGTGAGCAATCGCAGCACCCATCGCCCATCGTACCGATAGCTTTTTCATGTCCAAATAATATTAATGCAAAATGCAAAATGTGATGCACTCGCTCAGTTGAAATGCCTACAGACTCAGTCAGCTCACGCACTTTCAACCTTCTATCATCTAATATCATTCCATGGAGTTTGTCAACCATTTCTGGTGTTACGACTTCTTTTGGGCGACCTGAACGTTCCGCGTCACTTGTTTTTTATTACCTTTTCTGTTGATCATGACATCTTGTTAAATTTATAGATGTTTGTGTATCTAGTGAAATTGTTTCGATTATTAACGTATCCGATAAGGTGTTATGAGTGGGTTTCACCAAAAATTATTGAGAAACTCTGATAAAACCTACCTATCAATCTAAAGCATGTTCATACAGTCAGAGATATAGCCGATAAGAATTTATAAAAAGAGAAATTTCATTTTTTACTGGCCTCAAAGGACTTGTACTAGAAAATTGTACGAGAACTTTATTGATGTACAGGTTTATGAAAAGAATATGAAAATTTAATGCTATACATGTTGTGCAGTTCAATGTGCTAATCAAGAATATATATTGCATATTTTGGACGCGGAAACCATTGCTTCACATAGTTTTCGAGGCTCAAATAGACTAATGAAACCTAACGTAACCTTTTTTAGGGCACGTATACTTAGAGAACAGAAAGTCACCATTAGTGGCGAATTTCTACAGATGGCGTTCATCACACTGTATTTATTCGTAAACTGTTTTTTGACGTATCAAACTAAATCTTAACTAATAATATGAAGACATTTTTGAAGGAATAAGTGCTATATTAACGTTATCAACCACAAGCGCATCAGATTTTCCTTTGAATGCAAGTGAATTGTTACTTCCCTTACTTTATCAAAAAGTTTTTTGAATTGTGGTCTACGGAATTTTACCGTTTTAAATGTTTCGCCGTTTTTTGGTGACAGTATCTTCAAAAGTTACTTGGCAAGTGTTGAATCGTGACCTCCATGGATCACAGCAAAAGATAGATAGACTTAAAATCGAACCTTTTCAAAGAGGCTTTTCTTTATTATGACATAAATCCATCAATTCTGTATTTTGAGCATTAGGGTCAATTTCACCGATCAGGAGACAGACTTCCTATATTACACTGGATACCTACGATACATACGAAAGTGGAAATTGGAACATACTGTATGTACATGTGTGTACGTAGGTAATAGGTATAGTCAGTGTCATTCATAGCACCGAGATACGACAATATTAAATGTCCATAAAACTAGACGGTGCGCGACTTGATTATATGGCGTTCCTATAATCGCGTTTGAAACGTAACGACTCTAATAAATTGCGAGCGCGGCGTCAAACTTCTCTGCAACTTGTAACTTTAATGGCTTGATCAAAATTTCTCGACGATAATTTCCGTTGGACGTTACCAGGTCGAAATCACCTTAGTCGCAATCCCAGGAATGATTTTCAACTTTGTATCTAGATATTCTTTCTTAACAGTCACGTGCAAGTTCTTTTATGAATTTTGTAACTCTTGTGAGTTGAGGAAAGTCCGATTGAATGTTTCCGATTTCCACAACTGATGACGAAAGGTCTGGTAGAATTAGCCAAACTAGACCATGACCATCAAACCCGGAAGCGTGAAATCTCCATGTAAAAACAATTTTTCCCCCACATTTCGATAGTCAATTATTTGTCGAGGGTTGATCATTTAATAGTTCTTGGACTTTTTTTTGTGCAAGGATTATGAAAGATTTGAAAAAAGAAAATGTATAGTTTTACCAATTTATTGAACTCGAAAACGATTTACAAGACCGATGTGCATGGTGGGTTTACATTATTACAGTCGCTGAATTTCGGTGCTGGATCAATAGCGATGAATTCCAGTCAAAAGTTATTTTTGTTGTGAAAAATATCCATAAAATGCAGAGTGCAATGATTTCAAGAAGAAGAAAGCAACTATTCAAATATTTTAAAAAATGTTCAATTAGTAGTGTTATAAGAAGCGATTGATGTGATTGATAAGCAACTAAAAACACAAGAAGAGAAACGGATTTGGGTGAGAAATCGGATAATAAAACGAAATACAAATGAGGTTCAACATTACTGTTGCAGCAACTGAAATCAGAAGATTCTTCTGAATATAAAGTAACCATAAGAATGACAGTTAAAAACTTATAACATTCTGATGCCATGTCTCATAAACACTCATGTTCTCTATATAAAGTAACAGATATTTATAACATCAAAAAATCTTTTCAAAAAATTTTTATACTGGTTCCTTTATGTAGATGACTTTTTTCAATTTTTTTAAATAGTATACATGCAATAATTCAATTTACTATTGAATATGCAAAACAAAAATAATTCTACAACTTATTTAGATGTAACCATTACTAGAAATAATAATAAACTTGACTTACTATAAAGCTACCCATACAGATATGATCATTCATTCCAAATCATTTGATCCCAAACGCTAAAAAAATGGTAACATTTTATTTAATGTTACATAAATCAATTGATGTGCCCCTTTCAAAAAAATTTTTTGATAAATAATTTACATTAAATTCTATATACCCTTACATATTTCGGAAATAGCTCCTTAAAAATAGGAAAACCACCAAAGAAACTTAACGAAGGTTCAGTAGGTTATAAAACGTAAATTGTCAATTAGATGTGTCATATACACCCTTCTTAAAGTAAAAATTCAAAAATTGTAACTATTACAACTTATATAATATTATTACATATACCTAATCTAATTGAAACTTATTTAATTTAAACGCATTTACTCCCATTCCAAAATTTGTCTATTTAAACTAACAACTGGTTGTAATACTTATGTATTTAGTCACCTAATGAAGTTATAGTGTAGCAATACAATTTAAATTGTGTTTGAAACCCAACAGAATTTATTAAAATTTCTTAAAGTTTATAGTGTAGTTTTTAAAAATAAGTACCTCAACAATAATTATAAAGTAACATATTTTTCTTGATAATAGTCTCTTAAATATGAAACAATATTATCGATCCTCAATAAATTCGTTAAACTTTCCATGGTGTTCCTTTTAAGAATGATAAATTTTTGGGTGGAAGAATCGAATCGAATCATGCCAAGTATTTTCTATTAAAAAATATATATAATGCTTTCAACATAATTTTGATATTCAACGTTGTATATATTATATTCGAATTAGATTTCGCTTTTTGGCTAATGGATGCAGAGATGGTCATCTTCTTCAAGTTCTCCTGTTTCATTTACTTTTCGGATATATATCTTCGACTGGGCACTATTAGTAGGTTATTAAGTTTTTGAAATATATAAATATAAACCAATAAAAACTAAGTATAAAACATATAAACGAATAAACACTACTTTGTTTATTATCACTTTTTTATTTACAAATCCTTTTGACTACAGCTTTTTTGTCGAAACTATAGTCAAAAGGATTTATAAATAAAAAAGTGATAATAAACAAAGTAGTGTTTATTCATTTATAGTAAAGATGAATTATCACAGAGTAACGGCTGAATCAATCCATTTTTTTTAAGTATAAAACAGTTCATGTATTTGGCTACAGTGTATCGATTGAATTCACACCTTCAATAAAAATTTAAATACTGTAATTTTAGTCTCAATTTTTGTTCATTCGTTTGGATTCTTTCTGTTTGAAAATTGGTCATATGGTTGTTGTTAGAAGTTTAGTATTGATGTTACATTCTGAAGAAATTGATTTTCCATCAGGTCCTTGCGATCTGTGTTCTGTTCTACTGTTTATATTAACATTTGTTTTAAACGTTTATAAAATATATATTTTGTTAAATTCGTTACATATTACAACTTGTACATATTGATACATAATAAAACACTTAGTTTCAATAAATATTTTGATTACTATCACTACAATTGTTTCACTAATACTCTTTCACCTGAAGCACAAATGTTTGAGTAAAATCAATATATTTTTTAAAACTACTTATAAAGTTTTATTATTTTTCAGAATATATATTTTGTTTGGCCATATTTTACCCGTTTAAAGAACGTGACAATTAAAGGTTTATTTTTCTGAATTCATAAGAAAAATATTGCATGGATTTTACGTATTCATGTTTTAGTCGTGTTGTGGGTTTTTGAAAAAGGCACCCTTAAATATGCAACGTTTCGATTTGAAATATGTTGGTTACATTGACAGCGATGTCGGAAAGGTGGCACATAAATTTTCGTTTTGGTCGCGCCTCGGCGGATTTAAGTTCCGAAGAAAAGACGATCAGGTCAGATTTTGTGTATATGTTTCCATCAAAATCGAACTTATGAGGTATAAGGAATAAGGGGACGGAAAAGTGGCTTGAAAGTGTATTTTTAGGGAGCATCGATTCCGTTCATATGTAAGTATCTGTATACAGACGTACATCCATGAATATTTTTCGTATTGGATGATATCAAATTATTTACAGACTTTTTCTGCATAGATTCGGACCACGTCTATTTATTTTTGAACTTGAAAACTACCCGTGTCACTTATTAAAGGTTGTATTAAATTTTGTTGGTTTTTGCATGTAACCATGCAAGTATAGTTGACTTCTTGAGTCATGATTATGTAGGTTCTTAACGATAACTAACGTAAATTTCAACAGGTTTAGTTCAATGTTAACTTCTGAAATCGCCAAAGTTTGACGAAACAATTGTAATGTGTAATTAATAAACCTGTTGAAATTTACATTTTTGTTATCTTTTCTTCATAATAAATTTCAAACATGTGACTCTATTCGATGAGGCATGTTTATTAAATAAGTACCGTTTTAAAATTAATAAAAAACGTGTAAAGATATCTTAATAATTTTATTTTTACGTGAAAGCCTGTACCTTAATCTACTTTTCTACATAATTTCCTTCAATATTGAGGCACTTGTCATAACATTTGACCAGTGACCAGTTTTTGAATACCCTTCTCATAGAACTCTGCCGCTTGATTTGTTAACTGTTAACCACTGCATCACAACTGTTTTCATCGTCTTGGAAGACACTGACCGCCCAGATGTTTCTTCAAGTGCAGGAACAAATAGTAGTCACTGGGCTCCAGATCAGGGCTGTACGGAGGATGATCTAGAGTTTCCCAGTGAAAAGATGTGAATAGATCTTTGGTCCGATTAACATTGTCATGCAGCAAAATGATGCCCTTGCTCAACTTGCCACGTCGTTTGTTCTGGATTGCACGGCGCACATTCCTTACCATTCCATCACTCATAATGTTTTGTCCGTAAACTGCACCGATCTCACGATTTCACGATTAATATCAATCGGTTTTAGTCCTTTAACACCAAGGAATCATATAACAGGCCGGACTTCACAGTCAGCGGGACTCACGATTATCGGAGGCATCTTAAACGCTCAGTAAATAACGTAAAGAAGGGCGAATCAGACTGTAATGACGTCAGTGTGTAGGTGAGAGATGTAGGTACTCAGTGCGCATGCGTGGAACGCTGACCGCACCTCTCTGGCGGCAGAATTTCAAAACAGTACTTACTTAAAATACATGCCTTGTATAGTTATGATAACTAGTTGATATTCCGTGCTTATTATGTAATATAAACTGCGTTGTGTATTTAGATGGAATAACATAGTAGTAGCATACATCAGTAGATGGCGACACATTGCTTGCAATACGATATTAAAACAATTTCCAATTGATTTATTTTATGCTTCATAATTTTTATAAATAAATGAGTAGCTTTCTATACTGTTCTTATTGATAACTAATTTGAAAAGTAATAGTGAGGCACATTATCCAAGAAGTACGATATTGTATTGGCTTACAAAATCGAGGGCCAAAAAGAAAAGAAACGTAGCGTAGTAGTTTTGACGGTATTTGCAATTTTAAGGATGAATTTTACTTCAGAATTACCTTAATACGTCAGGAATTCGAGATATCCTAACCTTAAAACACAATTAATGCAACTTTTGGCCTCTTTGAAAACGCCACTAGAAAAGGAGTAAAAAGACAAAATGCGATGAGTACATGCATCTCGTATAATTGTCGCTCAATTCGAATTTGGCCTCAGAATTGCTCCAATAAATTTATTTCATTTTCAGTAGTGGATATCTTGAAATTTTAATACAGTAGGGTAATTCTGAGACTGCACTCATGTTCGCCAACGCGAAATAGGTATATCGAAAATGTTAGCTTTGTTTGTTTGTTTGTTTGTTTGTTTGTTTCGTTCTTTTTTTCTTCATAATTAAAAAGAACAACTTATTGACATGTGTTCGATGGAGGAAAACTTTAAATAAAATAATTATCTAAGTTTCTAGTATCAATAGTAACTTAACTCTTTGAAATAACATTGCTTGCGTATATGTGGAACATAGTCTGGCTTCTAATATGTTGGTTAGTTAGTCAGCGCAACTATACATTTCCCACATTTCCAATCATTAACTAGAAACAAATACACGCCCATAGCTGTAATTTTATATTATGTCAAAATTTACATAATGGGCATGTTTCGTCGTGACTCGCGCAGTTTCAATTTGTGAAAGTCATTCAGGAACTTAACGTTTTTCCCGGAAAACGATGGCATGTTATGTTACTCGCAATAGCCGAAATCGATGTTTTTAGCCATAACGCGTTGGCAATAACATAAACGGTTTCTTTCAGTTCTTGCAGGAAATGGGTAATGTATTAAATGCTCATAACGCATTGTTGCCCTGATTCTCTCTATAAAATTAAATTGAAAATAAGTTTTGCGTTTACATGGAGCAAATTAAAAAGTGTTAGGAAAAAATAGTTTGAAAATTTACAAAACTATTTAAATAATTATCAATTTAAAAGTTACCCTAGGGACAATTTTATATTCGAAAAGGAAATGTAAAGATTAATTTTATGTTAAAAAATTAAACCTTTTAATTGGTGTAGTGGATATGCCTGTTTGCCCACAACGGTTCGTGGATAAAAGTTTTGGACATTGGTCGATTGTGGCTATTGTAATCTGAAATCGGTTTTAGTAGGTAACATATATATACATAAGTATTTTTATGTCAAAGTTGTATTTTCTTATGTCAAGGATATAGCTATTTAGCGTTTTTTGTACTTTGTCGGTGTAACGATAAAATAATAAATCTGAACAAATATAGTAGCAAACTTAGGGATGAAAATTTTACATAAAAAAAGATGAATGATTTGGATTCGAAGACAGGAAAGCATGAGAGGAACTGAAGAACTGTTATGAAAACTGTGAAGGAGGAACTAAAACTGATGGATTAAGATAGGGTACCAATATGATGTTAATAAGACTGGAAATTTTAGATTAAGGAAAACTGAGAAATCAGAATTTAGACCCAAACCACCAAAGAAACCCACCAAAAGAATTGTAATGAGGAATGAATGCGAAGTACAGGTAACAATAGAATTACCGCAGTAAATGTATTCTTATCATAGTCCTACTAAGTAGGCACAACGAACCGAAAGCCATATTCCACGACCGGTTTTGACCTATCTTTGATCTTAATATTTAGACGAATAAGGATTTTAATTTCTTCTTTTTTGGATATGTTATATCTTCGTCTAATAATCATTCGGAATCAACATTGTATTCAATGCCGGTAGGGGTATTAGCCCTCGGAGTAGTTGTTTCTGTTGATTCCATATTTATATTTATATTTAAACATTATAATTATAATAACATATTTGTTTCTGTTATTTTCAAAACGAAGTAGAAAAAGAAAATGAAGAGCAGATAAAATTATTTAAAAAAAATTAATGGACTTAGTTCCACGCCCTGCGTTGCGGCAGAGTCATAAATATGACCCTTGTCTTATTATGGTTAAGGCGTTCTTCCCATTATAAAGGAGAGTAACTAGACTAAGGTGACGTTAGCTCCGTGAAATTTTTATTTTTTTAAATCGATTAATTAATTAACGTGCGATAGCTTAAAAATTGCCCTTTAAGTGCGCTTTCCGAATTTCAAATTGCTTCAGCTGTATCTTTTACAATAATAAGTTATTAGTCGATAAGTTTTAAAGGTTTTGACAAAAAAAGCATTAAAACAAGAAAGAAAAACATTTCCTAATTACCAAAATATTTTTTCCTGGTCCATCGAAGCGTAAAACTATTTAGATTTAATTATATAATTAGGGAGAGTAAGGGAATCCTAAAATGAAAGACAAAAAGTATGTATCTCTCGAAGGTTAGTTATGATTAGTTTAGGGTGTCCTCAATTGAAATTTAGTATTACACTCCATTTACCATTCAATCCAATATTGCTTTTCGATTGGACAAATAAGAAAATATAAGGAAAAAATATTTTGTTGATGAAAAAACGTCTAATGTTATTTTTTGTCAAAATCTTTAAACAAAATTAATAAGTTATTATTATAAAAAGATACAGCTGGGACAATTTTACATTTGGAAAAGGCTTTTGAGAGCAATTTTATAAGCTATGACTTGTTAATAAAAAAATCCATTAAAAAAAAATTCACGGCGTTAACTTTGCTTTACTAAAATAATTCCAATTCCTTAAGACATAACATAGATACGCCGTCAGCACTTTATAGAAGTGTGTATAATCGTACAACTACTTATATATATAAAGTATCTAAATACACTATTAAACTAATACCAGTGAAACTTTCGCACTTTAAGGAGGCTCTTTGAATAATAATAATAATATAAATTTAAAAAAAAATAATAAAACAAAGTAATTTCACTAAATAATTTATTGCGAAACTCGACAATATTGTTTCGATCGTTAGCGATCATTATCAAGAGTAGATATACTGAATTTTAAAAATATTAACAAGCTATTTATACCTAAATTATAAGTTACATAAAAGAAGTGGGGAGTTTGTTGAGGCAAGTTCTGTTTGGTTGTTCACAAGAACATCGCTTTTTTAATTTCCAACTTTTCTATTGATGCAAAAAGATTGCTGAGAATTGATACAGTATTCTGCAAAACCTGTTTTTTTGAGCTTTTTGTCTATGCTGTAAATATGTTCTTTAAGACATGTCTCAATCGCTCTACTACTTCTACCTATGTAAGTTGCATCACAATCATAAAAAAAATATTTATTATTAATTTTTTAAAGAATGATTCACAAAAGTTGCGCTACCGAAAGTCTAAAGTAATAATCACTGTACCTTTCAGTCAAATGTATTCTTGAAAAGAAAATGCGAAAATGTTTTTTATGCTAAATATAAACTCTCTCAATTCAAGATTTTTTTTAAACCATTACAAT
This sequence comes from Agrilus biguttatus, assembly GCA_963921985.1. NCBI lineage: Eukaryota > Metazoa > Arthropoda > Insecta > Coleoptera > Buprestidae > Agrilus > Agrilus biguttatus. The sequence goes on along the minus strand of OY998119.1, from coordinate 16,873,157 downwards.
CGTATCGTGCACATCTGCAGTTTGATTTTATTTTATAAGAAATCTGTCCTGAACGTGGCTATAACATTTCGAGAATGGATTTGTAGTTAACATTCCAAATGTGGCTGCAAAGTCGTGATCAGATTTCAAATCTCTCTTTTGCACCCCTTTCTTCATTTTTTTTCACCCTTGTGATAATCACTGAAACGTTACTGAGATACATTTCTACGGGGGTAAGTCCGAATATTATATCATGTTTCCTCTTTTAGTTTTATTTATTTTCAACTGCGTCTTTAAAACAGAATTATTATTTGTGATTTTGATCATGAAATATTTAAATATTTGACAGTATACCTCAGATACCCAAACACAAGAAGAATCCAGAAATTCTTCTGAACCGAAATATTATTCCAAGCAAATATGTATGTAGATATATGTAGGCTGTTGTCTTTTCTAAGAAAACAAAAATCAAAATTTCAATACTGATTGGGATTTCAATCCGGCAGATTTTCTCCTAAATTAGTGCATTTATTGTTTGTTAAAATCAAAGCAGTTCTCGTTAAATAAGTCTCACTATTTGTGACTTAGAAACTTCCACTATACTCATACCAATCCAAAACAATTTCCAACAATTGAGATTTCATTACGATTGGTAATAGGTAGAGACGGCATGAGAAATTTGCAACTTGTTTTGGGATTCAATAATATTCAAGAAGGTCCTTTTCTAATAAGGATATCGACTTATCGAACTGAATTGTCAGCGTGGCCATCTACGTGATAAGTACCTGATGTGGATCGCGATTTCGACTCTTTGATTCTCATCAGTGCGCCGTAGAGACAGCTTCGACAGATCCCAACCAATTTACTTCCTGTTATTAAACAACATTCAACGGACAAGTTGCAAGTGTCTAATCTGTCTACGACGTACTGATGGAAATCAAAGAGTTCGAAATCGCGATTCACTTTAGATAGAATACTGACAATAAATTTGTTTTTGAACAATTGCAAATGATAGTGCATAAACCTTGTAATTCGTACGAGGCATGTTTTTTAAGTAAGTACCGTTTTGAAATTAATAAAAAACGTCCAAAGATATCTTAACAACTTTATTTTTACATGAATGCCTGTACCTTAATCTACTTTTCTAAATAATTTCCTTCAATTTTGAGGCACTTGTCCTAACGTTTGACCACTGATCAGTTTTTGAATACCCTTCTCATAGAACTCTGCCGCCTAACTTGTCAACTGTTAACCACTGCATCACAACTGTTTTGACTTCGTCATCGTCTTGAAGACGCTGATCACCCAGATGTTTCTTCAAGTGCAGGAAAAAATGGTAGTCACTGGGCGCCAGATCAGGGCTGTACGGAGGATGATCTAGGGTTGAGTCTACAGTGATAAGATGTGATGAGATCTTTGGTCCGATTAGCCACATGCGAACGGGCATTGTCATGCAGCAAAACAATGCCTTTGCTCAACTTGTCACGTCTTTTGTTCTGGATCGCACGGCGCAGATTCCTTACCATTCCATCACTCATAATGTTTTGTCCGTAAACTGCACAGATCTCAGATTTCACGATGAATATCAATCGGTTTTAGTCCTTTAGCACTAAGGAATAGTCTAACAGCCTGGACGTCACAGTCTCTCAGTAAACAACGTAAACAAGGGCGAATCAGACTGTAATGGCGTCAGTGAAACGAAACGCTGACCGCAGCGCTGCAGCGGCAGAATTTCAAAACGGTACATACTTAAAAGTCATGCCTCGTACTTAAAAATACCTTTACTACTGTCCATTAAACAACGGACAAGATTAGATATGCTTCTGAATGTAAAATGAAGAAGGAGGGTTATGAAAACCCATACCATAAACTTTTAGGGTACCAGGAACAAACCTGTAGTCACTCTTATCGCTATCTTGTTTAGTGCATAGTGAGGCTATATATTAAGTGGAGATCCCTCGTATTTTTTTTCTGTTTCTTTGAAGCGAGTGTTCACCACCCTCAAGTAAAAAACCATCATTTTCCTCTCACCTACTTTTCCGCCAATTTCTCAAAAAGTTACGACCTGATACTACGCCAACCGTTACGCCCAGGGCGTGTCAGGGGAACGATACCGTTCTTTTCTTTATTACTTCACATCGTTGATGCGATTATTTGCATGTCCTTAAGCCCCAGTGAAACCTTATCTTCTAATAAGTTAAAGTGCGGTTACGTCGCATTACTGTGAGAGTCATTTTACTTCCGGGAAATTTCCGAGGTCGTCCCACTCCTTTTTTCGTCGGTCCAAGAAACACTTTTACTTAAAATGGTGAGATTTTGTATAAAAATCTCAATTGTTCCCTGGAAACAAACAGTAGTCGTATGAAGGAGAATACACGTTTTGGCAAAATGTAGCCTAGTGCCATAAAATTGTACTGTTTGTTTGTATATTCGTTGTTCTTTTTAAAATAAATAGTAGAGGCTTAAATTAAAGTAAATAAAAATAAAAAGCCATTAAGGATTCATGTGAATATATTGAACGTTTATTCGGTATATTTTTATTACTGAACTATCGATTCTTTAGGCCAAGTTTTGGTAATCTGTAATTATAACTTTTGATTTTAATTGTTATTTTATTAATTTTAATCTTAATAGTCTGATACCTTTTGACTTGAAAACCTGCGACTGGGTCTATTGTACTTCTGCATCTGATTTGAGGAATCTATAGAAAAGTCACTGATGAAGTTAAAATGTATTGACAAAACATTCGACATATCCGTATGAATCTTTTGTTTTATTATCAAATTACCAACGACCATTCTACGAATTGTTACTTGATAAAATATATTTTATAAAAATTCATAAATAACATAACTGTATAATTCATTAAGTTCTTTTTGTAAGCCAATGAAGGTACAGTGGGTACTATGAAACTTAATATGAATCTTAACTTGGCCTTAGAGTAAACTACTTATTTAAAATTATGTCGTTCAGTTAGGCAACTGGTAATAATCAGGAAAGCTCCTGAAGACACTAAATACGAGGGTTAATGAAACGTAGAGAGGGGCACGACGGTCTGATAGTTAGACTAGTTGGAGTTCATTATAAGATATAACATAATATCATTAAATCTATGAAATTATTTGTACCAATAAAAAAAATAACAGTCGTAATTGAGAATGAATATATGAAAAGCGACTAACTGTAGATAAAAGCGTTGAATGTGGGATTACTGTACAGGTATTATCGAAAATAAAGACCAATATATTCACTCATGAAAACGGCAAGACTTTTAAGGTTCTCTTATAATACAGAAAAAATGAAAACTCCGTGTACATAGCGCAACTTCAGGTTAAAAACTTTTTTGGGTTTCATTCCCACGAGCTACTTGTACTGGTGGGCGGGAAGTTGCTCCGACTTACACTGTAGTGTAAAGCCGGTGGGTAGGGTGTAAGGTTCTCTTCAGCCTCCTTACAGGAATCGTGGGAATGGGTGGGTGGTGTGGTTAGGGAGAGAAATTTGAGACGGACTAAATGAAGACAGAAGAGAAGTTAAAGATTATCTGTGGAATATTACTGCCCCAGCATTTTCCTAAATTATGCAAGGAAACCACAGAAAACTTGGACCACAGCAGCCAGACCCGGGTTCGAACCGGTGACCTCTCGAATGCTAAGCAATGATCTAGAGCACTAAACGACGCCGCTCGGTAACTTCAGGTTCCTGGGATCAAAATAAGTCGATTGAACCGAACTTATCTATATAGATAGCAAAATGATTTATATACACGTGATTTAAACACCAATTTTCGTAAAATACTACTGGGTTGAAAATCACCCCTACCCCTAGATACAATTGTTCGGAACTTTTTTGGAAGGATGAATTACTGCGTCAATTGTTTTTTTAGGACGTACATGTCTTAAGCTTCATTTTCTCTATCGTTGATTTGCGACAACAATTCTTAACACAAAGATTTTTTTGTTTTAAGTAACTCGGAGACGTTTCATTTGATTTGATAAAGTTTGATACGTATTCGTCCCTTTGTGGAGGTACTAATTTTTGATATGCTACTAAGTCACGGTAGGGGCGATAACTACCCCCATCCTTAAGTAAATTTGATCGTAATTTATCTTTAGGGTCGGTTTATTACTGAAACAATTTTTTGAGAATCGACTTGGTATGTAAATTAGATTGACTTATTTTGTTTCCAAGAAGTTGTGTTTGCGCTGTATCCTGTTTATAAGGAAATTGTAATAAGTACTGTTAGTTTCACAGTTTTTGATAAATTCGTTATACATATTGTGACGGACGTGGCGTTCTGGGTGGAATTGACCCGCGCCGATTGCAAAAATAGAGTGGAGTTTGCCCATGCCGCGTTCTAGAAAAATCGAGACAACTACTAGTTCGAGAGTAACCTAGCAACGTCTATCAAACTATATAAGTGACAGCGATATACGATTTAGAACAGTTAGCGGAGAATAGACAGTTGACAGAAAGAGAAGTTTACGACGGAAAGAGTTTATGAGAGTTGTAGAACCGAAGTTTTCTTAAGAGAGTTTAAATAAACGAGTTTTGAAGCAATATGTAACAATATATATATAACGCCAACTTAGTCGGTTTATTTTTCATTGATTCTAAATTTTGTTATTTCGATTTTTTTTTTAATACGTTTAAGGCACTTTTAATTACGGAAGCACTCTGGACAGTTTGTATATTTTTAGTAGTCTGTTTGTGTTCCATTTCTGAGGGGCTAGTGCACTCTTAAGACGTGCAATAGCCGATGTTAGATGGAGTTACTAAGTATTCCATTACATTTGCCCAGATCAAAGTGGATTTTCGCGTAAAGCTTTCTTGGTCTTGTTCAATACTGAGACCCTCCGTCATCGTCGAACTGTATCGACCTCACGATCATTAATAAACCTTTAACGAGATAGGTATTACTGTTTCGGAGGCTAACGCGAAATAATGCGCCTCCAGACGTCGCTTATATCACATTAAAGGATCATTAATATATTCCGATGATGCGCATCCCTAAAGTCGCTAACGTCATTGTCTATTCAGGATTTTACGCGGCTTTTTGTTTTCATTATGGTTTTCACCTTTTCGTTTTACAGGATTGAGTTCCTCTATTCGCTTTTCTTGCTTTGTTTACCGTTAATTCAAAATAAATATAATGTTGTTATTAATACTGAAGTTATTTCATTTTTCAATTATGTCTTTCACAAAATTATTGTACCTTTAATAAAGATTTCTATTTACAAACAGAAGGCTTAAGTATGGTAATCCCATTAGCCCTCTTCTCGCAGACATATTCATGGATTTCCTAGAACAGAAATTGCTGTACTTCCCTTATTTAATAACGTAATTTACTGGTATCGCTACATCGATGATATTATAGTTTGTTTCAATGGTACTACTAGACCAGAGTTCCCCAAACTTTTTTGTGTCGTAGACCCCTTGCCATGTTTTTCCGTGTTGGGTAGACCCCCTACTTACCTGTTATTGATTTCCTGTAAATTTCTAACTGTAGTGAAGTTTAGTGTTAAAAACTTAAAGTAAAAACACATGTTAATTTATACATTTATTAATTGAATTTAAATTAAAACTACTCAAAATAAAATTTTGTGTCTGTTATGTAAAATATACGTAACATTAAATAAACATAAAATAAACTATAAATAAAATAACATAAGCAATAAGTCAATATTTTTAGTGAGAAGGATGAACCTGATGCTTTAATAATAAATTATCAACATTTGGTGTCAATTTTGTAAGGGCTAATCTTAAATCTCCTCGGCTAATGATGTCCAGTCTCTTTCTTTTTTTGGTTAGGAGATTGGTAACAGCGCTGAACCCCCTTTCCACTAAGTATGACGATGGAAAGGAAATTAAAAGTTTCCTCGCTATATTCCATAATACGGGATAAGTAACGGGTATGTTGTTTTGCAGCCAGAATTGCTGATATCCGTTTTTAAACTGAACTTTAAGTTCTTCGTTTGTACTTAGTTCAGTCAGTTCCTCTTGTATTATGACATTCGTTTCTTCTATGTCACCATATGGATTAATTATAAGATAGTATGATGTAAGTAAATAGGTACTATCAGTGTATGTGTTGAGATCCACTATCGTGGACCCCCATTTTCATTTCATGGACCCCCAAATTTTTTTTCGCTGACGTAGACCCCTTGCAGGTTGTCATAGACCCCTAGGGGTCGATATAGACCACTTTGGGAATCACTGTACTAGACAAATAAACAATTTCTTAAATCAAATCAATAACATGCACAAGAATATTAAATTCACTTTAGAACTCGAGAAGGAAAAAACATTCAATTTCTTAGATCTTTCAATGTCATTAGTCAACAAGAAACATCATTTTAATATATACCATAAATGTACACACACGGATACTACAATACATAACAATTCCTTTCGCCCTTTTTCTCATAAAATCGCCGTTTATCATTCTATGATTCATAGACTTATTTCTATACCATTATCAAAAGAAAAATTTAATACAGAACATTGCCGTATAAAAACTATTGCTATTAATAACGGATTTCCCACTACAATCGTAGATAATATTTTAAAAAATAAATTAAAGAAAAATATCTTAAGATCAATATACCCTATACAAAAAGAGGTACAGAATTATTCTAGTTTTACATATTTTGCTAAACTTACAGAAGAAATTTCAAAAAAACTTAAGAAACATAACATCCAAACCGCCTTTAAATCTAATAATACTTTGGGAAACTTACTTAAAAATAACAAGGATACTAGTGATAAGACACCGGGTTCAGGGGTTTATTTGCTTAACTGTGGGAGTTGCCAGGAAGGAAGTTTTGCGAAAGGATAAAAGAACATGAAGATGCCTTTACTAAAAGTAGAAATACTTCCACTTATGCCAACCATTCGAAGAAAAACATCAACCCAATTTTGAATTCAAGATTTTACACAAAAAAATAAAGGTTATTAATTAAATCTTCTCGAATCTTTCGAAATTAATAAATATAACCATTCTAAACTTATTCTTAATGACCAGTTAGACATCAACAATTCTCCCCTATTAAATATCCCCCCCCCCTACTCTTTGATTGTATAATTGTATATATTACTGTAATTTTCTTATCTTTGTACATTTCATCACCTGATGAAGCGTTTGTAAGGTGAAACGATTCGTCGTGATATATTAAAAGTATTTTGTTAAACTCTTAAACACTTGTGTTTTATTTCGAATTTTGTTTACCGTTGTTTGAGGTCTATTAATTTATCTGAAAAAAGTAATGAAAGCATTTTTTCAATATTATACCTAGATCAAGGAATAGGTTAATGATAATATATACAGAATGTTCCAATTGTGTTTTCAACATAAAATTTGTTATTATTTAGCCCAATTAAAAGAAGCGTGTTTGTGTGTGAATTGTTACATACGACTGGAGTAAAAAGATCGTACAATAAGTTAATTAAATGACGAGGGAGTGTCAGGCTCGCGGCCTGGTGCTCTAAAGACTTTCAGGCTGGTTTAATCACCATAGAATGAATGAACAAGGGAGAACGCTCCATAGTGTCGCGAAACGGTCGATATTGGTCCGCGGTGTAGTGGACAGAACTCTTCTCGAAGATTTTTAAACAGGAACAACAATTTATTTAAACTAATATTAATTAACTTTTAAAACACTAACGAATAACTTATTGCTAAACCTAACTTTACTACCAATTACACTATTATTTATGTACAGTTACTGTCTGTATAACACTTCTTACTTTTCTATTTATTTACTACGCGTCTCGATTTATTTCTGACATTATTTTCACGACCGTCAATTTATATCAGAATCCCTCGGCGATCGTCTTTCCGCTTATATACTGTTTTGTTAAATTTCCGGAACATTCCGGAGAAACACAGAAAAGTCGGGACCATTTTATTTTTCGCCGAAATATTGAATAAGTCTCCGCGAAACACAAATACGCTAACATGTCCTCAATTATTACGCACACACTTGCAGTTACGATATACATGTCGCGGCTAAATCAATCACTCGGCCGGGATCGGCTCGCTCACATACATGGGCACTCGAACGCACACAAGCAAGCGCACACTCGTTACAATATTTACCTTATTCCATATTATTCGTCATAGTTAGTAGGTAGATGTGAATGAGGGGATAACTAATGTATACTTTACATAAATGAGCGCCTTACAGTTACAGTCAGCGAATGATATCATTGTATTTTCTAGTTCCATTGATGTATTCATACTGAGGATCGGTGTCTGTTAAGCTTCAAATTTTGCTGTCATTGTCTAGGGCTTTTATTAGCTGGGGGCATTAATGTATGTATGCGTATGAACCACGGTATTATTTGACTTTAAGATGGCGTCGCTGTTAGCGTCGCCGTCATCGGCGTCGTCGTCATCTCCGAGCTGTGTGATGGTGGTTTCCGGTTCTTCGCTCTGTTGCTCGTGCAATTTCTATTTGCTCTCGCGTCGAGTATTAAATCCTTCGTCGAATGCCGCAGAATTCCTCTTGTATTATTAACTCTCCGTATTCAAGCAAAAGTTGGCTGTCAGATGAATTGGCGGCTTGCTTCGTCTACTTCTACACGTTGTACAGGAAAACGTGGAAAACTAATAATAATAATACAAGATTGTGTGGATTCTGCAAAATAGCATAAGCACCAACTTGGCTAAAACGATACGATATGGATACTGTCTAGCCAGTTTCGCCCATTTGTGTGGTGCCGCTTATGCCAAATGAAATGCAATTTTCACGAAATGTAAAATGCTATATAAATAGTACTGTAACGAATTTTCCAGTTGCTTGTATTTATTGGAATAATCTTGACTAATAACTGATTTATTCAATACTCAATTACACTAGTTACACTTATTTATATAACAACTATGATTATAATGATAGAAATCAAACAAACACTGTTGTAAGGTTTTACAAAATTTTTAATAAATCTTCTCTTACACTGTTTCGGCTTATCAGGCCATTATCAAAGAGTTGAGTAGAAACTAACTTAATCTAAAGGAAGGTATATACTATATATACATATTTAAGTAAGTGAGGGTGAAAACAAATCATGTTATCGAAACCGAGCTAAAAATATAGAACTTTTTATGTCCTTCACATTGTTCATTTGTAATATTTTTATTATGAAAAAAGGCATTTTGAATTTCTAATTTCTCTAACAGGTTTAATCTTTTACTTTTATTTATACAATGCAAAATCTTAAAATTATCTTCACTAAAGTTATGATTATTTACAAAATAATGTTGGGCAAAACCAGAATTACATTTTTTATCAATAATAGACTTTTTATGCTCCTTTAGTCTAGTTTTAAAGGATATACCTGTCTGTCCTACATAGATAGCATAGCAGTCTGAACATTGAATCTTATAGACACCCGATTTTTGAAGTTTGTCTGTTGTTGAGATTTTATTATTAATTAGAATTTTGCCTAAATTTGTTTTATTCTTTTATATACTATTGATGCCTAACTTATTTAACCTTTTGCAAATTGTTGTACTTATATTTTTATAATTATTTATAAAGGTCCTGTTTATGCGTTCTTTATCGAAACTTTTTCCATAATATATATAGTTAAGTGTATAATTTTTGAGTTTTTTAGCCAAAATTTTATCTACTATGTTAGGATTGTAGCCGTTGTTAGATGCGATGACTTTTAGTAACAGTATTTCTTTTTTATAATTTTCATTACCTAGTGGAAGAGAAATAAGTTTATGAATCAAGCTATTAAAAGTTGGAATTTTAATATTATAATTTTGGTTTGAAGAGGCTGGTATAATTACGTCTGAAAAGGTGTTTTTCCTGTAAATGTTGAATTCTAAAATGCCATTTTTAGAAATTTTAGAAATTTAAAATAAACTCTTTGATATTGGCCTGATAAGCCCAAAATATGTAAGAGAAGTCTTGTTAAAATTTTTGTAAAACTTTACAACAGTGTTTGTTTGATTTCTATCATTATTAACATGTTTTAGAATTTTTCAACCGCATCCTCCCTAAATCTTATTAAAACTACAACTATGATTGTTTATTTAATTGTATTTATATTACTTATTTATATTACCTGGTTACTTCGTATTTACACTGTCGTCAAAATTTTAAGGATCACAAATTCCACATTTCGAACGCGTCTTACCAACATCTGCCAGCGCTCATCTGATGAGACCCGATGGCTTTCGTACGCTGTGACTACTGTGTAAGACGCGTTTGAAATGTGGGATTTGTGATCCTTAAAATTTTAACGAAAAATGATTTTAATGCCTTTTTTTTAAATATGTTATATCTTCGTCTAAGGATCCATCATCTAAGAAAATTCTAAATCAGTTATTTTACTTAGTGCCTACATAGTCCAAACCAAAACCGACTTGGATGCTTGGACCAATGTAATATTGTTATATCCGGATTTATACAATCGTATTTGTTGTTATAAGAGAAGATATTATTATGAGGCGGTTTTTATGGAGGTAACGACCCAGTCAACTATGGTCGGTTGTTAAGGCAATATATAAATAAATGAAACAAGTAAAATATTATTACAAATAGTCCCGAACATTCGCTTTTATTTGTTATTTGTTTATTAATAGAACCTAGATTTTACGGACTTCACAGTATATTCTATTTACTGGAATATTTCGAGGGAAATGATGTATGAAACATTGAAGAATTTCATTTCTTTGGAAGTAGATAGTGAATAGTAGGTACTGAAAATTGCTTGGGAATGGATTGCATACATCTTTCGAATCACGTTCCGTTAGAGTTTACCTGTCTACGTATTTTTCTTCACTCGTAGACTACCTAGCTACTAGCACAGCAGTCAGAATCTCATAAAACAACTTGACAAATGTTACCAGTTTACACGGGCGGTGTTATTGTGAGAGGCCCCTAACCGGAAAGTCGGCCACTAAATTTATGAATTGCAATTTTCCCTGTGCAAGTGCGGAAAGTACAATGCAGTTTACAATCTAGCAATCTCCACCTTGCAAAATTACTGTGCCAACAAGTGTTCTTCGTTGCAACTGCCCCGTACTCATTCTTTCATGTTATGATAAATGCGGATGACTGCGACTTTTCCCCAGACCAATCTGTTTCACTATTTATATTTTAAACCGTTACAGTGTTTCCTTTTATAGTATTTTCCGGTCAATACAAGGATACACAGACACAATTTTCTTTTTTGGTTCAGTTTTGGCTGAAATAATTTTTTTTTTAATAAATGAATTAAACTTTAAGGCTAAATACTGTATTAAAAATTCTTTCGAATTTATTGAAAGAACAAAACATCTAACAATTCCCAACAATTCAATGTTGGTGTCTTCTGATGTAGCCAGTCTTTTTACATCTGTTCCTACAGACGAATTAAAAAACATATTATCTAAACTAGTATACGAATCTAATGTAAGGGATGTTGACAAAATAATAAAACTATGTTTAACCCAGGCTTATTTTGAACATAACGGTAAATATTACTTACAACAAAAAGCCCTCCCCATGGGGTCTCCATTATCTCCTGTACTTTCCGACATTTGTATGAACGATTTGGAATGTAATTTATTTAACAATAATAAGTTATTTCACCTAACTAAGAATGTTAACTTCTGGTGTAGATATGTTGATGATATTTTCTGTGTGTGATCAGGTACAAAGAGACAATTAGATAACTTCTTAAATACTTTGAACTCCATGAATAACTACAGAAATAGAATCCAATCAATAGCTACATTTTCTTGATTTGAACATACGTCACAAAAACAACAAACTTGGATATAAGATTTTTAGAAAACCGACCACAACAGACACTATCATACCGGCAAATTCATACCAGTCCTTATAAATTAAACTTTCAACCTTTCATAGTCTTTTATACAGACTTGTAAACATTCCACTTGATAAAAAAGATTATATTTCGGAAATGAACATAATTAAGCATATCCCCAAAAATAATAGATAAAATGCTATCTAATAAACTAGGCATGAAAACTCAAAATATACTATATGCCAGAGATAAAAATAACAATAGCTCCATTAGCTAAATTACATAAAAAAGTCAAGTTACAAAATTAAAAACATTTTGGCTAAATTCAATATATGTACAACTGAAGTAAACAGATTCAATATAGGCACAGTGTTAGTTAACAATAAAAACAAAATAGACAAGAAACAAAAAAGTGGCGTGTATCAAATTAATTGTCAAGACTGCGATGCTATTTATATTGGACAAACGGGCCGTTCACTAGGAACACGTTTTAAAGAACATTTAGCAAGCATAAAAAACAAAAAACTTACTACAGGATTAACTAAACATTGTGTCAAAGAAAACTATATGATTAATATCAATGAATTAAAATTATTACATTGCCAGCCTAAAAGTAAGAAATTAACTTTACTAGAATTTCTAGAAATTAAAAAAGCCAGTCACTCAAAGAAAAATATTATTAATAACTAAAACGAATTATGTTTTGTAAATACCCCACTTCTAATAAATTTGTAACCCTCTAGGGGATCCTCGCATGTATATATAAGCTGTTATTACTATGTTATAATTTAGTATAGTTGTACTCTTGAAAATGGCCGATTAGGCTGAAACAATTCTCGAGTATTTTTAATATATCCGTTGAAGTTTTTTTTGTGTGTTCTTTACTACTCATGCTTCATCAACCATGCACCGTCGAAAGTTTAAACATTAGGAAATAAACATGGAAATTTTTGGCGGTTTCAATTATACAAATATCTAAACAGTCAATCATTACTGGCAATTTTAAATTAAAGATAAACATGGAATCAACCGAAATAACTACTCCGAGGGCTAATTCAATTCCCCTTGCTCTCAAGAATATTATTCAATGCAACATTGTACATAGTAATTGTAAAAAGTGTAAATAGTTAATAAACAAAACCACAACATAAATGTCTATGCGATTCAGCAACAATACCACCACTAACTAACTAACTGACGTTAGTTGTGCTTGCTTTATTCTGACTAATAATAATTAGCAACCAGAATATTGCCAAAAAGGCTCTACCCAGTCTAAGGCCCTGTAGTACCTCGATACGTCCCAACACGGTTCATAGTGCCTGTTTGGTAGGACGTGTTCTAAATGTGGGATCTTTGATCGTTAATATTCAGACGAACAAGAATTTTCTGCCTTTTTTTGGAAATTTTAAATCAGTTAAGCAAATTAAAAATAATTATCTACTTGATAGTTTTCAAAGTATTTGTATTTATAAAACTAGGTTTAGCTGTCTTAACAGTGACAAAAAAGTCCTATCCCTAGTTCTACGCTATTTAGTTTAACTTAATTTGTTTTGTTATTGTTTTGTAAGGTCCACAGAACATTGCAGGTTACACTGCCTTTAGTTTTAAGTTCTATTTAGTCCCTGAAGGAAGTAATTTTGTTACTTAAAAGTATTTCGGACGTTTAGTGTTTTGATGTTGGGGTTTGAGTTATTTACTGTGTTTTCCATTGAAATATTTGCATTGGAGTGTTTTTTTTTTAGTAAAATTTAGAGCTAGAACCTTAGATACGTAGAACATTATTATCTACTAACTAGTTGTACCTGTCATTGTTATTGATGCCGCGCGTTTAGTCATAGCCACAACCATATTCTTTCTATGGACCTTGTGAAGCACGACCGAAAATTGACATATCAATCTGTTCAATACGTTAAAATGTTGGTGATTTTTAATTAAAAATTTCGATTAAAGGACAACCTCCTGAAGACTTTGTTCCATCCTTTAATTAGACATAATTTTGCACCATGATTTGAAATAGCTTCACAAAGCTGTATTCTTGTGATATTTTCTTTAAGTAGCAGAATACTTTTCTTCTCCTTGAAACAATGATTTTCCGAGACTTATATTATAAAGTGCGTATTTTCTATTTTTTCGGTTTACAACAATGAAACTTTTTTTAATGTCGCAAAATATTTTGACAGAAATTTTTCACATTAATGAAACACACCGTGTCTGTGGAACTCATAGTATACAAAGGAAATTTCAACCATTTTAAAAAACAAACGTTACGTCCGACCAGTACACGTGTGATTAATAAATTACACGAAATGTATGGATTGTCCATTTGGATTAAATTTTTTCCTGTACCATTGTTCGGATTTTGTGTTATATTTCAATTGTTGACGTTATTAAATTCTGCTCAGCTGTCTATTCACATTAAAAAACTCGTCATTTTTGTGCTAACACTGAGCTGTTTAAATTTGAACGAGACCGATGCCGTATTGGACTATAAACGGGATTAACAACGTCGTTAGGTGTATCCCGGGGGAACGCCCGTCCTTCAGACAAAAATAAAAATACTAGTCTCCCGATCTCAACAAGGATGCAGTGACTGGAAAGCGGAATGAATTAGATAGAAAGCTGGCTGGTTGTTGTGTTGCTTGCTTTCGGTAAGTTCTTTTTCCTTCAGTCAATGTTTAAGCGGATTCTAGCCGGGACCTGTTGAAACAGCATCATCTGTACCTCGGTTAGAAAGGAAAAAGGACTACGGAGTAGCGAATAGGAAATTAGAAAGATCTGCATTCGAATTAGACTTTTTAATGAATACGAACAACTTCCCGTAGTAAGAGAAGATCAAGTGTTAATTAGAATGAACTGGAGTTCATGTAATTGCAAATGCAATTTCTTGGTTTCTCATATTGTGAAAGGATATTTTGAATCTTCCTTCTCTAAATTATAGAATCGACAAGAATTACGTAACAATTAATAGTGTTCTTTGGTAAATATAGTACAAAAAAAAAACTAAATAAAACATGTGTTGTTAGTGATTTTTAAAACCCCAAACTACACAATTTATTGTAATTTATGCAATCATAATGAATTTCTGAATTTTAATCATTGGAATATTTCGTTTGGCGTAGACCATCTTTTAGTAATAAAAATTTGATTGTTACCGTAGTTTTTAGACAATCTTTTCGTAGGTGAAAAATAATAAATCTTTTCCAAAAAAAAAAATATGATATGTACAAATTCCTTTTGGCCCCTTTCCATAGAGGACTCAGTTCTTTTTCACTTACACCGTTGAGGGTTGAGGGGGTGTTTTTAAATAAGTCTCTTAAGTGTTTTAGTTCTGGTCCAGTAAAAAGCGCCCCTTCCCGTCAAATTCTTATACTTTGGATACAAAATATTTGCAATAAGTATTTTAATTGAAAATTATGACGAAAATTCAAACTGAGTGCTACATTAGACGTTTTAGGGAAACTTAGCATGTTACAGATTTGAAAATTTGGGAGTAGGGGTTATTAAGGATGATCTATTTAACTAATATAATTTCAACTGTCGGTCAGTTGATGTCAACTTTCTTATTATAAATGAAATGGTATATTTTTTTACGATAAATTGGTGTCAAACATAAAATTTTAAGGTGACTTTGATAACTAACTTGTAAGCCAATTATACGATGAATAGTTTCTGAGATAATTTAATTTATTGGAAAAAAGATTTCACCGCAACCCAAACTATAAAAAATCATAACTTCCATAAAAAATGACTTAGAATGTTGAAATTTTTACGATAGCCAAGTCAGTGCCTCACAGTTGAAATTATTTTAGTTAAATAGATCATCCTTGATAACTTCCAAATTTTCAAATCTGTAACATGCTTAGTTTCCCTAAAACGTCTAATGTACCACTCGGTTTGAATCACCTTGTATGTAGCAAAGATAATTATGAAAATTTTAGAAAGAACTCTTCAGTATTCCATACCCAAAGAGTCCAACGACAACGCCGTCTGTCCATCCGTATGTTTGTCAGAGACTTTTAATTTATTTACTAGTGTGCATGCTTTTCTATTTTTATTTCCCTAATCTTTCTTAAAGTACTTGCAAAGCAATCGCTCCTTCAATTCCCACAAATATATATTAACGAATCAATTGTTGAATCAACTATGTAAACCACGTCTTTTTATGTTTTCCATCTTAACAATATACATTTTGGAAAAATCAAAGTTTGAGTATCGAAAAACATAAAAAAGGTACGTGTATTACAAGAGTTATCAAAAAACCGAGTCACTTAACAACCGAATTATCTTCAAATACAAAATCAGTATCAAAACCAAGTTATTACCAATCAATCTTCAAACAGAATCCTATCAATTTAATCGAATGTATGCTTCGCTCTTCTAATCTCAATTGCTATAGCGGGATAAGATAGTGAAAATATTTCCTTGCTCGATTGTAATTTCAAATTGGCCATTCTAAAGGACATAGTGGGTCACAGGGTGGCGCTATCGTTAAAAATGTGTTTTTTCGAAATTAATTTCTCCTGCCTCACTGTTTACTTTAAAAAATCGAAAAAAAATCATGAAGGTTAGTTCTTCAGAATTTTTTTCAGATTTTTGGAACCTAAACTGAAGCTAGGAAAAATATTTTAATTTTTCAATAGCTTCTTGGAACATGAAGGTTCCATTTGGCAGAAATAAAAATAACAGTTTTTCATGTATTTTTTCCTGTACTTTACGATGCCGGTAAGTATATTTTCATTTTTAGATCTGAACGTGTCCAAAAATGGGGAAAACCATCATTTTTTGCATTTTTTCGACAATTTTGGGCCTTTACCTTGAAGTTAAATAGCGGTTTAGGCATTAAAACTTTAAATTTACTTAAATACTTTTTCTTAACCCATTAAGTAATGGTCAATTATCAGTATATATAGTATATCTATATATACGAAATATATGCTGAGTCGATAAAACGGTTGATGAAAGCATATCCATTGTACTTTTTGAGTTATCGTCCCCTGTTTTATAGACTCAGCTTATGTTTCGTATACGTAGATATACATAACCAATGTTTTTTCTTTAGGTCTCACCCAGTTTTAGTGGATAGACCTTATGCATACTTTTCTGTACTTGATCCGATAATTTTGTAGGTTAAAAACAAGTATTTACGTATATTTCAAGATTATGGCCCAAAATTATCAAAAAATGCGAAAAATGATGGTTTTCCCATTTTTGGACATGTTCTGGTCTAAAAATGAAAATATACTTACCGGCATTGTAAAGTACGGGAATAAATACATGTAAAACTGTTATTTTTATTTCTGCCAAATAGAACCTTCATGTCCTAAGAAGCTATTGAAAAATTAAAATATTTTTCCTTGCTTCAGTTTAGGTTCTAAAAATTTTAACAAACCAGGCTAGTTTCCTTCTGAAGAACTAACCTTCATGACTTTTTTCAGATTTTTTAAAGTAAACAGTGAGGCAGAAGAAATCAATTTCGAAAAAACACATTTTTAACGATAGCGCTACCCTAGAGGGCCGAAAATTTATCTGAAGGGGTTTTTAATTATGTCCTTTCGAATGGCCAATTCGAAATTACAATATAGCAAGGGACAATTTTCACTATCTTATCCCGCTATAGCCTTTCTCAATCATGTTCAACAGTAGTATCCAAGTGTGCAATTAGTTTCGTTTTTTTTAAAATAATGTTTATATGGTGTTTATAAATATTTCCATAACCAATCGCTAATATTATCGCAATCAAACAAATCCATCCATAAGTCAAATATCAACAAACAAAAGAAAAACAGCTACACTCCGTGTAGGACACTTGTCATACACGTTTAATTTTCTTTTCCTGCAGACCAATTTTAATTCCATCCGCAATATTCAGATTAATTTATGCAGAAAGTGTGAGATAATATTGAACATTATTATAATAACTATTTTATCCGTAGGGGTTACCGTATTACAAAAAAAGAAAATTGAATGGAAACAGAGCTATCTGGTTTGCCGGTCTGCAATGGATAATAAATGTTAATTAAAAATTTAGGTTAATCTTCAGGGAATAATGTCAGGAAGCATATTGTACGATAACCCATCTCTATTGCTTCGGAGTCATCTTCATTTCACGAAACGCTGTTAATAGCCGCGTTATTTGAAAGGGATTGAGCGGCAGCGTTTAATAAGCTACGGCGGTGTCATGAACGCGTCCATGAATAATGCAAACGAATTAATTTCATTACCGGCACCTGGGTCGCGGAAAAACGGGACGAAGCATCCACCTAATTATCTTCCACGTGTTGTTGTTACGCATTCTTTCCTACGGATAAACGTTCCTTCCTTACTAATGAAACTTTAACGATACAAGTGCAATGAAGCGTAGTTTTCATGGAAAAATATACGAGATTGTTGGAGTAGCTCAAGAACTTTAAACTAACTGATCGAGTGCCAGTCGGACTTGTGCACCAAGGATTTAGTACGTTGCCTATCTATAAAACTACTTACTATTTTATCTTTTAACTTTTAACTATTTCTTTTTTTGAAAAAACAATATATAACTTGATATTACTGAAGTAAATTTCTTAAATGAACTATTCGTCTAATTACCATTGCCAGTTGTCAGTATAGTTTCTTAACTGAGATGTCTATTTGTTTTAACATGATTTTTAATTATTAATATAACTTATTATTTTTTTATACATTTGTTGAGTACGAATCGATGTTTGTATATCTCAATAGTTATGCCATATATTATATTTATATCTGACACTATCTGCAGAAAAAAGAACTATTTAGGTACTTTAAAATCAATTTACTACGAATTTTTAGTAACTTTTGTGACTTTTGTAGTCTTGATAAAGCCTTTCTACCAAATATTTTTTTGCCTTTATCCTGGCTTTAATTATATTAAAGTATAGAATATTCTTAAAATAATTAGAGGAAATATGTATTTATCTAAAATAAATGATTTGACTTGCTCCCCAAAGTATAAATGCATGTCAAAAACAATTAAAAATTACTTATATGTGCTGTTTGCAAAATCCTTTTTAACGATCCCCATAAGCATAGGTAGGGCTGCTTTTATTTGCCTCTTGTTTGCCGGTTTCAAATAAAATTTCATTTATCAGTTTAATGCCAAGAACTTCAAGTCAATATCTCATTTTGCTTGGAAGTAAGAAGCTGTGACAGACGGACGACAACGTTGTCACAACACAATGGTGTTCTATTTACTTTGGAAGCTGTTACATGTTGAAACTTCTCCATAATAGAAAGAAAAACACAAAGTTTCAGTTTCAAAAAACATTTTATTGTAGACACACAACAATTGTTTCGACACACAGTGTCTTCATCAGGTGTGATGTATAGTACAAACTTAGTCTAAATTACAAGGTTTATATAGATACAAGTCTTAACCTAACAGAAGAGGGGGAAGAACTAGAAAATATATAATAACGAGGACATTTCAACATCCACCTGGTCATTTAACTCTAAATTTTGTTTAAAATATCTATTTATTTTCAACCCTTCTAGTAAATCTAGTTTTATTATGAATATGCAGAATTTTGTAATTTAAATTAAAGTTATGTTCCTGGTTAACAAGATAGATGTTCTATATATATCGAATCTGATTTTTTATTAATGAAACTATTGTAGTGCTCCTTAATCCTAGTTTTAAATGATCTGCCAGTTTGATCTGCGTAGACCAAATTACAATTAGCACAACTTAAACAATACACTTCAGATTTAAGATCTTTCGGTGTTTTGCATTTGTTGTTAAAAATATGTGATCCTAATGAGATGTTGGTTTTAAAAGCAATAAAACTATTGTTTGTATGTTTGATATTATTTCCAGTAGTCGTTGAGATGAGTCCTAAATATGTATAAATAGATTAAATATATTTTTAGGAATTGTGGAGTGGTGTTTAATTTTTCTTTAATGAAGATAATGAACTTTTTGAGGCTTTTTGATAAAAAATAAATTTTCATACCGAAAGGAAAACAAGTTAGTTGAGACAAATGGACCACACTAAAATACAAAGTTAGGTACACATAGGTTAACCAGAAATGTTGTTATTTAACAAAGTATTGAAAACAAATTGTTAGGTTTTAAAAAACTTTTGTTTTTTTGTACAATTTTATTTAGTATTATTACTTATAACTCACTGTTAGCAAATATTGTTTGCCTTTTTGTAGAAAAATCAACAGGTATTCTAATGAATTATAATTAACTAATAATTATCGACAAAGTAAGGCAAATATGTGATTATTACAATTTATGGATCATTTGAGTTTTATTTAACCACTTGACCATTGTCCTTTTTTAATATAGTAGAGGTCGTGACCACACTAATCTATCGACGTGAGTAATATAATAGTTTCTCAGTTACATTTAATCAAAACAATTATTACAGTTTATTAGAGTTGTTATATTTAAACGATCTAAATAATATGGATAAAGTAATATACTTCTAAAATGGATTTTGGTTTAAAAATACGTAGATGTAACAAAAGATAATTTTTAATTGTCTTGAGGAAGATTCATATTCAGTAATAATAAAATGAAAGTACAATTTCCATAAACCTTATTGATTATCTCCGCAACAATTGTTTCGATATCAACTACTAATGCTGTTAGGTGGGTAGTATCTCCGACTTACACTAGTTCAAAGCCGGAGGGTAGGGCGGATAACCCTCTTCAGCCTCCTTTAAAAATGGTGTGTAGTTTATATTAGTTTGATCGTTACGAATTAAAATGAATTTACTGAATATATTGATCTTTAATGATTCGAGTAGATATAACTTTATTGATTTAGTTTGTACAAAATTTCTAAATTATGATTAAAATACTGGTTTTCTCGTTTGTCTCGTATGTAGAATATTCTTTTTTACTAAACATTTTCATGTTTATGGGTGTTCCTTCTTACATAAATTTTTGAGCGCACAAGATAGTTTACAGTATATTTCTTTATTTGTTTTACCTTACAGTTATTAATAAGTTGGTCAAAGTTGTTATTGATTTTGAAAGCTATATTCAGACCGTGTTTTCTTAATGATAATGTTGTTTTTTTTTGGGAATGATTAAATAAGTAAAAAATAAAAAATAAAAGTTAATAGGTTCGTAGTGACTGTAATTCCCTGCTATCTAATTTCATATTTTGAGTATAAATTCGTCTTTTTTTTATGTTCGTATATTTTTTTCTGGCGATGTATTTGAGTTTGACTTTTATCCTCGGTATATAATGTAGAATGACAAACAGTAGTATGCAAATTTCGGAATAAAAGCGTTAAGTATGCTAAACAAGTGAAAAAGAATATTGCTTTTAAGTTGGCACTCAACGTTCAAAATGGCTTTTATGCAAATGACAAATACAAGTATGCCTGAGAAAAATACGTCCTACGTTACATTGCTTTGTAAATAAGACGAATTTGCATTTTTATATTTTTTCCAGAACACGTTTGTTAGTTAATTTTTCGATTTATTTGGTGCAGTTGTTAAATACGCTTACGATTTGTAGAGTGTGTAATTTATAAGTCCTTTTTTGAGAATTTAACACTTCTACTAACAATTGCTGAAAGATTCCAAATTCTTTTCAATTTGTTTGCATTATTTTTTTGTATATTTTGTATAGTAAAATAACAGGAATAATCAGGGTGTCCACTATGTGGAAAGTCAGAGAAAAGTCGACGAAACTTAAGATGGTCAGGAATAGTGTGTCAAATCGAAGGGTTGTCCGGAAAGTCAGGGAATTTAACCAAATATTTGATAAGAAGCCTGGAAGTACGCAAATCGAATACATTAAACCCAAATACAACTTTAAAGTAAATATAGTTGGTAACGGAAATTTGGCGAAATGATCAGAGAAAGGTAGGGAATAGTGGGGGAAATATTTCTAGTATTTGCAATAGTGACCCTGAATAAGTACCCCGTATCTTTCAGCCCATATCTTACAATGTGGTGTTATCCATTCATTTTTCAGTTATAACATGCATATATGGTTGGTCCAGTTTTAATAAATTAATAGTAACTATGTGTAAAGTAACTACTTAGTAAGCTTTATGAAGTGGTAGGAAGGTAAGGATTTGAATCTTTGAAGGCGAGAGTTCTACACGTTTATGTCCATATTTTGTTTTACTGTTTTACATTAGTAGTTTGTAGTAGTTTTTGCTCAGATGAAGTTGAATAGTTGTGTCTAAGCTGAGATAAAATTACAAACCTTCACCATAATCCTATGTTTTAGCGTGAATAGCGTTCATGCAACATACAAAAATTTTCAAAATAAAACTAAATCTTTTGTTTTTGTTAAAATAAGCCAGGGCACAACTGGTTTGAGAGCTTGCTTGTGAACAATGATTTTCAACCACTGGGTAAATAAAGACAACATTAAAAAACTTTGAAAACTTTTGTGTGTTTCATTCCCACCACATACTCGTGCTGGTGGGCGGGCAGTCCTCCCGACCTACACTGTAATGCAAAGCCGGAGGGTAGGGCGTAAGGCCCTCTTCAGCCTCCTTGCAGGAATCGTGGGAATGAGTGGATGGTGTGATTAGGAAGAGAAAGATCAGACGGACGAAATGAAGATAGAAGAAAAGTGAAAGATTATCTGTGGAATGTTACTGCCTCAGCATTTGCCTAAGTGATCCAAGGAAACCACTGAATACATGGACCAGAGCAGCCGATGAAAGGCTATGATGTTCCCAAACACTTTGAAAAAAAAAATCGTAGTGATGTATGGTTGTGTGCAACCGATATAATCAAGAATAAAACTCTCATTGTTGACATTGTAGAACAAGAAGTAACATAATGTGGATTCTATAGCATCCTATATTAAAAAAATTAATATTAAATAGAAAGCGTCATTAGTGCGAAATTAAGAAATTTGAAAATGGAAAACCTTTACAAAAACATTTTATGTTTGTGCTCTTCTATGTAAATGTCACACAAAGTTACACAGGCTGCCGGGTCGGTGCGACGTTTCGATTTTATTGGCGTCCATTCCCTGCGTATACACTCAGTTAACTACGAACATATGTATCCCTCGGTGCAAAGGTTTGCGACACATAGATTAAATTACCGTACGGTCCTTGTCTGCCAAACTAAGCCCCCCGGTCTATATTTATTCTAGCTTGTTGCTTTCTAATTTGCATGCGAAAATTGAGTATATTCGATTGCTCTCATTCGTTTGGAGCGCCAGGACAAACATTCATTGGCTTTTGAGTTCGCAGTAAACCCCATTAGAATCACGTATATGTGTAAATTAAGTAACTTAAGTAGCAATATGCTTACATGGCTTTTAAATTAATTACGTACAATTTATCGTATTCAACATGTTTTCACTGAATAAGCTAATGGCCATTCTCTGGAAACCTACCGGACATGTACTATAGACGAGGGTAATTTTAGTAATCAGAGAATTGTGATCGAAGTTGTGTTTTCTTGTTTGTTTTTAAGTTGTTCGATACGGGCAGGTGATAAATGAATAAGTTAATTCAATGTTTTACCAGTTTATTTAGATAAATTGATAGTTGTTTGGGTTTTGGACAATCTTCAGGGCTAGACTTTTAAATATTCCATTTAGAATAATAGTGACAGTTAAGTCGCGTGGCAAACATAATGAACAATATAAAAAAAAATTGATTTCACGTTCAATTTATTTAAAAATACAATTAATGCTATTAGCAGTTTATACACTGTTAAATATTCTTAAACAACTAATAATTTTAGTACAAAAATATTTTGGGAATTTTTCACAATTTTTTTTTATCTGTATCTTTTGATAAATGGCTTAATAGCGGAAATGATCGTAAAGAGATGTTAACGTAAAATTTGTGAAATAATCCCAAAGTATTTTTGTACACAAATTTATTTAAAGTTCTTACCATCGTTTGGGTGATAAACCGTTATATACGTTTTTTGTCGAACGACCAGTCTGCCCAATATAAAATGTAAGTACTCTTTGAAAATGGTTTAATCGTCGAAACGATCGTCTGAATTTTCAATATATACAACGTGAAACTACTAAACCTAGTGTTTTATTTAAAAAAATATTGGCTTCTTCGGAATTATACAATGAACTCAAGTCAAGTCATTCCCATCTCGTGATCTAAATTTAAAAGTCAGTCGTTTTTATGTCGATCAAAGCCGAAAATCTGAATTCGCACAAATAAGAAAGATGAGGAAAATTGTATTAATACGCTTAAAGATTTTTGTGATATTGTGGTATCTACAGTTAATCCAGAACGATGAAATTTTAAATGTTTTACAGTTAAATCTCGCTTTATAACATAACTGTTAAATCTAGCTCTTTTTAACCATCGTTAATCAAGGTTTCTTTGTCCTTGTCAAATTCGACTGACCACTCTGACAGACAAACTCCTGACGATGTCGTCGACGCGAGTCTATGAAATGACAAGAAATCTTGATCAACGATAGCCAGAAATCCCGTTGAAATTAAACAATTACATCAACGATGGCCGCGGATGCCTAGAGAAAACTCGGTATTATACATCGAAAGTTAACGTGTCGTGTCGTGTCGTTTATCACAAATGGATTACGAATTCGTTCAGTTTTTTTATTTAATAAAAATAAACAATTAGTTGTTCTGTTATTGTTTGTTAAGCGTTGCTTATGTATATGGGCATTCCCAGTGGCGATACATTAGATGAGAATTATTGGTCTGTACATTGTAATATCTAGTAACCAATCTCTAACAATAAAAATAAAATAAGTAATTTCATATTTAAAAAAAGAAGGCATTAAAATTCTTTTTCGTCCAAATTTCGAAGATCACAGATTCCACATTTCGAACGCCCTCTACACAGTAGGCACAGCGTACGGACAGCCATATCCCACGACCGGTTTCGACCTATCGGGTCTCGTCAAGTGGGCGCTGGCAGATAGGCCTTTACAGGCTATATGATAAATATAAATATAGTATCAACAGAAACAACTACTCCGAGGGCTAATACCCCTACCGGCATTGAATTACACTGTTGATTCCGATCGATTCTTAGACGAAGATATAACATATTAAAAAAAAGAAGGCATTAAAATCCTTTTTCGTTTAAATTTCAAGGATCACAGATCCCACATTTCGAACGCGTCCTACACAGTAGGCACAGCGTACGGAAAGCCATATCCTACTACCGGTTTCGACCTATCGGGTCTTATCAGGTGGGCGCTGGCAGAAAAGCCTTTACAGGCTATATTTATGAGCAATTTCATGTTAAAACGTGAACATGGTAAGGAAAAAAGTAGAAATCATCCTAAAAATCGGAAAAGGACGGGGAAATTTGGGCATGAGATCATTTATGCAGGTTCATATTCATATGTTCTTTGACTTTACGTAACGAAATGGCGCACCCTCTGTACCGAATGAAGTTTCTCGTAACATATCATTGGTTTCGTTATAAAATGTTTTCACCGTTTGTACAAGAAGCCTGCAAATATTTGAACAGCATTTACAATATTAATTAAATATTTATAATTTATGTTTTAGGAGAATGACGTCCAAATTACAAAAAAATAGAGATTATATGTGAATATGTATTCAGTTATTTGTTAAAAATCCAACTAGTAGTAGGGTAGAGCGGTTTGTAAACTAACTTTATTTTCTCACCTAGAAGAATTTCCCAACCGAAATGCACTTTGTGTTCTTAGTTTTCCTTTTCCTTTAACTTTAGACAGTTACATTAGCAAACTTCAGTTTCACAGGCGTGGGTGTATCTATTAAAGACACTAGAATGCGCTCGTCTTCCATTTGCGGCTGAGTCACAAACAAACAGATAACTGAAAAGTTTTTCACGTCTTTCTCTTACCATACATTCTCAACTTAAGAGTTTTAGTTCCATTTTTCTTACCATATTATAAGAATGGAGTAGGTATCTTTTAAATATTTTCAATTAAAAATGCTTTTGCTAAGTTTTCAAGGCTATGAATACACGTATTAGGGATGTTGCGGATGAAATTTTTTTGTAAATCCGAATGCGGACATTTTAAAGCTACGATGGTGGTTCGATATGTCCGTGAATTTTGAATTTCCCGCGCAGTAACTGTAATGGCAACACTGTTTTGAACAAGCTGCAACGTTTAGTTTATGTTTGACAGCCATTGAAATCAACTAACCTCGTTAATTTCCGCAATCATGGAAAAAACTGAATTTGTGTGCTGATTAAGTATTATTTTTTGTGCAAAAAAAAACCGTTAAAGAAACTAAAGAGAGGCTTCATAAATACTATGGTTAAAAAACTGGTTTACTGAGTTTCGTTGTGGCCGCAGCAGTTCAAGTGACGCCGAACGTTTAGGTCGTGAAATCGTTGACAAAATCCATGGAATGATATTAATTAGATGATCGAAGATTGAAAGTACGTGAGTTGGCTAAGGCTATAGGCATCCTAACTGAGCGAGTGCAATACATTTTGCATGAATATTTGGACATGAAAATGCTGTCGGCACGGTGGGCGATGGGTGCCGCGATTATTCACGATTGATCGTAAACACCACCGTATGACAAGTTCAAAGGAAGGTTTGGAGATATACTGCCGCAATACAAACGAGTTTTTGGGCCGTTTCGTTATCGCCATACTAGAGACCAGAGACCAAACAACAATTGAAACAGTGGGTTTCTACGGATGAACGTGTACCGAAAAAGACTAACATGGGTCTATAGGTTAACAAAGTCTTGGCCACAGTCTTCTGGGATTCACCCGGTGTAATTCATATTGATTACCTTGAAATGGTAAAACGATCAACGGCAAATATTATTCAGAGCTGTTGGACAGATTTGACACTGTTTTGGAGCAGAAATGACCGCACTTAGCCAAGAAAATGTGTTTTTCCATCAGGACAATCCACGGGCGTATATTCGTACTTGTGTAGTCACCTTGGCAAAATTTCATCAATTGGGCTACGAACTGTTACACCATCCACTTTATTCTCCGGATTTAGCCCCCTCCGACTATTTCCTGATTCCAACCCTGAAGAAATGGCTGGGAGATAAAAGATTTGGGTCGAATGAAGAGGTCATGGTAGAAACAAACAAACAATCTTATTATTTAGAAGGAATACAATAATGAGAAACACGATGGACTAAGTGTATCGAGCTAAAAGATGATTATGTAGAAAAATAAACTTAGACTTATCAAACCACTCTTGTAGTTACACATACATATTTTTATGTCTGGCTTCTTTCAATAATCCAAAAATTTTGTTTCGATTTTATAAGAAAGATTGCATTGAATCAATAACCAATGGTCGCCATGGGCATCCGAAAATTATTACAAAATTTTTTATTGGGTACTCATCCAGTTCAGAATAAACGGTCGGACCTTTAAAAAAAATTTTATTCCACAAAAGGATGCAATATTTTTCTAAGAGGTATCTAATTTAAATAAATAAATTATGAATATGGTACGTTTATTTGTAATAAATAGAAGCAGGTAGTAAGTTAAGTAAAATAGTAATCATTAAATCAAATTCAAAAATTGGTACATTATTTCTTATAAAAAATAATGTCGCTGCTGTTTTTTGGTCAAAGACTCATTTAATTTCCCATTAATTGAATAGTTAATGTACAGCATGATCGTCGTACAACATTTCTTATCGTGATGTATACTTCATTTGTTTTATTTAGCATAAAGGTTTCCATCTTTATTTATTACAATATTTTCCTCTGAGTATAATTTAACTAAGTTAGAGATCAGTTGTATATTTGTATTTAAAAACTAACAAAACAATAGAGAAAAACAATTTTCAGCTGCACTATAGATATAAGAACGTATTTACTAGATCAATTTTTAAAACTAATATGTCTGCAGTAGTTTTACGAACAACAAAGACGTTATAACAAACAATTGTTCGTGTCTGTGATAGGTACCTATATCGGGTTATTGCATTTCCGTTTTTAATTGATTTTTAATCAAGTTTTAATTGTAATCCCATTTAATTTCGATCGAACCAGACATTCTGTTTTGGACATTTCAATGGCTCTTTTATTTTGCATTGGCAGTCGAAGAGTTTTTCATTACTGGTTGTACAAACGCAAAAATTAGATGGTTGCGTAGGGCTTTGAGATGTGGCGACCGCAGAAGGTTTTAATTAAAAATTTTAAACGATTTCAGTAAATGATGAATTTTATCGGCCCGGAACAGCTGCAGCAAATAAATTTGCTAATGAAAACGCTCGGAAACAAGGAAACAGTTTAAGTTATAAAACATTACAGTGAAAATAAACCGAAATACTTAAAATGGGGGAGATAACTGAAATTTTCCAACAAAAATTTAATGGAAATAGTTTTTTAACAACCTTCATTGTGAAATTCGTATTTTAATTAAAAATTAGATAGTAAATAATTTACAAATGAAAACACACAAAAAGTTTCAAGATATTTATTTAAATTCACTACAATTGTTTCGCTTAACTTAAGCTTCTTCAGGTGAAGATATAACAAAATTTATGATTAGTTACTACGTATATATACCTACATATTATGGTGGGGGAATCAGACATTAACATTTAATAATGGAGAACTTCTAACGTCTAATTTATGAATCAGTTTCAACAAGTAAAGGCCTCCACAATCAACAATTTAGATAGTAACTTCCTAGTTAAATAATTAATCCCTTTGGTCACCACTAATTTCCCCATTAAAGGAGTTGCTTTAATACTTAAATGATTTTATAGGTACAGTAATAAGTTTTCGTTGATTCTTTTTCAAAATTAATTGGTGTATTTTGTAAATCATTAATGTTTATATAAATTATAGACAAAGAGAATTAGTTAAAAGTTTTTAATCCATGAATTATTCATAGACTTTAATTTTTCGAGTTTTTTTTTGCTATATTTAATAGTACACTTATATAATTACAAATATCAAATTAAAATTCTTTTATCATTTTTTTAAATTATTCTATTTGTACAAATTCGTATTGAAAACTTTGTGCTTACAATGATTAGAGATATTTCGGTTTCTGATTCCGTTCATACTAGAACTGTTTTACTAGACATATTTCGTGCTTAAATTATACAGGGTAGTCACCAACAGAGTCGACAAAGTCACCGTGTCCACTAAAGTACAATATTGCAATGTTTTCGACGTGATCATTCACAAAAATATTCAGTTCCATGCTGAACAAATGCGATTTCCTGCAACATGTAGAATAATAAAAACAGACTGAAAATTTTGCTACTATTATTTCGTTTGTTTAACGTACCAACCAACCTTGTCCAAAGATGTCCAAACCAACGAAAATTCGTTTTTTTTGTACATCAACATGGTTTCTACATTATTTCACATTCATTATCTAGAAACCAGAATCAAAAATGGACATGTTGACAATTAAAGGCTAATTAGGTGCGTTACTGAGTGTGGAACGGAACAGACAGCTCAGACCATATACTCTGTCTCATTCTACGACGCTCCTATCACATATTAAGCTGTCTCGTCGATTCACTTGGACAACTAGATTCCTTTGGAAGGCTCTTGTTTAACATATCAAATACTAGATATCACTAGATGGCGACATAGTGCCATAACTAGATATTATATCAAGTTGCTTTTTGAGAGGTCCTTCAATTGATCACTGATGTAACTAGACTTCCTATGGTGTGCTGATGAGGTGTAATATGGATGAAATCGCGATCTACGTCTGGTAGAGTTATTCTACCAAATAGCCGACTTAAAATAATATATATCTTAAAATGTTTTAACAATATACGCAGATGTCGAAAATGAGACATATTTTATTTGTTTGTGACTTATTAAACATATTTAATAATGGGTAGTGCTATTATTGTTGCTTCTTCGGCAATCGTTTTGACATATTATATATTTCATTTGGTAATATTTAAATCAACTAAATTGTCAGAACTGCGATGCCTTATACATAGGACAAACCGGCTGATCCTTAGAAGTACGATTAAAAGAACATTTAACCAGTATAAAGAATAAAAAAACCACTACAGGTCTCACTGAACATTGCTTAAAAAATCAACATAATATAGAAATAAATAATTGTAAATTACTTTATTGCCAACCAAAAAGCAAAAAACTAACTCTACCAGAGTTATTGGAAATAAAAAGAGCCTTAACGGAAAAGAAAAAATATTGTTAATAACCAAAAAGATGTGTGGTAAATATCCCACTTCTCATAGATTTATGATATCTGCACAATTTAAGTATATATATATATATATATATATATATATATATAGGATATGTTGCACATTTGACTTAGTATGGTTGTTTTGTACTCTAGTTAATATGGCTACTTAGCCGAAACAATTGTCGAGTGTATCGTTACAGTAAGTTGTTGAAGTTCATTTGTTTAATTTTACAATTTTTATAAGCGGGGATTTGTTTAATTTTTTATTTTAATTTTATTTATTAATTAATTAATTCCATTTGATTCAAGGAAAAGCAAATACAAAGATGATAATTATCGAATATAATTTTGATATAATCATTTCTATTTATATTTCGTACCTTACATTTTATTATTTCATTTGGCAAATTCAAGGAATACGAAAGAAAATTGGCGTTCTCGCGCTGCACATATTTAAAAGTATCTTTCCGTTTCTCATAATAAAATGATAACGTTTGCCTTTACTCTATAGAGAGTACCTCTTACGAGAGAAATGCTCCGGTAATAAAAGTACATGTACGTATGTGTCGTTAGTATCGCGAAATACAGCGGTATGTGACGTATACATGCATATACACGTAAACATAGATACATATGTACATATACCCAATCCTTACGAGCACCTTATCTGACCAGCATATGAAATGACTAGCGCTAAATTTTAGATTTTTCAACGGAGACAGAAGAACCGAAACAGGCACTGATATCGTCACGTTCTTGGCTTGTTTGTGTACCAATAAAAATGTTCTCGTGAGACGCGATGACGCAAACGAGTGCATTAGGGACGGCCTATTTATAACGGAATTGCATTTATAGCGTCATTTACCCAGGAGGAGGAGTAGAAGCAAGAATACTGACTGTAAAATATTTCGTTTAAATAATAAATACGAATTGCTATGAATAATCGAGTTTTCTGTTGTACCAGGTTGTTCTACATTCTATTTTTGATGATCACATACATGTTTTAAATTGTTAACTGCCTGCAATCATGTCTCTTTCACTATCATAGAGTCGTCAGTTATAAGACTGTTTGGACTCGTACCTCCACTTACTCTAATTCTCAGCCAATCTTCGTATTTCTCTAATACTACGAGGCATGTTTTTTAAGTAAGTAGTTTTGAAATTAATAAAACACGTACAAAACTATGTTAATAATTTTAGTTTTATATGAAAGCCTGTACCTTAGTCTACTATTCTACATAATGTTCTTCAATATTGAGGCACTTGTCATAACGTTTGACCAGTGGGCAGTTTTTGAATACTCTTCTCATTGAACTCTGCCGCCTGACTTGTTAACTGTTAACCACTGCATCACAACTGTTTTAACTTCGTAATCGCCTTGAAGACTCTGACCGCCCAAATGTTTGTTTCAAGTGCAGGAACAAATGGTAGTCACTAGGCGCCAGATCAGGGCTGTACGGAGGATGATCTAGAGTTTTCCAGTGAAAAGATGTGATGAGATCGTTGGCCCGATTAGCCACATGAGGACGGGCGTTGTCATGCACATTTGTGCGGCCATCTTTAAATGCTCTCACCCACTTCCTTACCATTCCATCACTCGTAATGTTTTGTCCCTAAACTGCACAGATCTCAGATCCCACGATGAATATCAATCGGTTTTAGTCCTTTAGCACTAAAGAATCGTATAACAGCCCGGACTTCACTGTCTCACTCACTTACTCACTCACTCACTCACGATTATCGCAGGCATCTTAAACATTCAGTAAACAACGTAAATAAGGGCGAATCAGATTGTAATGGCGTCAGTGCGTAGGTGAGAGGTACTCAGTGCTCATGTGCGGAATGCTGACCACAGCACTGCGACGGCAGAATTTCAAAACGGCATTTACTTAAAAAACATGCCTCGTAGAACATCTTCACTCCTAACTATTTGCGAATAGTAATCTAATCTAGGCCTCCCTCTGTTCCTTTTTACTCCTAATTCGGCTTCTAATATGTCTCTAACTAACCCTCCATGTCTCAGGTGTCTTATCAACCTATTATCTCACTTTTTTTTACGTTATGTCACGATTGAGTTGTCGCTTGAATATTATTAATTGATTAGACTTGGTGGTTGATATAAGTTGAATATAGCTAATAGATAGTTTAATATGAATTGATATTGCTTATAATGATATCTTTTTAGAAAAAGGTTATTTATAGATTATAGACTCAGTTGGAAAGGGATGGAGGTGTGGTTAAATTTGATGAGAACAATGACGATGGGTGTTAAAAGTGAGGAAGGTGGGATTTGAAACTTGTTGTAGCGTATTGGTGTATGGTTATTAATGTGACAGAAATTTGATATAAATTGACGGACGTTAGGATTAGGGGATTGACAGTTACAGCTAGAAAAATTATTGGAATTTATGGGCAATTTATGGTAGTATAATTAGGAAAGGAGACTAAATTGACAAAGGACAGGAACTGGTAATAAATGAACAAAGAAGCTAAAAATCAGAATTTACAAAGTCAGCGTGAAAACGTTACGCATCTTGCAATAATAATAAAGCAGTTGATGGTCCAAGGAATGCAACACCATATTTTGTCAAATCACAATATTAGCATCTTCAGAAGCTTTCTGATAATTTTTAAATGTTATTGTATTTTATTTTAACATTTTACGAACTAACATGATGAAAATGCTTAATCTGATCCTTCAAAACGCAGCCCTTTACTGTTGTTACCTTTTACCTAATAAACAATTGTGAAAGCTTAAACAATACTGGTCGTATTTTTATTGTTTTAAAATCTAGATCGTTTGCTTGATTCCACTCTACATTCAGTCAGGTTTTCTTGTCTGCTGCATCTTCTAATTGAAATGTACCATTAGGAGTATCTGGTAATAGACGTAACAATCCTCTTGTCTAACCCTTACGGAAATCGATGACAAGGAACAGGGAAAATTAAATAGGAATGGCAAGCCATGCAGAAAATGGTGCCGATTTTACTCCAGTCTACTTCCTTTATCTTGTCTCTAGCAGCACAGAACGATAGATAGTGGTTAGAGGATTCATTGGACTTGCACATTGTAATTTCTAAATGCAAATCCGTTTACACTTGTATGTGTTATAAATGTATTTAATTGATTAGTTAATCTTTAAACTGATGCGAGTCAAATTGGATTAAAATAATAGGTGTAGTGTATACAAAGATACCCCTTATTGCTTATACTGGAAGCAAAAAGGATCATAATATGTGTACGTTAACATGAAACTGTAAAAATAATTATCACATAAAATATTTATTAATGAATCGTAAAGGAAACTTACTTTATTTTGATGAAACGTTGATATGGCAGTACGTCGCCATCTACCTGCTTTTAATGTTATTGCCGTATTTCATAACGTTAGTAGGGCATCATCTTGTATAAATGAATCGGCGGCGCAGCTTATATGCGTGATAGGGCACGTAAACCAAATTAATAAGAACAAAAATAAGTTCTTGGTCAAGTAGTTTATTTTTATTTAAATCTGCTTTACACCGAACTCCTGGAATTTGGTTAGTAATTTATCGAATCTGCCTATGACGTACTGATGAGATCTAATAAAATCGATACACGTCTGGTAGCTTCGACAAATTACTTGACCAAGAACTTAGTTTTGTTCTTACAGATCCTAGCTTACCTTAGTTTCTTTTAAATGATTTTAAGTTTTACCAATTTTCGATTTTTAATATCCACACACTGTACCTCCACTTTTCTGCCCCCAGCTACCAACACTTTTTTAGTGTGGTTCAAAATCATGAGAATTTCTTCTGAAGATTTCATTCGTTGTTACCCATGACAATGGTAGAAAACGAACTAAAGGTATTTTATTTACCTCAAATTATCCCATTCTTTGCACATACAGACTGAACCATACTTTTACTTATTTTATTTGTTTAATTATCAGTTGTAGTTGATTTGCTGCTTTGCAAGAAAATATTTTTTTCTAGTCAGGGAGATTATTAACTGTAGGTAACAACTTTTTATAGTAGATAAATATGGATTATTGAAACAAATAAAAAATATATCGAGTTTTGATTAAATTAATTCGATGATTATAATAATTAAAAATTGTACTGCCAATTTCGATACTATAAAGCAAAAGAAGGGAGGAATTTATTTTTGTTTTAGTACCCTCAAAATAAAATGCAGAAGTAAATAAAACCCTAAATATTACGAAGAGTAAAGGAGATGTACGTAATATAGGGAGTAAAACACGTTTCGTAAGTGCAAATAGACGTCTAAAGAAATTGCTCAGACATTCTTTTTTATCCGGGAAGTTCATCAAACATGCTATAAAAGTCACATTGTCTCGTAAAAGCGAAGGAAAAATCTGCAGCGGTGTGCTAACGATGACGACTTATGGAATACTAATTGGTTTATTTTTTCCGGGTTCCATCTCCCGACGACGCTTAAATGAATATAAATCGCGAACCGAGGATGTTAGGAAACCGGCACAGTTCCCGTGGCAAGAATCTGAATTCAACTTTAATTTCTTTAAAATTCCCAATTACTATGCAAAATGAGTGCGACATAATTGGGTTAGCTCGATTAATCGATTTAAGTTCCTGCACTTTGTTCTCTTGTTAAAAAAAATAAAACGGCTACTGATTTACGACATTATTTCAGCTAAGGCTGAAAATGAAATAGATCAAACGTCTAATATTTTGTGCCGAAGGGCTTGACGAATAGAAAACGATAAGGTGAGAGAAGTCATACTAAATCCAATATGGCGGATCACCTATTTCGCTAAAACTTCTTTGACATGGGTATCCAATGAAAGGGGTTGACGAGCAAATACGATAAGCAAAATGATATCATCTAATATGGTGGACTAAATTTCCTTAACCCCTTCCGTGATAAGGGCATCAAATGAAAGGGTTTGTCAAGCAGAAAATGAAATATTACATTTTCCTTCATTTGAAGAAGAGTCTGGGTGATGGAGCCACGACGACGATGGTGTGGTCAATAGGTTCTATAAGCGCATTAATATTGGTGGAAATTATGTAGAAAAGTATATTAAGGCATACAGGCTTTCATGTAAAAATAAAATAAAATTAATATTCTTTAGAAAATATCCAAAAAAGAAGGAATTAAAATCCTTATTTTAATTCCTTCTTTTTTTGGATATGTTATATCTTCGTCTAATAATACATCGGAATCAACATTGTAATTCAATGCCGGTAGGGGTATTAGCCCCCGGAGTAGTTGTTTTTGTTGAATCCATATTTATATTTATATTTATATTCTTATATTCTTAAGAAAAGGCTTTTGTACCTGTTTATTAGTTGATGAAATAAGCTTATTTCTCCGGTGCACAGATGTGCCACTTCTTTTGGTTCCTATGGAGGAATCGATGCAATAAACGGACTTTGTGTTTTAAAAGTTTATTACACCCAAACTATAAACACGCTAATTTTATTGTACGTCGTGATTGCTACTTATTTTTACGAAAATACTAAATGACTGTAGATTATGATTTACAATAGGAAATTATATGTTATTAAATACTATATGTTTAAAGAGATGTTGATGTGATTGGTGCTATATGTTAAAGTACTAAAATGATCTCCGCTAAAAATGTTTGATGTTTGAATGGTTTGAATCTAATATGATTGAGTGACGAATTGATTCTGCTATTGACTGTAAAAATACTTATTTTATCATGAATTTAAGAACCGCCTCCCAGAGCAGTGGTGGTTCCGATGGACCGACAATTGAAACAACAAAAAAAAGGAAGGGAAACGTAAACATACAAAAATGCAACATTGCAAGCTATGTGTCGGTGCATCATATACGTCCTGGAAATGAATCGATGGGTCAAAAAATTACAAAAAATCCGAGAAGTAAAAAATGCATGACTAATAAAGCTAATACATTACAAAGACAAAAAAATAAAAAGATGAATATATGCGAACAGTACCACTTTACTCCTGAAGAAGCTAGTGTGATAGCGGAACAACGATTATATATATCAAAATTTTGTGTTTTTTTTTACTTCTATAACAAGTCTAGTGGTTTTTGTAGATGCTCTAGGTAGTGGTTTTGCTATGTACCTGGCACCAGCAATATTGTAAAAAATTGCTATTTGGATTTTAATGTAAAATATACAATGAATATTTGTATTATGGTCTAAAATATCAAAAAAAGTCTTTAAATACAAATGCAGATACATTTATTAATTGCGTATTTAAACACAAATACAAATACAAATACTTTTTCAAAAAGTATTCAAACACAATTTTAAATACATTTAGATACTAGGAAAAGGTATTTAAATACAATTTAAAATTGAATATGGGTATTTTGAGTAACAGACAAACACTCGGTTACGTTTCACGAAAAAAATAATTTATTCTTCTTTACAATATTGTTTCAACCCTTGCGGGTCATTCTCAAGAGCTGACAGTAACAGTAACACCATAGGTCTTGAGAATGACCCGCAAGGGTTGAAACAATATTGTAAAGAAGAATAAATTATTTTTTTCGTGAAACGTAACCCAGTGTTTGTTTGTCACTCAAAATACCCATATTCAATATTATTTAAAATGTTTCACAAAGAATGCGATACGCAATCTATCAACTTTAAATACAATTTGTTTATAAACAATTAATTATGTATGTACTGATATATTTTATAGTATATGTAGTCCAAATACTTAGCGTGTATGGTGGTTAGTTCTAAACAAGGTATATGTGTATATTTAAGCAATTTCCCATACCTATAAATTATTCCCGGCTAATAAACTTAATTCCATTACAAATGTCACGTCATCACCCATTCCATCTGCAAAGTTCACAACCAATTCCACTTTTATGTCCCAACGTTATTGGGTAACATTTAATTTTCCCTTTTAGGTATTAGCGTCAGTCGAGTCGTCGGCACTCGACGAAATCATCGAATTGCCTCTTTACGTTCTATTAAATATTAAAATCCAATTAGGAAACGAGGAGGTGTCCTTCTGAACGACGAGGTCCAAACGGACCGTCTTTCAACATTATCAAAATACGAGCGAGATAAAACGAATAGATAACGACAACTAATTACGAAAATTTACATACGTACGCGCACGATCGTCCATTCGTAATTGACAATAGAACTTGCACATTTAAAAAAATATAAAAAGCCGAGTAGAATTATTATTGAAAGGAAAAAGTTCATCTATCCTTATTTCTAGTTTTTAATTTCCTAAAAGTTCCTTCATAAGAAACAAATAATTAATAATCACAGTTTAAAACAAAAACACAGGTTCTTTTGGTTGCAAAAAAAATTTTATTGTCTCCACAATAATTATTTCAGCACACAGTGCTTTCTTCAATAAACTAAATTTAAAAAAAAACTTTTTTGTGTTTTATTCCCACCAGATACTCGTGCTGGTGGGCGGGCAGTTCTTCCGACCTACACTGTAGTGCAAAGCCGGAGGGTAGGGCGTAAGGCCCTCTTCAGCTTCCTTGCAAGAATCGTAAGAATGGGTGGTTGGTGTGGTTAGAGAGAGAAAGATGAGACGGACGAAATGAAGACAGAAGAGAAGTGAAAGATTATCTGTGGAATATTACTGCTCCAGCATTTGCCTAAATGATCCAAGGAAACCACAGAAAACTTGGACCAGAGCAGCCGGACCTGAGTTCGAACCGGTGATGCTAAGCAATGATCTACAGCACTAGATCACGCCGCTCGGTAACTAAATTACAATCAGAACTCTTATATATACTAACCTACAATCTGAATGGTAGGGGTAAAATGTTTTAAATATTTAATAAAGGTGAATTACCAAATTCCAGCTGGTCGTTCAAGATATTTCCATTTTTACACAAAAAATGGGACAAACTGGGAGATCTTTTAAAGAAAGAATAAAAGAACATTTAAATAGTTTTAACAATAAAAATAAAAAATCTTCTTACGCAGAACATTTACTTGATGAAAAATATCAATTCAATGAAAATTTCAAAGTACTACATTTTGCAAATAAAGGAATAAAACTTAATTTTTTAGAAAAATTAGAAATAAATAAATTGTGTAAAAAAGGAAATATCTTGAACAACCAGCTGGAATTTTGTGATTCACCCTTATTAAATATTTAAAATATTTTACCCCTACCCTTCAGATTGTAAGTTAGTATATATAAGAGTTCTGATTGTAATTTAGTTTGTAAAATTCTTCCACCTGAAGAAGGCACTGTGTGCTGAAATAATTATTGTGGAGACAATAAAAAAATGTTTGCAATCAAAAAACGTGTGTTTTTGTTTTAAACTGTGATCATCATGGAGTTGCAAGAGCCGAAGGCCTCATCTATCCCAATAATTAATATCTAATGATAGCTAGCATGAAATTATGTGAACGTGCAACAATTCCTACACTCCCAAGGAAATATTTAAAGTAAAAGGTTTTGCGTAATATAAATATCGTTTTCTTAAAACTG
Organism: Agrilus biguttatus; assembly: GCA_963921985.1. Taxonomy (NCBI): domain Eukaryota; kingdom Metazoa; phylum Arthropoda; class Insecta; order Coleoptera; family Buprestidae; genus Agrilus; species Agrilus biguttatus. Next base: position 16,834,892 of record OY998119.1, on the reverse strand, counting down.
ATTAAATAAAAGTAGTAATTGCTTTACTACAAGAAAGTAACTTAAGTAATAAGTAATTTCTTATAAATACTATTACAGTACATTTCAACCAATTCCAGTAATGGATAGTATTTTAGAACCCTGAACTTACCTTACCTCACCTAACATAGTAACAAATGTTTTTGGAGTGGTTTTTGTCATTTTTTTTTTGTCAAAAATCAAGTATTGGTTAAACTGTAGAAATGAGGCTCCAAACAAAAATCACTCCCAATTTTTTTTAATGTTAGATCAGACTGGAGTTGGGTCAGCTTACGTTAGTTACTTTTCTAATAATCTGTTTTTCACTTCCACTCTACAAAAGTTCGAAAATAACGCTTTGGTTATGTACTAGTCGGCGTTCTCAGGTTGATTGTTCATATATTCCTAAAATTGATCACAAAATACGATCAATAACCGTTTTCTAACTTTGTGTCTGATTATGAGAGAATGTAACGCAAGTTTAATTGAAAGAACGTTGATTTGGTTACAGATTTTGTTCTCGAAGATGTAGTGTAAAACGGGGTAGTAGATAATTAAGTTTTCTTTTTGTTGTGTCTCATTCATGTTTCCAAAAAGCAGTTGGTAAACAAATTGGTAGGAATTCACCAAACCGCTGTTTCTAAAGTATACAGGTACATCGGTTATCGATAAATTGTTAATTCTAAGAACAACTGGTACAGGTGTACAGAAGTGGCCGATAATGGTATCACATGGGTAATTTTTGATTTCATTTTTCGGCTCTTTCAATTTATAAAACTGTTATCTATCGAAGTATTTGAATATAAGTATCTAGAAAACCCTAATCTGCCTATCACACAAAAAATATTCTTCCAATTTTTATTTATGTTGTACAATATACAGTAAAATCGGGATAGTGTGAGCAATGCATATCGGAAACCCTACATGATGAGAATAGCATATTCATTATGCTATACCGCCGTATACCACGAACACCATTGCAGTTGCGACATATATTTATTTTAACATAACATATGTGAGTTGTGTGGACTGTGGAGAGTGGAAGCTGGAAGGGTTGTATGTTGTATGTATTTAACGGTATGATTAGTCAAGGTAAAAAAGTGCTTAATTGTGGATGTGTATGAATGTGTGAATAGGATGGTGTGTAGGCTGGGAATAGATATATTTTGTAACGAATTTTCTAGATCAACTTATTTATTTAACGAATATTTATTTCCAATGATTTATTTAACACTTACACGCTACATAAAACACTTAAACACTAATGCAACAACTTATTTATATGACAAGGAAAATATGTTATTTATATTACTCGGTATATCGTATTTATATTACCACTTATTTATATGACCAGGTAAATGCGCTATTTATATCACTCAGTATATCGTATTTATATTACCATTCTACTATCAACCGTCCACTGTAAACTTTAAACTGTAACTGTGTACTTTAAAACTAAACTGTTTCTCCAACTATACTGTTCTTGACCGTCGACAACATAATATTTATAGAGGTATCGAAGGTTCTGGAGTAATCAGGAACGACCTTCTAGTATTTTCTCGAACTCCTATTATGTTGTTGTTTACTTATTGCTATCAAAGCGCCGACCGACGACCGTATTCGAGGAACCCGTCTTATCTGTTTCCGGAACTCGCCGCCGCTCTTGTACACACACATACAGGCTCGTTACAATTTGTTATAACGTAGCAATATGTAGGTGTTTTGACGTTCTGATTGTGTTTCCGTTCGGTTAGGTACTGTAATGGCAATTTGACAATTGATTTAATTTTTATTTTGATTTATGTCAAGAAATTTTTTAATAATCATACAAGGAATAATTGATTTCAAATATATAAGACGGCCGTTGACCAATATTATTATTGAGAATGTAGGTTTTCGGTGCGTTTAGCGTATAAGCACCAATTTACTAGCGAAATTTATCGAGAAACGATTAGATTTGTGGTTGTTACAATAAATATTGCAAGATATTTTGTTTTCCTTAGTATAAACATAGTATAGAATATATAATAGTTATTTACATGTATCTAAATTATAATTAATTTTCATACTTCATAACCTGAAGTCGGTTTTGGCGTAATAATTGTCCATTTTGGGATTATATGAAGTTATTATACGAGAGGTCGAGATAATTTTCATAGTAATAAGACGACCAAGTTTCTCCGCATTCAATTTCTAATAGCCGGAATCTGATAGGTGAATTCTTGTTAACGATGTTAGGACTTTTGGAGCGTTACTGGTCCAATTGCGGCGAGGTTTATACTGTTAAGGTACCTACACAGTTTCCGTACCTAATAAGCGAGATGCAACACATGCGAGTGGTTTTCCACTGCAACGGAATCCACTTATTATTTATTGTAATGATCGCCGTAAACGATATTGCAATTGCCACCGCTTCAGCAGCAGCGAAGGCAGTAGACAGTACTCGCCTCAGGTGGCTAAATGCGCTCAGATATAACGATCTGATTACCGTAATACTACGGAATCGAATAACCGACCGAGCTCCTCGGATCTTTTATTTAATTTGCAACAAGACGTAAAGCGATTCCGCAGCGTTTACCCGAATGTTATCGAGATAGAAGCATTTCTTTTTGCTATGATTGTTCTTGGTCTGTGCCATGATGATAACGTTGTCATTCGTCTTATACCTTTATTGAAATTTTCCTAATTGTTTGATAACTGATAATCGAAAAGTAATATTCGAGTTAAAATTCGATTCTGTTATTAACATTTTCGAACAATTCGAATATTAAAGATATCCAAAAAAAGAAGGAATAAAAATCTTTATTCGTCTAACTACCAAGGATCACAGATCCCCACATTTGGAAGGCGTCCTACTAAGTAGGCACAGCGAACCGATAGCCATATGCCACGACCGGTTTCGACCTATTGGGTCTAATCAGTTGTTTCTGTTGATTCTATATTTAAATTCAAATATTCGTTTCCTTTCCCATTAATCTCTATTTTTTCCCATGGTGGCTCTTTGTTACATATAATATTAGCATCAACTGATTGAGAATTTTGCCGTCCGTTTTCTCTGGATTAATGTCTTGGCTGAAAGTTATAATAAACCATTTATTTTGCCTGAAAGTTAGTGTATTTTAAATATTTCCGTTTTATAATATCAATTACGATGAGATAATAATCATTTTCTAAAAATCTACATTAATGACGTGGCTGGTTTCAGAAAGATTTATTTAGAAACTATACAATACCAAGTTTTAATATTTTCAAGTGCGTATAGGTTTTTGGTCGTTTATATTGGAACAACACAATTAAAGAAAAACGCGTGTCTGTCTAAAGTTTATTATTATTTATAAGGAATGGTTATTTACACAAGGATAAAGTAAGCTCGTGGAATAAAGAAGACTTGTAGAAAATAGCTGAAGAAGGGTTAATTAAATAGTTTATTGAATGTGACTGAAGTTGACTGGTTGAATAATCTTGATATAAAGGGTTTTTATGAATCAAATATTAATGGAATGAGAATAAGGAATACTATTTTTGAGGATTTTAGTTTAGCGTTATTAGAAGAAGGATACCAGGAAGTTAGGGAAAGTGACCGTGACTAAAGTAACAAGCGTGAAAATGTGAAAATGGGTATGGGGATGCAGAAAAGGACTACTTTCTACTGGCATGAGTAAATGGGTGCGAGCGTGGATTCGAAAAACACCAACCAAGGGTATAATAGGAAAGGTTCATTGAAATTGAAAAGTACAAGAGAAATGTGAAATTTGGAATGTATATAATAATTGTAATGGGTGTGGTGAAGAGTACAAACAGAAGTAAAAGTTATAAATTCAATAAATGGAAGTATGAAGAATTATAAACGCGAAATAAAAAGGCAAGAACAGACATTTTCACAAAATGTTCAAAATCGATAATTAAATTTACAGCCCTATCAAAGGCAAGTATGGTAATAAACTCCACAGAGATAAGAAGTAGCGAGTATAAATTGTGAAATGCTTGATGCTCATTTATTATTTATTTATTTATTTATTTATTTATTATTTGCTGGTAACTTGTGTTCCTCATAAGAGTGCTACATACATTCATTCTACAGTATTGCTATCCTATTTCAAAATTTCCATTTTATGTCTTCGTTATAGCTTCAAAATAACGGACGCAGAACAAGTCCGCCACCCACTTTATTTCAAACCAAACCAAGAACTTATCTTAAATCTAACATCTTGGTGGATATATTTGCACATTTTTATTAATATTAAAAACCCTAGTTGCAACCACACGCACAAAACTTCGAACTCTACATTATTATTTTCACCTTTTTCCATTTCATCAGCATACATTTTAAATTCTCCTTCACCAGGATAGTGAATAGTGGATAGTAGCCCAATGAACGGATTACAACTCCCATTGCTTTGAGGTTATTTTACCATCACAATTTTTATCTGTTATATTAAATACGAATAATTTTGAGATTTTCACTGAAATTTTGAGTAAATTGGTTTTTTTCAAAATTTAAATTATGACAAATCAGTTTGACATGAATCTTGCAGATCACTTCTGCAGGATGTTAAAGGATAGTCTTAATAGTATTACCGTAGCTGCGTGAATCATTTTATAATTTTGGCTCCTTTTGATCCGGCCCTGTGCATATCTTTAAATTTAGTCAACAAATTCGTAATCAACAACCAGCAAAACGTCGAAAATGTATAAGAGATTTTTGCTTAATATAAATAGGTATTACTCCAATGAAAATTTAAGTGTCGTATTTTTTCAATGAAGAGCGACCAGTTGAGCTGCTGTGTTTCCGAAACGTGAAATATTTGTGTGGTTAAGCTTAAATAAAAGGACAAAATTTCAAACTAATTTTTAATAGTTTCTTCTACAATTGTTTCGCATCTTCAGGTGGATTTATTTAAACTTGATTATCAAAAATAGCAAAATGAAGACTATGGTGACTAAATAAAATAAAATCAAAGGAGACTTGCATTAAAAATGTGGTGAATTGGGGTGAGTCTCTTTTGATTATGATGTTTCAACAAGTACCGCCTACTACTATTTATTATTTCCCGTGGTTATTGTCGCATCATAACTAATAATTTGACACAAAATTTGTTTTTAAACTCGAATACAGACTTTTTTAGGGTTGTTCTTTTGAGTTTCCTTCACGTTTGGTTCATATTGTCGCATTTTTATTTTACGGTTGTAGGCGTTCTCTAAATCGTGTTTAAATCGTTCGGATTTTGTTCTCAAACATGTCGCCTCGTCCCGTACGTTGAAATGAGCATCAAACAAGGACGCTTACGGCTGAATAAAATACACGGCGTTTGATTGTTTTTTCATTCATTTCAGCTGACGCGACATTATTATTCGACTGAGGACGAACAATGGGCCGTTTCCTACGGGCGAAGATTAAAAAACGCGAAGCAGTCATTCTCTCCTTTCGTCTCCCTTTCGCTTTTTTTATTCACGGTCCGTTTTGTTTAAAAAGCGTCACACGCGTCCGCGTCCGGTGTTGATCACATATATATGTACATGTACTAATGTATGTAATGGGTGTATGTAATCTGTATACACATTGGAATCTTTACCTGTAATTAAAGCGCAAGCATTCGGTTCCATTTTGTCTCGACGGCTCAGTGGATATCGTTTAATTACCAACCAGTCTGTTTCTAAACAACGTCGCGGATCAATTGATACGTATGTGACTCGGTTCTCCACCAGGAGCACTAATAATTGATTCATTTGCCTGAATAGACACACTCCCAATAATGGGACTTTTTTAGTCCGTTTTCATGTGAGCTGCATCGGTCTGTATATCCCGATGTCTACTACTCCGGGAAAATCAATTTATTCAAATGGTTAAGTTTATCTTAAATGTTTTTCTTATATTGTTTATCCGAATGAAACATTACTATCCACATATTAGTGAAATTCCCAATTAATACAGGGATTATATACTTAATGAATAAATAACACTTTTTCGAATTTCACAGTTTATTGTTTATCACTTGACAATATTGTTTCACTACACTGTAGCTTCTTCTTCAGAAGTTATACCTAAACTAACTGCGAAATTCGAAAAAATGTTTTTTATTCATTAAGTATATAATGGAATTTCATCAAGTATCAGTAGATAAAATGAATTATAATTTTATTAAAATACAGGGACTGCTAATGAGTATCGCACCCGATTGAAAGGTTCGTGGGTAATTTTGCAGATGATGGGTTCCCCCCTCGGATTTGGATGGAAATTTGGGGGGGGGACATTGTATAACATCAGGCAGGTATTTTTAGGAGGGGGCGACGACTACGTGGAGGCTGAGGGGGTAGATCTGAATCAGCGAAATGGTAATTGTGTATATGAGCTGACCGGCGGTTGAAAAGGGATGAAGGGAGTAGGGATAAGCTCTGCAGAACACAAAGAAGTGTTTTTTTTTATATAGACTGACCTAGCCTAGCCTAATCTAACTCTAACCTAACGTAATTTAACACAAGCGATGAATGGAGTGATTTTTGTAACAACAAAAATACTTTTTATGTTTTTTACTATATGTTTAGGCACTGATGAAGTTTCACTATCATTAATGGGAAATCATTTAATTATTACTTATTAAAGAGTTGCTAATTTTACAAGAAAAAAATATAAATGCAATTTGATTAAGGCGTTTGCAGAAATGACTTGATGGTGAAGATTAGCCTCTAATATATCTGAATCATTGATATCGATATTTTAATAGATAAACGACTGAATATGCTAACTAGAGCAGAAAACCCGTTGTTAATCGTTTAGAGGGGGGAAATTATCTGTGGGAAATACTTGGTAGGGTGGTAATAGTTATTGTAATTATCGGTAACGCATTTATTCATACTTGGCACATGTTTGACGTTTTAAATATTTAATTGAAGAAAATTCTGTCGGTGTATTATTTTATAAATTATATTTCTAAAGTTGGAGATAACTAAGCATTGTTAAGTTCGTTTCTGTTGCCCATTTGCATAATACTGCAGCGATAAATCAAAATCTGCAAGTAGAATGGCTCTTTTCCTGACCGAGTGTTTGTCTTCATGAAATATTGATGTTAGTGCATTTTAGTAACTTCAGGCGACCGTTTCATTTTGTGTCTTACGATTACCTAGTACGATTCTGTTACTTCAATAAAAAGCATAGACTGAAATGGAAAATATAAATTTTACATAATTAAAATGCAAAAAATATATAATTTTAGTTTCACAATTTTAATCTTCATTTACTTTAGCTGCACTAGACTACTTAAAAAAAATTGTAAACTTTCAGTGCGAGTCCGCGAGATTACGTTGTTGGTGAGTATTGAGGTTAAGGGTAAATTCTTTTAAATGGGCAGGGCTAACGATTTCCGTAGACATAGTTGTTGTAAAACTGCGTGTCCTTTTATAAGGAGTATTAATTATTTGAGGGAAGGGGGGAGAGCTAATACAAAATATCCGGATTGCGGTTTGATTTTACTTTTAATCAATTTAAGTTTTTGTCAGTAAAGGTAAATAAAAATGCTTAAAGTGTTAGCGAGGAAAAAAGTATTAAAAAATGTATTGAACTAAAAAAACAACTTTCATTTTACGTATATGTAATAATTTTAATATACAAGTAAAATTTCTGTAATATTTAATTCGATATTTCACACACTCTTTTTTTTACATCAAATTTTTGTTATAACTTCGAAGTTTTTTGCCTTACTGTTTTCTTTCTTCCTTGACTGTTTAAGAATTCTATAAGAAATCTAAAAAAGAAAAAAAAACTCTTTCGTCTAATTATAAAGGATTACAGATCCCATATTTGAAACGCGTCCTACACAGTAGGCACTGCGAACCGAAAGCCAAATCCCACAACCGGTTTCGACGTATTGGGCCTCTTCAATGGGCGCTGACAGAAAGGCCTTTACAGGCTATATGATAAATATAAGTACAAATGTAGAATCAACAGAAACAACTACTCCGAGGGTTAATACCCCAACCGGCATTGAATTACACTGTTGATTTTGAAGGATTCCTAGACGAAGATAACATTGTTATTGATTCCATATTTATATTTATTCTATAAGAAGTTTCATTTCTAATGCTGGTTGGTTTGGTATCATTTTTAATTTTAAACAAAATAATGCACTTAAGTGAGACATAAAGGCCAGTTAACACACATTGTATCTTAACCGTGCCACATTCCTATTGCTTGCATTCATACGATCCTTTAGAGAATAATCAATACTACGTTAATATTAATATTTGATAATTAATTCAAAAAAGTTGCGTTTTAGTCACTTTATGGAATTTAAACCTTTCCTACATAAAACCCTCTTTAATTTAATAATTATATTCTTTTTTTTGCAATTGTAAGCTGTTAATTCTTTAAAATAAAAGCGACCTGTTCTTAACATAAAATATTGAAGAGTTTGTAAAATAATATAGGATTCTAATTTATAATATAAGTAGTTCATATATTTATATTACCAAAGATCTAATGGAGAAAATTAAATTACCATTACGATACGATACCAATGATGTAATGATAACAAATCCTGTAGTTAAAGCAATTAGCTATGATAATCTAAAATTATGTCGTAGAGATATCAGTTTATCATCTTAATTACTGTAACTTTGGAAGTTGTGATTATCAATTATAATTCAAGCTGGGAAATGTATGTACCCTCGTAAATGGCTTGAGAAACATCTGTACCTATAAGATGGCAATTTCCTTTCTTAATATAACTACATACAAGGTAAATCAAATATAAACGGTAATTTTCTAATATAAATTTATTGATTAATGGTACACATAAACGGGTTGTCTACTTCATTGCTTTCAAATATTTTAATCTTTTGCCTCCAAGTGATTCTTTCACAGGGTGAAAAGTCAGAACGGAGGATGCGCGAGGGTTTCCCAGCCCATTTCTTTCAATTTATTCCTTGTCAAAATTGCGGTGTGTAGCCTGGCGTTGTCATGAAGGAGAATGACGTCTTGACGTATGGAATGGGCATACCCCGTCGTTTGCTATGTTGTTTGGATACGCGATTTATGTCGACTGTAACAACACGAAGTGTAAGTAGTAGTAAGCCGCATTCACTGTTCGTTGATCGTGAAGATAATCAATAAGTAAAACTCCCATTGAGTCAATAAAGTCAGTGGCAAGCACTTGGAGATGATAATATTCGCCATTCCTTACTCGCCATTGTTGATTCGGGAGTGTGGTGGTTGACCCACGTCTCATCATAAGTGACGATACGCCTCAAAAAATGCCTCAACCTCCTCTTGTCGAAATCGATTCAGAAGTCTTTCAGTGATCTTCGAGCCGGCCTGTTTTTGATTTTCGGTTGGAAACAACAACAACCTTGCAACCAGCGAGCACTAATTTTTCTAAGGCCAAGTTCTTCAGTGATGATGGATTGAACACTATGAACACCATAGCTTATACTCACTTCTGATGAGATTTGTTCAATAGTTAATCGGCTGACGGTGATCACCTTCAACAAGCTCTCGAACAGCACGAATATTGTCATTTGTCATTTGTGAGACTTGTTCTTAGGCGTCGATCATGACTATCATTTTCGACACGTTTTCGCCTATCTCTGAATTCTCTGTTCTCTGACCCACGTATACACTCGATTCTGAGACAGTGTAGCATCCCCAAACTGTGCCTTCAAACGAGTGAAAATTTTCGATGGTTTAACGTCTTCATTGATTAAAAACATTATGATGATGCGTTGTGTAACAGATGAAGGTACCCTGCGCTCAGTCATGGCTGTACTGCGTACAGAACCGAACGCAACTGCTACCTAAGCCAGTTTTGCCCTCATAAATCAAACAACACTCGAGCATCGAATTCTCTAGATCGGAATTACGTACTAAGCTAAATAGTAAAATTACCGTTTATATTTGATTTACCCTCGTATAAATTACTGTTTACCGCAAAAGCTAATGTTTTTAATCGTTAAAACTAAAATACAGGCTAAAAATGTTCTTATTTTAGTATTTATAATAAATATCATTTATTTTTTATTCAAGTGAAGCTTTTGCGTATTAGTCAAAAAGCAAATAATGTTCCTCACAAAATTTAGGAAATTTAATTATAACATTTATTGCATGAAAAATGAGGATTATAAATGATATTATTAAGAGGTTGCTTATATACATATATAATTCGAAATATGAAATAGAAATAAAAACCATGCATCTGTATATATTTATTCAATTATACATGTGTAACGAATTTTCTAGATCAACTTATTTATTTAACGAATATTTATTTCCAATAATTTATTTAACACTTACACGCTACTTAACACTTAAACACTAATGAAACAACTTATTTATATGACAAGAAAAATGTGTTAGTTATATCACTCGGTATATCGTATTTATATTACCATTTATTTATATGACAAGGTAAATGCGCTATTTATATCACTTGGTATATCGTATTTATTCTACTATCAACTGTAAACTGTCAACTGTAAACTCTAAACTGTGACTAAACTGTAACTGTGAGCTAAAACTAAACTGTTTTCTGACCGTCGACAACATAGTATTTATAGAGGTATCGAAGGTTCTGGAGTAATCAGGAACGACCTTCTGGTATTTTCTCGAACTATTATGTTGTTGTTTATTCATTGCTATTAAAGCGCCGACCGACGACTGTATTCGAAGAACTCGTCTTATCTGTTTCCGGAACTCGCCGCCGCTCTTGTACACACACATACAGGCTCGTTACACATTTTTTTCCAAATTTCTATTTCTGATGTGATATGAATATTGTTACTGAATTGCTCGTTTAGAGGAGTAAACTTCTCGATTTTTTCTCCGGATCAATAGAAACATCCCAATTTTGAAAACGGTGGATGATTCTAAATGGTTTTGGTAAATAATCACACAATTAAACAATAATCGGCTTGCTGACAATAAATAAAAATATAAGTAAATTTAAGAAAACTTTCTCATTTAAAAACACAATTTTACTAGAATTTGTGAAATGTCGGGGAAGGGGGCCCAGTCCTTCGGAGACACCCCTTCTGCCTACGTGCCATCTTATAGAGGTTTCGTGCATTAAGTGTTTCAGTTTCTGAGGGAATGGGAACAATTAAATTATATATACGTAGAGATTTTTATATCCCAGAAGTTTCTTTTTTCTTGTTCAGATCTAGAAGTAGACGTAATAAATTCATTCAAAAGCTGTATTTTTGGAAGGTATGGAAAACCTTTAACAATAAATTTAGGTTCGTGGGATTCAATTTCAATTCCAGGTGTTAGGATGCCAGTTCGTCATTTTTAAGGGCGTCCCTCATATTATGTATATGCTGCGTTCACATTTTTTTTTTTTGCTTGGGAGCTTCGTCATTTCTTGCAGAATAAATCTATGGCATCAACATTAAAATATGCCAAACCGAAATCATCCACTCGACGACGTCGATACTTGAGAGCTGCCACTGCGGTGGTTTCGACTTCGTGGCGCCAAATGTATTTACTTCAACTCTAACTACTCTTCGTTTCTCATAAACTTTCGAAATAACCGTCTTCTGGCATGTAACTGACTTTTTGGAGGACGAACTAATTTTTCGCAGTTATGATGTACCTATACTAGTAAATTATATGTATAGATCTTGACCCACGTCTCATCACAAGAGTTATTACTTCTAATAATACTGTATACAGGCAATGAAAGAAGTGCGTTATTTGCTTACGTAGTTTGGTTTTCCTTTAACAGAGCTTTGAAAATTTATAATAACACAAAACCTTTTTTGCGATTTTTGTTTTATATGGGTGAATATACAAAAATTGGGTAACTCAATGTCATCAGCGAATAGATGCGAAGTATTATTATATTTTCAGCTCTTTATTTTAAATACAAGTTAGTAAAAAAACACAATAAATGCTTAAAACGTCAGTCCTTTGGCATGCCACAATCCCGAAAACCTGCAATCAAGTGACTGTCTATTAAACATTATCATCGATTAAGAAACTTACTAATTCACTACAATCGTACATAGTAATGTATAGTACAACTTTCATAATGTAATATTATCGACTTTGTGTTTAGTTTCATTCGTCAGTCCATTGTGTGTTGTTTAGATTTGAAATTCCCGCGAAATATATGACTCAAGGTCAAATCCCTGTTTGAATTTTAAAGTTGGTAATGAAGTTAATTGCGGTCCGCGCCATTTAATGGCCGTCATTGCTGTTAGCACTGCTAGAGTTGTGTTTTATCTTGTATACGCGTGCTGATCCAGTCAAAATTTCAGTCTCTTGATGAGTCATATTTTCTTGTTAACCTGAGGTTTATTTTGATTTATACATAGTTAACTATGATTTGTCAAAATGTAGCTTGTTGATATTCAAAATTACTAAAAGAAATATTATTTCTAATTATAACCTCAAATTTACGTCTTTTTCGTCAGTCCGTTGGCGTCAGTCCTTTGTCAGGTATTACACCAGAGGACTGACGTGTTTCCACGGTACACATGGAGAGGGACTTTTCTCAAGATTTGTAACCAGAATGGCACTGTTTAAATTGGATGAAAGAGATGTATCAGATTTTCCGGTGGATCAAATAATTAAAAAAAACTACGCGTACCAAACCTAACTACAGAAGGGAATAGAGTTTTTTACCAATTTAAGGAAAAAATTGATGTTTCCGAAAATTAATTTCTAATTGTTGCACTATTTTGAAGCATTTTTTTTTTGTGGAGAAAAAGACCTCATTTTATTTTAATTATTACTATTTCTTGTTGACGCCTTTAAGACAAAATTCATTATATTTACTTGATTTATTAGAAAATACACACTGTTAAGTAAAATTACCACAAAGTATTATTAAGGTTAAGTAATATAACATTATAAAAATGTCAAAAGACTATTATGAAGACTGGGATAGTTTATTTTTATCGTATTACCCTGAAATTGTTCTTAATTTAATGATGACCATAATTAGTACTTTAAAGGTAAATACTGTTAGATTTTTATTTTTATTGTTTGTTGATTACTTAGAAAATGTATACTGTTAAGTAAACTAACTCAAAGTAGTACAAGTTAAGAGAATAACGTTACGTTAAATGTCAAAAGGCTGTTTTGAAGACTGAGATAGTATTTTCTCCCAGTATTACATATTAATAATTATTTTTGGTTGTTACTAAGTGATTTTAATACTTTAAAAACATGTGCAATTATTAAATCCTAAATCAGTACTATGTTACCCTCGTCAGTCCCCTGGAAGTCAAATTTTGAAATTTTGAAATATCTAACAATCTACTTAAAAAAGTGACTGGCCCGATTTAGAACACTATATTCATTACATTAGCTATCTTAAACACCCGAATTTGTAGATTTATTTTTAATAACTACAGTAAACAAAATATCTTCGAGAGTTACCCAACTTTTGTATAATTGCCCATATATTATTAAGTCACACATTACATATTGTCACCCCATTAAAGTAAATATCGTCATACCACGCTAGTCTATAGAAAATTAACTCATAAGGTTTGTTTTTAATAGATCATATTTTTGACAATTTAAAGTCAAAGGCTTAAAAAATGTGAAAACATAAATTCGACCGAACCAAACAATGACAAAACACAAATTTTGGCTGTTTTTTTATCAAGTACATTTACCTATTATAAGTTCTATGGTATTCCTTTTTTCTTATTTTTAAAATCTGTCTTTTCTTATTTTTTTAGCATTATTTTTATAGCAAAAAAAATGAACCTTCTCCAGTAAGGTTTACCAAATGAGAAGAAAACTAAAAATTGATTCAGCATATTAATATTTATCAAGACAATCGGTAGAAATTTTCTTTATTTTCGTTCAGATATCTTTAATACATTGTGAGCGTGTGTGTCATATAACATATGTATGTAGTTCCGTGATGTTAGTTTAGTGAGAGAAGGATTTCTTTATGAAATATTAACGTGCTCGTCTTGAAACTTGGGGACATCTTTGAGATGGAATTAATCTTTAACGTCTTCTCGTACGTGCACTTTATATGCTCCGAGAGATATTGCTATGAATATTTTCTGCAGACATCAATAACCGGGCGCTAGCGCTTGGGTCGTGCTTAAACGTGGCAGACACAATCTGTGTCCGACAGATTTATTTCTCGTCCGTATTTATTTCGGTCTTTAGTTATTTGTGGCAAATCGGATTTGATGTTTTATTGTAATTTTTTCGTGACTGCTTTGAATGTTTTAATATGATATGTGTATATATTTAGTATTGTTGCGAGCGAGAGACTGAGGCAAAAATCAATGGTCGGTTGCCTTTGACTAGCGGCGTCGTAAATCATAAGTCGATGACACATACAAGATGCAATACAAAGGAAATACGAGAGAATTCGATGCTTCTATAAAAATGCTAGAACGTTCGGTGATAATATTATAGGTGACAATCGGAAACACTTCGATTATAGACAGGTGTTAGTATATAGAGCAAATACGAATAAATCCAGTGATAGAAATAAGTAACATAAAAAATATAGTTAAATAATTAACCATAGTTGTAATACAAACAAGTGCATGCGGTATATTGTAGTGTTTAATAAATTTGTTATATATTCAAGATTATCTAAATCAGCACAAGTACTGGAACATTCGTTAGAGTATTTTGGAGAGAAACATTGTAATTTAAACTTGACTGAAGTATGTTGTGTACTACTTTAGGTTTTTTATGATATCGTACCAAGGTTGCATGTTTCAGGACTCGTGCCGTGGATAATTAATGCCTACGAAGACATATAAAACAGAAAATGGTATTATAATTACTTGATGCAGTTTCAAATTAACCGTACTTCAACAATTTGCATTTACTCTTTGCAAATCCATGTGACATTTAGTGTGGGTGCTTCAACAACCCTGTACTGTATTGTGGCATAATGTCTGTCTAACAAGTTAATCGAATTTTGTATTATCCGCCAATATAAAAAACCGTCCATAATGGAATTAATTACGGATTAGGTCAGGTTAGGTTATACAATTTAGATATAAATTTTAAGGATTCGACAGTGGAACATGTATGAAAGTACACAATATAAAAGAACAAAGACTCACTTGGTAAACTTTCACAAAATATTTATTATCAATCTGATAATTGTTTCGATCAATACTAGGTCATTTTCAAAGAGTTGCGGCTACGCGATATTGGTGTTTTGGAATGCCCACCCTTTCAAAATAACCCAGTAATGATCGAAGCAATTGTCAGTTTGATAATAAATATTTTGTAAAATTTTACCAAGTGAGATCTTTTTCTTATAAATATGGATATACCAATGTTTATTTTATACGCTTATTTACCTCACTGTGTATTATAATACATGTTTTATCGCTGCTTGTATTTTTGATTCATACTATTTATATCACTCATCCATTTATTTATGGAATATTCTCGATTACTTTCAGAACTTTCTCGTTAATGTTTTCTGTGTCTGTGTATGATTTATAACCTTGGACTGCTTGCATAAAGGGTCCTGCTGCGACGCTGTATCGATTGTCGTCTCAGGTATAGAAAATTGCATTTGCCTCACCTATTTCGTTTGAAATCTTACAAGTATTTTCGTAGCTGCAAGAAATGGAATCATTTACAATCATTTTTGGGTTACTTCTAGTATGGATAATTAAATATAAAAATAAATAAAAAAACACTGAGGATAGTTCCACCAAATTTCATTGAAAAGTTTCGGTCAGCGCTACCATTATCAAAGGATGAAAGAAAAAAAAAAATGAATGAAAGAAAGAAAGAAAGAAAGAAAGAAAGAAAGCATTACAAGTGTTACAAGTGCTTTCTATATTGGTAAAAGTAGTAGAGCCATAAGCTCAGGAATAAAAGAACACGTTTATAATATTAATAAAAACGAACACTGTACTACTGTGCTACTCTTAACCATAATTTAGACCTTGATAATATAAAAATCCTCCATAGTGATCTAAATAAAAGCAGCAAACTATGACTTCTAGAGAATCTAGAAATTAAAAAGGCTATTTCTCAGAATAAGAATATTGTAAATAATCAGATAGAATTAAGTTTCACTGACTCCCCACTACTTCTTGTTAATATTTAACTATAAATAGAGCTGTATTAGTTTTAGGCTTCAGTATAGTATTACTCTACATCCTTTGATAGTGGTCGCGTTAACCGAAACTTGTTAGGAGGTTTTTAATAAAATTTGGTGAAACTATCCTCAGTGTTTTTTATTTATTTTTCATTATTAAAAACATGTTTCACAATAAGTCCACCCTCCGCAGCATTGATTGTATTAATCAAATAGATACTAACCCTAATTACCACTGAAACTGGTTTAAGCTTACTTACACATGTTTAATAGCTATAAAAATAAATAAAACGCTAAAACCCCAAATTCCTCAAAAACACGTTTAGAAATCCAAGTCTCTAACTAGGGATGAAGAACGCCTTAGGTGTCGAAACACGTTTTAAAATTATTCGGATTTAATATAACAGATAAAGATAAAGATTGTGTCGGTAAAATAACCTCAAAGCAATGGGAGTTGTGACCCGTTCATTGGGCTACTATCCACTATCCACTATCCCTATCCTGGTGAAGGAGAGTTTAAAATGTATGCTGATGAAATGGAAAAAGGAGAAAATGTTAATATTGAGTTCTAAGTTTTTGTGCGAGTGGTTGCAACTCGGGTTTTTGAATACGAATAAAAAATGTGCAAATATATCCGCCAAGATGTTAGATTTAAAATGAATTCTTGACTTGGTTTGAAATAAGGTGGGTGGCGGACTTGTTCTGCGTCCGTTATTTTGAAGCTATAACGAAGACATAAAATGGAAATTTTGAAATAGGATAGCAACACTGTAACTCCTCTAGAGTGAGTGTATGTAACACACTTATGAGGAACACAGTTACCAGCAAATAATAAATAAATAATAAAATTAATTATCCATAAACGAAGTAACCCAAAAATGTTTGTAAATGTTAAATACTTTTGTACTGTGGTATAGGTCCTGTTTGTGTAAAAAAGTGTGTGTTTCGTGACATTTTCTGAATTTTCTTGTGGAAAGGAGCCGTTTTTATTTTTTACTTTTGTTTTGCACCTTCTTTGTCCGATGAAAAATTAATTCAGGGCCGGGGCAAATAAAAGCGTCGACGGTAATCCAAAGGAACCGGCGTTGCGTAAAGAATATTCCTTTTTCGCGAGTTATTTCGAACGTTACGTCTTGTCGCGTTGCTGTTGCGTAACGCGTAAAAGGGGATTCTTGACATAAGCGTCTTGTCATGGCCTTTGAGAGCGTAAATTCGTCAAGCAGACGACGCGAAGCGCGGAAGGAGATTGGGGGAATGATGGCACAACGGAATTGGCGGCAATGTTGCTCTGTTGGAAACAGGGGCTCAGGTGCGAGCGTATCCTCCAGGATGATTCTAACGTCACTTAAGTCCGCGTCGACCCGCCATCACTCACTGATAGCTAGGAAGCGGGGCAAAGACTCTTTAACGGAAGGGACCCCTCGGGACTAAATAGAACGACAGCAACCATTTCCACTTTTGCTGTCTCCTTTTCGATATTTATTGGGCTACAGTAAAAAATTTATCAAGAAAAAAGAAATCAAGACCTGATGGAGTTCTGTAGCCGCTTACCAATTTCAACCTAATTACATAGACGCTTTAGAATTAAAGCCATAATTTACTTTAACTTGATGGAAATTCAATGTGTTTTGTTGTTAACTTGACAGACATATGTTTTGCCATGTGGTGACTTTAAAAGTAATTTGTAACGTTTGAAGAAGCCACAATGTGGTGAAACATATATCAACTTGTTTTCATTTTAACACAGTAAAGATTCTCGGTTTGATTTTAATTGAAAATAGTTAACATAACATACTTAGAAGCTTTTTTCTGACGGATCTGTCGAAGCCTGCAATAATAATTCCTACAAATCTTCCAAGATCTATGGAGATCACGTTTTCGAATGGCGTCGGCACGTTTTCAAATTTACGAAGAAATATTTTGTCTCTCTATTGTTTCCTGGATTATTATATTTCCACAAAACATTTCTTGTGTTGTACATATATAGATTGTTTATTTAAAATATTTTTTTGTTTTCAGGTATGTGGAAAGACTTTCAGGATTTTATACCTGTTCAAACTGTTGGTGAGTTAAAGTTTAGCTCAAATATGTTAGGTAATTTTACTACTATTATGCTGATAATGACTTTTTGGTCATGTCAAAAGCGAACGACACAATTTGCACGTTCTTTGTTTATACATAAATATTCTCGATTATTTGAAGACGTTTTGAAATTG
Source organism: Agrilus biguttatus (assembly GCA_963921985.1). NCBI lineage: Eukaryota > Metazoa > Arthropoda > Insecta > Coleoptera > Buprestidae > Agrilus > Agrilus biguttatus. The sequence goes on along the minus strand of OY998119.1, from coordinate 16,816,636 downwards.
CTTTGCTATTTCCTTACTTCCAATTCAATTTAAGAACAGCGTTAATCTTATATAGCCAGTTATTCAAGAACGAACAAAAGATACCTGACATAAATGTTTAACGTTGAATAGGAGTGTATTTTTATTCTAAACAGAAAAGTGCTTTACATCAAAGTATCACATTCTTGCAATGACGAGTTCCCCGAAGACCGATAAAAGCTTGCTGGCGAGCTTGGAATTTTTAAACTTTCAGTCGGGTTTAAACATAACTAGGAGGTTCAAAAGGCTCAACCTCAATGCGACAACGGCGCAAAAACGAACTAAAATGAGAATATATACACTTACTCCTTGTGCAGCACAGAAAGTTTATCGCTCTAAATAAATTTGACACATCATCCCACTTTACAACCTGAATATTATTGCTAACGTAAAGTACGAGTTCTAATACATTAAAAGCTTTCCGTGAGAGTGGTAAAAATGCACCAGCGTCTTTGATATTATTCCACAGTAGCGAGTTGATTTTCGTGGGTGTAAAATATAAGGTACATATTTATCATTACAAGATTACGTATGACCTTACTTTTAACGTATTTTTTGCTACTTAACCGTTTAGAACTAATGTTAGTAGTGCTAATTGTTTTCTCATGTAATGCTTCTCTTGTTAGAACTCATCTTGTGTTTTTCATTTAATTACCCCCTTCCAAAGGAGGGCTTGCACTTTCTTAGAAATACTTAACCTGAAAGTTGACTGTAGGCTTTCACGACCGGCGTTTAATATAGATGAGTTGTTATCCGGTCTGATGAGCCGTGGTCTGTTGGGTTTGTGGTGTTGCGGATGATTTATTAATGTTGTATTTAAATAAAACTGATGACAGTTGATGTATGTGATTTAATGTACCGACTGTTAGTGATGAAATAATGAACGGATGAAGTGAGATGAATTGGATACAGAATGAAAAAATGGGTGCAATTATTGGAACAAGTAATATCTATCGCGGTTGGTGAAGAAGTGTTGATTCAAAAATAGAAAGTTAGCATGCAAACAGTAAAGGTTATTTTTTCGAAGAATGCAGAGGGTTTTATTAGGGATCGGGCCACGATACTTTTTATGATTGACCATTGTAGGCGATCGGAAGCGAAGGGATGGAAATTTTGACATGTATGTGAATAATAGAAAAGAAAAGAAAGCTGTTTCTAAGAATTGAAAAAGGCAAGACAGTAGAAAACAAGTTTGTAGAAGAGGCATGCTCAAGGGTGTTATTAACTTTATACATAATATTTAAATAGAGTTTATACAGGACAATTTACACAAAAGTGAGGTATTTATTTTTATATACAAATTTAAATACAAAAATGAACACGAAAAATAAGATAGTGGGACATTGGCCCCACAGGTTGTTGTCCTGCCGTTTCGTCCACAACTGTGGTGGACATTATCAAGGGCGATGTCGAAGTCTTCTCTGCTGCGAAATGGCGACAAGTGTGACATCGCTCTCGATAATGTCCACCATATGGATATTTCCTATTGTTTTATTTGAAAAGTTTTGAATAATTTTGAATTTTTATTTAAAAGAGCTAATAGAAAATATCCAGATGGATCGAAATAGGATAAAAAAAAGGAATCGAATGACAAAATAAAATATGGTAGGTGTCATTTAAAAAAATGAAGTTTCTAAACTTTGGATTTTTTTCTGAACGCCCTGTATAAATTATAAAGCTTAGTTTTGGCATGACGTTAGCCTTATGACTTGAGTTAGCTATAACTAGTAAAAATTTCAACATTCTAACTCATTTTTTATGGAAGTTATGATTTTGTATAGTTTGGGTTGCGGTGCAATCTTTTTTCCAATAAATTAAATTATCTCAAAAACTATTCATCGTAGGCATACAAGTTAGTTATCAAAGTCACCTTAAAATTTTAATGTTATGTTTCATACGAATTCATCGTAAAAAATACACCATTCCATTTAAAATAAGAAAGTTGACATCAACTTCCCATATAACCGGAAGTGCCCGACAGTTAAAATTAGTTTAGTTAAATAGATCATCCTTGATAACCCTACTCCCATAGTTTTAAATCTGTAACATGCTTAGTTTCCCTAAAACGTCTAATGTACCACTCAGTTTAAATGACCCTGTATATAAAAGAATTTTTTAACATATAAAGGAAAAGGGAAATACAAAAAATTAATGAACATTTTTGTTAAAAGATATATACATATCAGTAGATGGTGACATTCTGCCTGTAATACAAAATTACATATACATATAGTTAACGAGACAGATATATAACTATGAAAGGTATACTTGCTTTCAATTTGCTCTAGAAAAAAACGACAAATGGTGACAGATCTAGTAGTTTTTAGACGGATATTCGACGTTGCATCGTCTGTAATCTCATTTTCATTACGATCGTAGTGGAGAGGTGTAGAAAGTACGTGTTCCAACCATTCCAAGTCGCTCCAGGGTGTTACGGCACTTTTAAAGGACAACAAAATTGGATTGCATTCTTTTAAAGCTTAGAGCGTTTGGAATTTAAAATGAATCAAACGTTTTATTATGAAACACTTTCAAGGCGCCCAAATCTTATGATAGCGTACTTAAATTGTACTAAAAAAGAAGACATAAACCACCTTTCCCTTAAATAGAATGAAGGATTGTTAAATTCACGATTCTGAGTTTATTTGTTTCGTCTTCTATTACACGGGATAACTTCAGGACTGTTCAGATTTACATAGATATAGATACTATCTTGAACAGAAGAATTTTTAGAGAAAAAAAAAATAAAAAGGACGTCGGCAACAGCCATTCAGGCGAAGTTGGTAAAGACTGGATACAATTGAAATTTATTTTTCTCATAAAATCAAAATATTTCCTGTTATTTTTATTTTTTGTTTTAAGTAGCCCTTGTAATTGCATAATATACCTCGTAAATGCCCAATGGTGACGTCATAGGAAAATTTGTAAGCTTAACGTTTCCGAATAGCGAAGACGTTCAACACCACCAATATTATGATAGAGGAGGTGTTGTGGTGTCGCTCCGCGGGGAAATTGCAATTGCATGCCTTTAAATGTGTGTTTAAATTGTTCGTATTTGGAGTATTGTTCGGAATTTGTTTGCTGGTAACGCCACTCAGTCAATGAAAAGGCGATTACAAACGGGGCGTTTAGCAAAGTGACAGCTAACAGATAAATATTGGATTTGTGCAAAGAAGGAAGTAAAAATGATCGGTAAATCTTATAACAGAAAATTTCAATCGGTTTGGTTTGATAAGTTCTTGTGATTCTGCAGCAATTATTGCCGTATTTTCCTGGTCTTGCTTACTCTTTAGTAATAAACGCTCCAAATGAAATAAAAAGGGATTTGTGAATTTTCTAAATATAACATGACCATTAAATAAACATGCTTAATATGTGAAATGATCCTAAGAATAAAAAAAATCAAAATACAATCTAATACATTATATATATAGCATACATATAAAGAATAATAATATGTAAAATGATTCGCATGGCACTTGGTGAAACATGATATTTAAAAAATTTGATAAAAATTCACAAAAACACTTAACTAATTTCACAACGATTTATTAAAAACTCTAACAATTGTTTCGCCTGTTAGGGAATTATCAAAGATCAAATCGTTGTGAAATTAGTCAAGTGTTTTTGTGAATTTTTATCAAATTTTTTAAAGAATAATAAATACAAAGTAGAGAAATTATCAAAATCAGGCATATATCAACTCAATTGCGGTTCTTGTTCAAAAATTTATATAGGTCAGACGGGAAGAAATTTTAGAATTCGTTTGAACGAACATTTTAGATCATATGGAAACAAAAAAACCGATTCTAACTATGCCAAAAATGTGTTAGAAAATAATCATATATTTAATTTAGATCTAAAAATTCTACACATTGAAAATAAAAGTTTAAAACTTACACTATTAGAATCTAAAGAAATTAACAAATATAAAAATACAGACATATTGCTTAATGACCAAGTAGATATAAACCTCTCACCACTATTAAATCTTTTCACTCACTCTAAGGAAGATGCACTGCCCTATTTATAGTCATCTACTCTTAGGTAGTTTTAAGTAAATTTTGTAAACTGCCACTTAACAGAAATTATAACTGAGATAATCAAGAGGGGATTTTTCTACATCAGAACCGGAAATGCCAAATCACAAATAAGACTGGCAGAAGACGGAGTACCACAGGGCGCCCCCTGTAACCACTACTGTTCAAAATTATGGTGGGCGATTTAAAAGGATATACTACAGACTTGCCCAAGACGGAAATTTTCCAATACGCCGACGATACGGCGATATTGGTAGAAAGTAATACGTGGGAGAATGCTGTTTACAGAATGGAAAAAACATTAACTAGGATAATGCAGTTCTGCAATAAATGGAGGATTAAGATAAATGAATCTAAAATTGAAATAATAAGAATCGGAAGAAAACTACCCAAAAGCGACTCATTAAAGTCCGGAAAGAAGAGAGTTAAAATCAAGGAAACGCTAACATATCTGGGGATATCCCTAAACTGCAGATGACATGGCATGATCACGTCAAAAGAAGAACCAAAATCGCAACAGCAAGTTTAAATAAACTGTATTACACACTAAACGAAAATAGCCCTCTTAGTTTGAAGATGAAAAGAAGGATTTACACAGCAATAATCGAAAAACAGGCTACATATGGAGAGGAAATTAGGGCAGAGGACCCAAAATTCAAGGCTAAGAAGTTAATCGCCTTCCAAAGAAGAGCAATGAGGTTAATTACAAATGCACCATATTACATAAGAAATGTAGATCTTAAGAAAGATCCAAACCTTGAAGATCCGCTGGACAAGAGCAAAAAGGCAAGGCAAAAAATGATCGAAAGCTTAAAAATAAGCACAATTCCTTACAGAAAAGAAATAGCGCAAGTAATGTCCTAAAAAGTATTAGCGATAGATCTGTGATAAGCGCATCTGCCGCTTGAAACATCAATAACAGAGAAGTACCAAAAAAAAGGTAGATTTTGTACTTCTGAAGAAGCCACAGTGTTGGCGAAACACGTGTTAGGTTTATTTAATAAATTGTGGAAATTATCAACTGTGTGTTTATTTCGATATATATATTATCTTAAAGAAAAGTAAAAGTTTCTTGAAAAAATTTCCGTTCTCTTATAATTTAAGAAAGCATTTGATTCACTTTCCGATGTTACCTTCAAAAAAAAAAAAAACAAAACGTTACTATTAGTTTAAGGAACCATTAACTTTTACAAAGCCTCTGTAATTTTTTAAGAATGCCTGTAATCAATCAATCACGTCCGTCGTCGGTTCAGGCAGAGGTCACGTTTTCGGCTATGTGAATTTAATCACTTAAAAGACGCCTGGGTGCGATCGATTTTTCATTTACGTTTAAATGCAAACGCGTGGGTTAAGGTAGCTCAAATATTGATGATAAATAAATAAAAAAGACAGGTAAGGTAGCTATTAGTAATTACTTATTATTAAAGCTCGCACCTTAGTATTTTGTTTCACCTATGACGTTCGTACTTAAGCCGATTTTTATTCTTTATTCTTAATTTTATTCTTGTCCATTTAAAATTCGTTAAGTGCTCAAAGTAAATGAAGCTAATAAAAGTGAAGTTATTATTTAAAAGAATGAATCACCATGCTGCGTTTAGTCATTATTGATGAAAGTGAAAAAGGATTACATAGCCAAATACCAAATACGCAGAAGTAACTAAAAATGGAAAAAGTAGATGAATTTGTGTACGTGGGCAGTAAGATTACTAGTGAAGAACGAAGTAACAAAGATAAGAAAAACTGGATTCAACAATAAACATGGACTACTAACACAGTCCAAAATTATTTTTTGGAATTTGAGGTTAGGATACGCAAACTACGTCGGTACTGACATCTGTAATCGTACTTTCATGATCCGTTTTGATCGTACTCTTTAAACAATATTATAATGAGAAGACGGTCATTGTTAACATTAATTAATTTAATAATTAAATAGATTCCACCTTTATTTGATGAAAATCCAACATCATACATAAAACAACGGTGTTGATTTTCACAATTTTATTTACACACGTGACGATCGTTTCGCTAATAATAATAGCTTCTTCAGACAGGGAGGATTTACTACTAAAGATTTTTAATAATAAAAGTACTTACATACTAAACGACAAAGGGAAAACTGTGATATCAATAGATAAAAATGATTACATTAATAAAACCTTGGTTTTTTTAAACCCAACAAAATACCCAAAGTTAAAAATAGACCCTTCCAATAAATATCAGTTACAAATTAAATATCTAAATTAGCTGCTTATAACAGTATGACACCACAGACTTCTAAGTATCCCTATGTTAAAAGATAATTATAATAAAGAGTTAAATATAATTAAACAAATAGCGTACAATACTGGTTACAATCCAAAATTAATTGAAAATATAATAAACAAAAACTAGCACTACAATTAGTCTATCCGTTTGCAATAAACAAAGAAACTAAATACAACTGTGTTAGATATCATGGACCATTTACGAATAAAATTAAATCAATTATTTACAGATATGCGGTGTGAATATTACATTTAAAACGAATTCTTCATTAGGCAGTATTATAAAAAATAATAAGGATAACGTTATAAAAGAAAACCAATTAGAAGTTTATAGGTTAACATGTTGGTCTTGCCAAAAAATTTACATAGGACAAACAGGGAGAAGCTTCAAAAAACGTTTGTCAGAACATAAAAATAGCTATACAAAAAATAACACAGATTCTACTTATGCCAACCATGTCACTATAGAGGGACATCAATTTAATGACAAATTGGACATTTTACATATAGAAAGTAAGGAAATTAAATTAACACTATTAGAAGATTTGGAAATTAATAATTACAACAAACTAGATATTGTAACGAACGACCAAACAGAATGCAATAATTCTCCCCTCTTAAATTTATTATAAAGACCATCTTAGTGTATATGTACTTTTATTGTTAAATATCTTTAGTAGTAAATACTCCCTGTCTGAAGAAGCTAATATTAGTAGCGAAACGATCGTCACGTGTGTGAATAAAATTGTGAAAATCAATACCTTTGTTTTATTTATAATTAATTTAATATTAATCGATGATCATGTAGGAGTATTATAAAACATATTATAAATAAAAGAAAATAAAATTGCTTTTTAATGTTTTAAAGAGTTTATTTAACTCTACAATAATATCGACGTCTTACGTACAATATTACAATGTTATTCTATTAATTTTGAGGCTTCAAGCCTGAAGATGCCGGAAGGTAAAACAGTTGTCGAAACATGAAAGAAAACACATCGTCGAATTTGGAAACATCACACACAAAAATTATACTATTAACATTTTACTCATGGCAAAGACGTAAGACGTCGAAACATTTGTAGAGTTAAACACTTTTCGAAACATAAAAAAACAATTTTCTTTTCTTTTATTTATTAATTGATTCTTTTAGCTTTGACGGAATACATTTACAAAAGGTTATTTCGATCGCGCTATCAAAGTTCACATAATGAGTGGATTATCCGTACATGTGCTTTAATTATTAACAGAAAAGATATGCAATTAAATAATTAACAATACAATTTCGTTGTCAATGCCATTTGATGATCATTGTTATGACGGACGGCAGTCAGTTAATTTCTAATTCGATTTTAAATAGGCAATGTAGATTCAAACTAATCAAAAATATGGGGAATTATTGGCTTTGCAGCACTACTATGGTACATTATGAACTCTAGTAGCATTCTGTACTTGTTTCACATTTGACACCTGTCGTTCTATTGGATTATTGGGCTTTTATTCGGTTTATTTTCAGAAGTTTAACATGAAGTAAATGTACGTTTCTGTGTTTAATAAATTAAATTAAAATAAGTAGATCTACTAGAAAAATCGTTAAAATGGTGTAACCTGTGGGGTTTAAAGTGAAATTCCTAGTGAAAATGGCGAAAACAAATAATAGATAAGAATAAAAGACAAAAGAATGTTTCAACGAATCTATTTCGAAAAACTCGACATATGTTTCGACCGGGCGGCCTTTATCAAGAATAGATTTGAAACTAGTAGATTCAGGATACCAATGAAGCTTCATTTCGAATAGGGTCGAAACTTCTGTAGAATTTTGGGCATTCGCAAAACCCTTAATTCACCCTTGCATCCAAAATCAGACGGAAAGGTAGAGTAATTAACAGAACCATTAACAAAACGGTCTTCGATCACTAAAGAGACTGGAATCTATCATTGTTTCTAATGGTATTGGTATACCGATTATCGTCCTACTAAACTACTGGACAAAAACTTGCAAAAATACTACTACCAGGCAGTTTGAAGTTTGGCTGCAAATCCGGTGAAGACGATCTTTCTGGAGAAAAATACGTCGGCAAACTCGATAAGAAGGCAATACAACTGATGGATAATTTCAAGAGGGAGATATGATGTTGCTATATAATTCACGATATCAGAGGGATTTGTTACCAAAGCTGAAGCAGCATTGAGGAGGCCCATACGAAATTTTCAAAGGAATATACGATGTCATCTATTGAATTACACGTGCACCGTTATAACAAATAGAGCTACTCGGACAAATTTATTTTGAGCGATGCGACCTCGTTATACATTTGTCGAGTATTTGAATAAATTCTGTAAAACGTTACTATTATTGTTTCCTTTTCTTGTTCTTTGGTTCAGTTTTGTAGCAAATTTATTTGTTTGATCTAATGCCCACTAACAAACCGTCTTAGTCTTCAAAGTCCTCCATGGCCCTGTTTCTAGTACCTGTGGGTTGCTCACCCACCACTCTACTACTACTAATTTAGTCCACTAGGTTCATGGTTTACATATACTGGTAAGGGCTGAATAAGGGAGTTAATAACATAAAGAAATTATTGTTTGACATTGTACTACGGTATCTACATTTTGTATTTTGTATTTTTAACATTACTGTATAATTAGTTGATGAAATGAATTATTTCACCGGTGCACAGATGTGCCACTTCTTTGATTATGGGGGAATCGGTGCAATAAACGGACTTCGTGTTTTAATTGTTTATTACACCCAACCATTTACAACTATATACACTAATTTTACATGAACGTCGTGACTGCTACTTATTTACGAAAATTAAATGATTATGATTGATTGATTGAACTATATCTTATTGATACTATACGTTTATAGAGATCTTGATTTGATTTATGCTATATGTTAAATGTACTAAAAATGATCTCTCCTAAACGTTTGATGTTTTTATCTAATATGTTGAAATTGAATTAATTGTTGGAACTGATCTTACTGTAACAACTGTGTTATCTATCTTCTGTGTTCTATTAACTATATATGGATTTAAGAACCGCCCCTAGAGGAGGGATGGTTCCGATGCACCGACACTTGAAACAACAAAACAAACAAAAAGGAGGGAAAACGTAAACATAAAAAAATGCAACACTGTAATCTATGTGTCGGTGCATCATCTACGTCCTCGAAATGGACCGATGGGTCAACAAATTACCCCCAATAAATCTATAAACTAACTTAAACTCTAGAAGCGCATTTGAAAACAAAGAAAAAATAATACAATGGGAAACGGCAATACTAAAAAGGGAAAAAATATGATACATACTATTATAAAACCATAAATCGCAGAAGAAAGAAACGGACAGCAAATGCGCATGACAATACAACAAAAATTTGAGACGTAAAAAATGTGTGACTGACAAGGCCAATAAATTACAAACAAAAAATGAAAAGATAAATGCGAACAATTACTAAAGGCCTTTATTTGTACATATTATTCCTAACTATCGTGTTCACATCTCCTAGATTATATTAATGCATTGTTAACTATAACGTAGTTATTTGTATACACCCTTTTTTTTAAACATGTTTTATTATTCTCAAGTTTGTAGGTCATCTAATCTTTGTGTTTGTGTAATAAACGCTAAAACTGGCGTGTTAAACCCGTGTATTTAGTTATCAGCGTGGTATTCGGACATAAACAATTAATCTAAGGCGTGATCAACCTGTCGGTCAACCATTACACCGCTAAATTACCAATTGGCGTGTATAATTAATATGCAAACGACTGGGTTTCCTCTAACCAAATTCACGTGTTGTTGCACGTTTAGAAAAATGGGTACGGTTGTAGAGCAAAATACAGGGGGAGATCAAAAAATCTCTTTGTTACCTTCTAACGTTGAAATGGCCCTAGAAATTTTAGTAAATATAAAGTACCTTTTACTAGGATTATGTTTATCCTAAGAGTGTTAGTCTCGAAAAAGAAAAATCATTACGGTGGTCATCTAATTTTGTGGAGCTATCTCCTCTTGTGATACAAAGTTATAGATTACCTAACTATTAAAACGTCTAATTAAAAGATGGAACTGTCTCTTAGGCCTACTTTCGATATCCAGGATGTTGTTTAACCAAATTGTTTTTAGCGTTTATTGTCACACTAGCCTCTTCCAGGGTTGTAAATTTAAGTTGTAAAATTTGTATATTGTGTAAATATGTTATTGTACATTCCATGTCTAACTTTACGATTTTTGTTTCTTAACGCATCTTTCTTTCGCACGTTTAATTCTTCACATTTCTATTTCTTGAACTTATAACTTCTATTTCTTTTGTATTCCTCCTCAGAACCATAAATAATATATATCTCCATACATTACAAATTTCACTTTTCCTTTATAGTTTAAACATAATAGTTTCTTCATTCAATTTCATTCTATTCATTTTAACTTCTTTACAAATCCTTTTCGAACCTTTCCTATTGTACCCTTAGTTATTCGAATTGTCGCGCTCTCACCCATTTACCCTCGCCAGTAGAAAGTGACACTTTTCTGCATGCTTTTCAAATTTCCCTTTTTTACGCCAATTACCTTCGTAACGGTCACTTTTCCTAAATTCCTAGTATTCTTAATTCGAATAACGACAAACTAAAATCCTTAGAAACTATTTCCCTACTTTGATTCTTTTAGCATACCATTTATACAAACCCTTCAAACAGGAGATTAGAAGTCAGTCACGAACAGTCACTCAGTTGACACACCTAAACTTATTCAATCAACAAAGTCTTTATTAGTACATCTTATTTTCAACTTACTTTTCTTTATTCTTCATCAGTGTATATAACTGTTCATTGTGTACATATTAAAATTTATTTGTACCCGATCGCATTATTTTATTGCGTCGTTTTAAAACACCCAAACGACCAAAGTTCTATTAAAAATCACGCCCGTTGGTAGAATCTTACCACGATTAAAATGTAAACGAGCTATGCATCATTGATTATAACGGGTACCTATTCGGGTTCGACTAATTACAATATATAACACTGAAAAACTTAAGAAAATAATAAAAGTTTTAAATCTTCCTTCTATATAAAATAACAGACAGTTTTCAACGAAATGCTTTTTGATTTATTTTCACTGTTTATGTGTACTATAGGTGCTAGGAATTGATCTAAACTGAAAAGGTATAAATAAACAAAACTATGATTAGTTTTGACTTATTCATAAGCGATTTAATATACACTAAAAGTTTTCATAATAGTATTTCTTTAATCAGTTTGGTCAGTTATCGACTTCTTTTATTAAAGATTACTCTATAATTTATTTTTAATATTTGCCAATTTATTCGTATGCTTCAGTAGAGACCTCAACAGATACATTTCTCTGACAGGCATGTAGTGGTTTTAATGCAATATCTTTCAGTTTTCTTTTTGTTTGTTAAATATTTCAATGTTAGCGTATCAGTAATCGTTATTAAGGTATGTTTTATATATGAATTTTTGCATTTTATATGCCATAAATATTTCGATGCATCCTCGTTTAAAGTATTAAACACCCAATTATTATTCTTATTTTTTCTCTTGTTAGCTCTTCTAACGAAAGGCGCTTTGTACGGCACGCATCTCTTTCACGACAGCGATGACAGTAAAGAAACGTTACGTTGATGGATTTACGACTAGCGTATTACCCCTGGGAGCTTTGTGGCGATGCTTCACGTATCGTCATTATGTTCCGCTTGTGTCTGAAGAAATCGCTGAAGGATAATCGTAATCGATGCAAAATATATTCATAATAGCCCTTGTACAAAAGCTTGCACGTTACGCTTTGAAATAAATACAACCTGCACAATTTCAATAAATAAGATCATATTATATATGTACCTATTTATTCTTTTCAGTAAATATTCATACACTTACGTTTTGTGATGATAATTATTGTTCAAAGAATTTAAGAAATTGGTGAGCATGTTGCATGAATGGATACAGCGAGCAAACACAAAAGAAAATGTAACATATCTGCGTAATTTTCGTTCAGGAATATGAAAGAGTTCTACTATGCACGGGAAGAATTAGGGATTGCCTGTATAAGCAAATAATATAATAATTTTAAATACCCTAGTGAAAATAGTGCAAGACATATTGTAAGCGAAATAAAAATTTTGGTTGATGCAGAATTCATAGTGACTGACCGGCCCTATGATAGTAGTTAGTGAGTAATTGGTCAAATACTTAAACTAATATAACACATGGGCTGAAAAGTCCCGGGCCTAACACATAAATGGTGCTAGTTTTATTGCATTCACCTCTTTTTCAGTTAGTAGTATCCTTCAACAGACAGCTGTTAAAATTTCATGATTTCATGATATTCAGATAGTTATTGTGCTAAGAGTGACTTTATCTAGCTACTTCTGTTATTTTCAAAACAATTTCGTGCTTTAATTTTACATTGCTTCTTGATGGGAAAAAATTCCGTTCAAGCGAAGCAATGAGCAATAGCTTGAAAAGTGTTATGGAGACTCCACTCCATCGGAAACAACCGAAAAAAAATAAAACGTTGGTTAGCTGACTTCAAATGTGGTCGTAACGTACAGACACTGATAATGCAGAACGGAGTGGACGTCAGCAGCCAAATGAGGCGATAACACTAGCAAACATTAAAAAAAATTACAAACTCGTTTTGAGTGATCGAAAAGTGAAATTGCGTGAGTTAGCTGACATCGTAAAGATATAAAAAGAACGTGTTAGCTTTATGTTATATTGCATGAGCATTTGACTATGAGAATGCTCTGTTCAAAGTGGGTGCTACGTTTGCTCACTGTTGACCAAAAACAGGAACGTGTTGATGATTCTGAGCTGTGTTTGGCCATGTTTAAACGTAACAAACCGAAATTTTTTCGTTGATATGTGACAATAGATAAAGCATGAATCACTTCATTCCGGAATCAAAACGATCGTCATCTGAGTGGACAGCAACTGGTGAACATTGTCCAAAGCGCAAAAGCTCATCGAAAGCACAACAATTGGCTGGAAAGGTTATGGCCTGGGATGTGCGTGGTGTGATATTCATTCATAGACTATCTTCAGAAGGGAGATACCGTCAACAGTGAATTGTAGTAATTGTATAGCGTTATTGCAGCGTTTGAAGGTCACAAAATTGAAATTGCAAAGATACGACCGCATATGGTAAAGAAAAAAATTTGTTTCATCAAGTCAACGCACCGTGTCACAAGTCAATGAAACCAATGGCAAAACTACATGAATTGAACTTCGAATTGCTCCCTGTTCGCAGACCTTAGAAAAATGCTCGAATAGAAATGTGACATTTATAGCCACACTCGCCCTTTCAGGGTTGTCAATTGTGTATATTGTGTAAATATGTCATTGTATATTCTATATCTAATTCTATTATTCCTGTTTCTTTACACATGTGTATTTCGCGTATTTCCTTCACATTTTTATTTTTTTGTAAACTTCCTCATAACTATATATATATATATAAAAGTATATATATAAAAGTATATATATATATATAATATTTATCTCTATACATTTCTAATTTCACTTTTCCTTTGTATTTTTTAACATAATAGTTTCTTCATGCAGTTTCATTGTATTCTTTTTAACTTCTTTATAAATCCTTTTCGAACCTTTCTTATTGTACCCTTAGTTGGTGTTATTAGAATTGTTACGCTCTCACCTATTTACCCTTGCCAGTAGAAAGTGACCCTTTTCTGCATCCGGTCCAAATTTTACTTTTTACGCCAATTATCTTCGTAACGGTCACTTTCCCTAAATTCCTGGTATTTTTACTTCGAATGACGCCAAACTAAAATCCTTATAAATGATTCTCCTACTTCTGAAGAATGAAGAAAAAACAAGTAGAAAAGAAGATGTAGTAAATAAGCATGACGTCTGTCCTTTGCTGTCCTCCCTAATTGCAATTTTACGATGAGTTTCTTCGGTGATTTGGGTCATTTCTCTACCTCTTGATATTTCTCGTCTCAAAAGTTTTCTTACTTCTTTATTGGTACCCTATTCTTATCTACCACTCTTTCTCTTACCTCACAGTTTAGATTTCATTTTTTTTCCCTCTGAGAGGAATGAGTTCTTATCTTACTTCGCTTCTATTTCCATTGTTGTTCGTTGCTAAGTGTGTAAATGTATGTTGACTGTGGTTGTGTTGTTATTTAGTGTTTAATTGAGTTCTACATAAAACTCTCACAAACTAAAATACAAAGGATATTATTTACATACTTACACAAAGACATGCATATACATGGTGTTATAGTTGATGTTGGTCGCTACAATGTAATTTTGAATTTTCAGAAATTGAACTATTTATTATAGTAAATTTCCGTATTTGGATATCTGGATATTTTTTAAAAAAATACTGTTTTTGAAAAAGTGAAATTTTTTCAGAAAATATAATCGCTAGCACCGTATTAAGTTAAAGGTAGCTCGTTGCTGGATCTGTAAAGCGGTAAATCAGTATGCATCCCCAGACTTCCCATATAGTCATAAACTTTCTGCCGCAACTGAATATACAAGATAACGCCTTGTCATTTACCGTATGTTTCTGCACAAACAACCTCGATAACGGCAACAAGCGGCAAAGGACATCCGAATACATTTCCACTTTCCAGCATCCAACATCGATACAATAACATACCACGATTTCATCAAGTTCTGCAACATCTACTTTATATTCGCCATTGGACCGAGACAAAGATTTTCGTCATTTATCTAAAACAGTGAAACAAACTCATGTAGCTGATTTAAACGAAATTATAAACGAGCAAAATTTTATAGAATATATAAATAGACTAAATAATTTTATTAATCACAATATAGACAGATGTGTAATAAATGTTATTTATTAAACATTTTCAATCTTAATTTTGTGATATAATAAAGTTTTATATGTTGCCTAATACAGTTTATTATAATCCTAAGTTTTTACTTAAACAGGTAAATTGTTTAAATTCTTCTTATTTAAGATAATATCTTGAAAGAATCAATCCCTTCAAAAAATTATAGCAACGATTTTTTCACTGTTCAAATTTTATATTCTCGCAAACTAGTACCCTTAGTGATTTTTTCGTAACCTCTGCTACATTCCGGCAACACTTTCTTTTGATGTGTTCCCTCAGTTTCGGAATAAATCGCAAGGAGCTAGTTCGGACGAGTAACAGGGAGTAGGAACCGTTTTCATGCCGTTTTTGCATAGAGCATAAAAGCACGGAGTGGAGTCAGCATTTAATAGTGTGAAGGACGTAGAGTTTTGGGTGGAATTGACCCGCGCCGATTGTAAAAATACAGTGGAGTTTGCCCATGCCGAGTTCTAGAAAAATCGAAACAACTACTAGATAATTCGATTTGGTTCGAAAGTAACCTAGCAACGTCCATTAAACTATATAGTGATAGACGATTTAGGACAGTTGACAGGTGACAGAGGACAGGCAGTTGACAGAAAGAGAAGTTATCGAAGAAAAGTGTTTACGAGAGTTGTAAAACCGAAGTTGTGTTAAATAGTTAAGTTTTGTTGAGAAAATTTAAATAAACGAGTTTTGAGCAAGAACGTAACAATACTATAGCAGCGATCCTGAAATAGCAAATAATTCTGGTTCGACTATTTCACTCTGACGCGGCCTCATTGGCTTTTCTTTCTCTATTCGTATCTCTCTACCAATTAGGCCACGTTAGAGCGAGGAAGTCGGACCACAATTATTTCCTATTTCAAGATCACTGCTTATAATATTAAATGTCGTCTCCATGTTTTTATTGACTTTTTATACGTTATGCGAACGGGCGCATTGTCTTAGTAAAGCAGCTATAATTCAAGCCGGTTTTTTTTAATGTCTTGCACAATCGCTGTAGTACTTGTAGGTAATAGTGTTGTTTCACTGTGTCACCCTGAGGTACGACTTTAACGTGAACGACTCGTTCGGTGACGAAAAAGGAAACTATCATGGACTGGAGCGTTAATTTCGCTTTCCGTGCTTTTTATGGTCTGGGCGATAAAGCTCTGCCCGCCATTGCTTGGATTGCTGTTTTATTGCTAGGTCATAACTGTAACGCTCGAGACCACTTAAAAAAAAATTAAGACCAGTTTACGCTTGTTCTTTTACTTTATGGTATACCCTCAGGTCAAAGAGAATTCTTTGAAATGAACTCCAAAATGTTGTTATTTCCTCCAAATGATTAATTGTTCTGTGGCGATCGAACTTATTGTTATCGCGTACTTTTTGAGCATTTTTGTCTGTTCTGGAAGCTGAGAGGCAATCCGAACGGAGTTCATCTTCCTTCAAGTCACATTTCTCGTAAATTCTTGCCAGGTTTAAATTTTCCTCCAGAATTTAAATTGTTTATGCCGCTGTCATCTTTAACAGCAAACAAAATTTGATGATTTGAAGTTCACCAACGAAATATCACCGAAAGAAATCCAAAAAAGAAGGCAACAAAATCCTTTTTTTTTTCAATGCCGGCGGGGGTATTAGCCCTCGGAGTAGTTGTTTTTATTGATTCCATACTTATATGTACCGTTTTGAAATTAATAAAAAAACGTGCAAAGATATCTTTATAACTTTATTTTTACATGAAAGCCTGTACCTTAATCTACTTTTCTACATAATTTCCTTTAATATTAAGGCACTTGTCATAACGTTTGACCAGTGACCAGTGCCGCCTGACTTGTTAACTGTTAATCACTGCATCACAACTGTTTTGACTAAGTCATCGTCTCGAAGACCCTGACCGTCCAGATATTTCTTCAAGTGCAGGAACAAACGGTAGTCACTGGGCTCTAGATCAGGGCTGTACGGAGGATGATCTAGAGTTTCCCAGTGAAAAGATGTGATGAGATTTTTGGTCCGATTAGCCACATGCGGACTGGCATTGTCATGCTCATTTGTGCGGCCACCTTTAAATGCTCTCACCCACTTCCTTACCATTTCATCACTCATAATGTTTTGTCCGTAAACTGCACAGATCCCAGATCTCACGATGAATATCAATCGGTTTTAGTCCTTTAGCACTAAGGAATCGTATAACAGCCCGGACTTCACAGTCTCACTCACTCAATCACGATTATCGGAGGCATCTTAAACACTCAGTAAACAACGTAAACAAGAGCGAATCAGAATGTAATGGCGTCAGTACGTAGGTGAGAGATATAGGTACACAGTGCACATGCGCGGAACGCAGACCGCAGCGCAACGGCGGCGGAATTTCAAAACGGTACTTACTTAAAAAACATGCCTCGTATCACCGAAAACGTTATGAGAATTTCCAAAACAGCAATTACTATGTCAGCTAGGTTAATCTTTCTTACTAACGGAATCTAATATCCATTGTCTTCGTCAACATCCCTACGATTTTAGTTTAAGGAACACGAAAACAAACGGCATGTTTAGTTGCATTATATTTATTGCAATAGTCACGATTATTATTTTGCCACAAAGTGGCTCAGATACCAAATTATATCTTAATATATGTGAAGTAACTATCGTCAAAAGAATGTCAAGTGGCAATTACGAGACTTGTGTTGTTTAAACAAAGAAAGTTACTTATCTTGGTGTAACGTGGAAGAAACACCAAAGATAGAAGTGGTTCAACACCAACAACAAAAGTGTATTACAACACAGATGCATAAATTAGATCAAACACCAAAATCTTAGAAACCACTTTTTTTTTGTTATTTTTTCTGTAGTGGACTTTTTATTGTTTCAGTTTGTTATTTCATACTAGTGTTATGGATTATGTTTTAGTAAATGTTAAATGGGGTAAATCGATTTTAACATTGCTATCTAATTTTAGTAACCGATTGCCGGTTGTGTCTAGTAGCACTTAGCAGGATAAGAGCATCTCTTGTTGAACTCTCCTATTTCTACAAGTATTAAATTACTCGGCAGCCAACATATATTCATTTTCGTAAATAGGGAAACATTCTCTTGTTGTACGCTGTTCCATTAGTGCCCATACTAAATTATCGCGCTGCATCGGCAACTAATAGAGGAAGTACAGGAGTGCTGACATTCCATTCAATGTTGTTAAGCATGAGAATGAATATGTATGTGTCTATGTACATGCATGTATGTATACTATGCACATGTATACATATGTGTATGGAAATTTATATATGTGTGCATGGATGTTTCACGTTTGAAATGGTATGTGTAAGCTACATTGTTGAATCACTGAAGTGCACAAATTTAAAGATCGATTATAAATTTGCTTTCTGAACGGAAATGTCAACTTTGATCTAAATCAATTATCTCATAGACTGTCGAGTGCTTGGTTCTCATATTTATATGTTTGAATTCGGTAATTTAATAATTATGGGCCTTATTGCAAAGTGTTTTGAGGTAAAACGCAGGAATATTATTTTACAATGATTTTTGTTCTTCTAGCTAATATAATTTTTGATGTTGACACAACTGGGTTGAGTACTAATAAATAAGTATTTAATCTGAAAAGATATAGAGTGAGATAATATACTCAACAGTTGAATATTACCCTTGTTGTCTTTTAGATTGGTAGCTTTTTATTTTTGGGTGTTTCGTTCCCACCATCTACACACTGGTGGGCGAACAGTCCCGTCGATCTACACTCTAGTGCAAACCAGGAATGTAGGGCTCAAGGTCATGCATTGCCTCCTTTTAGAAATCGTGGGAACGGGTGGGTGGTGGTTAGTGAGAAAAAGATGAGACGGACGAAATGAAGACAGAAGAGAAGTAAAAGATTATCTGTGGAATATTTATTCACTTGAATGATCCAAGGAAACCACAGAAAAGCTTGGACCAGAACAGACGGAACCGATATCGAACCGATGACGTCCCGAATCCTAAGGTTTGATCTATACAACTAGACCACGCCATTCGGTACTCTTGTGAATAGTAAAGCTAATTTGTGGTCAGTTCATCCATTGTATATGAGACTAAGATATTTCTGAGGTGAAGTACACCTGTGAGTGAATTGTATTTACTTAGAGAAGTCTATTCCTTGACCTGTTGTATACTTGTAGCACTGGTCTAAGTATTGGTAAAGCAGATACCTATGTCATATTGGAAATATTACTTTAAATTGTAGCGGAAAAGCTTAATCCTAAATATATTTATTTTAAATATTCTTAATTTTATTTTTGTGTAAATAGTTTCTGATTTTAATATAGACAATTTCTTATATTGTGCATGCATCTGTTTCCTTTTTTTATTATCATTTACATCTACCTAGAATTTCTCTTTTCACCTATACCTGCATGCACCCCATACTGGTTTTACCCTTAATTGCTTTCTCTTGCTACTTAATTCTGCGTATCATCACTATTACTCTTAGTACTTTTCTTTCTAGAACATCTATTTCACTAACAACCCTGTCCTATAAATACTCTCAAAATTTCATATCTAGCGGTGTGGTTCAGATCATTGCTTAGCATTCGGGAGGTCACTATTTTTCCCCTATGCTGGAATGCCGGAAATACTCGATTATTACATTTCAAAAAAAGAAAGCATTAAAATCCTTTTTTCGCCTACATTTTAAAGATCACAGATCGCGTCCTACACATTAAGTCCAGCGTACCGAAAGCCATATCCCATGACCAGTTTCGACCTATCAGGTCTCATCAGGTGGGCGCTGGCAGAAAGACCTTTACAGGCTATATGATAAATATAAATATGGAATCAATAGAAACAACTACTCCGAGGGCATTGAATTACACTGTTGATTCCATATTTATATTCATATTTATCATACAGCCTTTAAAGGATTTTCTGCCAGCGCCCAACTGATGAGACCCGATAGGTCGAAAACGGTCGTGGGATATGGCTTTGCCTCCTGTGTAGGACGAGTTCGAAATTCGGGATCTGTGATCCTTAAAATTTAGACGAAATGAGGATTTTAATGCCTTCTTGTTTTGAATATGTTATATCTTCGTCTAAGAATCCATCGGAATCAACAGTGTAATTCAGTGCCGGTAGGGGTGGAAAAAGGTGATGGTGCTCTACCGAAAAATTTCTCAATTTTGTATTGTATATTACCATGTTAAATTTTGTTAATAATATTTTCTCGTAACTTCCTTAATGTAAGTAGTATTTGCCAGTAGATAGTGATATCTATATGTGTTAATGCTTGTTTAGCTTTCACCAAATTAATTGGGAGATTAAAGAAGTAAACTTCCACATCATTTTGTTCAGGGCTAGAGATGACATCACTTATTTTCTAATCCATCATCTAATGGACCCGTGTCATTAGAATCCGGGCCTTCCAAAAACCAAAACGCCTATACTTTTTTTTATAAATTGACAATTATCCAAAACTGTTGTTCTTATGATAATTAAAAATTTAAATATTTGTGTAAGTATTATAACTTCCTGTTTCAAACACAATTATTGTTCTAATTTTTGGGTTACATTTCTAATCAAATTCAGTTAATTTTTCAGAAAATTTATAACTGCATTATCCTTAAGTTCGTCGTGCAGTATTTAAAAGCTTTATTACTAAATAACTGCTTTTCCTCGCTTCATTCTTTTAGACAGTTGAAGGGAGAAAAGAAAATTGTTTGTGTACCGTATCTAATGATAACTCAGTTTGTCTAACTTGATCGACATATCAATTTGGAGATGTTTACTCTTCTGGAAAGAGATACGAACGCTATATAGAAATTTTCCAAAAACAAAATGTCAGCGTAGAATTTTGTTTATTTTCAAACTTTTTACTACTGAAAAATTGTTTATTTTATGTATACGTCTTTGTTGAGATTGGTTTATCAAGGATAATCCATGGTTTCTATTCTATATCTTTTTGCGCCTTACGCCCCATTCGTATTAAGCACTTCATTTAGCAAGCATCTGACCACATCGTTCAAGTATTTATTTTCGTTTGAGGTAACTAACATTAAATTTAATGCAATATGAGTCAAAATTTCGGAAAAAAGAATACTTCTATGTTTAACTCTTTGTATTTTATATGTTTTAGAAATTTTGTTTTTGTTGCTTAAGCAATTTAAAAGAATGTTTGAAGTCTTTAAATATATTCTACTTGCAGATATGAATTTCTAAACAAAAATAATACAATTTCGAAAATGGTGCGAATATCTTTGAGTACTTACCAGTGTCTGAGAGTTTTTTCTTAGAGCTTTCTTATACTTTATATTTTAATACTGTGTACGTTAAAATTCGAAATATGAAAATTTTCATTTCACGTTTTCGTCAGAACTTAATAATTCACGAAATCGTATTATAAACGCTTACATATTCATATACTGGCTCAGAATTTGTTTAAATTCTTAAAACAACTGTTATTTTATTCTAAATTGCTTATAAATTACAGTCAAAATTTCCAAAGAAAATATCTAAAGCTTTAAAAAGCGAGTTGAACACAGAAAGTATTATTTTTTCCGGGATTTTCACTAAAGCAATTATTAAAAATAGCCACTAGGACGACTGGGGTCGGTGGATCCCATTTTTTTATGAAACTCCAGCTCGCCCAGGAAGTTCGAACAGGAATTTTAATCCTTTTTCACTGTTTGTTACACTGTATAATATAATTAAATATTAAAATAATTAACAACCTTTTATTTTAATGTTTCAATATATTTGAGTATAACGCTACAATTGTTTCGGCTTTTGAGGCCTTTGTCAAAAGTATTGATCGATAATGGGCTTTTTATGTTATTTAATTCTGTCTTTGACACTTCTACCCGTTTGGCCTATATAAAAGTCCTCACATGTACTACAATGGATTTTATATACGGCAGATTTAGTTAATATGTTTTTTCTAATTATATTTTATTGTTAACTAACACATTTTTATTGATCGCAATTGTATAGATACCATATTTGTTTAATTTGCACTTATTTATTTAGTTATGTTATAATAGTTTAAATATCTGTTTTTTTTTAACTTTTCTAATTTTGTAAAATTCAGTTTGCAAAAGTCTTATTTTTTGATGAATAAAATTTTCAATAATAGATTCTTAGAAACTTATTCCTTGCTGTTGTTTTAATAGTGTTTAATTCTTTATTGTAATTTATTTATCAAAGAGGATAATTTGAAGTCTTTGAAAAGAGGTTTGTTAATTTGTTTTGTATTGACGGACTACAGTCAGCAGATATAGTTATATTATATATATATATTGCCGTTGTTAATGGCTATGATGAACGGAATGTATCTGAGTATCCAATAATAATAATTTGTATATTTCAGTCGTGCCATTCTAACCTCGTTTGAGTTTGAATACCTAATGTTGTGTAATACCGTCCGCTATTTAGCACATTCCTAGCTTATTGGATTCTGAACAATGAGAATATTTGACGTTCAAAAGATGGACGAAACGCAGCGATGCATATGCAAACTTCATTACCATGCCGCTTAATATCTTTCGACCCCAACCAACGACGTGTCTTTCTCTTAGGGATTTATTTTATCGTGCGGGTTATTATCCTTGTGTAAAAAGGACTTCCTACAACGTTTTGAAATCAGTCTTTCTTGTTTAAACACTAACTTGTATAATAAAGGATAATTTAGACGGTGTGCAGCTTAAGTACTAATAAATGGCATAGAGAGATAAATATACGAAAATTGCCACTAAAAGTTATTAGATCGAAATTTGTAAGATGTGATAGTACTATAGAATTACTAAGATCTGGAAAGTTTTAAATCCCAATCTCAACTGATTTTCGAAAAGTGAAAGAGAAGTGAAAATTAAAGAAAAATGGGTTGGCTGAATCTATACATAAAAGGAAAGGATGAGAAACATGTTTCACTAAAATTATATTGAACCTCTACAAAATTGTTTCGACCTTCTCAGGTCATTCTCAAGAGAGAAATTCTGTAACTACTTCTAAAGTAAATAAACAAACCTATATATACACTTATTGGTTCTATGCTAAACAGTAATTATGACGTTGAACAAACAAAATTAGGTATAAGGAAAATCCACTAATAATAATGGTGATTCTACGGTAAACAATTCTAATTGATTATTTGCGAGATTCTGTTTGTTGTCGACAGCTTTTTTGATTTCTAAAGATTCAAGTAAATTTAATTTGAAACTTTTCTGAACATTATGTAATAATTTAAGGATTCTGTATCTAGGCTATGATTATTGTCTATACAGTGTTGAGCAATTGTGTTGAATCTATACAACCTTCTCAAAAGCATTAAACTTGAAAAATCTCATGCATTTCGAATACAATTTTTTCAAAGATCATGTAGAAAACGTAATTTATTAGTATATTTAAACCTGAATTATTAATAGAAAATTAAAAATCAGATATTTTGTTGGTCAGAAGTGGTTGTACTGTCGTTGTTTCGTCTCTCAAACGTTCTAGTAAGTTCAAGTAATACGCGCCGTTGTTAGTTTCATTCTTCTCGAGGTAATCAATAAATATAATTCCTTCTGTATTCTCTATCGGGTTCTATGAACCGTTAAAAATTGAGCCAGCACTGGTTGCCGGGAAATCTAGCCTGGCACAGTCATCTGTCTGGTCCTTTAATAGTTGATGATGCCTGGAACATAATCTGGGTCTAACCATGGCAACGATAATCGGCCAAGCATGGACAAATACAGTAACCTATTGGTTAAAAACGAATGAGCAAAAGTGGCCACTGTATGACTCAATTCAGCGACCTGACGATTACAATAGCAGAATGATACGCGATGAGCTAACATACACGGTTCGCTGGCAAAAGATTAAAATTTATCCAAAAAAGAAGGAATTAAAATCCTTATTCGTCTAAATATAAAAATCAAAGATCTCAAATTTTGAACGCGCCCTACCAAGTAGGTACAACGAACTGAAAGGGATAACATTATCTGGAAAGGCATCGGTTCGGGATTTTAGTATTATTTGTCTGCTGCACAGATGACGGGGTTATTATTTATATACATGTCTATTATGGAGCTATTTTTGAATGTTTGTTGCTCTCTGGTTATATTTCAATTATATTAATTTAGTTAATTTTTTTTTTTGTTAATTAATTTTTTTATTAACTAATATACATATTTTTATTGATCGCAATTATTGTATTAACCCTCGGAGTAGTTGTTTCTGCTGATTCCAAATTTATATTTAAATTTTTATATTTATAATATAGCCTGTAAAGGCATTTCTGCCAGCGCCCATCTGATGAGACCCGATAGGTCGAAACCGGTCGTGGGATATGGCTTTCAGTTCGTTCTGCCTCCTTGGTAGGACGCGTTCAAAATTTGAGGTCTTTGATCTTAATATTTAGACGAATAAGGATTTTAATTCCTTCTTTTTTGGATATGTTATATCTTCGTCTAAAAATACATCGGAATCAACAGTGTAATTCAATGCCGGTAGGGGTATTAACCCTCAGAGTAGTTGTTTCTGCTGATTCCATATTTATATTTAGATTAAAATTTAATAAAATAAGGCGTATGGAATTGTTCAGAATCGATCTTCTCAAAAATGGATAAACAGTGAGCTTTACTGTTGTAACAAATTAATGTTCTATTGTTGACCTTCAAGTACCATTAATATACAGAAATAAAAAAAAAACTTCTAGGATGCACATGGGCTACGGACCTACCATTAATGGCACGAAAATGCAATTCCATCATTGGCCAATCATTTCTAGCTAAATGTGAGTTGTATGACTGGCGGCCCCGATAGGGAAATCCCAGAAAATAGTTTTCAAAACCTTACTCTCTAACAAAATTGTATTGTTATCTTTGAACTTGCTTCACCTGGCCCTATCCATTATTTTGAGTGTTGTTCACTTTCAGAAACGTAGCGATAGATCCAAGACTCGTGAACAATTATAGCGCTGCATGCATTTCCAGTTTGATTTTAGACGGAATTAAACCCTTCAGGTAGAAGTAGCAGTACTGTTATTATTAATTTGATTTATATCACGTATATAAGCTGCGTTGCCGATTCGGTTAGAGCAGTAGTAAGACCCATACTTTAGTTATCTGAAGATATCAATAAATGGTGAAGTACTGCCACAACTAGAAAGTATCTTTTAATAGCACCCTTTTCCAATTTATCAATTTTTACGAAAGCGATAAAGGTGCTGTCTTTAACAGTTGCTAAACGATTAGGTAGTAATCGAACTATTGACATAAAATTTAGTATAGCAGTAGTAAAATATGGTCTTGTACAGTGCCATTACGAAATTAGATCTGCTAGCTTTATCTATGTCCCAGGCCGGAAACTTTTCATCCTATCCTCGTATAATATCTGATATCGATTGTAATTCAGAAACAGATAAGTTTCAGTAAGGAGTTATTAGGTACTAAAATAAAAGTGGCCATATCATTCGATCAATATGGGATAAATATTACTGATTTTTCTACTTCCACTATCTAAAAACGACGTTTTGGTTATTTAGAACGTGACGAATCATTTAGATTCCTTCCTTATAGAAGAGCAACTTTATAGTTTGTTCGGTTGTGAATTTATAAATATGAGTTAAACGTTTATATAATAAAATTAGCAATAATACACTTGGAGAGTTTCACTTATTTATTTACTTACATCATCAGGAGCTTATATTAAACTACAGTGTTTCTTAGTATTTGTTCAATTTATATTACCTACTTACTTACTTTAGGGATGGGGTTGTTTAAACTAAATCTGGACTTAACAGAGGGTTGTTACCAAAGTCTATTTGGTCGTTTGCTAGTTTTTTATTACATTTTGTGGCTAAACCGCCTTTTAAATTATGATTTAGTTTTACATTTTCTATTTCTATGTTGTGGTCGTTATTAATTAGATGTGTTGCTAAACCAGATGAATGTTTATTATATTTCACACAGTTTTTAT
This sequence comes from Agrilus biguttatus, assembly GCA_963921985.1. Classification (NCBI taxonomy): domain Eukaryota; kingdom Metazoa; phylum Arthropoda; class Insecta; order Coleoptera; family Buprestidae; genus Agrilus; species Agrilus biguttatus. The sequence goes on along the minus strand of OY998119.1, from coordinate 16,790,534 downwards.
GTTCTTTAAACCTTATGCTGATACTTCTTTTAGATTTTCCTATGTAAACCGTATCACAGTCAGAACATTTAATTTCATATAGTCCGGACTTTTCTCGTATGTTTTTCTTTTTATTCATTTTATTGTTAATTAATGTTTTTCCTACGGTATTATTGTTCAAGAATGTTGCATTTATGTTTCTGTTTCTTAATATTTTACCTACTTGTTTACCGATGGTACCATAATATGGGATTTTACGCCAATAAAGATTCGTTTATTGGTATAGCTGGAAATATTGCTTTATGTAAATTAATTTTCTGTTTCTTATGGAGTAGCTTTTTAATAATACTAGGGTGATATCCATTATTTATTGCAATAGTTTTTATAATATTTAATTCTGTTTCGAAATTCTCTTTATATAATAGTACATCTAATAACCTATTTTCATTGAATGAAATGCTGCTAATTTTATGTGTCTTGGGTGAAGTGAATTATTTGGAATAATACAATCTGTAAATGTTTCTTTTCTATATATTTTTAATTCTAATTCGTTGTTATTATTTATTACAATATTTAAATCTAAAAAGTTTATATTCTTATTTCCTATTTCTACTGTAAACTGTATATTTTTGTTTTTGCCATTAAGAACGTTAATTTTTTTTTATTTGTCTGTCTTGGCTGTCCAGATAACTAACACATCATCTACATAGTAGTACCAACTGTGAGTATGACTAACTCGATTAGTATTGCTTTTATTTTCGAATAATGCTTTTTCGAACGTGTCTAAAAAATAATTTGCGTAAAACGGGGATATTGCCGATCCCATAGGTAATCCATCATTTTGTTTATAATCTTTTAATCTATTAAACGTTCAATAAATCGATATTACTTAATGTACGTGTTGTGCTTATACAACAATATTACCTGGTACTAGGATAAAGGGATTTTCTCGATCGATATACTCTGACCGAAACCATCTTGTCTTGTAATTAATTTTCCATAGAAGTGGAGTCTGCGGCCGACCACCGGCTACTAAAAGCAAGAGCACTCTCTGAATAGTGATAAGGACCTACAGAGATAGCTTCCATTCAGTCTTAAATTGACATCGCAATTTAATAAGGCCGGGCGAAAGCGTGACTCTGTAGTCTGTAGTAGGAAGCCAAGCCTGAATTCGAATTTCAGGTGATTTTCAAAGAGGCAATGAATGACAAACAAATAATGAAGAGATTTCATATAGATATAAAATAGAGTTGGTATTTACTTGGTGGAAGTTCATAATTCAAATTGTTTAAAAAATGACAATTTGTAAAATTTTCATAAAATATTTAGAACGACGATTGCTGCGCTACACTGTAGCTTCGACAAGTTTGTTTGAGTTTTACACTAAATATTTTACAGGTTTATTTATTTATATAAAATACCATTTTTAAAAATTTACAGGGAAAAAAACTATCCCTTTGCTTGCTTTTTTGTTTGTTTAATTACTTCGTCGCTATTTTAATTGTGAAATTCACCTTTATTCCCATTTTTTGGGACACATTAAACGATTGTTGATATTTTCTTTCGTTGTCATACTACAAATGAGGTTATATTAATGTTACCAAACTGTTTTTTTTTTCGCATAATGGGTGGATTTGTCAATGCTGATTTGATATGTTGTCATTTACAGTAATGACTTGTTGATCAGGTGCGTAGTTTTTTGTATTGTATCAACACTATCTATATAATTGAAGGAATGAAAATTACTTTTAAATGTTCCAAAACATTTTATTGTAAACTGTACAATATTGTTTCGACATAACAATGTCTTTCTCAAGAGTAACATACGTACTAAATTTCAGATCGTGCTTATCGTCTATATATATTTTTTCCTTACAATCAACAGCCGGTATTCTGCGGGTATAAGTTTCAAAATTTCTGGTACATACTCGTTGTTAAGAAATACCAGATGCCCTTGCTTCTAATCTTGCATCTAATAAAGGCGTATTGAAAAAAATTTTTTGGTCATTTGTAATATTCTCATTCATCTTTATTGCTTTTTTTAATTTCAACAAATTCTAAAAAGTCCAATCTTTTCCCTTTTCTTTCATTATATAAAATTTTGATGGTATCCAAATCGATAAAATGGTTATTATTTATAGAATGTGTTAATAACCCCGTGTTGTGTTTTTGATTTAAAATGGATTTTTTATACTCATTTAGTTGAATTCCAAGATTCCTGCCAGTCTGGCCAATATATGACGCATTGCATCTGTATTGCATAAAAAATCCATTTTAAATCAAAAAACACAACACGGGATTAGCGAAACATTGCATAAATAATAACCATTTTATCAATTCGGACACCATCAAAATTTTACATAATGAAGGAAAAGGGAAAAGATTGGACTTTTTAGAATTTTTTGAAATTAAAAAAGCAATAAAGATGAACGATAATATAACAAATAACCAACAACATTTTTTCAATACGCCTTTATTAGATACAACGAGTATGTACTGTTGACTGTAAAAAAATATATATATAGACGATAAGCATGACCTGAAACTTAGTAAATCTGTTTCTCTTGAGAACGACATTGTTATTTCGAAACAATATTGTAGAGTTTACAATAAAATATCTTGAAACATTTAAAAGTGATTTTCATTCCTTCAATTATTAAAATAATATTTCACAAGGATCCGACCAGTTCAACAATTGATTATATATTAAGTATCTATGTAATTTGTTTGCATTTATCATATGCTGGTCAAATAGTTAATTATGAAAAATGCTGATGATTCTAAGAGATCGACAATGAAATCACGATTCTGTCTCTCATCGATTATCAAAACTTATGCGAAATAAATTTCTTTTCGTCAATATATTAAAAATCTAAAAATTTTATTTTTTGTGCTAATTTCTATCTTTGTTGCAGGTAAGAAACACCCCTCTGATATCCTTCGATCTAAGCAGTAAGTTATTCAATTTTTTTAATTTAATTTTTGCTTGTATTTGTTTAGTGAATTTGTTGTTAAATTATATAGAGCTAAATCATCATACATGTATTCAAATAAATTGTACTACTGTAGTCAAATTTCAACAATTTCTAATAAAATAGGAAATATTCCACGCTTATGTGAATAAATTAACCTTAACTTTTGAGTTTGATATTTCAAAAAAATTAAAAATATAGGCGCATAATTGTTATAATCGGAACACTTCGTATGTATGCGGATGTGTTTGGATCTGCCCTGGACACCTTCGGACAGTAACCGATACTCGCCTGCCATTTTAGCGATGCGGGTGCAATTCACGGCCAATACAAATCCTTTTTTTAACTTTGTTAATTACCTTAACAGCAACATACACGGTTGATTTTGATGTTATTAACATCCATGCTACATTTCATATGATATAAGCTTCATTCCCCTACTTTTGATGTATGTGCATAGAAGGTTATGTACGTGTGCATAGAAGTTTCGCGTTTGAAGAGGTATGGTAGGCTACATTGTTGAATCACTGAAGTGCACGAATTTAAAGATCGATTAGAAATTTGCTTTCTAAACGGAAATTTCAACTTTGATCTAAATCAATTATCTCATTAGACTGTCGAGTGCTTGGTTCTCATATTTATGTTTGAATTCTGTAATTTAATAATTGTGGGTGTTATTGAAAAGTGTTTTGAGGTAAAATGCAGGAATGTTATTTTACAATGATTTTTGTTCTTCTAACTAGTATAATTTTAGATGTTGGCACAACTGGGATGAGTACTAATAAATAAGTAATCTAAGTTAATCTGAAAAGTTATAGAGTGAGATACTAATCCATTCACGTATTAATATATCGATTTTTAGGGAAATTCTTTAAACTTTTAAGGGATACTTACAAATGCGATTTTTAGCGTAATGAAAGTTTATTGTACGTATTTAATTAATTTAAATAATCAATTTCAAAGTTGAAATGAAAAAAATTGAAATGTACCACAGTATAATCTTAAATAATTAATATATGAAAGGCTATCCATGGTGCGGTCTTGATGAAACATGTTAAATAAATAAAATAACGACGAAAAATTCGTTTTGTTTTAAATGTTTATTATAAGAAATTCTTGCAATTGTTTCGTTCAACAGATCATTATCAAAGAGACAGTTTAAGTAGAAATTCTAGCATTTATATAAAATAAACAGTTGAAACAAAACGAATTTTTCGTCGTTATTTTATTTAAATAATTAATATTTGGCCTCTATGATGTCAAATTGTCTTATTAAAAAAAAATTGTTCGTGGTTACCAGCAAAATAAAGAAATACATAGAAAATAGAATTTCAGAAATGTAACGTTTAGGGTCAGGTTTTAGTTTTAGAAACTTCAGAGCTGGTTTGTCTTTTATAGCTACCTAAATAGTTTCGGGTGAAAATATTTTACCATCGAAATTGCGTATTACTTCGATTAGTTGATTAGCTACATACTATGCCAATTTTCCTGTGGAAACTGTGCTGCCTATGAAGTTTGTACGGCTATTGGTTAGCCTCGGAAAGTCATTTTACACGGTTTCTTAATTGCATGTTTTTGTATTAACGGAATTTCGGGTCGGACGAGTTTGCTAAAGTACTGCCCTTCGGGTGCTCCTGTTTCATAACATCTACCACTATTCATTCAGTGGTGCTTGACTCACTCTCGTAAACTAAATGTTTCAAATTTTGGTGCTCAGGAAGTGAAACAACTTTTTCTTTCAGCAAACGTTAACTACTTTTAACGTCAAATTTGAAATTTATTTAGATCGTTTTTAAATATTCGATAATTCACTTAACTGATAAAAACGAAATATTTCGTTTTTTTTTTTCACTAAGAATTCATTCTATCTTGACAATATTTCTGCTGATATGAAATTATCAAAATGGAGTACAGAAAAAACCTAAAACAAAATAATTTAATTGTAATTTTTACTACTTTTTCTGCACTCTTTTTTGATAATAGCATAAAAGTCGAAACAATATTCTCATGAGAGTGAAATTTTCGAAAAACAATGCTTGGTCTATTTATCTCTAAATATTCTATATTCAGAATAGGCAAGTATCCTTTAATATTACGAACAGGTAAAATATAAAATTCGTCTGCTTGATTCTTTTGCATTTGAATTGGACTACTCTTTGAAACTACTTTATAAATTCTTATTAGACGGTATACTTCTTGGAAAATTTCACATTGTGATCTTCGAGAACGGAACAATAATAAGAAAAGCAAAAGAAAATTCAAAACAAAAGGGAAGTTCACCAGTTTGTTCGAAGTCTCGTACTTTTTTGTTGTCAATTGAGACCAGTTTCTTGATAATGAATACATTGTTTCACTAAAATGTTCCTTTTTTTAATTGAAATTGGAAGATTAAATTTATTGGGATTTGATACAAATTAGGTTTCAGAATTTCAACATTTTTGTTGGTAGTGAATGCATAAGATCTATCGAATCGGGATTTTTAAAATTAATCACATGGATTAAATTGAAAACTGAGCGGACCAGTATTCTTCAAACTTAAAAACAAAGTTCAATAAAAAAACGATTAAATAGTAATTTTTGATAAAGGATAATATTTAACTAATTCTAGGTATTATCCTTCTATTTTTACTCAAATCTTGCCATTGTTTATGTTCAAATGTTGATACTGTGGTGATATTTAATTTATGTTTATTTTTCAATCGCGGAAGCTTTTAATTGTTGTAACTCAATATTTACAAATATAAATAAAACACCAATTTTTAAGTTAAAAAATGATTTATCGACCACAATGATCATTTCGCCACACCGTGGTTTCTTCATGTGGAAAAATTACTTATTCTTCTGACATTCTTCCATCTGAAGAAGCCACGGTGTAGCGAAATGATCATCGTGGTCGATAAATCATTCTGTAACTTAAAACTTGGTGTTTTATTTACATTTATTTTTATTTTTATTTATTTTATCTTTGCCGCAGCCAACAATTTTAAGTCTGTGTATAAAGCAATCTATTTCAATTCACAATTTAGTTATGGTATATTCATAATTTATTGTATAGTGTATCATATTGTTATCATATAAATATTCTTTTCTTACAACTCTATTTCTATACTTGCTCTTTACCTGGTCTGTTTTCTTCATTTAACAGTTTCAGTACTTTTCTATAATCCCTCATAACAATTCAACTCTGTATACTAACAGGATGTCGTCTATAGTTCTTACTTTTCCTAATAGCAATTTTACAATGGGTTTTTTCGATACTTTTGGTTTTCAGTATTGTATGTTATCGACCTTTTCAAATTCATCCCTACTATGACTAACAAACTTCTAGCTCCCCTCTTATATATCTTTCTACAATATTATTTTAAAAACAACAAACAGTTCTCATTCGATCTTCCTGGCAACAACATAAATTCTTTACTTCATCCAATTTTATATTCATTGTTACTCCTAGTCTACATTTAAATTTATTAGTCAATTGTATATTTATTTTTGGTTCAGTGCTATTTTATTTTCTTCGTCACCTATAACATATAAACTCAAAGTCTAAAATACGAATATAATGTGGTTTAGTTAAGTGTACGTTAATTTAAATAGAAAGGTGTTTGATTTTAAAAAAATTCCCAAAGTTAAATTGGGTTATCAGACAGTGTAAATCCATGGTTTTGCGCGTTCTCTTTGCAGCAGGAAGTTTCAGATTAGGTAATTAATACAAACATGTTTTCAAGGGGGAACTGAATTTAGAAACATCATTTGGAACAGGTCAAAGGGCAAATTTTGGCGCAAAGGTAACGCCACGTTATGTCGGGGTTGCTCTCTGCTACATTTATATTCATTACCACTAGAGAATAACCCCCGTGGGATAGGGTGGGTTAGGATAGAAAATGCTACGTGTTTGTACGACAACCAAGAGATGGTCAGGGTGATTGGTGGATTTTTTATTGGCATTGGCCCTTTATCCGTTTTAGGAATTGATTTTATAATCTAGTAAAGGTTTAATTAATTTCTGCAATTTGAAGTTGATCCTTTGAAACGAAAATTTTATTTGTTTTATATATTTTACTAAGGTCTTCCTGTTCTTTTCTCAAAAGTCGTTATAAAGTATGTTTTCTTTTTATTTTAAGAACATTAATGACAAAAACGCATCAGGTTCCACAAAAATTTACAGATTGTTAAATTACTAAAGAATTACACTGAAAGAAGAAAGAAAATCGCCCTAGAAAAAATGAATGTTGCCAAATGTATACAAAAAATTATATAGTAACTCTACCACAAATGATATTTAATGCATAATGTATTCCCAATCGTTATTATTTGGGCACAATTTAAATACAAGGGTAAATCAAATATAAACACTAATTTTGTAAAATAAATTTACTGATTAATGGTACACACAAACTAAACATTTAACATTTTTCAATGTAGTCACCTCCGTGCTCTACACACTTTTGCTACCGATTTGGAAACTTGAATATTCCTTCTTCATAAAAAGTTTGAGGGCGAGTTGTCAGGCAATGCCAATTGCGCACATACTCCTCTACTTCATTGCTTTCAAATCTTTTAATCTTTTTCCTCCAAGTAATTCATTCCCAGGGTGACAAGTCAGACCGCAGGATGCGCGAGGGTTTCCCAGCTCATTTCTTCCAATTTATTTCTTGTCAAAACTGCGGTGTGTGGCCTGGCGTTGTCGTGAAGGAGGATGACGTCTCGACGTCTCGAATGGGCATACCGTATACGCCGTCATTTGCTTCGATACGCGATTTTTGTCGACTATAACAATTCAGAATGGTAAGCTGCATTCACTGTTCGTTGATCGTGAAGAAAATCAATGAGTAAAACTCGCCTTGAGTCAAAGAAAACAGTCGCTAGCACTTGGAGACAAACACTGAGAGACGGGTTTTGGCTTTGACAAGGACAGGGCAGCTTTCATCCTTTCTTCGCCACTCTTTACTTTACATTATTGATTCGGGAGTGTAGTGGTGGACCCACGTCTCATCACAAGTGATGATACCCCTCAAAAAACGCCTCAACCTCCCCTTCTTGTCGAAATCGATTCAGAAGTCTTTCAGTGATCTCCAACCTGACCTGTTTTTGATTTTCGGTTAGAAACAACAACCATGGTACCTAGCGAGCACTAATTTTTCTAAAGCCAAGTTCATCAGTGATGATGGATTGAAATTGACTTTGAAATATAATTCACCAACGTATTTTTTCCATTTTATTAGTTTCTATCTTTTATATATACAGAAGAAATACAACGGAGCGAATTTTTAGACGCAATCTATTTTGCCTTCCTAAATTTTCATAAAAAGAGAATGCTTCAAACATCCAGACAGGCAACAGAGTTTCTTCAAAACTTATAAAAATAGTAATAACTGAACCAATTTGAAATTTATATTTGTTTTCTGAACTGCTTTACAGTACTTATATATTTTCATAAAACGCTTCTTATGTTTTTCTTATGCTGTTCTCACTATACTTCCTTTTTTATAGCAAATTTCTTATTATTAAACTATTTATTCTTTCTTTCCTGTCCGTGTTATTACACCATTATTTGTTCATATTATCATAGTCATGCGTGTACTTCTGTAGTTTTAAAAGCTACGTTATAAATTCACTCGCACACATACCAAGATATATTTATGTATGTAAACTTGTCGACTGCGTACCTTTTCCCATCGCAGTTGTAATGAAATATTGTCAGCATATTCCTGAAAGCTCGTTAGATGTTCGCATTTTACGATATTCACATGCAAATGTGGCACCAAACGAACTAAAGAACGAACGTCGACATCGGAGGAAACGTATTTTTAGATGTATCGTAGCATGTTTTTTTCTTCGTATTCAAAACATTCACAATCCCAAAGTGAGAAAGAAAGTGGCTGGTGTCAAATAACAAGTAAATGTGCCTAATAAGTTTTGATCAAAATAATGTTATTTGTATTTTCTCATGGGGAACATACAAATTGCACTTGTTTGTTAAAATTGTTTCAGCTATGTCACCATCACATCACCCTAAAATACAACAAAATTCAATACCCTTTCGGGTTGATGTCTTAATTAATATATTGAAGTTAAGTGAAATAAAAACCTTTTAATAATAATACCAACTCCAGGTCTGCCATTTTTGAAAGGTGATAACTGTGTGTCAACCGTCCCAGTTCAAACTATGGCGAGTGACTGTGGTAATTTTACGGCGGAGTAATAATGGCTGTTGCCAACTTCAAGTAGCTTGTGGCCTGAATAAACCACGGCTGATGCTGTGTTAAAAACATAAAAAACTTTTTTGTGTTCATTCCCACCAGCTACTCGTCCTGGTGGGTGCGCAGTCCCTCCGACCTATACTGTAGTACAAAGCCGGAGGGTAGGGCGTAAGACCCTATTTAGTCTTCTTTCAGGAATCGTGGGAATTATCTTGAGCACTAGACGACACCATTTTAACTGTAAATAAGACTATCCACAGGGCGTGGCAGCCATTAGTAGCTAATATAAGTGGCTGAGTTTTTAGGAATGGCTTAAGAGAGTTACTCATTGACTGTAGTTTGACTAAACTAAAGTCAAAAAATTAAGACGTTAAAATTTTGATAGAGTTGCGGGAACGAAGGGGTCTTTACTTGTTTTATCTAATCGCACCCTTGATGTTTCATGTTCGACATGTCTCAACTTAGCATCCTACTGAACGTACAATATTTGCGAAGACTTGTAGAAAAATAATATTAGGTGTGGTAGCCTGTGATTAAGAAAATTCTAAAAGTGCTGAAAAATAAAAGTGATATCTAGCGAGTGATCAGCATATTAATGTTTAGAAATAGAGTGTGCGTTAAAAACAATATACCCCCTTTTTTGTCCGAAACTATGAAAGTAGAATTATTAATGCATTTATTTGTAATTAATTAGTGTTTGTATAACGCCACATTATTGTTCTTTTAGCAGTTGCGAAATATTTAATTTTGTGGAAGTAAAATCTAATATTTTGTGTTTAAGTTTTTGTAGATGCAGTAGTTTTATTTTATTATCTTTTTTTAGTTGTACATTCAGTATTATTAATAGATTATACTATTAATAGGAGTTGAATGTTGAACGATGTAATGGTGGTATTGTAAACAAATCTTCTTTATTAACACCTGGCTTTACATAAAGATTGACGATATAATGTATTCATTATTAAGATGCTATGCGTTGCAGCCGTTAAACAGGCTTAACTTCGTGGAAATTACTTAAAATGCGCGCATTGAACAATCGCGTCCGCAGGAAGACGTTATTTTTAATAAAAGAACCATGTAACATACGATCGTTGTACAACAAGCATCTGATGTTGCTCGTGCTTCTTATAACTGCGCAAAATGTACAGTTTGTGTCATACAGTAGAAGAGAGTACAGGAAAAATGGATTACAAATAATGTATCACATGGGCTGAAAAGACGCGGGCGGGCCTAACAAAGAAAACACGTTTTTTTTGTTTAAAATTGACTTTATTCATCAACGTAATCACAATCATGAGCAACACAATCATTCCAGCGCCGTTCTAACATTTCAATACCACTTTTGTAGTACAATTTATCATTTGCCTCAAAATAGGCCTCAGCCTCCGCTTCAGCGATAACCTCTTCATTCGAGCGAAAATTCTTACCGGCGAACATTTTTTTTAGGTCTAGGAATAGCCAGTTGTCGCTGGGAGCGAAATCTGGAGAATACGGTGGATGTGGGAGCAATTCGTTGTTCAATTCATGTAGTTTTGCCATTGTTTTGATGACAAATGACTTGTGACACGATCTTGATGAAACATTTATTTTTTCTTTGCCATATGCAGTCGTTTCTTTGCAATTTCAATTTTGCGGCCTTCAAACACTCCAATAACGCTATAGAATTACTACAATTCACTATTGATAGTATTTCCCTTCTCAAGATAGTCGAAGAATATTATACCATGTACATCCTAAAATAGCTGCCGATTGTTGTGCTTTCACTATTTCCGTAAACCAACGTTTTATTTTGTTTCGGTTGTTTCCGATAAAACGTAGTCTCCATAACACTTTTCAAGCCATTGCTTCACTTGAACAGTATTTTTTCCTATCAAGAAGCAGTGTAAAATTAAATCACGAAATTGTTTTTGATCCGTTGTTTTGAAAATAACAAAAGTAGCGTCACTCTTAGCACAATAACTCGCAAACTAATGAATAGAAAATCATGAAAGTTTAATAGCAGTCGTATGTTATATGTCGTAGGCATATAGCAAAATTAAACATTTTATAAAACGCCGAGGCTTTTAGAAAATAACTCGACAGATTATAAAACGTACAAATAAGTAGCGAAAATTTTGCATTATAACTAATATACCCAAACGTTTTATATTTCGCAATAAACTTTGCATAATCGGGCGTATTATAAAATGACTGAAACTTTGAGAAAGAAATTAACTTAATCAAAACCTACCAAATCTGTCACAGGTAGTAAAACATTTTTGGAGTGATTTTTGTTTGGAACCCCACAGAAAGAGAAAAATCAATCCCAAAATGTTAGATTAGTTTATAATCAGGTTAAGTTAGATTAGTAGAATTAAGATTCGGGCTAAAGGGCCATGGTCTAAATAATGGGTTAGGTCCATACATTTCCTCGATGTCTTGGTAGCGACTAAGTTTTAGAGGTATAACCCTTGCCCATGTTGTTACCGCAGTACGATTGATAGTATCAGTTGTAGTAGCCGACGAATTGCCTAAGCCTAACCGTTCATTTAGACTACAACCTTTTGTTCTGAATCTTAATTCTACTACAGATTCCGACCGTGAAAGTCTGTTCTTATATTAGATTGTTAAGATTGTTAAGTTGTTTTTTTAAATTTTTCATCTCTCATCTCCACCCACTTCTACCCCTCTACTCAACCTAAAAACACTTGTTTAGTGTTCCACAAGGTCCATCATGATTGATTGACGTCGACGCGATAGTCGTGTCACATCTATACATTTACCCAAAACTTTTTCATTTAACCAAACAATACAAGTATTTACACAGATGCAAAACAGAAAATGAAATATGTATTTAAAGTTATATAAAACCTACGTAAAGTTGCAATAAGCCTAAGCGCCCATCGCGTTTTATAAAACTTCCAGGCGTATGACAAAACATTCTAATATGTTTCGCTACTTATTTGTATGTTTTAAATTTTGCCAAAACCTTTTCTAGAACGTCTCGTCGTTTGCCATACCTATTCCTGTCCTAAGGTTGAGAGCACATTTTTTCACATATTTAGATTATTCCCTAAGAATACAACTATAAATGCTGTAGGATCTTTTAATTTTATTATTTAATTTAATTTTATTTAAGCGCCCCACCCCCTTTGAATTAACTCTAAATTATCGATGTAAAATATTCAAAAATTCATAACAATGTAAATGTAGTCTTTGGTAAGTATCTAATAAAAATTACATCGAAAACTACCTGTGGCAAAGGTATTTTATAAAAAATCGTACCATTTCTAAATTAGACTATTGACAATTTTGAAAAAGTCTTGAAAGCAAGTTTTTTAGGTGGAATTTTGGTTTGTGTGTCAGACACAGCTGTGATTTATTTAACATCTTTCAACTATTTACCGCTGTTAATAAGTTTTCAATAACAGTTGAGGACCCCATTCAACATAAAAACTAAAAATAAATATAGCAACATTTCGGATACCCTAAGTCTAACAATAAATGTTTCTTTGTAATTTAAGGATCATTCTGAAATAATTTAAATTTTAAATTTAGATTGTTCAAAACTTTTTAGAAGAGAAATTTAAATTAGTTCTAATTAGTTCATTTTCGTATTATCCGTCCTTTCTTCGGGATTTTTTACATAAAATATTAATCAGCAATTTGCACGTTAACAAAAATTAAAATACATTTCATCGATCGATAACGGTTAAAGCAGAATATTCAACAGTTTATTTAGTCATCGTCTCTTTCCTTTTCCCAGTAATTTCCGGATGCATGTATTCTATTGTTCTACCGTGGGCAGCTTCCTACACTGTCGTTGTACCAACGGGTAAGTGAAGGACGTGCTGTAGCGAAAAATTCAAATTAAAAAAAGTTTTGTCGTGTAAGAAGAAAACAGTCACTCACATGTATTTTTTAATTTTTATTAGTATAATTCGAACATCTTTTATTTGTAAATTATTTTAATTATAGTAGGTAGATTTATAACAAGTATGTTCTTTTCTAATCTGAAATCTTAATTTTTGCTTTGTTTTAGATTGTGTAATAAAAAGAACATAGTACTTAGTTACTCCTAAACTCTAAAGTACGCATTATAGGATAACTATTTAATAAAACAAAAATTAATCACAATGAAAATGTTTAAGCAAATGTTTTATTGTTTCAATAATGGTATCCTGGCCAATGTGGCCATTGTGAACAGACCAAACCCAAGGTTGCCAATGTTAAAATTTTATCGCTATAATTTATACGTAAAATGTAAGGGAACAGGAGGTGTATATAATTATGGTTGGTGTAAGATAAGAATTACAAAACATTTGATAAACGCCGTTCTTGTACATAAAGTCAATTTTTCTGTTTATATTATTTACTAAACGTTTGCCTAAATTTAAAATTATTTATATTCAAAAAAAGAAGGCATTAAAATACTTTTTCGTCTAAATCCCACATTTCGAACGTGTCCTACACAGTAGGCACAGCGTACCGAAAGCCATATCCCACAACCGGTTTCGACGTCTCATAAGGTATCTATGGAATCAACTGTTGATTCTGATGGATTCTACATGTGTAATTCAATGCCGGTAAGTGTATTAGCCCTCGGAGTAGTTGTTTTTGTTGATTTATATTTATATTTATCATATAGCCTGTAAGGGCCTTTCTACCAGCTCCCACCTGATGAGGCCCGATAGGTAGAAACCGGTTGTGGGATATGGCTTTCGGTGCGTTGTGCCTACTGTGTCGGTCGCGTTCGAAATGTGGGATCTGTGATCCTTAAAATTTAGACGAAAAAAGAATCTTAATGCCTTTCTTTTTTTGAATATGTTATATCTTCGCCTAAGAATCCATCGGAATCAACAGTGTAATTCAATGCCGGTAGGGATATTAGCCCTCGGAGTAGTTGTTTCTGTTGATTCTATATTTATATTTATATTTAATATTATTTGTTTAACCAATTATGCAATTAGAGTTTTTTATGATTTTTTTTAATCATTAAGAGTTATTAAATAAGTAACTATGTATAACATTTCGCAGTTATTGCACCACTGAATGTTTCAATTATGTACATTAATAACCATTCAAGTATATTGTGCAAAATATAAAACATTGCTTCATCTGTGGTTGTGACGCCCAAGAAACTGACCAGGGGTTCTAATATGAAAAAGTCCAAATTACTCAACAGTTGTGAGACTTAAATATAAATTATTATTTCTGTATGGTCTTGGGAACACCCATAGGCTCTTAAAAGATTGTCCACTGTTTACAGGACACCCTGCAGAAGAAATACTGTATTGCTACTCTTTCAGAAATCCAGGATGTTGGGATAATGTTTTTTATTTACAAAAGTTATTACCTTTGATTTACATCCGACGGTGTTAGGTTTTTCAAAGACATTTTTTGGGTAAATTTGTAAATTGAATTTCATAATTTTATTTCACACTACACAAAAGGCGACGGATACTTGTTTAGTCTAAAAATTATAATGAACAATTGTGGATTTTCTGCGCATCAGCGATTAACAGTGACCATTGTTCCCGAGAGGCATCATTATCAAATGTCGGAACAAATGATACAAGTATTCATACACACGTTTTGTTAGTTTTCTGCGATAGGTTAATTTTTGTACATTGTTTGGAAATATCGTTTTATTTTTAATTTTTATATGAATTAAAACTTTAAAACGACTTTGGAGAGTTAATTCATTAATGTGGTACAGCAGTACACCGGGAAAGGTGAAAAAATACGCGCTTTTTCCTTACAAACGGTATCAGAATTTTCCAGATAAATCAATAAAATAATTCAAACAAATTGGACTCAATTTTACGATGCTTGTCCTGTTTTGGTAGAAAATGTTTGTTAATTTGTATTTATGTTCTCAATTAAGTAACAAATATGATGAATTTTCAAAACATAGCGGATAGGTTGCGGCACAACGGTAGTACAATCTATGCAAAGTTTACCTAAACGTAATTGCATAGAATGCAGACTCCTGTGGAAAATCGTTTTATAGAAAGCATAAATTCCAACGTGAAATTAACGAGTTCCGCTTATGAAGGCTTTTAACCTGCGAAAAGAGATTTTAATATCTCTAAGTTGGATCTATGTGCAAACGTTATCATGTCTGACCCTTAAAAAGTAATATTGCTACTAGTTTGGTGTAGAAATCTCTCGTTTTCCAAACGTTTATGGAGAAAACTTTTATCGTTCACAAATCCTGTTGCTATTACTACATGGACGGTTGATTGTGCTTCACACCTAATCACATAACTTTTTGAATAAGCCATTTAAAAAGTTTGATTGATGCAGAACTTTTTAATCCAGGCTTGATTAAAAAGTTGGCTTTTAATACATGAGACGTATATTACAAGCGCTTTTCGCTTAAGTGTATTTTGCGGTGAATACTATAATATGTAATAACTTTAATGTAATTTATTAAAAAAAGAAGGAATTAAAATCCTTATTCGTCTAAATATTAAGATCAAAGATCTCACATTTGGAACGCGTTCTACCAAGTATGCACAACGAACCGAAAGCCATATCCTACGACAGGTTTCGACCTATTTAAGTGGGCGCTGACAGAAAGGCTTTTACAAGCTATATAATAAACCGTTGTGCCTACTTAATAAGACGCGTTCCAAATGTGAGATCTTTGATCTTAATATTTAGACGAATAAGGATTTTAATTCCTTCTTTTTTGAATATGTTGTATCATCGTCTAAGAATCCATCGGAAATCAACAGTGTAATGCAATGCCGGTAGGGGTATTAGCCCTCGGAGTAGTTGTTTCTGTAGATTCCATATTTATTTTTATATTTTTAATGTAATTTTTTAGTTAAAAAATAAATAGAACTAGACGTTAAAAATGATAAAAAAGAAACCATACAATAATGTAACCACCTGTAGATATTTAAAATTAGATAGGTGTTCAGTATGTAGGACATCACCTGAATCCGAACGTTCCGTGAAGGGTATTATTGTATATATTTTGAATTGTTCGGAGTTATTTTGAATTATTTATTGATTTATTACATCCCTTATTTATACCCTTCTACAAATAATTTTACACCATCATATAATCACAATAGCCAGCCGTATTTACCATTTCCCCCCTGTAGGTTAAGTAATTTATGTACGTACAGATAGTTTTAAGATTAATATTACGGTATCTATCAAATAAACAAAAGCAAAAACCAAACGTATCGTATTGTTCATTATCATTAAGCATTCACCAAATTCAATGTCTAATACTATCATAATATAGTCAAACACGAAAGAGAAAATAACGTGATTATTTTTATAATAATTCCAACAATAGGGTCTAAAATTTGGTAACATTTTACATTTTTGTGAAACGATAAACGTTTTTTGCACTTTATAAATAGACTCGTTGTTCATCACTTGATGAAACATTAATACTGATTGGTTAAGTAAAAGACAAAACATCTGTACGTCTTTTAAAATTCAGAAGTCTGGACATAGTGTTAGCTTTTACGCCTCTAAATTAAATTCATGTTTGTTTTTTTAGAACAAAATTTCAAAATTTTAAAACAAACATAATAAAAGTAAAAAACTAGACATTTTAGAAACTTTAGAAATAAAAAAACAGATTAAAAATAACACAAGAATTCTTAATGAAATTGAAGATATCCACAATTCAATAATTTTAGACAAATTAGTAGGAATTTCTCCCCACCCTTTAGACTAAGATAGTAGTAATACATATAAGGCAAAAATTGTAACATTCCATGTAAATACTTCTCCCGAAGATGCCCTAGTAGGATGAAACAATTGTAGAGAAAAATAAAATAAAATTATAGTGGAAATTGTGTTTTATTAATTTAAAATTTCAATATAATTTTAACAGTGTCTCTGTGAACACAAAATAGTCGCGCGTAGGGCGCGTCATACGCCTCATGTGAAACGGTACTAACTGCAATATACGCAGGACATTAGTCGAGGGCATAGTTCACTTTAATTGTCCGTATGTCACGGTTTCGTTCGCATCATCGCATCGGCTGGACTTGACCGTTCAACGCGACGCGTCGCTTCGCATCGTATTTATTCGTCTACGTATATAGTAACGACTTCCCAGATGGGGTGGATAATAGGTGCCTATGACAATAGATTCACCGTTAAGTGAGCAATTGACAAATACTGTTTGTGACAAGCGAGGGATTCTATTGGATTTATTTGCGGCTGGTTCGCCTGCAGAGGACAGATTATAGAGACGGATGGATGGCACCGGAATTATTTATACTGACGCCCTTGTGCGTCATTTGTTCGTGTCATTCAAAGATTTATTCGACCGGCCGTAGATGTACTTGATAATTCACCGGAAAACCGACAGAATGTACTACTCTATATTATACTCATACCAAGACTGATCTACCCTTGTTAAAGCCCCTTTAAGAATACATATATTATGTACGTATTTCAGGGAGAGTACTTATATGTTACTTTACTGTAATGGATTGAATATCATTGTCGGTTATGACTGTGCATACTTTAGCGTCATGTAATAAGTGCAGCAGGAATAAATTGACTTCTAACCTATATATGTGTTTAATTTAATGTCCTTTATGATAGATGTTTGGAAAGGAAAATGCACTACAGTCAATTACTAAATTTCACTTTACGTTAATTAACGTGATCGTTGTCATCATAGTTTGATGAACTTATCTTCTACACTGTACGCAAAACTTGTGATGATAAATGACCATACTCGTTTGTTTTCAGTTATTTATTCACAGTACATAAATTTATAAACAAAACACTTAGAATTTAACTAATACATTAACCAAAAATATGCAAATAAAGGAACCCAAATTATATTTAGCGGACTGTATTATCAATCGCGGAAATCCGACAGACTGGTCGAATGAAGAATCAAATTGCGACTCTGGGTTTGATGATTTGATACAGAATTTACAATTTTGCAAAACCGGTGAGGAATGTTTTGGGTGGAGATAGGAGATATTTTTGGTGGGTTAATGTTGTTGGAGGTGATATGAAAGTAGGGTAATTAGTAATTGAAGAGAGATAGAGGTTCAATGGGAAACAGATAGTGGAAGTACCAAAACAATGCATTCGTAATGTCCAAATATGCCGCTGTAAATGCATTCAAATCAAGATTATAAAATAAGATAAATATCAGATTGTTAAACAAAAGGTGTATATATATAAATATGATTAATTAATCAACTTATACGTGATAGCTGCATCATTAATGAAAGTTAAAATAGTCAGTTATATACAATTATATATTGTAATGAGTCTTAAAATAAAGTAACAAAATTAGCTAATAGGGGAGATCAGGATCAGTTGTAATACTTTTAACAATTCCATTTGTGAGAACAATTAACAATATTTTAAAATAAACTACACATTTACCTTTAAAATAAATATGAGAAAATAATAATATATTAGCTACCATAGTTTGCAAAGAAAAGAACATCGGGTTGAATCTGTTGCAGTTATACCTCTTGATGGTTACTGATAGGCAGTAACACTTTTTCACTAATTAGGAGAAGTTGACATATGCTGCATAGTGGAAGCTAAATATGTAAAAATCTTTATGAAAGTGCAAAGGACAAAATTTTTATGAAAATATTAAATAATGTATTAATATATAAATTAAAAATAAAATTACTAGGAGACTAACATACCATTACTTATATTCTTATATCATATCTCATCTACTACTTTAAAACTCGCAATTTCTATCTATTTATAATACCTATAATTATTTTTTATTTCCAGTTCACGCAGTATAAATACGAGGGTAAATCAAATATAAACGGTAATTATGTAAAATAAATTTATTGATTAATGGTATATACAAACTAAGCATTTAACATTTTTTATTGTAGTCACCTCCGTGCTCTACATACTTTTGCCACCGATTTAGAAGCTTGAAAATTCCTTCTTGACAGGGCAGCTTTCATTCTTTCTTCGCCACTCCTTACTCGCCATGTTTGATTCGAGAGTGAGTGGTGAATCCACGTTTGATCACAAATAACGATACGCCTAAAAAAAAAACCTCCCCTTCTTGTCGAAATCGATTCAGAAGTCTTTCAGTGATCTCCGACCCAACCTGTTTTTGATTTTCGGTTGGAAACAACAACAACCTTGGAACCAGTGAGCACTAATTTTTCTAAAGCCAAGTTCATCAGTGATGATTGATTGAACACTCCCATAGCTGATAACCACATACCCACTTCTGATGAGATGTGTTCAATAGTCAATGGTTAACCGGTGATCACTTTCAACAAGCTCTCGAACAGCACGGATGTCGGACGTTATCATTTGTGAGACTTATTCTTGAGCGTCGATCATAACTTTCATTTTCGACACGTTCTCGCCCATCCCTGAATTCATTGACCCACGTATATACTCGATTCTGAAAAGTGTAGCATCCCTAAACTGTGCCTTCAAGCGAGTGAAAATTTCCGATGGTTAATGTTTAACGCCTTCATTGGTTAAAAACTTTATGATGATACATTGTGCAACAGATGAAGGTATTTTGCGTTCAGTCATAGCTGCGGACAGAACCGAGCACAGCTGCTACCTAAGCCGGTTTCCCCTTCCTCATAACCAACCCAAACAACACTCGAGCATCGAATCCTCTAGATCGGAATTGCATGCTTAGGTAAATAGTAAAATTACCGTCTATATTTGATTTACTCTCGTATATAATTGACTTCAAAAGTTGCTTGCAATAGCATTTCATCTACATTTATTTCGGCTTCGTCGATAGATGTATGAGAATTAAATAACAGAACAGTAACAGAAGAACCTCCTACTTCTATTCTTGTTAAGCTCATTTGTATAAACCAGGCACGTCCGGAACACAAAGTATTAATATGTGTAGACGTCGCGACGCTGGCGAGGGTGCCACGACAAAGCTGCGGAGAATTTAACTCCTGATTCTGACTTGTGGAGAAAGCATTTAAAAACTTTTTAGAGAATACCCAGATGGACGAGCTTATACCCACAAAATATTCCTTTATAGGAAATGAAGAAACCTGTAAGCTTGTATAAAGAAAAGAAAGTAGAACTTTATATCAAAAAAGGAATCTAGAAAAACCAACCAAGTAGAAGTCAAACTCACCCACCTTAGATTCCATAGCTTCAAAAGTAGCAAATTTTTTATTCTATAGTTAAAATGCTCTAATATTAAATGTTGCCTCCATATTGTGATGCTTTATGCGCTATACTTTTTTTGGCACATTAAGAGTAAAATTTTAATATGCGACGAAAGTTGGGCATGCATATATAACAGGTAATTGAAAACATTGGTTAATTAAATACATAATTCTTATTATGTATATACTAGTTAAATGAATGTGCTAATGTTAATAAAAGTGCATAGCTTCAATCGTGTGTACATTAGTACATAAACCTTTTTCTTTTTAGGTCTTAAAATACTGAAGTCATAAGGAAAATCTGACATCATATTCGTATTCAGCGAAGCAAATTAAATTAATTAAGAATTGACATATGTTTCTCGTTAACAGTAGATTCTAGTATGTATTATTTTTCTATACCACTATTTGCCAAAAAATAAATTAAAAAATAATTTTGAGAAGTTTTATATTTTATCATTAAAATTACGGCATTTAACTGTAATGTTCTTGTTGTTTTTTAAGTGTTTGTAGACGTAGCGTAACTATGTGTATGTATGTTGTGAAATTTCATTTTAATTCCAGCGAAATAATTCTAGGAATGAGTTAGTCTCGTCGTCCCTTTATTAACAATAATTCCATTTCATATTCTAGGCGAGCAAGATGAAAGCATGAAATTGATATTCTGCAAAGCGAAATTTTGCCATTTTCATTTTGTTTTAGTAAATGTCTCTTCTCTGAAATTGAAGCTCTGTTATTAACGACAAGTCTGAAAATAACCAAATAAACTATACTTACAGTTTCATAAAATTTAACTTCTTCTAGTTTATTTAAATAGTATACGACTGTCACAGTAAAGATGCTACAGGGATTAAAATATCATCATAAAAAATGTTTTTTGTTATATGTACTAATACAAGTCAAACAAAAATTTAAATATGTATCTGTCGAAACCATCAGACGTGTATCGCTGGTTGGTTTTTAGCACGTCCTAATAGACAGTTCCTATAGAACACCAATCAACAAAACAAAAAACTTTTTTGTGTATCGTTTCCACCAGCTACTCGTGCTGTTAGGCGGGCAGTCCCTCCGACCTACACTGTAGTGCAAAGCCGGAGGGTAAGGCGTAAGGCTCTCTTCAGTCTTCTTGCATGAATCGTGGGAATGGGTGGGTGGTGTGGTTAGGGAGAAAAAGATAAGAAGGACGAAATGAAGACAGAAGAGAAGTGAAAGATTTATCTGTGGAATATTACAGCCTTACATTTGCTTAAGTGATCTAAGGAAACCACAGAAAAACTTCGAACCGATGACTTCCCCAATGCAAAACAATGATCTAGAGCACTAGAACAACCAATCAACCTAGCTGCTTCCTTTAAATAGCGTTCGATAAACAAATACAGACAGCATACTAATTCTGATGTAGATGGCGCCCAGAACACTGTTTATATTTATTTATTGAACCCTATTTAAAGGCAGCAGGTGGGTTGGTCGGTTGGTGTTCTATCGGAACTGTCTACGCCGTGCTGATGAAAACCAATGAGTTCGAAATCGCAATACATGTCTTGACAGAATACTGATCAAGAACATATTTTCATTTTCGATCTATCTGATTACGTGCCTACCACGTAGTTAGCAACGCCGTGGGTTCAGTTTAACAAGTCGATATCCTTATTATAAAATGGACTTTCTTGAACATTTCTGAACCCCACAATAAGTAGCAAATAACCATAGATGGCGTTCAATACGCTGTCTGCATTTATTCAATAACAGATAAGTTTCGTATTTTTTTAATGAAAGCTTGACACCTAAGTATTTTTCGTAAAAACGTTTATTCGGCTTTTCTTAAAATTTCTTCTATCGTTAGAATATTATTTTTTAAATCCTTAACTATTTTTCTCTCTTTGTTGACCCTGTTTAAATTTGGTGGCATTTTACAACCATAGCATAAAATAAAATTAATTTAGAAACTAAAAAGAAGTAAATAAAAATAGAAGACTCACCCCAATTACCACTAACACAATTTTACTGAGCGGACACGTGTTTCTTCCTTTTCAAATGTGGGCATTATCAACGCGAGACTGAGTCACACATGTCCGCTCAGGAGAATTGTGTTAGTGGTAATTGGGGTGAATCTCCTATTTTTATTTATTTATTCATTTACCACAGTCTCCTTTTCTATATTTTTTTAAAAAGAAGTAGTCGGAAAAAAGACCATCCTAAGAGTGACTTTTAAACTTCCTAGTATACATTCAATAAACGATATTCCCAAATTTGGAAAATTTTAAGGAAGGTTGTTTTTCTTCACATTTATTTTGGAGCAAGAGGGAGTTCCTCAATAAGTATTGAAGATTTGTTAATGAAAATTAATTGTGTAGCAATTTTTATTTTGCAGTTGAATATATATACACTATTTACATTAATTTGTTCCTTGCTATCGTAATTTTACAAGATAAAAATGTTAACAGTGCTCGGCGAGCGGTTCAATATGATTCGATATAATTTGAAATTGAGAACTTCTGTTCGGTACCGAGCGGCGTGGTCTAGTGCTCTAGATCATTGCTTAGCATTCGGCAGGTCACCGCTTCGAACCGGGTCTGGCTGCTCTGGTTCAAGTTTTCTGTGGTTTCCTTGGATCATTTAGGCAAATGCTGGGGCAGTAATATTCCACAGATAATCTTTCACTTCTCTTCTGTCTTCATTTCGTCCGTCTCATCTTTCTCTTCCTAACCACACCACCCACCCATTACCACGATTCCTGAAAGGAGGCTGAAGAGGGCCTTACGCCCTACCTTCCGGCATTGCACTACAGTGTAGGTTGGAGGAACGCAAAAAAGGTTTTAGTTCTGTTCGGTAGATTAATGAATATTTTTCCTTTTTTAAATTTAGCTTTTCATGCATAAACTTACGATAATATAGAGTAGGGAAGGTACAAAAGAATGTGGGTGGAGATGAGTAACAGGGGGTGAGAAGACAGAGATAGCACATAAAAAGGTAGATATGATTTTAGAAAGTAAGACGTCACGATATAATTTGAGGGACCGGTCAACCGTGACGACGACACTCTTGACAGTTAAAGTAATAAATTTGGAGCCAAAATGTCGCTGTTGGAAGCCTCTACAAGATTCGAAAGTTATCAATTTTGATTCGAACAATACAATTTTCACGATTGTGAATATTTAAAAGGATGTGAAGAAATAGGAAAGGATTTAGGATACTTAAATTACCTAACATAAAGAACATTTATACAATGAAATCTTACCATCAAAACAAAGGTCGATAATTTTTTTTAATTCTGCTGTAGCGACCCACATCATGTATATGTATTTTTTTGTAAATATCTTAATAATGTCCTTTATATTTTTACTTAAACTTCTTTACCTATTCTTCTCTTTACAAATAACATTATTACCTCTGTACTTTCCTATACTCCCTTGCAATATTTCTATTCTGTTTACTAATTGCATAATGCCTGTGATTCTGTACCAGTCTTAATTACTTTTTAATAGTGGATGTCTCTGGTGATTTGGGTTTAACGTCTTAATTCTATAAATTCTATCTTCGGCAGTTCCAAATTATGTTCTCTTTATATTGGTTCACTACTTTTATCGACAACCCTTAGCTCCACCTTCATAAGTTTCGTAAATTATTTAAATTCAAAAATTCTAATTCAGCCTTTGTTTCATCATATTACTTTTCTTATTCTCTGTACGGTGTTCAATAAAAATTTGTTTTACAAAATCTTATTATTATTATTATTATTGTATCGAATACCCATTGCACCAAACTTACCTATAAATTCTTAAACCAGGTAAAAATTTCTGATATAGTTCTAAATCATATATCAGTATATATTTTGTGTAGATTATTCTTAAATTATGTCAATATTAAAAAAATATTTTTTTTGCGGTCAAGGATCAAGAATTTGTTATTTATGACCATGTTTTCTCTTCCTAGAAAAAATCTAAATTAAGAATAATTAATAATTAATTACCTATATTGTTTTGTCAGTGTAGGTATATTTACTGAATAGTTTAAGGAGAAGTTTACATATGTTAATTAGTTCTTCTTCGATTTACATTATTGAAATGTGTAGCTGGAAGGTTGAAAAGAATGGAAAAGCAATTTTAGCGAGCTCTTTTATGATGCTCCTTTCTTCCTTTGAAATCTGCGAAAGTTAATTAAGTTCCATGAAACACATGAGAGGGCATCATGTATCTTGTTAGAAGTGTAATTAGTTTCTTTTCGTTCGTACCGCATCATAAGGACGACAATATATGGATCGTATAATGGAAAGGCTTTCCAGAAGTAACGTAAGCGTTTCTTGGAATGCTTCCTCTTTGATGTTTGAATAAATTGAAAAATGGCTACATATTAATTCGTCACTGTAATGTTCATTATAATGGAATATATAAATAGATACATAGTTTAGTAATTCAAAAAACATTCTTCTGAAGATTCTCCAGTATGATGAAACAATTTTTAACAATAAATAATGTGGAAATTAAATGGTTTTATATTAGTTAACCATTTCTTTATATAGTTTGGTGTTAAAAATTATACGAGTGTAAATGAAATTTAAACCGCAAGTTATATAATAAATGTAAATATGGAATCAACAGCAACAACTACTCCCAGGGCTAATACCATTGAATTACACTGTTGATTCCGAACGATTATTAGACGAAGATAACAACCCAAAAAAAGGTAATAAAAAAATGTAATTAGGCGAAACAGGATTTTATTATATTATTTTGGATTTAAACCGCAGTTACAATTTTATTGATCATGATATGCGAATGATCATTAGGATGTTTTGTAAGAATCAGCATGGAAGTGGCAGGTCGTACCTTTAAATACTTGAAGAGTTGAAAAATCCGACTAAATTTAAAGTAATTAGGTACAGTATGCCCTCGAATATTCCTTAGATATGTGCACGGAAGTGTGTCGAACAATAAGTTAATCGAATTAAGAGTAGCTAAACTGATACGTATCCCACAGGTCTCCGGAAAAACCACATATAGCACCGACACCTCAAATACGGATAACCAACGTACACGTAAGAAGAGAATGCTACAGCAGTACATTGTTCAACCCGTCGTGTAATCTTCCCTATTTGGGAACGGATGGGAAGTATTAATCCTATAAATTTACCACTGACATCATTGTTGTTTGTGAGCAGCGTGGTCTAGTGCTCTAGATGATTGCTTAACGTTCGGGAGGTCACCGGTTCGAATCCGGGTCAGGCTGCTGTGGTCCAAGTTTTCTGTGGTTTCCTTGGATCACATAGTCAAATACTGGGACTGTATTATTCTGTCTTTATTTCGTCACACGAGTAGCTGATGGGAATGACACCCAAAAGTTTTTAGGTTTCTTTTTGTTGTGATGACAACCTTACTGCACTTGCATAGTTTCAGCGGCAATGCGCAAAGCTCTTCATTTGGGTATTTATTACGTATATTAAAGCTATTACAAGGGTTATTAAAATATAATAAAATTGTATTTATTTTGAAACGGAAATAAATATCGGTAATATCCAGAAAATAAGTGAGAGTCACGTAATCAGCAGTACCTGAATTGCTACCACTACAGGTTGGTTTTTTATCGGATTCGATTGCCAAAATTTAGTTTTCTTTAAAAACCTTGTGATTGAAGATAAAGAGCTCGTATGATATTAGGAAGGTCTGACAATCAGCCTCAATATGTTAATCATCATCATGCTAATTTCGTCTTTAAAGAACGACCAATCTGACAGTCCGCGTATGATAACCTTTTGATATTGCACATATATTTTTATTTTTCGATTCTCGTTCATTTACTAAAATTATTTTGCTTAACGACAATACAAGATAGACTATGGACGTGTGATAAGTAATGGAATCTATGTGTACTTATTTGAAATTCATCACAAAAATTAGTCAAGCTATAATATATTCTATTGAATTTTACAATTTTTGGTTTTAATTCTTTATTTATTTTTTAATGTATAATTACTGAACACCGTTGGATCATTCCTGTTGATCCTGGTTTATCGTCCTGTGATTATACTTGCTTTGGCCGGAGTAAAAAGGGATTAATGGAAAAAGAAAACACATTGTTTTGCGAAGGAAATATACCATGAAAGAAATGCCCATGCAACCCATAAAATATGTGTGTATGAGTGTGTTTGTGTGTATGTATCTGTGTGTTAAAGCAATATCCAGTTTGTATTATAAGTTTTAGTGATAAGCCAATAAAAGCAAAATTCTGGTTTAAATGTGATTTGCCCTCATACATAAACATTCCATATCAAATAAATTTATCGTATACATTGTTAAATAGAACGAGTTTCGTTGGGAATCCAGAATATTTACTACCAATAAATACTCCACATTCGAATTTCGATGTTATTATCATTTTATTATTATTGTTGCTTTGTGTGTTCGGAATATTATGTCACAATTATGCATCCATTTCTTGAATCAGCAATACTGTTATAATAAAAAATCGTAATATGAACCTGGTTCGCCCCTTTTAGCTAAGGAAGAAGAGTTGGATCTCTATGGGTATGATAGAGGATCCTTATACTGCTAGCGCTTTTTCTTGATAATACTGGCGCTTTAAATCTGAGAAATGTTACATGACATTTAATCATCACTCAGCAGGCATATTAAACATATATACATTGGTTCAATCGTCTTTTCCCTTTGCTTCAGCTGTTGCACCATTAGTATCTGAGTTATAGCATTGTTAGTGACAGAACTTTAGTTACAATAAAAAAATGGATAAATACGAATTTCGTGTGTTAATATAGCATTGCTTTTTGGCGAAAAAAAAATACTGTTGAAACCAAGGCTTGGCTTGGTAAACATTATTAGGACTTTGAATAAATCCGAATTTTTGCGTTTGCGTCGATATGTGACGATGGATGAAACATGGCTCCATCATTTCACACCGGAGTCCAATCGACAGTCAGCCGAGTCGAGTGGACTGCACGTGATGAACCGACTCCAAAGCGTGGAAAGACGCAATAATCAGCTGGCAAGGTTATGGAATTAGTATTTTGGGATCTGGAATGCTCATGGTATAATATTCATTGTCTATCTTAAAAAGGGGAAAACCATAAACAGCGACTAGCGGCTATTACGCAGCGTTATTGGAGCGTTTAAGAGACGAAATCGTGGAAAAGCGGCCCCATTTGAAGAAAAAGAAAGTGCTGTTTCATCAACATAATGCACCGTGTCATAAATCAATGAAATCGATGGCAAAATTCCATGAATTGGGCTTCGAATTGTTTCAGCATCCACCGTACTTTCCAGATCTAGCCCCCAGCGACTTTTTGCTGTTCTCAGACCAGAAGAGGATGCTCGCTGGACAGAAATTTCGCGCCGATGAAGAGGTAGTAATCGCCGAAACTGAAGCCTATTTTGAGGCTAAAGACAAATCATATTGTAAAAACGGTGTCGAAAAATTGTATGACCGCTATAATCGTTAATCGTTGTATAGCCCTCGAAGGGAACTATATTGAATAATAAAATCAAGTTCTATCAAATAAAATTTTTTTTTTCTATGCTAGCCTACGAACTTTTTCAGTCCGCCTGTTAGTTTAACAAATTACGTTTTTATTTCCTGTGTGGATACTTTTTGTAACGATAAACTTGAATCAATCTCTACTACCTGTTCCTGGTCTAACTCTCCTAAAAGGGTACGAGAAAAAGACCAAGCAATATCCAGCTAATATTACAAATTTTGTTTTTAGTGCTACTGTTATTTAATTATTATAAGTTAATCTACACACTTTCTGTTTTCAACAAATTAATTAATTATATTTGTGTTTCTCTTTTTGTTTCTTTTTATGTGTACCAAGGTTGCTTAAATTACGACTGTACAACTAACGTTCATTATTAGTGGATGTCATTATTAAGTGCTTTGTTGTTCATTGAGGTGCATATTCATTGAAAGAGATAATCGTAGCAGTCACTTTTATTGGTCATTTGGTGCGCTTCGATAAGTTAGACAAGACATTGCGCATTCATGGGCGTGGAAAAATCAGAGGTCATACTACAATAGCCCAATAGGTACTTTTACGTATATCTTTGAATATAATCAAGTCTATTATAAGTTGTATCTATTAGTGTTTTTCATTGTCGTCTACAAGTTGATATTTTAAGAAATTTTCCTGTCTGGATTTGAATTACCTAAGCGGCGACTGTACTTTAGATCAGTGGTCCCTAACTGGCTGCTAACGTCGCATAAGCATTGAATTATGCAGACCCTTTTTTATGTAGATTGAACCAAGGCCTACTGAGGACGTATGTATTCATGAAGGTTGGGAATTTGAATACAAAGTCGGGTTGCTTATTATATAATAAATATAAATTTGGGAGTAAAGGACACACTTCTACCGACCTTAGGCAGTACTTAACTTTTTTGCCCTTTTAAATGTGAAGGCTTAATGAAACTAACACCATAAACGTATACTGCGTATGTATTTGGTAAATTTAAGTGTATTTGTGGTATTTGCAACAAGTTTCGAAATGAGTTATTTATGATTGAAGTTTTATCAGGATTTAAATAATATAACAGGGGAAACTGGACAAGAATTAACCAATATATTAAAAAGCTGTCGTAAATTTTTGTATGGCGTTTGTTGTTAGCTAATTATCTACAATTTTAGGATCAATTTTGGTTTAAACATTACCTTATAATTTTCTCAACACACTACTGAGATGAAAAAACTTTTTCCGATTTAAATTAATCTTTGTCATTTATTAAAGCTCTATTAATGATAATAGCAATAAAAGGGACAAAGTTTCAACAATAATTTATTGATCTCGACAATATTGTTTCGACCACTATGTGGTCATTTTCAAGAGCATACAGAATTCTAAAATTTTAGCGTAAATGTGCAAATATACATACAAATGGTACTTAAGGGTAGGGGGTACTTAAATTAATTTTAAAATGTTGTTAATAATAAAGGTGTATTATATGTAGTCAATTCGATTTGATTATTTGTTACATTCTTTTTTGATAAAATTGCTTTTTTTATTTCTAATGATTATACTAGGTTTAATTTTCTACTTTTTTGGCTAAATCGTGAAATGAATTTAATTTTAAAACATGGAAACAAACTTAGCTAAGTTGAAAACACTTTCGAATTCATATTAACCATAATTATCTTGGTATGTGAAATTCAGATTTGAATTGAAATGTTACTTATTTCTAATAGAAAATTTGCCTTTAAAGTTTGATTTTTAAAATTCGCCTTGTGTTTTGATTATGTACATTTTACAGTGTAGTTAAAACTCGCGATCACCCTGGGGGTAACAACCTAAATTTTAAAAAAAAAATTTGAAAGCAGAATTTGAAAAAATAATCGTTTCCAAAGCGGCATTATTTTTAGATTTAAAGACGAAATTCCCTTCAATATTCAAAAATATATATCATTAATAGAGCTAATGAGGTAAAAAGGTATATAATCAATCATGCTTATCAATATTTTGACAAAAAAACCTACCTTGATAAAATCCTGCAACTTAGAGCGAAACGTCTGTGCTGATTATAGAATAAATTACCTTTTAACCCTATTTGGCTTGTTATTTTTTCGCATATTCGTATAAGAAGTCGTGAAGAAATGAACAATATAAAAAATAGAACTGTATAGTATATCTCTAAGTTTCATTCAAATTGAAAAAAGTACTTTGTGGTAAAAGTAAAATTGTAGTTTTTTGATATATAATCTTAAGCACTTTTACATATCTTTTGCCTTTGACAAATTGATTAAGGCTTTCGCGGCCAGTTGATGAACTGATGTTGTCCTTCTTCGGGTGTACAGGCCGTCGTCGGTTGGAATTGCTTCCTAACGTTTCGCTAGCACGAGTGGCGAGCTTCTTCAGAGGTCTATCCATTTTCGCTGTTGGTTGTAGTCTACAACTAGCGAAACGTTAGGAAGCAATTCCAACCGACGACGGCCTGTACACCCGAAGAAGGACAACATCTTTTGCCTTTATTGATAACCTTAAAAAGTCAGTTTAAGCCAAAAGCAAGTTAATGTCCCACATGCTATAAACTATAAAAAATACTTGAGTTTTATTGATGATGGTAAAGTTTTGAGGATAATAGGCTGCCGTTAAAGGAAAGTGAAATTACGTGTTTGCAAGTTTTTATAGTTTTGAACGTGTCCATTATTATTCTCATGAGTCCTATAAGATTAGCGTTACTAACCCACTAGCAGGGTGTTAACCCTAAAAAATCGTAAGGATCGTGTACGATACTGGCCAAAAGTGCAAATTGATTTTTGAAGTTATACTTTTGTTGGCATGTTGAGAGTAAAATTAGGAATGCGAAGGATGATTGCCTAACTTTTAGAGTCGATCATTTCGAAAAGAATAGAGAATTTTGTCATTTAAATCGAATAGGATTACATTATTAGTACCAAAGAATTTTGTGCCTTTTTTGTCATTTCGTTATTGCAAGAGTAATGGTACTAAATATTATAATGTGCTTTATGGCTATTTATACTTTCTAAATTTGGAAATTGTGTGATGAGTATGGGTGAGTTGTGATTGTTCATCTCTGTTTGATTGTTGACAATATTGATGTTGTTCTTTATACAATTTTTTGTTTTTTAATGTTTAATATAAATATAACATTTTACTTTTCGGAATGGAGTGAATTAATTTAGTGGAGTCTATTTAAATTTTATGTTTTTTAGAGGAGCAATGTTCAGATATGCCAGTAGGTACAATTGTTAGATTTTTCTATTGCATAAATATGTTCTTTTAGTCTAATAGTGACAGATCTTCCTGTGTATCCTATGTAAACTGCATCGCAGTTATTACGATTTCTTTTTTAAATTCCGATTTTTTGTAACGGGTCGATTTTAGTTTTATTATTTACTAACAATTTTTGTAAGTTTAATTTGTTCACTTGTATACAATTTAGATCTAACATTGATAGTATATAACTAATCTTATTGCTAACATTTCTTATGTAGTTGATTGTACAATATTTATCTGATTTGTCTTTGATGAATGGTTCATATAGCATTTTTTGTATAATAATTTTCTTTAGCTCTAAATAACGGATATGGATCCCTCTTTTATTGATCGCTTGGTAAACCGTAAAGAACGCTTTATTATACAAAAAATGCTATATAAACCATTCATCAAAAACAAATCCAACAGAGGTGAACAATCACAACTCACCCCTACTCATCACACAATTTCCCAATTTAGAAAGTATAAATAGCCATAGAGCGCATTCTAATATTTGGTACCATTACCCTGTCTTATGATTATGGCTTTCGTTAAGAAAATTTAATAAAAGTTTGTGAAATTTTACCCAACGTGTTTTTGTACTCATTATACCATAATTAATTATCAAACATGTTTTACAGTGATTGCACCACGAAAAGCATTGATTTAATTTGAAACAAGAAAAGACGGAACCCTTTTCGACAGCAAATACCGAACTATTGCAAATTATTTTCAATTTGTCCACGTTTCTGGCTCCAATTTTTATTTGTAACTACAAGCCAGGAAAATGAAAATTCTCTTCACAATTAACTCGTTACAAACGATCGTCTACATTTGACGAAGCAACACGAAGAAGAAGAATCGACTTAAGGCAAATTTTGATATTTCTTGTGACGCCCTATTTATTACTTCAACCTACCTATATCCTTCTTCTCGTTACTTGTAATTATACCGTGTAATTCCTTGTTAACTGACCTAGTAAAACGTTTTCGTAACAATCACTGTTTTCCACAACGATTAAATTCCACAACCTTCAACCCTTCGGTACCGCATTCACTCTTCATGTTCCGCTAGCAAACAATTATTTTCAAGTATCAAACGTTGCCCTGATAAGACCTCACATTGAAGATATAAACGTGAACGAGCTTGCCAAGTGAGATGTCGGTTTATTAGAGTAAATTACATTCCCCTACTGCGTATTTCAATGTTATTTATGGTAATTATACTTATTCACACGCACCTACGTATATGCTGTGCCCTCTATCTAATATTTCTCCAAACTTGTCCGTGCTTCACTTACCAGTTCACGTTGCTGAACGGAATTTGCGTTGCCCCAGAGACAATGCCTAAAACGTTGGCGTCAAAGGAATGAGAAAGTGAGAAGGGATGAAAGGGGAGATATATGCTTCCGGAAAAGCATCCGCCCGCAACCTTCCTGCCCGTTTACTTCATAACCCATCTGTTAATTACGCTAAAATACAGCAACAACTCACTCGGTTTATCCGCTCTTGGAGGCCATCAATCCTCCGGCAAATGTCCCAAGTGACTTTCACTTTGATACAACTCTGGTAAAATGAAAGGCAGGATATTAGACATGCCATTGAAAAGTTTGGTTGATAATAAATCCTACAATTCGGTTTAAAATTCCAAATTTAACTAATAAACGCTATCAAATAAAAGTTTACTTGCTATGTTGTTACATTGCCAATCCTTCTTATTTAAGTCGGTACAAAAAGACATTTTGATGACAAAATTTTAACAACAATCCGAGTATACCACTATGTAAAAAAGGCTCGAGGGAGTAAATATCAAAAGTAGCCAAAAAAGTTGGCATATTGTTTAAACAATGTGTAAACCTCGTAGTTTGTAATTTGGTCTCGTTTTTCGTGTTTATCTCGAAAGCCATCAAAGTAATTGTAACGCCCCCCATTCTTCCTAGACAATATGTAGAGAATTGTGAGACCTTTAAAATAAAGTTTGATACGTCTCAATTCCGAGCTATCGAGAAAAAACTTTGAAAAAAGTCAGTTTTCAAAAATTCATAAGCTTCAAGGAAGGAGTAGCTGTTATTGTGCAGAAATAAATAAGCTAAAGAGGGATCCTGTCAGACTTAAGGTTTTTGCGCAATTACAATTACCATATTGTGACAAATAATTTTGCATAGTACACTTTACCTCGGCCGATTAATGTCAAATTTTAGAACAGATTATTAAAGTTTAATATTGCGAAAACATAATGTATATTTCACTTTTTTCGTTATGATGGTATGCTTGGATTGCTATTCAAAAATTTGACCAAAATTAAACACGTTAGTGCTATCTATAATCAATGGGATAATTCTATCTATCTTATTTCATGCAAATCAATATTGAACTGATTCCTATTATCTGAACAGGCTCGAATTTTTCGACTGAACCAAATATTAATTTATTAGCTGAGCATATATTGAACTAATCTACTGGTACCTATATTTATTGATTCGCTCCTATTCAGGTAGATGGCGATCAATGTCGTTTTTCAAAAGAACCTTTTTAGTCCTGTCGGCTACAGGATATATGCTACTAAAAAGTGTTAGATATATATATATATTTTTTTTAATATCTCTTTCCTATAATAAAAACTTCATCTAACGATGAGTAAAACTGCCCTTGGTTAGTGTTCTGCCGAAACTGCCAGAGGTGTATCGCGATTTCGAACTCAACGGTGTAGACAGTTTCGGAAGAACACCAATCAACCTACAGTGGCCGGCAGCTAAAGAGAATCAACGACGGTTAGATTGACAGATAGGTAGACAGAGACTTTTAAATGAAAGAGCCAATAAGAATATATCTGGACCGAAACGTCAACTTGTAATACAGCGGCGCGTATCACTGAAAGAAAAAGTACTGAACACAAAACACAAGTGAATTCATTCAACTGATTTACTTACCCTAACAACCACTTCTCTACTCTGTTAATTTGCAACTATTTGCCACTACGCTACTGAACCTTGCTGAGCAGTTATAATTCTGTCTACCGGCCGATTATCCCCGCCCTAAAGCTAACCTTTGCTAGTGCGCATTCGACGATTTATGGCTTTTGAATCTCCTTAGGTGCCGGGCACTGTAGCCTGCTGCTTATAATCAGTCATTAATGAATAAATACTGACAGCATAGTGCCTACAGTCTGGCAGTTTCGATAGAATGCTAATCAAAAGCATATTTTTATTTTTGTTCGATCTGATTATGTGCATATCACGCAGTTAGTTAGGCCGTGGGTTTAGTTTAACAAGTCGATATCCTTATTATAAAAGGGCTTCTTTGAACATTTCTGAATCCCACAAATAAGTAGCATATATCTACAGATGGCGTTCACTATGTTGTCTGTACTTATTTTTCAGTAGGTAGTTTCTTTTCTTAACTAATGGCATCTAGTTTTTATTATTTTTAGAACTAATTTTTTTCTTTTTATTCCATTTTAAAATGAAGGCTTGTTCTTAAAAGTTTTAAATTATAATGGAATCTACAACTTATTTAAATTATAATTCATCTACTTTCGTCTAATGGAAATTCTTCCTTCGTTTTGTATATTGAATTAACTTTGAGTTAATTATTATTTTCGAAGTTCCTCCTTCGCGTTGTATCCTTGTGGTGTTGCATCTTATGACGTGATAGATCTATTCACGGCAGGCACATTCAATTTCCCGTCCTGGGGGGCGATATAATTCTCTTATAAAAGTCGGTAGCAAAGACGCGACGCGATTCTCTTCAACGGCGCGATGCGACGCGACGGCTGCAATGACCCGGCAAGGTCCCAAACTAGATTTACTACTTCTATTCTTTGTCATTTTCCTTTGTAACGTCTTCACTGTAATGGACAACATTATTACTGCGAACAATGGGCCTCCATTACGGCGCATAACATATTGCTCCTGCTAAAGCTCCAAACAATGTCGGGAATGAAACAATCATCTCTTCGGAATCGGCTCCTCGACGGGAACCAATTAGCTTTGATTTATTTTATTTTATTGTCTTAATCTGCAAGAAAAGAAAACATCGAATTTTTAAACTTTCGTACCTTACAACGAAAAAAACGAATCTTTGTAAAATTGGAAGACTTATCACCCTTAATCGTTCATAATCGAATACTTTCAATTTAATTTGAAAATTTCACATAATAAGAATCTTTATTAAATCTCATACTCATACAATAGTTAACCCTCAAAAATAATTATTACTATTTTGATAGTTTGTTGTTAGAAACGACACAATTAAATAAATATGTGGGTGTGTGTAATGTTCAATATTTTACACCGTATTTTATGTATTAGAAAGTTGTCTAACTATTTTTAATGAATAAACACAGATCAGTAAGATTTAGCATCTCATTTAACAGTGTTCACATATATTTATAGTATGTACAAACTGCGTTATAAACCTTTTGATATTGATGAGTATATAGATGAATTGTGGTGTAGCAGATGTTTTACATTTCAACGATTGCTATTGGCTCTAGAATTTTTGAGAAGCCCTGTTGTTAAACCTCAGAGGAATATAAAAAATAAATGGTGGCCATAGAAAAGGGCGTATTCAAATTTGAAGGTAAACATTAACTGGTTGTAAATTGGTAATCCCAAATTGCAAGCAAAGACAAATTTGATCCATTTTTGACAATATAGAAATCGTAGGAGTTCTGCTTTTAGAAATACAAGTATAACAAAGCAATAACCCAAACTTCTAGAATTAACTAAACTTGACGAATGTTTTTACAGGAGATCTTAATATAAATTTTACTGCAACGAATTCAATAACAACCGAGGTTTATATCATTACTTAGCATTCGGAAAGTGATGACCTCCGATTCCGGTTCCGCCTGCACTGGTCCAAGTTTTCTGTAGTTTCCTTGAATCATTTAGGCAAATGCCGGGGCAGTAATATTCCACAGGTAAACTTTCATTTCTCTTCTGTCTTCATTTCGTCCATCTCATCTGTCTCTCCCTAATCACACCACCCACCCATTCCCACGATTCCTGAAGGGAAGCTGAAGAGGGCCTTACGCCCTACCCTCCGGCTTTGCACTACAGTGTAGGTCAGAGGGACTGTCCGCCTACCAGCATGAGTAGCTGGTGGGTATAAAACACCTAAAAAGAAAATTAAAGATCTGTAACTGCCGAGGGTTAGAGAAGTGAAAAAATAGAATGTCCTCTACTAAGCTCAGAAGGACGCTGTATAAAATTGTAAACATTTAGTAAATAAAATTAGTTTTACTTCAATAGTCTATATATTATTTACGACGAATACGTTCCCGCACGGAGATTTCCTTAATTGAATCCCTAAAGGCTATAAAAACAAGTAAATGTCGAAGGATTATCCTCTACAAACACGCAACTGGTAAAAATAGAATAATAGGACTCGTAAAAAGATACACAATATGGTCGTCAAACTCGATTTCATGGCAGTTATCAATTAGAGAATAGACACATGACGGACCCTTAAACAACGATAAGCTTGTAAAGATCTACACATATAAATTGCTTTCATTAAAAAAGAAAGTGAATTGGAAAATTGAAAACAGTCAAATAACACAAAATATTTGTTATAAAGATCAAAAGGATTACTCAATATATACTATCATAAATCGCCCATATATATACGTAAGTATAGGGAGGATTTAGTTCGAAAATTATAGTAAGTAGGTATTCGATTATTTACAAAATACATATTCCTGTTGTGTTTGATTTGATACAAGTTATTCAATTATATAACAATTGAGAATTATAAAATAATTAAGAATCCAAAGCCGGTGTAAGGTGAAATATTGTATTAATGGAAAAGTAATCCTTTGAGAACCCTTCTTTTTTATCTTAATAATCCTTTTCAGGATTTAGTATCACGCATATTTTTAAAAAAATGATAAATTGCGGGTTTATTTCAAGGAAACGTTTATTTTTCCTTCAAACTCCCCTATTTATTTTAACTAAAGTAGGTAGTAAATGTAAAGTTGTTCTTGTTTTTTCAGTTGGTTGTACCACATGAGACGATTCGAAGGACCAGTGTTTTTTATTAAATATATATATATATATATATATATATATAAACACTTTTTGTTTTTTTTTTGTTTTTATTAACTACATACACATACAACTTAACAATAGCGATTATGTTATAAAACTTTATTTGAAATTCATTGGTAATGATTTTGTTATAAACGTTTTCTTGTTAACGTTTCGAATAGAATCTCTTACTACACTCATACATAAAATCTTGTTTCTTACAATTTAAAAACTACATCTGGTACTTAATATTAGATAGAGAAGAGGGGCTCGTTGACCGAGGGTAAAGTTTACCACTCGTACTCGACCGAATGCCTTTCATGGAATTTGCTGATAGCCAAAAATACGACACACATTTAGCACTAATAAACTAAAACAATTCTAAAAATTACAAATTCTCAACAGTTCTAAAGCTATTGGAATCAAGTCATGTGGACAAGATACGGGTGCCTTAATTCTCGGGGTTGCGTGGATAAGAATATATCGCATTGAGGAAATTTGGAACATTTCTTAGAAAATTCTGGAACATTCGAATTTTTTCAAATATTCTATAACTTTTTGGAATATTCTGACAGTCTCGTACATGTTTGTTTCAGTTAGTGAGTCTATTATAAAACATTCTGAAACTTTTTCGGACTTCCGATGAGAAGTCAATGAGTTGAGAAGAGGTTTTTATCATTGACTCCCACTCACGCAGGTACCGGTACCAAACTCTCTCATTATTAATGGGAGACCAAAGGGTATTTATCACCATAACCGCGAGTGCTGGGGGATGTTGGCACTAGACTGATATTGATTTCAGGAATGTCTGAAAAAGTTCTATGACATAACTTTCTACTAGAATCGGAAATATATGAGTTCGAACATTGAAAAATTTTTGCGAGTATCTTAGAAAAATTGTAGAAAGTAGTAAAACATTAGAACATTCTCACTAGTGCATCTAACAAAACTGGTAAACATTTTTTTCTACAGACAACTTTTGTTCTTGTTTTTGTTTTGACAGTTTTCGCGAACAGAAAGAAGGGAATAAGATGAGGGAACTGACGTATATTTTTTACATATACGTAAACGTACAAATGAATTGACTTATTTGGAGGTATGGGTTGGGCCTTGCGGTTTCCCCTTAACATTCCCGTTTGTTTCAAAATGTGCTTCCCAAAAGCAGAGAAAGTATTAGGACATCGTGGAATGCCCTAGAACAGACCATAAGTCTAAGCCTAGTGTTTTGATTCGCTTTAAATCGTCCTGGACTGCAACTTGATGAAGTCCAGGTATTTGTGTTAAATCTTGATTGAAGTAGTGTTTGTAAGTCGTTTGAATTTAAGTCCTTGAGCAGGTTTTATATACATATATTTACACTTTTTACAACGGATAATACTGGTAGCAACTACCGGGAAGCGTTGCGTCACGATTGAGTTGTTGTTTGAATATTATTAATGGATTAGACTTGGTTGTTGATATAAGTTGAATATAGCTGATAGATAGATAGTTTGATATGAATTGATATTGCTTGTTATGATCTCTTTTTACAAAAAGGTTATTTATAAATTTTAGAATAAGTTGAAAAGGGATGGAGATATGGTAAAATTTGATGAGAACAATGGATGATGGGTGTTACAAGTGAGGAAGGGGGGATTTGAAACTTTTCGTAGCGTATTGGTGTATGGTTATAAGTGTGACAAAAATTTGATACAAATTGAGGAATGTTAGGATTAGGGGATTGACAGTTACAGCTAGAAAAATTATTGGAATTTATGGGCGATTTATGGTAGTGCAATTACGAAAGGTTTCGAGACTAAATTGACAAAGGAAAGGAACTGGTAATAAATGAACAAAGGAACTAAAAATCAGAATTTAGAAAGTCAATGTGAAAACATTACGCATCTTGCAATAATAATAAAGCAGTTGGTGGTCCAAGGGTCTCAACACCTAGTATGCTTCTATGGTATATTACAATTTCTTGCTTAAATAAGTTGTTGTATAACCTGCCGCCAGACCCTAGGCCCACTAAGTGTGCTTTGGTGCTTTGGCTACGAATTTTGCAAAATCCATTCACTATCTCGTTTCCTCCTAAGGCCGCTATGACTGGAGATCCAATAATAAGACTTTGTTGTATTTACCGAAGCTATTGGTGACAGTTCCAAAACAGTTTGGACGAGCATCTTGAGCACTTTTGTAGTCATACCAGATGTAAGGGCGCCTATACAAATTGATGTTAAAGGCCGCTTAGGTGTCGCACTGTGTTATGGCAATAATGCCATCCAGTCCTATCCGAGTTGCTGAAACCAAAACAAGTCAAACTTCTGTGATATTTCATTTAAGATTTTGTACACTTTTCTTTTAAATATTTTTTATTCTACTATAATGTACATTTCCATCGTTTCTCCAGGTCAGGTATTAGGGGTCCTCGTTTATTCATAGTACATACATCTTGAAACACAGCCACGTATTGCTATCGAATTTGAGTTTCTATCGTCGTTATTATCTCATTTACACGTTTGCTTGGTTATTAATGATGACATATAATGTCTAAATTGGATACCAGCTATTACTTATTGTTGCTTATCATCGCATGGTAATGAATGTTAATGGCAAGATAATGGTAATAATAATTGTACTTACATACTTACATAGTTTGCATGAGGCATTTGTAATTTATTTCCGGATTATGCCAAAGGATTTTATTAGCTGTTGTTTAATTTAAGTTTGCCGTAGGGTTTAACTTAACGTATCCGAGGATTTATATTTCTCTGTGAAATATCGCGCGCTAGGATTATTGGAATCGTTTTCTTTGACGTCACATACCGGCGGACGTATCTATCTACACACACGTATATACTTAAGTATAACATATATGTAAGTGCATTTGCCTGTACATGTCTGTTTCTACGTAAACACACTCTCCGCTTAGGTATTAGGTAATGACAAATATACATACATGTGCACATACGACAAGCAATATTGTCTGCATTTAAAATAGCGTTACCTGCTGCTTCGATGCCTTTGTAAATTAAGATTCAAGGAGTGAACAGCGGGTCACTTACCTCCATGTTTAGGTTCGTCTATTCGTTTGCATAAGCACTTGTGCATGAAACTTCCTGACTTACATAGGGCGCTTTCGTTTTGTTTTTATTCGACGGCAATCTGAACCAGTAAAATAATTTAAAATTGTCAGTAAATTAAAAAAGCACACGTAAATTTTCCAAACTATTGAACGATTCGTTTTGATCATTTAAAAGGTCAAAGATGTATAGAAATCGTGTACAAATTAAATCGGACGATAAAGAAACGTTGTTTTTAACAAATTTATTTAAACAAAGCTTACAACATCACTACTATAAACTAATTGTAGATTCTTCTAATACTACGGTAGACAAGAGACTAACGATCTAGGGCTAGATCCCTTATTTAACCCTTTTGTCTAACTCTAATGATTATTGCCTTAAAATGTTTGCTATGTTCATAATAGCTATCAAAGAATTCTCATAACATTAAAAGGTTTAAAATATTAATGCCTTCACTTTAAAAGGGATTCAAATGTGATGTCCATTAAGGGTGCCGTTTGGTCCGCTTCTTGGTGGTCTAACAGGGTTGACTGCAGGACATAACTTACATACTATCTTTCAAAACCACATAATCAAACACTATCTACTAAAACATCGACAATAATTATTTCGCCACGCTGTTATTTCTTCAAGAGGAAGAATAAATAAATTTAAACAAACTACAGTTGCTTAATATACTAAAGTAAATAATGTAAAAGGGGTACAATGTAAGATTTAGACTACAAAAATACTATAGTAAATAAAATTTTAAAAGAGAAGATTACGAAATGTAACAATGTTCGTCGTTCTCACTGCCGTTACCATTCGTACCGTAGTGGCGCGTAAAGCCAAAGGTCCCGGGTTCGATTTCCGACGAGGGCGTGCCAGCAGTAACAAATTTTTCTTTATTAATTTGAGATAATCTTTAGTAAGAAAAAATTGATTCAAAAATTAACATTATATCAACATTCATGTATTAAATTAACCTCCACTAAAAAAATCTGCAATCTTCGTTTTAATAGATTTAGCTTTTTACTTTTGTTCGCAATGTATAGAATTTTAATATTTGAGTTACATCTTTGTTTGTTAGTAGGTCAATGTTCCACATTGTAACATTCAGATGTTAATTACTCGAAATAACAGTTTGGTAATTTTTATTTGGATTACTATTGGACTATGTGAATGTAATTATACCAAAAATGCCTCCGTCCCCATTTAGTTCTCCGATTTTTCGGAGTTACATGTTAAAATTTTGTAAATATAAAATTGCCACGTAGGAAAAGTTCTGTAGGAAGCAAGTAACTTTGGAGTGCTATCAAATAAGTTGATAATGAAGAAAATTTTGTAAAGTTTGTCGAAACGGGCGCTTGTTGTAGGCATTCGCGGATAGGAATAGTCTCTTATTCGGTTATTTATGGGGTTGCAGATGACACAAGGGCCATTATAACCAAATGTTGGGGGGCGAAACTTGAATAATATCACATACACGTGCGGATAAATTAAAGATAAATTGCGCCAGTGTAAATTATTGCTTCGTTTGACGAAAACGTATTTCTTGATTTCAAATTGCCTCGTGATTTATACCACAAAACGCATGAGCGTGAGGATTTCACGTTTTGATAAATGCCTACAGGAAGTTGGCAATTTTAGTATTAAATCAAACAGTACCATAATCTTAATGCCATCTGTATATTCGAATAACAGGTTGTAATAAAATCGGTAAAATACCTTGTAGATAATTACTTATTATGTAAAAGAATTGTCGAGAATGAAACAATAATTTTCTGTAATTGAATCTTTCGACGGTGCAGCAATTACGAAACATGTCAAAGAAAAAAAATAATAATTTTATGTGTAAACTCCTGCATAATAATTTCATGACTGTATAAACTGGGACAAATTGGTGTATAAGGTTGAGATTGAAGTATCAAAACAAAAAACCCAAGACGAGGAACATGAAAATCAAAGAAAGGTCTGTTCTCTCATAGTAAAACGGTTATTTTATTCATTTATCTTGAATATTTTTTGAAGTTATTTTCTCTGTAGTGTAGATTATCTTTCAGTTACGTGTTTTATGTACGATTTTCCTTTGCACAGTTGTGCCACTTCTTTTCTATCTTAAGATGTTTTTTTGTAAGAAAAACACCCCGTAGAATTTAATTAATTTTTTAATATAAATTATTTGCACTAGTTTAAAATTAGGGTGATAACGAAGGAAATATTGATAATGCTTTACTACAAAAATGATGGTTATGATTACTAAACTATATTTGATAATTATTCGAGAACTGATTACTAAAACGACTAAAGACTGACTGATAATTGTTACAACCTCTCTTTCTATTATCTACTCTCAATCGTGTTTTATATTTTTCCGACATCCGGCAATGAGAACAATGGTCACTGTCAACCGCCGATGCGAATAGCACCCGAACATTGTTCATTATTCTTCCTAGACTAAATAAGTATCAATCCTTGCATATACAGAGTCTTAAAAATAACAGAAGCAAAATTCCATTTAAACATATTTCAAAAATACAAATCATTTACATTAACAACGTGTATGATCCTTTTTTGATATTTCCTTTAATAATCCGTTCCAATTGATCAATCGATCAAATCTGAATTCTACAATAGAAAATGAGCTTCAACTCTTTTGGAAAAATATAAGAACAAACTAGTCGAATAAATGAACAAAACAATAAAAAACAAATGGGGAGGAGTTCATCCAGAAATACCATCATGAACAATTGACGTTTAGTTTACCTGGTTTACGTGTTCTTAAAAGAAAATTGATAATTTAGCAAATCAGCTAGTTCACTACACAAAGTTTTACAGAAAGGGACAGTTTAAAAAACAAAACAATTATATGAGAACTTTGTGTACCTAGTACAACCCTTCTAATATTGGACGGTACCGATGTCGGTGGTGCATAGCACTTTACACAACCTAGTCAGTAGTCAGGACGTCCTCTCTCGTCATAACCTAATCTAAACCCATAGTGCATAGCACTTCACACATGTCAATAAGAGAGACCTCCCCCGCTATAATCTAACCTATGCCCTTGATCCGTAACACTTCGTACATTCCAATCAGGGAAACCGTTATCCACCATAACCTAATGTTAGCACTTCACGCGTTAGACATTGCAGTCTTCAGGTAATTTGTAATTTTGTAATATGAGAAGATCGTTATACGAGGTAACCTTAGCAGTCTGGTACCATCTCAGACCATGTAGATAAGGAAGCAACATTTAACACATGAGCTGAAAAGTCCCGGGCCCAACAAAGAAAACACATTTATTTTGTTAAAAATTGGTTTTATTCATCAACGTAATCACCATCAAGAGCAACAAAATCATTTCAGCGCCGCTCTAACATTTCAAAACCACTTTTGTAGAACAATTTATCTTGCCTCAAAATAGGCCTCAGCCTCAGCTTCAGGGATAACCTCTTCATTCAAGCGAAATTTCTTTCCGGCAAGCGTTTGTTTGAAGTCTGCGAACAGCCTGGTTGCTGGAAGCCAAATCTGGAAAATACGGTGGATGTGGGAGCAATTCGCAGTTCAATTCATGTAGTTTTGCCATTATTGTTTTGACGACAAATGACTTGTGACACGGTGCGTTGTCTTGTTATGTAGTGAGATCACTCCGTTACAAATGTACTTACACTAGGAACCATAAATTATGTTATATAGCGATAATGACTTCATGTGGTTTGCATACACACAATCCGATGAAACATTTGTCTAATCATGGAGAAATAAAATCTTATTTTTTGATTGACCATAATATTTTTGTTCTTTGGTTTAATAAAACATGTGTTTGTGATATAAAATCTTTTAACATAAGCATTAAGTATGCAAATCGATTCTATTCTGCGAGGATGACGTCATTTAAACATTTCATATTAAAAGTAAGCGTAATGTTTTGAAGTTTTTTTTGTACTTTGGTTGTTGAGTTTTAGTTAGCCCAGTTTTCATCGGCATAATTTAAGAGCCGTTTTACTGCCACGGCAAAGAACATTGTCCCTAATTGCTGTTTAATCTTTCACATTTAGTGGGTCTTTGGAACCATAACATTTTAATGTTCAAAAAGTTTACACTCCTAAAAGTCTGAGCAAGAAGTCCGTAACTTTTTATTCTGGACCTGCTCATAAAAATTGTTTGAATGTAAGTATAATATAAGCTCCAAGCATTTCTGTATCAGCAAAAACTTTTTTTCCTCATAAAAAAATTGATCCGTTTATTTATTTATTTATCATAAAAGGGTTTCTTTGTTAGTAAAAATTGAAAAAAGGGAAAACAGAGAGCTCACTTTTCTATTATATAATTTAATACAATTTGAACTGAACAAATAATAGTAAATTGAATAAAACAAACAACAAGTCGAATTAACACGTACAGTAAATTTTGTAGAAACGTTCAAAGTTGTTTGTTTTTTTCAAATTACTATTAAAAGAAGTGTTCATTATTTAGACGTGGTTTGAATTATATAAAACAATTTATATTTAATATTTACAATTTAGTGTAATCGTATATTCTAAAAGTAAAAGTAAAATTCAGTAACAGAATTTCTCTCATGAGAATTTCCTGAGAGGGTTGAAACAATGTTATAGAGAACAACAAATAAAAAAATAAGAGGAACATGAAAAGAAAGAAAGATCTGCGTTCTTATACC
Organism: Agrilus biguttatus; assembly: GCA_963921985.1. NCBI lineage: Eukaryota > Metazoa > Arthropoda > Insecta > Coleoptera > Buprestidae > Agrilus > Agrilus biguttatus. The sequence continues at coordinate 16,745,789 of OY998119.1, read as the reverse complement.
GAAACGGTTATTTTGTTCATATTTCTTGAATAGTTTTGAAAGTTAGGTTCTTTACAGTATGGATTATTTTTCTGTTTCGTGTATAATTTTTTTAAAAATATTTTCTGTAATAATTCATTCCAGTTGATGGATCGATCAAACAAATCTGAATTCTGCAATATAAAATGAGGTTTAACTCTATTAAAAAGATATAAGGATAAACTGGTCTAATATATGAACAAAACAGTAAAAGAAAATTAATAGGTAACTGAATATCTACATTTGTTTCTCTTATTTTCTCTAAATACTATGTAGGTAGGTATTTGCAAGGGAATGTTTTATTTAAAAACTGTAAAAATAAAATAAAACAAATAACGTTTCAACATGTTTCGATCAATAGCGATCATTATCAAGAGTGTACTTAAACTAAAATTAAGAACTAATGCTAACAATTTATATACAAATTAGAAATTACAAAGGAGTAGTGAGAAGTTCGATGTATTTAATTCGGTTTGAAAATTTTTAAAAGTTTAATTTTTTGCTTATGGCTTTTTTGATTTCTAGATTCTCTAGCATGGTTAATTCCAGTGTAAAAATTTTGTATTTTCAATTTTAATCGAATGATTAGAATTGATGCAATGCTCCGCGAGACCTATTTTATTAAGTTTTTTATCTATTGAATAATAATGTTCTTTAAATAAAATAGCTCTCCCACTTTTCCCGATGTAAATTGCATCACAATCATTGCAATGAATTTTGTAAATATTTTTTTTTGTTTCTGGTGTTTGAGATGGTTTATTTTTAACTAAAAGTGTTTTTAAGTTATTTTTATTCGTTTCTATGGCTTGGAGATTAAATTTTGATAATTTATTTTTACAAGTTTCATGATGTTCCACAAACGTTGCACTATCGAAAGTATTAATTATTAGTTTCGATGTCGGTGGTGCGCAAACTAAAAGATACCTAATTTTATAGTACTAACGTTTCTTTTATATAAATATAAATATAAATATGGAATCAACAGAAATAACTACTCCGAGGGCTAATACCCCTACCGGCATTGAATTACACGGTTTATTCCGACGTATTCTTAGATGAAGATATAACATATTAAAAAAAGAAGGAATTAAAATTTTTATTCGTCTAAATATTAAGATCAAAGATCTCACATTTGGAACGCGTCCTACCAAATAGGCACAATGTACGGAAAGCCATATCCCACGACCAGTTTCGACCTATCGGGCCTCATCAGGTGGGCGCTGACAGAAAGGCCTTTACAGACGAATAAGTATTTTAATTTCTTCTTTTCTGAATATTTCTTTTATGTATTTTTGGAATTTTGCATGGTAAATTCGCCACCTTTCTGATCCTTTAAATTGTTGTAACTGGTGTGGTACCTGTTCTGCTTGTGTTTTTGAAATTTGTAATTAATGGTATTTTAATATAAATGAACCTGCTCAGTAAATACGATACCCGACGACGATAAAGACTTTTATAGCCGAAATAGTCAATTTCGTTTTTAAGCGTCGCGTCGCAGAGCAGAATAACGCTAGTCGGCGGTCGTCTCGCCGCGATCTGACGACAGACAGGATGTCGTTTATCACTGTTTTTTAGAGGGAGGAGGTCCTCTGTGAACACTGAATGCGCGAGTGATTAATTGTGCTTCTTGCATGAAAGCCAAATTACAGCGAAAATCCATCGACTTAGGCATGATTAGGCAATTTATTCGGGAAACTTCCGAACCTCCCATTATATGCGTCCGTTGCGGCGGCATCGTGTTTCGACGGAATGCATCCGGCTCATTCTCACGCGTTTTGATGAAGTGTATTACGTATTACGCTTCTGGTTGTTGCAAGTTCACTAATTAGCAGCAACGAAATTGTTTGAACGAGCTGCTTCTACACCTCTTCAGAAAGTTATCCGTTTATGGCTGCGGGGGGTGGGGTACGTATTAGCAGAGGATATCGGTGGAGACTATAACTAGACTGCGCCTTGCGTTTATAAAGTGATACCATTTTGGTAGGCAACCCATTTTGCGAATTAAGGGACAGAAACACGAGAATTATTAAGAACGCTCGTAACTTCACTCAGAAAGTTTGAGGCAGTTGAAGTGTTGAGTGTAGTTATTTCAAATAAATGTTGTGCGACACTATTTTTCTTGTACATAAGGTTTTGTGAACACTTTTATGAACTATTTTTTGTTAAAGTAATATAAAACTAGTTTAATATTAGAACAGTTTGGTTACATATTGTCGTGCATATGGTTGCCGTGAAAAGAGTTCTAAAGGTTCTTCCATTTTATTTCATGTGTAAGTACAATTTAAAGGTTCCCTAAGGATCCTGAATTAAAGAAAAAATGGTTGAACGCAATAAGGCATGAAAGTTTTACACCGTCAAAATATTCAGTTGTTTGCAGCAAACATTTTGAAGAAAATGGCCTTTTAATATTCGTGGGAAAAAGAAAATTAAAGCAACATGCTGTACCTAGCGTTTTTGATTTTACTCAGCATTTAATTAAAAAAGTAGTTGTCACCGGAACAAAAGTAAGCAAGTAATTGAATGAGTAATGTTAATACAAAGAGTTAATTTAATTTTGTTCTACAATAGTACCATAAATACGGAGTTGCTGTCAATCCCGTCAACTTCAAAAGTACATCCCTGAATGTGCTTTGTTGGTTGCATACCTAAATTACATCATTTTCTAGTACAGAGAATATTGCTTACGCTCGGTCCATATTATAATCACGTCTCTGTTCTGATACTCTCTCAGTGTCTTCACGAAATTAGAGCTCAGTCAATGGGTAGATTCAACTTTCACAACATGCAACAACGAGCGGGATCGCAAATGCCGCAATGTTAACGATAAACTCCTGCTTGGGTGCAACCTAATTGTGTCACTACTTACTGCAAGAGAGAAGAACTTTGTTGGTCTGTGAACTAATTAACGCGGGGTTACTAATAGGATTATTCCAGTTGCTTTCGGTAATTTCGCGCTAACAGTCAGATGACTGGAAAGTTTGGAAACAGTAGAGAATGGCACTTTGACATTAATTACATACTTAACTTTTTAATTTAAAATCATGATCACTTAAACTGCACACGATATTCTACCTCTGAAATAAGGCTGTAATGAAAATTCGATCAAACGAATTTTATATTATGTAAGATGTAAATAGTTATCTTTTTAAAATTACACTATATAATAATGTGCTAATATCAGTGATTATAAAATAAGATGAGTAGAAGAAAAACACTTGGTTTCGTTGTACTAAATATTTGCTAAAAAACTCGACAAATTTGTTTCCACCTCTTCAGGTCATTCTCGAGAGAGAAATTCTACTACTAAAATAAAAACTGCTTACAATGATGTTTATATAGTGTTATTGGTATTATAAACTTGGGTATTACTAAGGGTTGGTTAGGTACTGGCAAAATCCGACAATTAATAACGGTGTGACCATTTCTACTTGATTGTTAGCTATGTTATCTTTAGTTATAGTAATATCCGGGAGGTCACCGGTTAGAACCCGGGTCCGGCTGCTCTGGTTCAAGTTTTCTGTGGTTTCCTTGGATCATTTAGGAAAATGCTGGAGCAGTAATATTCCACAGATAATCTTTCACTTCTCTTCTGTCTTCATTTCGTCCGTCTCATCTTTCTCTCCCTAACCACACCACCCACCAATTCCCACGATTCCTGCAAGGAGGTTGAAGAGGACCTTACGCCCTACCCTCCGGCTTTGCACTGCAGTATAGGTCGGAGGGACTGCCCGCGCACCAGCACGAGTAGCTGGTGGGAATGAAACAAAAAAGTTTTTTTTCAGTTTTAATTTTAGTAGTAGAATTTCTCTCTTGAGAATGACCTGAAAAGGTGGAATCAAATTTGTCGAGTTTTGTTAATAAATATTTAGTGCAACAAAACCCGGTGTTTTTCTTCTACTCATCTTATTTTATAATTTATAAAATGTTGCACAGCGAATGCGAATTACATTCAATCAATTTTATAATATCAGTGATGTTCATTATGTGGGACTTTATTTGAACCCGAACGTTCCGAGAAGGGTATCATTGTATATATTTTCAGTTGTGCAGCGTTATTTTTTTATTGATTTATTACCACCTCTATTTCTTGTACAGTTAATTTTACACCATCATATAATCACAATAGAGAAGCCGTTCACAACAACCCGTTTTTACCATTTTCAGTATTACGATATTTTTCAAATAAACAACATCAACAGTCATATCGTATTATGCATCATCATTAAACATACATCAAGTTTAGTGTCTAATACTATCATAATATTGTCAAACATGAAAAAGAAAAGAAAATAACGTGATTATTTTTATAATAATCCCAACATGTGGTGACAGAGTAGATAGGTTTGTAAAGTAAATACAATATTCTGTAATTAGCTGAACCTCTAAACGTTTAATTAAATAAAGAAAGAACAAGCGTAGTTTAGTGAAAAAGATAACAAAAGGAAGATTTTTGGTGTACTGTAAAATGTTTCTTAAGTTGTAAATTCATTTTTAAATATAAAAATGTGTTTAATTATTCTCTACTTATTAATTTATAAGCAGATGAATATTGTGAACTCTTGGTAACATTAAGACTAGTTTTAATATTATCTGGGGTATTACCAGCACCCTTGTAAACCTAAAATATTTTAGGTATTGTTTGAAATTTAATCTCTGTAGTTGTTCTTTTATTGTAAAAGCAAAAACATATTTAGACATTTCTAACGGATCTCTCCGATCTCTAGTAAATTTGGTGAAGTTGCTAGGTATTTATTTATGACATAACCAACCATTTGACATCTAATTTCTACTACACTAGTATGTTTTAATATTGTAAAAGATAAATACACCGCAAGTACTTATAAAAATACAGGGAACTTTTTCTCTTGTTGGATAAATAATATTGCAAACAAAAACGGTTTCTCTAAAATAAAGTCCCGTCTTCTGACTGTTCACCTACAAAAAATTATGAGATTTCGTAGTGAGTTTAGTTTTTTTTTTTTTTACTTTACACGAGAGAGACAGTTTTCTCTCACAAAAAAATATTTGATTTGAAAAATATTTTATATAATTCCTCGACCCTATTGTTTAAAACAAATATTACTATCGAACTGTGTGAATTTGGAACTCAAACGAAATTAAAATGCTACAATTGTCGTATTTGATTGTAGTGATATTATTTTCTTGTATCATTGATATTGTTACGTTTTTGCTCTAAACTGGTTTATTTAACTCTCTTAACAAAACTTAACTATTTGATACAAATTCGATTCTACAATTTTCGTAAACACTTTTTATCGTAAACCTCTATTTCTGTCAACTGCTTGTTCTCTGTCACCTGTCAACCATTCTCCGTCAACTGTTCTAAATCGTTTTTTTTTTATGTTTTCGTGGAAGAGGGGAAATCTTCGAAAGACACCCAGCCGTCCGTACGACTGGGTAGTGTCGGATTCCCGAGGAAGGTGTCCTCGGACCTACCGACTAAAACCCCTCTACCTCAAGCCGTTATAGGAACTTACGTTCCTCTTCAGCCGTATGGGGTTATAGGGTTAGTTGATTGGCATTTGTTGGGACAAACCAACGGAAACAACTACTCCGAGGGCAAATACCCCTACCGGTATTGGATTACACCGTTGGTTTGAGGTTGGGATGATTCGTTGATGGAAGTTGTGAATTTGTTAGGTTTCACGTTGAAGGATAAACCAACGAAAACAACTACTCCGAGGGCTAATACCCCTACCGGCATTGGATTACACTGTTCGTTTGAGGCTAGGTTGGTTTGGTTGTATATGTTTTTTTAGGAAGTGTAAACTTGATTAGGATCACGTTGATTGCCGTTGACCGAACAACGGGCGTGTTTTGAGAAATTTGTTTGTTTTGTTGAGTGTTTTAGTAAAAGTGTTAATATGTGATTTTATGAGCTTGACAGGGTTCACGTTGATTGCCGTTGACCGGGAACAACGGGTGTGTTGAGAGTTTTAGTTTTTTTTTTGTTGTGTTTAAGTAGAAGTTTTGAAAATGTTTTGTGTGACCCCGAGCAAGACACATGCTGATTGCCGTTGACCGCGCTAACAACGGCGTGTTCAAAGGAGTTTGTTTTGTTAGATGTGTTTTAAGAAGTATTAAAATGTAGTTTTATGAGCCTGATCTGTTTACATTGTTGGTTGAGTTTAGGGTTTGGATGGGTTGGTTGGGAGATCTCCCTCTTCCTTGCCGTTGGTCGGTGGAATGTGGGAGATATGGTTTGGTTGGGATGGTTGAGAGCTCTCCCTCTTCCTTGCCACTGGCGGGTGGAATGTCAGAGACGCTCTAACTCGTCTATCGCTGTCGCTTATATAGTTTGATGGACGTTGCTAGGTTACTCTCGAACCAAATCGAATGATCTAGTAGTTGTCTCGATTTTTCTATAACTCGACATGGGCAAATTCCACTCTATTTTTGCAATCGGCTCGGGTCAATTCCACCCAAAACGCCACGTCTGTCACAATATATACCCTAGGAATTAATGAAATGTGTTACTATTAAATATAAAGGTAACAGGATAAACAGATTATTTAACATCTAGTATCACTGTGTAACATTAAGAAAAAGAACTGTATTATGAACAGAAGTGGGTATTAGTTCAAATATATCGAAAAAATCTCAAACTTTATAAAGAGCTATAATGTGATTGATTTTCTATTTCATGCATCGAAAGCTAATGTTAAAAAGTGAACCAAATAGGGGCTTATTGCAGTTTCTTCTATATATATTTACACTAAAGTTCATAGTAGATATTGTTATTGTAACTATTGAACAAATCTCATCAGAAGTGGGTATGTGGCTATCAGTTATGGGAGTATGGGAGTGTTCAATCCATCATCACTGATGAACTTGGCTTTAGAAAAATTAGTGCTCGCTGGGTTCTAAGATTGTTGACCGAAAATCAAAATCAAATGCCTCAGTGTATCGGCACTTATGATGAGACGTGGGTCCAGCACTTCACCACTACACTCCCGAATCAAAAATGGCGAGGAAGAAGTGGCGAATAAAGAATGAAAGCTGCCCTGTCAAAGCCAAAACCGGTCTCTCATCTGAAAAAGTGCTTGCAACTGTTTTCTTTGACTCAAGGGTTTGTTTAAGTTTTACTCATTGATTTTCTTCACGATCAATGACCAGTGAATGCGGTTTACTATTCTGAGTTGTTACAGTTGACAAAAATCGTATATCGAAGCAAACGACGAGACGTTATCCTCCTTCATGACAACGCCAGGCCACACACCACAGTTTTGACAAGGAATAAATTGGAAGAAATGGGCTGGGAAACCCTCGAGCCTCTATAGTCCTCCTTATAGCCCTGACTTGTCACCTGTGATTATTTTTTCTTTTTTTGTTCGCACCCTTGAAAGAATAACTTGGAGGAAAAATATTTGAAAGCAATAAAGAATTAGAGGAGTATGTGCGAAATTGGCTGACAACTCGCCCTCAAACTTTTTATGAAGGAGGAATAACATATTCAAGCTTCCTAATCGGTGGCAAAAGTGTGTAGAGCACGAAGGTGACTACATTGAAAAATTTTAAATCCCTAGTTTGTATGTACCAATAATCAATAAATTTATTTTACAAAATTACCGTTTACATTTGATTTACCCTCGTATTGTAATTTAACAACTTACTTATTCATCATGAATAGGTACTAGGTATGAATACCTTATCAAAAATAATAAAATACTAACATGCCTTATAAAATATATTTAAATTATAGGTACTTAATACAAAGGAACGAAGAAACAACACTTGGTATCTTTGTTTGACAATTGCTCTACGTGATCAGTGATCTATCGAAACTGTTAGATCTGGATCGCGATTTCGAACTTTTTGGTTGTCATCAGCACACCGTAAACATCTCCAACAGAACATCGACCAATCCATTTGCTATCATTAAAAGTGTTCAATTGAATAAGTACAGACAGTGTTGTGAACGCCATCTGTAATACCATAGTAATAATACATGTACATACTCGTCCTTCAATTGTTACTATGTCTTATCATTGCCTATTGTGTTTTGAATTATTGTTTAGCAAGAGAGCGTGGTAGATTTGCGGTTATGGCATAGTGCCACACCATCGGCTATTAATTTCGTCAGTATTGACTTGAACCCGTAATTACATGGCGGGCGTGCGGTCTCGCATTACAAGGAGCTAATCGTTAATTGGATGTTTCTGATACCGCAGGGTCTCTGCTGTTTGAACTCTGCGCAATATATAACGTACAGCTTCGATTAAAATAGTTCCTAATTGTTCCACGGACTTGCTTAAGAACAATTAGTGGTGCGGTAAGAAGCAGGGACGATCCGAGCATCATTGAGATTCAACGCGAATAGCGATGCACCTCCTTTGCATTAAGTTAGAGAAGCGGTTCTATTGATAGACATTACTTTCGTGCTTTCCCCCGTTCCGTTGAAACATTTAATTTGTAGCGAATTGTCGGCTTGTCTAGAATTCCTAATGCGATCGACAGGTTGATGGAGTTAATTTGATTAACATTTATACACTGATGGAGATATTTAAGAAACATCTGCCACCGAAAATTAACGACGCAGATCTCACACCGAACACTAATAAGGACTGGTGATTGAAAATAACATAACATATAAATATAATAACATCTAAAAGGTTGACAGTGTCAGTATGTGGTAATACAATTCGCATTTCACAAGGTCCAAAGAAACTATGGCAACGTTTTTATTACAAAAAGAAACTGACAAACTTTTAATTTTAATAAAAATGTAAATTCCCCAAAAAAGAGACGAAAATCGTATTTATATAATTAATAGAATCTTGGTTTCTCTTATTCTCACTTAACAAGTTTCGCTACGACTGTAGCTTCATCAGAAGTAGGTACAATACATATCTGATGAAACTACAGTCGTAGCAGTATATGTTAACTGAGAATTAAAAAATGAAAATGTCAAATATGTGTTGTTATTCACCATCGTATTTATAGTTATAAAAAACGCTTATTTGAAGGGCCCACCAAACATGCAACGAGGAGAGAAAAAATGTTTTTAATTCTACCATGATTGTGGGGCATTATTGAAAATAATAGAGCCAGAAATACGTTTTTAATTTTTAAACTTTTTTAGAGTTAAATTAACACTTGAGAGGGCTACCAAAATCATAATTTTTAAATATATTTGATTAACGGATCTGAGGTTCAACAAAAGTCGCTGATTTTCGATAGCTATCAAGCATGATAAGTGAGGATAAAAAAGGCAGGCTTTTAATAAAAAGAAATCATTTATGTGATAGCGATAGATTAATTTAGGAACTCGAAAAAAAAAGTATTAAAACGTGGACGTTGGGCGCGGCTGAAAAGAAAAAAATTACCAACGTTTGAGATGTGGTGTTATAGAAAGTATTGTTGTTAAAAATACCATAGACAGAGAAGGTTAGAAATGAGGAGGTATTAGAAAGAATAGCAGGAAACATAGGGCGTTATGGATCTCAATAAAGAAAAGGAGACATATGTTGGTAGGACACTGTTTTGGGGTTGTTGTAGCAATCGTGTTATTGGACTGTATTTTGTGTTTGTTAATAAATAACGACGAGAAATGCACTAATTCAAGTTAACACATTAATTTATTAAAGAACTATTAAAAAACATAACCACCATAATTCACATATTAACAGGCAATTCTGCAAGTAAATACGTGCTCTTAGATATCGATCGTTACAGATAGATGTTTACGCTAATAATGCTCTCATGACAGTGATGCCACCAAAGTCACAGCGGCGCGTACTAGCATGCAGTTCATGGACGTAGTGAACACAACATAAAGAACAATAATAAAATGTATAAAGAGACACCTTTTGAAATATGAAGGACTAGTTAGAGACATATTAGAAACGAAATAGGAGTAATAAGAGGCAGAGGAAGGCATAGATTCCATTACAGTTTACAAATAATTAAGGATATAAAAAGTTATAGACAAGAAGCTCCAAATTACGTGCAATATAATGAAATATTTTTAGAAGAATTCTTTAGTAGAGTTAAATTTAAACACATAATTGTATTTCTATGTATTACGTTGGCGCGTAAATCTTAAGATCCCTGGTTTGATTCCCGGCGAGAGCGTGACAGCAATAACAAATTTTTACTTGTTCATTTAAGGTAATCTGTAGTAGGTACAAATTAATTCAATAATTAAAATCACATTGATGTATGTGTAATGTGTTAATATTGTTAATATGCTGCACTTAAGCAGCACACACTAATAGTTGTAAACTTTCATTTAAAATGAAATTTCTCATCATGATTAAAATTTCTTACGAATACTTGTTAGAGGTTTGTAGAGTTCCAAATCCTCAGTGCGCTAGTCTAATTATTAATAAGTCAACAAGATAAAAAATTTCTGTGTGTATTTTTTAGTTTTCTATAATATACAAGAAAAATTAATGTTTTATTGTGAGTAATGATTTACGTATAGTATATAGCATGATTATCAGTGGCGGCTCTTGATCAATATATTGGGTGGTCATTGACCAAGCCGCGCTCGATGATTATTGGGATTGCTTATCACACTTACTTTGCTTACCCTAAATGGCACCTTTAATTCCATTTTATGTGGTTGTTTTCAACATTTTAATGCAGAGAATATCGTTTTGCAATAACGTTCATTTTAAAATTTTGTTTTGATTGTTCCTATTGTTAACTTCACTTGTAATGGATAGTTTTATTTTGTGTGAATGTATTTTCAATGGTGCCTACGTGTAGGTAAATTACATTATTCAATCGAGTTACTTTTCGTGCTGTAATTTTGTAAAAATCCGTCGATATTGTCCAACCACTGTAGTGAAATGTCTGCCAATATCAGTCAATCCCAGATGACATTAATCTAATTGAGTCAGTTTTTATTGGTTCGTTTAAAAAATATATATACTTACAATGTAACCACCGCATGCATAACTCATTAATCATTGTCATCAACGGATTCGTTTTAGCCAACTCAATTAAGGGGTAGGTATATACAAATGTTAATGATTAACTTAGTAAACCTTTGATAAAATCATGAAATGATACGTGCATGAAATAAACTGTTTATTTATTATAATTAAAAATTGCATAATCTACTCTTAATTAATTCAGTACCAAAAGGGGATTATCAATTAGTATTATAGTAAATTTCGAAGCCTTTTCTGTCCGTCTGTCTGTTGTCGATTTAGTGCAGTCAAAATTGAAAGTATGTGCACCTTTAGTAAATATGTAACAATAATTTTCAAATATAAATATAAATATAAATATGCAATCAACAGAAACAACTACTTCGAGGGCTAATACCCCTACCGGCATTGAATTACACTGTTGATTCCAATGGATTCTCAGACGAAAATATAACCCGATAGGTTGAAACTGGTCGTGGGATATGGCTTTCGGTTCGTTTTGCCTACTTGTTAGAACGCGTTCAAAATGTGAGATCTTTGATCTTAAAATTTAGACGAATTAGGATTTTAATTCCTTCTTTTTTGAATAATTTTCAATTTTTGCGCCTTGTTGCATGAAGTAAGAGAGTGTTTCAAATCAAACATGACAATGGCGCTAAACAATTTGGAAGTAAACTGTGTCAACATCAGAATTCCGTAGCCATTCGTTTCCGCAGTAGTTAACTTTGAAGTGTATTTATCTTTGAAATATACGTACGTTCGTCAAAGCAAAAAATTTAAAAGGGTAGGTACACTACACCTCCTAACTGGACGCCTTCGAGCGCAATCGTTGCGAACTTTGCAGACAGGTAAACGTGTATTACGAACACTGTTCAAAAGCGCGCGTAACTATGAAAACAACAAAGTCGCCGCTTTGCCAAATAAACGACAGAACTGAAACGAAACACATCAAAGCAACGGTTTCGCGATTTAAATTTACCTTCGTCCTGCAACCTCGCACTTTCGTTATATAAATCAACTACACACTTGTTTACTTTGTCAAAGAAGGGAAATAACGAATTCAATGGGGCTGAATATCCTCGAATTTCCAATATGTCCAAGCACCCTTGAGAGGTTTCATTTCAAACGAAATACGAAACGAATAATATATCTGCCATGTCCTTTCGACAACACGCTTTTTAACGGGAATAAACTGGGTAGTCGGTTTTGTACAAAATTATAATTTTCAACTAACGTTTGTATCTGTTAAATTAAAAAAAAATCTTTACAATTTCCATAACTGTAGGTAATCTTTGTAGTACTGTCTGTTGTTCTTAATAATTTAATAACGAATTATTTGTGTTGGTGTATCTTTTGAATTGTAGTTGCGAATTTATGCCTAAATCTGTAATAATAACTTATAAAACATTTGTAGCTATAAAAAGACTGTGCAGATAACATGACATAGAATATTTTGGCGAAACGTACTACATTAGATATTACTAAATTGAGAAAAAATTAAAACACTGAGGGTTTCACTAAAACTAAAGCTTTTTTTATTTCCTGGTCGTTAGTAATATTTTTATTTTCTATTTTTGCTTTTTTTATTTCGAACTAACGACCAAATAGAATTTGGTAACAATCCCTTATTGAACCCAAACATTGTTCATCCCCCACCCTCTTAGTATGTACTATAAATTAATGTATTTCTGTTTGGTACTTAGTATAACTTCGTTACTCCCGAAGATGCCCTTATAAGGCGAAATACGTATCGAGTATTCAATAAAGTTTCAGTGAAACCCTCAGTGTTTTAATTTTTTCTCAATTTTGAAAAATGTTTCACCAAGTGATAACGGCAGATACCCTTAAGATATTACTAGTTAGTGTAATCATGCGACTAACTTATTTCTTTTTTTTTAATTGTCACATCAATAATCCATGTTAGTTCAGATAATTTTATCACTTTGGACGATTTTTGACAATTATTCACCGCCTCGACATCTGTTGTCGAAGTTACTATAGTACTGAGACGCTGGGGGTACTCGAAATGACCTATTGATGTTATCTACGTAATACATAGACGTATTGTCTCATCGTCAGTGAAATTGGCTCATTTGGTCAAAATATAGACATTGCAAATTTACGAGTACCTATGTCGTCTAAAGAAAATTGAAAATTTGTTTGATTCAGGATCTCCCAATTTGTGCTTAAAAATTTTTCGAGTGTTGTTAGTTTCAGATCTGCTGTTTAGTAGTTTCAATAATTTGGTCTTAACAAAGTCACTGTTAAGTAATTACGTGTTGATACTGTTTTGAAACAAACGATGTGCATATTTGATATTGTCTATGTGATTTCTTTTAAATATAAATTTGTGTTAATATCTTGGTTAGACCGTTAATTTCAGTTTTAAAAATAAAAACAGTAAATTGTAACCCTTTACAAAGATCAACGTAATCAGTGATTGAAAAGGAAAAAATAAAATGGCACATCAAAATTTAAAAAAATATTAACCTCAAAACTCAAACAGTGCAATTTTTGGCCTTTTTGAAAGGATTGCTACCTTAAATGAAAGGACAATAAAACCAACAGAGTAAGAACCATTTCTAAGATGGATATATTTTGTCGTTGAGTAGAATCTGGCCTCATAATTACCCCAGCACATCGAGATTTTGGAATATTTTAACTTTGAAATCTAAAAGTTGCTAATTTGGATTTGAAATTAGGATATTTTGAAATTTCAATACTCTATAACAATTTGGGAAGTAGATCCGAGTTCACCTATAAATAATACATCGAAAATGATTACCCTCGTCCTGATCCATGTTGACCTTTGTTACCGAGGTGATATATAAGAAGATAAGATAACAGGAATCGAGGGAAAAAATAAACACATGAAAATTTCTAAAAAAGATGTAGTTCATACCTTATTCTTATTTGTTGACTGTGCTTTCCATTTAATTTTAAACATATACTGCATTACTTCCATTATATAATAATTATTTCGTTTAATTATCGTTTTTTCTCTTACGAGAAGGCTCGGTTTAGTGGCTGTCGGAACGACTTGGCCCAGGCGGTAACAGTTCCCTCGCGCGAGCTTATGGTAATGAAAAGGTTTAGAGCGCAATTACGCTGGAGTTAGTTCTTGAGAGAGAATAATAAGGGCGTTTTCCCATAATAATTTTATGGGACTGCATTGCGGCCTTTGTACTTTATCTTTTCTACCGACCGTCCTGTCCTTCCGCTTACGTCGTAACCACGACACAGTGTTGGAAATGTACAAAAATCGACCACTCGATTTTTTTCTTTTTTTTACAGCAACAACAACGCCGATTGCTTGATTTTATTTAAACTTGCTAACTGCACAAATAATAATTATTTTGTTTTCCTCAATAGAAAATAATATAAATTTAACTAACATTATTTTTAATGAAATTCAATTATGTGTTATTTGGTCGTAGCAGTATATCGTCATCTACTGATTTATCTACTGCTTGCTACTTACATATTTAGTGTCTGTTAAATGTTAATATTACCTTAATATTGACTAATATCAAAAACACTAACAAAAACAAATAACAATTTATGAAATATAAACAAATAAAAAATATATAATAGGCGAATTAATGATACAAAAGAAACACAGAATACAAAGTAACAAAAAGAAGCAAGAACAAGACACTAAAATAACAACAGTAGATAATAAAATATAAAATAAAACAATGTAGATAATAAAGGCAGAAATAACTTACGAATAGTGGAGTGGAGTAGTTGGTAGACTGAGTAGAGATATAAAAAAATACTTTTGGGTGTTACATTTTCACCAGCTACTTGTGCTGGTGGACGGGCAATCCCTCCGACCTACACTGTTGTGCAAAGTAGGGCGTAAGGCCTTCTTCAGCCTCCTTTCAGGAATCGTAGGAATGGGTGGGTGGTGTGGTTAGGGAGAGAGAGAGATGAGTCTTACTAAATGAAGACAGAAGTGAAAGATTATCTGTGGAATATTACTACATTTGCTTAAGTGATCCAAGGAAACCACAGAAAACTTGAACTAGAGCAGTCGCAGCCAGATTCGAACTGGTGACCTCCCAAATACGAAGCAATGATCTAGAGTACTAGACCAAGCCGCTAGATATGAAGTTTTGAGAGTATTTACAGGACAGGGTTGTTAGTAAATTAGATGTTTTAGAAAGAAAAGTACTAAGACTAATAGTAATAACACTAGTTTAGAAATACTCACAATTGACTACTTAGGGCAGTACAGATTTCAATAAAAAGCAATTAAGGGTAAAATCAGCTATTACTATGGGGTGCATGCAGATATAGGTAAAAGAAGAAATTCTAGGTAAAAGTAAATTATAGTGATAAGAGAACAATAGAATTTAAATGAAAAGGAAACAATGGCATGCACAAGATAAGAAATTGTCTACATTGAAATCAGAAATATATAAATATAGAATATTTAAAATAAAAATATTTACAATTAAGTTTTTTTCCGCTACACACATATTAGAGAAGGGCATTACTAAAGTGTTTACTTGTCGAACTGAATCGACAAAGCAGCCTATATTCCCGATAAGCACGGTAAGAAAATTAATAAGAACAATAGAAGTTCTTGGTTAATATTCTGTAGAAACTGTCAGACGTGATATCTTATTAGATCTCACCAGCACGCCATAAGTACTCTCGATAAATCACCGACCAAATTGAAGGAGCTGTTTAAAAGCAAGTTGATATAATATCTAGATATGGCAGTACATCGTCATCTATTGATATCTGTTGGTTTAAAGAGCTACTTCGATTTAGTCGATGATTTATCGAGACTACCTATGGTACTGTATGAAATCTAATAAGATCGAATTCGCGATGCATGTCTGACAATTTCTAAAGAATACTAACCAAGAACATCGATTGTTATTACAATATATTATAAACTAGCTGTGCCGGCGACTTCGTCCGCGTGGAATTTAACAAAAAAAGTTATTTTTTAAATTTTAAACAAAGTCGTTGAGACACAACCGTAACCGTTAGCAATAGCCCGCTCGCGCGTTCTGAGCCCCCGCGCCTTTGTGATCTTAAGTGGCGGGAGGTCTGTCTGTCTGTTCTGGCTAATCTCTGAAACGACTGGACCGATTTTGACGGGACTTTCACTGGCAGATACCTAGTGTAATAAGGAGTAACTTAGGCTACTTTTATTTTAGGAAAAATTATAATTTAGTTTATAAATCAATAACTATTTATTAATAATAATAATAAATTTCTAAAATAAAAGTAGCCTACGTTATTCCTTATTGCATTAGCTGTCTGCTAGTGAAAGTCCTGTCAAAATCGGTCCAGCCGTTTCAGAGATTAGGCAGAACAAACAGACAGACAAAAAATTTAAAAAAGTGTTATTTTGGTATATGTACCGTGTATACATCCATATGCATGTAGTAAAAAGTGGTTATTTTAATATTAAAAACAGACACTCCAATTTTATTTATCTTTATGTATAGATATAGAAAACATTGAGCTACCAAAAGTAGTCATCGACTTTCAGTTATGGAGGAGTTATAACATCGACGGTCAAACCTCTCGACTGTGGTTTTTAAGGTTGCGTGTCACTGTGTACCGTGAAATTCCTTGTCTCTTGGTGGAACGTCCTTTTCTCTTCATGATGAATATATATAGGTAGGTATATATGTACCTAAATAACGTACAAAATTCTGCGAACGAATAAAGTGGACTATCAAACGAACAGTTTAGAAGGAATTCGCTCGGCGGTTATCATAAACTGGTCGTGATGTACGGGGGCTGTCGGTCGAGATAGCCTGACACCCGACCTCTTTTGATATATATTCTCTTTTACTCGCGAAAGCCATCATCTGCGCGCCATTATTCTGAGCTCTCGCAAGATGAAATGAAACCATTTTATGGTTCAACCTTCCAGTCTGAGAGTTCAATATGATCGACGTACAAGGGTTACGACACAAGTATTGAGGACATCATCAGTACTGACAATATTTCAAATAGTGTTCCGTTTCTTAATTCGACGGACAATAAGAATGAACTGGATACGTAAAAATAAAAAAAATCATACAGAAAATTTATTATAAAATATCCTGCAATTGTTTCAATTAGACAGCTATTCTCAAAATTATAACTGAGTATACCAGTATACCCGAAACAATTGTTGGGTGTTTTGATAAATATACGTGTGAATTTTTTATATATTTTTTTTTTCAAATGCGAGTGGAACATATCTGTTGATTGAGGATGCTGATAGTACACCTTACAAATAATGAAATAATTAAAAATATTAAGACTATTCTAATTGGATTTTCCTTATAAGTGTTTTTTCGTTTGTGAACTGTATTAAACATTTCAAACTGATTATTAACAAATAGCTACAGACAGCGAGTAGATATCATCCGAATAGTTTGCCAGTAATTGATAGCCGTCAAAATGCCACAACAAAGTGGCCAATATGAATTTCGAAAATGCCGAAATTAAGATATCTTAATAATTCTATTTTTACATGAAAGCCTTTACCTTAATCGACTTGTGTACATAATTTCCTTCAATATTGAGGCACTTGTGATAACGTTTGACCAGAGACCAGTTTTAGAATACCCTTCTCATAGAACTCTGCCGCCTGATTTGTTAACTGTTAACCACTGCATCACAACTGTTTGGACTTTGTCATCGTCTTGAAGACGCCGACCGCCCAGATGTTTTTTCAAGTGCAGGAACAAATGGTAGTCACTGAGTGCCAGATCAGGGCTGTGCGGAGGATGATCTAGAGTGATAATATCTTTGGTCCGAATAGCCACATGCGTATGGGCTATCTTTAAATGCTCTCACCCACTTCCTTACTTCTTCACTTTCTTTTGGCATTCTCGAAATTCATTTAGGCCCATTTGTTGTGTTAGCATCACATCTTTTACTAATTGCCGACCAAGAACTTATTTTTTAGCTTATTTGTATCGAAAACAAGAAAGAAATATATAAATTTGATGTACTTCTCATTTCTACTTTTCCTCTTTTAAATTAATAAACATTTATGAAATGAGTTCTTGAACAACTTAGAAGTGTGAAACAAATTAAGATTTGTTTTATTATTTTGTTGTCTTTCACCGACTCGTTCTTAAGAGGATTGGATTAAAGCTAAGATCGTTTGTGTATTTACGTTGGAAGTTTCAAATTATTGCAATGTTAGTATATGGAAGTTTTCTAGTTTCAGTCGAATTATCTCAGGAATGAAATGAAAACGTTGCCTACAAGTCGTATATGAAAGTTCTGAATTGCACCTTCTCCTGGGCATAGAATATAACAAAGTTCGAGTACAGTTTGCAAAGTAAATAGACAAAACTGCTACGAAAATTTAGCTCTCACGGAGAATTGCTAAACTTCAAAGAACCTCAATATCCGATTTCATCATCTCCAACCATCTGCATTTGTAATTTTGTTTCCCTGGTACACCTACACTTCAATGTGTGTACTTCAAAATTGGATTAGTTTCTGGTTGCTTCTATCAATAAATTTATTACAACATTGAATAAAATGAAAACACACTATGTTAGCTCTCAATATACTATTTATTCAGTTGACAGTTATTTCCTCACCTTGTGACTTCTTCGAAAGTATACAAAATACTTGAAATTATGACAAAATGTTTTCTTTAAGTACTAGCTTAGGGGGAGGGGGTAGGAACGGGGAAGATGTTTAATAGAGGGGAATAGCCTACATCTATTTGTTAGTTAATTAACAGGTTACTATTTGTATAATTAGGTGATGAAATGAATTATTTCACCGGTGAACAGATGTGCCACTTCTTTTGATTCCTATGGGGGAATCGGTGCAATAAACGGACTTCGTGTTTTAATTGTTTATTATACCCAACTATTTACAACTATATACACTAATTTTACATGAACGTCGTGACTGCTACTTATTTACGAAGATTAAATGATTATGATTATGTGATTGAACTATATGTTTATAGAGATCTTGATTTGATTTATGCTATATGTTAAATGTACTAAAAATGATCTCTCCTAAATGTTTGATGTTTTTATCTAATATGTTGAAATTGAATTTATTGAACTGTGCTTACTGTATTAAGTTAACTATGTTTTATTAACTATATATGAATTTAAGAACCGCCCCTAGAGGAGGGGTGGTTCCGATGCACCGACACTTGAAACAACAAAACAAACAAAAAGGAGGGAAAACGTAAACACAAGAAAATGCAACACTGTATGTAATCTATGTGTCGGTGCATCATCTACGTCCTCGAAATGGACCGATGGGTCAACAAATTTCCCCCAATATATCTATAAACTAACTTAAATTCTAGAAGCGCATTTGAAGACAAAGAAAAAATAATACAATGGGAAACGGCAATACTAAAAAGGGAAAAAATATGATACATACTATTATAAAACCATAAATGGCAGAAGAAAGAAACGGACAGCAAATGCACATGATAATACAACAAAAATTTGAGACGTAAAAAATGTGTGACTGACAATGCCAATAAATTACAAACAAAAATGAAAAGATAAATCCGAACACTATTTTTAAATTTGTTTATTCTTAATTTTTCTAACATTTATATTTTATACGATTTATTTTCATAATGTACAATTTCAAAATCTTCAGTGAAGTTGTGATTTTCATTATAAACGTGATTTGCATAACTTGAGTCAGTCCTAAATGTTCTAAATATGTTAAAATTTTATCATCCAACTAAACAATTGTCATCTTTATTAAAGAAAAATGATTGTAAACTAGCCTTTAAAACTAACAATACGTTAAGTAAATACCTAAAAAATAACAAAGATGTAACTGACAAAAATAATAAATCAGGTGTATATAAAATCAATTGTAAATCTTGCAACATGTTTTATATAGGGAAAACTTACAGAAATTTAAAAATTAGAATTAAAGAGCATAAACATTCTTACATTAACAAGAAAACTGACTCAAATTATGCAAATCATTTAAATAATGAAAATCACAACTTCAATGAAGATTTTGAAATTGTACATTATGAAAATAAATCGTATAAAATATAAATGTTAGAAAAATTAAGAATAAACAAATTTAAAAATAGTGTTCGGATTTATCTTTTCATTTTTGTTTGTAATTTATTGGCATTGTCAGTCACACATTTTTTACGTCTCAAATTTTTGTTGTATTATCATGTGCATTTGCTGTCCGTTTCTTTCTTCTGCCATTTATGGTTTTATAATAGTATGTATCATATTTTTTCCCTTTTTAGTATTGCCGTTTCCCATTGTATTATTTTTTCTTTGTCTTCAAATGCGCTTCTAGAATTTAAGTTAGTTTATAGATATATTGGGGGAAATTTGTTGACCCATCGGTCCATTTCGAGGACGTAGATGATGCACCGACACATAGATTACATACAGTGTTGCATTTTCTTGTGTTTACGTTTTCCCTCCTTTTTGTTTGTTTTGTTGTTTCAAGTGTCGGTGCATCGGAACCACCCCTCCTCTAGGGGCGGTTCTTAAATTCATATATAGTTAATAAAACATAGTTAACTTAATACAGTAAGCACAGTTCAATCAATTCAGTTTGAACATATTAGATAAAAACATCAAACATTTAGGAGAGATCATTTTTAGTACATTTAACATATAGCATAAATCAAATCAAGATCTCTATAAACATATAGTTCAATCACATAATCATAATCATTTAATCTTCGTAAATAAGTAGCAGTCACGACGTTCATGTAAAATTAGTGTATATAGTTGTAAATAGTTGGGTATAATAAACAATTAAAACACGAAGTCCGTTTATTGCACCGATTCCCCCATAGGAATCAAAAGAAGTGGCACATCTGTGCACCGGTGAAATAATTCATTTCATCACCTAATTATACAAATAGTAACCTGTTAATTAACTAACAAATAGATGTAGGCTATTCCCCTCTATTAAACATCTTCCCCGTTCCTACCCCCTCCCCCTAAGCTAGTACTTAAAGAAAACATTTTGTCATAATTTCAAGTAATTTGTATACTTTCGAAGAAGTCACAAGGTGAGGAAATAACTGTCAAGTGAATAAATAGTATATTGAGAGCTAACATAGTGTGTTTTCATTTTATTCAATGTTGTAATAAATTTATTGATAGAAGCAACCAGAAACTTATTTTGTATTCTTATTTTGTATTCGTTCATTCTTATTTCAAAGGTTCTACGTACCTGTCCTATGTCTCTACTATTGCGATTTTCACAGTCCAATTCAAACTCCTGAGTTTTCATGTTTTCTGTTTTTTTAATTATTTATAAATTTCTTTAAGATATTGATTTCGATTATTTTTGTGTAACATTTAATATATTTACGAAAGCTTTTGATGAAATCGTCACCAATTAATAAACATAGTGTAGATAATATTGTTAATAAATAAAATTTTTGAGAACAGATTTTATTAAGACTCTACAATTGTTTCGGTATTATTATACTTTTATCAAGTGTAACAGAATATTAATATATTAATAATACTGAAACAATTGTGAAGTATTAATAAATTCTGTTCTGAAACATTTGGATGTGATTATATTTATTTACTATATTATTCAAAAATGTTTCACAAAACTTTGAACAACACTGCCATTAAAAATATATAGTTTAGAAGGTTTCCTTGTTCGATATTCAATAAAGTTATAGTAGACACATATGAGCAATGTACAGGGTGTCCCTAATACCATATTAAATAATTATTCAACATTGTTAAAACATTGCTTCCGATAGAGTTTCTGTTAATCCGACATATTGGAAATAAGTAGGTCACCGATAAAACTAAATAAAACGTATCATCTCTAATAAATTAAATAATGTTCGTATCTTATCGTTTTATTCCTCAGTTTTTTATTGCTTACGGCTGTGGGTATTGATTAGAACTGTAAATCGCCGATTGCTCAACACGCAACGTTTCGCCCAAAGTCGGTAAATTACAGTTTTTTTACGTAGACATCTGGAAGACGGATCCTCGAAAAAATCTGATAGGTTATTGATGTCTAGTGAAACAAAAAAGCAAAAGAACGAGATATATTAGAAGCCATCAAGAGTTACAGGGCGGACGATAAGGAAAGGATCTCGGATTTATCATGTGCGAAAGAAAGACGACCGGAGAACGGTAAAGTAGAACGTGGAAAGAAGTGGGAGGAGAAACAGACATTATCCTAAGCATAAAGGCTCCCTGGAGCCCGTAGCACGGCACGGGTCCCGTTTTTCACCGGCGGCGGCGAAGGGAATGCCGGGACGTCGACGGCGAAATTCTTGCAACACCGATTTTATACGAAGGTTGCCAATGCGGAGCCGGATTCCACCGTAAACTGTACGCTATATTATTAAGATGTCGTTAAAACGTTTTATTACCACCGGTTCCTCTTCCGATCAGATATTACACGAAAACCTTGGGTCGTTACTGCCAATTCGGACATCTTTAGACGCATCACGTGCACCAACAAATATCTAGCTCGGGATACCAGGATCCCCTGGTTTATTTATTTTTTCAGCGAGAGAGTAAATCCGTTTTTCGAAATAAAACAAAGCCCCATCGCCCAAACGATAGCGATGCAAATGGAAAACGTAAAACAATGCATGATTATTGGCGTTGATGGAATAGTTCGAATCGAAATTGGTTCCTAACATATGCTGTACGTTGTTGCAATCGATAACACAGTTTGAACGAGAAAACATATACAACTTTTTCTAAAATGTAACAGGCGGGCTGAAAAGTTCGTAGGCTAGCATAGAAAAAATTATATTTTTTTCCTAGAATTTGATTTTATTATTCAATGTAGTTTCCTTTGAGGGCGATACAACGATTATAGCGGTCATTCAATTTTTCGATACCATTTTTATAATACGATTTGTCTTTAGCCTTAAAATAGGTTTCAGTTTCGGCGATTACCTCTTCATCGGCGCGATATTTCTATCCAGCCAACATCCTCTTGAGGTCTGAGAACAGAAAAAAGTCGTTGGGGCCCAGATCTGGAGAGTATGGTGGATGCGGAAGCAATTCGAAACCCAATTCATGGAATTTTGCCATCGATTTTATTGATTTGTGACACGGTGCATTGACTTGATGAAACAGCACTTTCTTTTTCTTCAAATGAGGCTGCTTCTGCCATTTCTTCTTTTAAACGCTTCAATAACGCTACGTAATAGTCACTGTTTAAGGTTTTCCATGCTATAACTCAGATACTAATACTGCAACAGTTGTCAAATTTATACACGCGTCTTTTGAAGGTTAGGGCGAACTGAAAATCATATGGATTTGATACTAGTAGCGCCATCTATGGGCCAGCCTACGAGCTTTTCAGCCCGCCTGTTAGGAGATACACGGTGATACTTTTTTAACTCTATCATTAAGGAGTTTTTAGCAAATTTAAGTTAAGTTTGGATTAAAAAGGGCCACTATCTTTTGTGTGGACGGGAAATGATTGTGTCGATTGATTTTCTTTGAAAAATAAATGTAGAAAGTTATTTATAGGTATAGGAATAACTGTGCTGATTACCCACACAACAGGATATTGTAAAAAGAGCTTTACATGTTTATTTCAACTAATTACTAACTCTGGTAAGTGGGCGATCGCTCCACTATACACTGTAGTGCAAAGCCGGAGGGTAGGTCAAATGGCTATCGTTATCCTCCTTTCATAAATCGTGGAAATGAACGGGTAGTGGTTCAGATGGACGAAATGAGGAATCTATTATTATCTGTGGTATTTACTGTCCCAGTAAAGGACAAGTGGACCTGAAATGGAACCCATATTTTTCCAAATACTAAGCAATGGTCTACTCATTGGACCACGCCGCTTGTGGATACGAATCTACATACGTAATAGTTGCCTATAATAACGGAGCAAGTGATTGTTAGCTTACTTACATCTTATTACTTATGTAGCGATCTGTATATATATTGTAAATTGTTTTGAATAATAAACATAACTATAAATATAAATATGGAATCAACAGAAACAACTACTCCGAGGGCTAATACCCCTACCGGCATTGAATTACACTGTTGATTCCGATGGATTCTTAGACGAAGATATAACATATTCAAAAAAGAAGGAATTAATAATTAATATTTATAGTTATATTTCTAATATAGCCTGTAAAAAGGCCTTTCTGCCAGCGCCCACCTGATGAGATCCAATAGGTCGAAACCGGTCGTGGGATACGACTTTCGGCTCGTTGTGCCTACTTGGTAGGACGTGTTCCAAATATGAGATCTTTGATCTTAATATTTGGACGAATAAGGATTTTAATTCTTTTTTTTTTGAATATGTTTTGTATAAATTTTATGTAAATATTTTGTATAAAGTTACTAACAGCCTTGAGCATACCTTTCCTACAAATTTGTATTCTACAAATTAAGACAGTTTACTACTGATTTTAGAAAACATAAGAACCAGTTTGTTAAATTTATCTTGTTTTCAAGTCTCATAGCCATCATTTTAGTCTTATTAATGTTTTATTTAAATGTTTCACGATTAATATAATAATTTATTCTGCAATATAAGAATATATATTCTATCAAATTTTATTGCTTTTTTACCTGTCATTAACGACTACATAAGGGTTTCGTCAATTTTTTTCGGACCTTTCTTTTGGTTCGCGAGGTAAAAAGGTTGGGAAACAGTGATCTAGAGCACTAGACCACGCCACTCGGTTTACTGTCGATGCGAAACTTTTTTACTAATTTACTTCTCCTAACAGAAACATTTACAAACGTAAACGTATTGTGTGCACATTTGTGGCATAGCACCTTTCTTGTGATATTTCCATTTGTAATAAATACCGGAGAAATTTCGTTATTCCCGTATTAATATAATAAGTAATACTGTAACACTATGAGAATTGATGCTATTTCATTATTTTTTATGATAAATATTAAACGCCATCCTGTACTGGTAGTTACCATTATATTCTCTTGATAATAATAGTGTAATTAAAGAATATTTGTTAAGGTCCATTTGTATTATAAATCTTGATAAAGAGCACATTAATGTTTCGACATTCGTGGATTTATATATTTTGTGTATAAGCTAGTACGGTTATTTTACACGAAAACAGGCCATTTGATTATATCAGTTAATAAAGTTACGGTTTTATTATGCTAATACTGCAGAATATTTGAACAGGCGAAATTTCCTATTCCATGCGTGTTGTAACTTCATTAAAGCATTAAATTGAGATACTGGTCATTTCCATGGGTATGTTTGTGAGAAATTCAGTTGAAATTGTATTGTATTATTTAGACAGGGTCAATAAGCCAACAATCTCTATGACGAGTAGAACTAACGGGGCCTGTATCAAGATTCAAAATTTATTCAGGAGCTGACTAATGATTTTCATCCATCCAGAAAGGCAAACAGTGGATTTTACTCATGGAACGAAACTTGCTTGTGATGAAACAAACATGTTTTGACAAGAAACGAATATGATACGAGGGTGGTTTGAAAAATAATTAGTTTTTCGACAAAAAATCATTTTATTTTTCTACATTTTCGGCTTTTAGATCGATACATTTAGTCCATCGTGTTTCTAATTTTTTATTCCTTCTAAATAATATTTCTCAAGGCCCTTAAAATATAAGTTTGTTTCCACAATGACCTCTTCATTCGACCACAATATTTTACCGTCCAGTCATTTCTTCAGCTTTGGAAACAAAAAATAGTCGGAGGGGGCTAAATCCCGAAAATAAGGTTGATGGCGTTGCAGTTCGTAGCCCAATTGGTAAAATTTTGCCATGGTGACTACAAATGTATGCACCCGTGAATTGTCCTAATGGAACAAACCTCCTTCTTGGCTAAATGCGGTCGATCCATTCAAATTCACTTTTTTCCATTATTGTGGAAATTAACGAGGTTACCTACTTTCAATGGCTGTCAAACATAAACTAAACGTCACAGCTTGCTCAGAATTTTACAGAATTTTACAGAAGTTTACCGATAGATGGCACTTAACGGAAACAGTGTTGCCATTACAGTTACTGCTCGAGAAATTCCAAAGTCACGGACTTATCAAACCACCCTCGTATTACGTAAAACACCTGATATATTTATCTCTTTTTGTTTTATAAGGTATACATATACATCTAATTGGTAAGAAAAAAGAAATGTTTGTTTAATATCTTATTAGAAAGCACTCGTTCATTTTAATTGAATTTCGAACGAGGGAATAAGTAAACTAATCGATCATTCAAATTTTACCAGACAGTTTTGTTGTACCAATCTTAACTTTGTTTTCTTGGACTTCTTAGTAGAAGGGGAGTTTAAGTTGATACGATTTCGACAAGTAAGCTTTAACGATTTTAACAAGTTTCCTTTGGTATTATTCTATTTCCCAATTCCGAATTTGATTGCGACTTTTTAGAACAAAACCGCAAATTCAGTAAACGCTTTCTGCTTTAGTCGTTCTTTACAATAAGTGGGCGAGATGAAAGGAAATTCAATTAACATCAGTAAGGTTTCGTCCTCTTTTATAATAAGGACAGGTTAATAGGATTACTACTATTATCAATTATAAATTCTATTCTTTGTAACACAATACATACTAATTTCATAAAAACTCTTAGAAATGATGTTTTGAATTAGAATTTTATTAAAGTATAGTGGGTATTGAGCTACTGTTTTAATAAAAAAGATTTGTATTTATTATATAGCTTGTAAAAACCTTTCTGCCAGAGCCCACCTGATGAGATCCGATAGGTCGAAACCGGTCGTGGGATATGGCTTTCGGTTCGTTGTGCCTACTTGGTAGGACGCGTTCCAAATGTGAGATCTTTGATCTTAGTATTTAGACGAATAAAGATTTTAATTCCTTCTTTTTTGAATATAAAAGTTATCGTTAAAAAAGTATCCTATAGACGAAATTACTTCTGTTTTAACCTTATTGGCGGATAAGTGCATTACAAATAATCTATTGATAAATAATAAACCAAAGGATATTGTACAAATACGTAAAGAATTTAGGTACGCATCAGATATTATATGAATAATTATTATTGGAATTAGAAACTGAATCAAACTTTAAAATAGAGTTGTTACGGTTACCCGGTTTGGATCCCGTTTTTTTCCCTGGTTGATTAACCTGGCACCATCATCGTCGCACCCGGTTGGATCCTAAAAAGCTATTGCCATTATATTGAACAATATAATTAATCATGAAAAAAAAAACAGCAGTAGTAATGATAATTGTTACGAAACCATACATTTTTAATTATGAAGAATACGAAGAAGTATCATTAAATCAGTGTCACATCGAAGTTAAATTCTAGTCAGTTCTGAAAGGCCGGATCGTCAGTTTTGAAATGGCAGGGAAAGGAAATACATCACGCAGGTATTAATATCACTGTAAACCAACTGGCATGTTCAATTAAATTAATGTAAAAAATGTTGTGCACATAAAAATTGTATGTAATGTGCAATATATTTGAAAATCCATTAATTTTATGCAAAATACCGACATTGAATTACACTGTTGATTCCGAAAGATTCTTAGACATAGATAACATCCAAAAAAAGGCATTGTAATCCTTGTTCGTCTAAATATTAAGGATCAAAGATCCCACATTTGGAAAGCATCCCACCAAGCAGGCACTACGAACCGAAAGCCAAATCCCAGGTGCTTGGTGGGACGCCCTCCAAATGTGGCATCTATGATCCTTAATATTTAGACGAACAAGGATTTTAATGCCTTCTTTGTTGGATATGTAATCTACATCTAGGAATATTTCGGAATCAACAGCGTAATTCATTGCCGGTATTTTACATAAAATTAATGGATTTTCAAATATATTACCCATTTTACATTAAAATGCAAATGGCAATTTGTTACAAGGACAGCATTGCTGTCGAATACCCAGTTACTTAGTACATCTCTAGTCTAAAAGTAGAAAATTAGAAAGACCTTGCCCTGTTTCGAAACGATTTATTTTCACCAAATGCGTTTGATTTTGTCAATTTATCCTCTGTGTTTTAATTAAATACTTGAAGAATTACTTAATTAAAGCTCTACCCAAATAAGTCTTCAGAATTTCAATTTTCACGGTGTAGCATTCTCCAAATAAGAATGCATTATGTGTTAATTTAGTTTTAGAACGTTTTCAAAGTTTGTATGTGCACTTGTCAAAGATTGGTTGAAGCAATGCCAAAGGTTGGAAGCGAAGAATTTAATGTTTAATGACTGTTTTGGTGGCATGTAATACAGGACAAATCTATTTCATTAATTACTAAATAAAGGTAACATTCCTAGCTTAAATTTACAACATAATTTAGTCTTTGACCAGTACGATTCTATATAAGAGAATCAACATTAGTTGAAGATTCGCATTATAGAATTCTGTTGTCAACAGCCGAATTTTAAATATATTTTATATACAAGTATTTGAGAATAAAGCTACGAAATGTTATGGTCTCTTTACGCGTCAAATATCAAATAAGTTTACTTAAGTAACTGAGTTGAAAGGATAAATAATAGATGAACCCTACGAGAAAAAGGATACTAATATCGATAGATCTTTTATTTGAACATGAGATCAAAGTTACCTCATTCTATTGCGTTATTTTATGATTTTTTTACGAGTTTCCTGGTGAACTTATGAAGCATCATTTTATCGGATAACTCGCATGACACTTTAATAAACCATTCGTGCTTTAAGCGAAAAAAGTGGGGTTTGAGAGAGACAGTGAGAGAGAAAAGGAAAGAAAACGAAAAACCTGTCACCACATATCCTTCGGCCTCGTTAGCGAGAACGACGCTTCCTTTGTTCGTTCGTTTTCGAGCGAACTAAAATATTTTGAGAATAAACAAAGTTAAAAATAAAAGCTTGCGACCGAGTTCCCGTGGTTCGTTCCCGGTGTCGACGTTCCCTCCAACCCGTCGTTTCCGTGTCTCTTTCTCTCCTGAAAACGTCCATTAAATTTTAACTGCTGCGAACAAGCTTTTACTGCATGCACCGCATTCTATCGAACTCGATTCGAAAACCTATCGCCACTTCTGGCTCCAGTCGAAGAGTTCGGTCCCTGAAAGGAGAGGATTTATTCGACTTACGTAGACGTCCAATCGAGTATTTTAACAGGAGCGGAGGAGCAACTGCTACTGCCTTTCTAAATCTCGGACTTGGCTCTGAGTTCATCTACTGAACATAAATTGCGAAAAAGCTGCAGTGGTCCAATATTTATGCCCGCAACTTACAGCGATCACGAGCTTTAGTTATCTACGTGGTTATGTTATGTGTTTTCTTTCAGAATCAGAATATATCGCCTTGTTATTCTACTATTGGAAAAGACGCTTGCCTTACTCGACTTGTTTCAAGAGAAAAATAGGTACTGAAAGTAAACGTAACAAGTAATAATTTTTGACTGCACATTATGATAATAATAATAAAGGGATTGGAGACAACCAAAGTATACAGTAATTAGTAGCAAGAGGTGTAAGAGATTAAAAGTTTTGTTTGGTTGTTAAATAAATATTTATTTGTTGCTAGGACTTTCTGTATTTCCACATTTTCCACTAGTTAATTTGTTTCTTTTTGATTATACATGTATAACAGTTTTAAATTATTTATGTCTAAAGATCGATATTATTATAAACAATGTTCAGTTATACCTGTGATATATGCTACATAATAGGTAAATTCTTAACTATTCGTGTATTAAAATCACATTTGGATGAACGATTCATCTATTTCTTGAAATTTCCTTTTTTTAAAGTTTGATTTTTTGTTGCTGGCAATTTATTAAAAAATAAAATCATTGATTTATGAGGTTGTCAATATTGTATAATAATTATGCATATTGGCTTGATCTGTATAATAGAAATTTATACACCGTAAGAAATCAATCAAAATTGTTATTAACTTTTTAAAATCACGTTTCTTTCTCTGTTTTTTTCTAATTGTGTATGTGTGTTAAATGGGCCTGTTCCTTATATTTGATTAAATATATAAAATATTTCAGATACACACACAGTTCATATTGACTTCACATGAATGCCCCTTAAACTTTTAAAACAAAATTTGAACTTATTATGATAAATTTCGAACTAGATCCAAATTGGCTTGAAATATTGTAGTAAACATATCGATAGATAATAAACCAAGTTAAGCAAAGGCTTTTAAAGAAATATTCAATTAAAAAAAAATCCACATCCAATTATAACAGATAAAGATTCTTTCTGTATTTATAAGTAAATATATGCGTATTTAGTCCGTTATTCGGAGATATAATAAAGAATTAATTGTAAGTTTTTGAAATTTTGAATATTATTTTCGATTACCTGTATGAAAACAATGTTTATTATTCCCCTTCCCGCCCCGTTATGGTTAGAAATGAAATATTTCTGTTAACGTTCAACATCGTTTGCTTTAATTGTTCACGACTATAAGTTTTATAAAAGTTTATTCAGTTGTTATTTACACTTAAAGAACCACTCGAACTTTTTCTTTATAGTATATGTTCCCACTCTTTTACTCTGTTATTATTTGTGTTACATCATCCAATAATTTGTATGTTTCCATGTAACAACAAGTTTTGAACAAATCGTATAACATTAAAAGTTTATTCTTTTCTGCACTTCCTACTTGTTTCAAGTAGTCCTGAAAGTTCATCATATTATCATTCACTTTTTCAATGTCCCATTCCATATACCTAACGCCTTCTTAAAAGTTGAATGTTTCCAGGGGAAGGTCTAATTTTGCCTTTTTGGCAATTCAACACAAAAATGATCCTATCGAGAAACGTAGTTTCTTTTGGATGAGAAA
Organism: Agrilus biguttatus; assembly: GCA_963921985.1. Lineage (NCBI taxonomy): Eukaryota > Metazoa > Arthropoda > Insecta > Coleoptera > Buprestidae > Agrilus > Agrilus biguttatus. The sequence continues at coordinate 16,715,104 of OY998119.1, read as the reverse complement.
CTTTTCCTAAAGGTAAAAATTATTTTCCTTGAAGCCGATGTATATTGTAAAGAACGGAACGTGAGGGATGTTTCGTACTTCAAGAGTTTCAGTTTTCAACTTTCACTGTTATTACCCATAGAGATCTTCTCTTCATTTACTTGAATTTATCATTTGTTTCTTTTATTTATAGGTAGTATTAATCATTGGTCAATAATAATAGTAACAACAATAACGAGCCTGTCCAGTAATTTGTTATTCTTTAATGTTAGCATCCTAAAAGAAAACATGAGGCACATTAATTAAAAGTAGGAAAGCAAAGAAAAATGCAAGTATCTCTTAAATGGCTGACGCGAAATTTACGAGACACTTCTTAGGTGATGTACGTTTTCTTTAAATTGTTTTCGTTCTATTTGGTTATAAAAACGTTATAAACGTGTCATTTTAAGGACCGTAAAGGTTGTCACTTAAAATGCTCGTAAAGACTTGAGATCCGCATCCGAACGAAAAACAAAGCTTATTACCAAATGGATAGAAAGCAGTGAACGTTTCATGTCTCTTCACGTGAATCGCGCTTTTTACGACTACTTCTCGGACAAAGTTGCAGAACAATAACATTTAACTGAACGTGCAGTTGAAAATTGCCGACATTAAAGAATTACGAAAATTTCACTTTAATCAACAGTACAAAGTATCCAAGTCATACAAAGTAAATGCTCGCGGTAGGAAGAAACTATGAAATTATCTCGTTGTTATAAAATAATTTGATACACAAATCTTAAAGATGAAAGTAATTTATTTGCTGCAACGAAATATACAAAAAGAACAGTACAAAATTCTAAATAAATCAATAGTAATTTTTGGGTATTTAACAATCTAAAAAATTTTATTTTTTATTATTATTTATTCATATTTTATTTTAAATAATCATAATGGTCCACCAATAGTTAATTTAGTAAAAATAGAAACCTTAAGAAATTATTACATTATATCATTCATTATAAATAAATACAAATAAAACGAAATTATTGATTTGTAAGGGATAAGAAAGTAGGATTAAAGCTAATATAGAAATTAGAAAAGAAAAAAGTCACTGATTTTTCATGTCTAGGAAATAATATAAGTCAGCATGAAAAACGCGGCAGAGACATGAAACAAAGGATAGAGCAATGTCAAGTTGCTTTAACAAGAAGAAATCAATTTTGTGCTCACGATCGGTTACTTTAAAAATTCGAAAGAAATTGATGGAAAAGATAAAGAAACAGGAGTTGGAGATGTAGTGTTTTATGTAGGCTGCTGATTAAGATACAATGGATAGAAAAGGTTAAAAATAAGAAAGAATTAAAAACAGAAATCCGAAAATTGGCACATGATAGGAAAGAGTGAAAGTGTATATTCAATCAGTCTTCGGATTACAATGATTCCTTGTGCTTCAGTAAAATGCATTACATAAAAAACGTAGAAAAACAACGAATAATGTTTCACCAATATTTATTTTCGACAACTCGACAATATTGTTTCTATCGGACTGTTGGTGAAGCCTAATTCTGTCTGATTATTGACTAAGTTTAAATTTTTGTACAAAGCCTTTTTAATTTCCAGATTTTCAAGCATAGATAGTCTTCTATTATCATTTATGTTGGAATGTAATATTTTTGAATTTATTTAGAGGTTGCGGTTGGGAACTTGTAATACATTTTTAATATATTCAAAAAATAACAAAGGTTTTACAAACTCAAAAAATATTTTTGCTTTTTTGTCACTTTTAAGTTGCTTCTTTTTTGTTCGGGGTACCACCAAATTAATAAACTGCTCCGTGCCTTGTTCCCAAAGCAATAAAATTTCGGGATAACTGATTTCATTTAGTTTTTTTTTGTGAATGGTTTTGTTTCGTTAAGCTATGTGTCTTTGTATCAATTTTGTCACAGCAGTTGTAACTTCCTCTTCTTTTTGTGCCAGTCATTTCGTCAAGTTTTCTCATATTTGACGAACGAAATTCATCGCTGTGATACTCGTCACTTCCCGACCGTATGAGTGACCTTATTGTTATTTTATGGCCGAAATGGTTTTGTGTATTGCGTGTCACTTTTGTCTGTGGACCATATATGTAGGTCGCAGCTTTTCTTCCAGCTATTCGGCAGCTGTCGCCCAAGCCACGGATGGACGAACGGCGGGCACGACGCCGATGAAAAGTTTGGCTTTTGTCGCCCCGGGAATGAACTTTCATAAATCATCTCTCTCTACGTGAACGGGAACGAGAAAAAAGAAAGACTAAAAAATGGGATATTCCCCGAGCATTTCCGATGACAAAACCGACATATCAACTTTAAAATTTATTGAGTTATTATTTACAACCACAAAAACGAAAATGTCATCGTTTTTTTCTTCAGAAAATAAGATTAATAAGTAGGTAATATATTTCACATAAATTTATATAAAGGGATATATGATGGGTAAATAATATACGCGCAAAAAGATAACTAAACAGTGGCGGATTTATCAGTAGGCTGAGTAGGCGGAAAATTTGGCCCAAAATTTTTTTTATCTTACAGAAATAAAAAAAAAACATTATTATATATATAAAGAAACGAGTGACAAATATTTTAATATATTAGTAATGCACAGTATACTGAACACTCTTACTAAACGCACTATAAAATATAGGTACTCACATAAGTACCGTGACGGAAAAAGCCATTTCGTTGGAAAAAATGTATCCTAATGATTTAGAAACTGATTTAGTTCAGGAATGCGTACACCTTCAATGTCACGTTTCTTCTCAAAGAATTTTGATAAAACCAGATTCTGGATCATTAAAAAGTCTATCTTTGTTCCTGCGAAAACAGAATTTGGAGAACATTTATCCAAACTTGGATATAGCACTTCGCATGGCTCTATGTACACCAGTAACAAATTGTTCAGGTGAGAGAAGCTTTTCTTGCTTAAAGCGGGTAAAAAACTATCTACGATCTACTTTAAGTCAAGAACTAATGAACAAGATTTCATACGACGATATAATTAATAATTTTGCGAATTTAAAATCTCGCCACTGTAACTAAATTCAAAATACATAAATTCATAAATTTCATGTAATGATGTTTGTTTTGTATCAAATTTATCTGCATTATTCTCGCGTTTATATGGTATGTGACATTAGAGTTAAGTTGTGTAAAAATTTGAGGCAATAATAAGTAGCCTTTGGAACAATGAAACTTCATAGTTTTATTGACATTTGGATTTAAGAGTTATTTAGCGGTAAAACAGGAAGAGTGTCTCCATGATGTACAGTGTTATTGGCAGCAGTTGTGCAAGAAATGTGGCGTTAAATTTTCCGGACATTTAAGCCAAACTGCTGCCAGCGTGCTCCCTTGACTTCCCGCATCCGGTAGCCAGCCGTTTCAAATGTTTTACAATCTTTTCCACCGGACATGGATCGTAAACGTCCATTGTTAACGATCTGCAGACCAGATTTTCACAACTATCGTAAATGAAAACGTTACTTTGCGTTTGTGATTATGAGCTTTGTACACATTCGATCATTTCACAAGTCTCTATAGAAACCGTCTACCGTAAACTGATTTCAAAGTATTTTTACAATCATTATATAACTGTATGTTTTGTTTATAAATGGCTGGAAGGTAAATTGTGACATCTTAATAATTTATTTACTTGATAAAAAAATAAAATCATTGCTCATGGTCTACGAAGTTGCCAATGTAAGAGTCATTCCCTTAAATGAATTTTCGTATTGTAATAAATAAGCAGTAGTTATTATGATTTTTAATGCTAATCGATTAGCAGCTATACGGACAAAACTGCAAGGTTGCCGCTATGATTGTCGTTTGACTTTTGTGTGTGGCCGATTTCATATTTTTGGTCTTTAACTTTAAACTGTTTCAACTTGACAACTCATTGACTTAGTGTGTCATTATCGCAGAGAAATAATGAATACAGATATTTAACGAAATCCTTAAGAGACTTTATCAATTCAGTGGAGATCTCTAAAAAACTCTCTAGGGTCATTTCGCTAAAAAAACGTAGATGATTTAATCAAATCTCTGAACTGTTTTATCAATCAGGACTTGTACAGCAGTGTGTCTCATCTGTAATGTTAATTGCATCAGAAGGAGAATAGATATACCTCCAAAAGAAGTAATTTCCTTTGTAACTCAAAATGCCACAAAAATAAAAAGTATGTTACAATTAAATTTCAATAACTAAAAATGTGAAATTCCTTTAAATAATATCCTTTTTGGTAACTATAAGGTATTTATTTTATTTTATTTAATTTACGTTTTCTATAACCATTGTTGTATCACATATACTACGTTTAATAAGATCTGATTTACTGAAGAAATTCTTTTAATATATTAGAAATAATATTTTGTCAATTCACTAAATCAGTTAAAGGATTTGTTCAAATTCCTTCATTTCTTTAGGTAAATGGCAATATCAAATTGTCATTTTAACACCTTTCATGAATTGTTCATCTCCCATAGGGAGTTGATTAAATCTCGGTTTTATTTCTTCCTTAACTCTTTTAAAAAACTATCCTGCAGGTTCAGTGAGGGCTTCCAGTGCTCCGGCCCTTTGTTCAAAAATATAGGTGCAAGTTTTAAAACTTTTTAAATGCCACTTCGCATGAGCTGTGAGCGCTATTTTGTGTTCACATGGAATGTTAAAATTGACTCGCAACAGAAAATTTAGGGCGTTGTTACCATTGTTACAAGTTACATGCTTTTGTCGAATAAAAATTGTAAAAGATTAATTTGTGACACAGTGACCTTTGTTTAAAAATCGAAACAAAACCTTTGGATGCTTGGAAGAAACCATGAATAAAAATATGTATTTAGTATAGTTTTATCCATACTAACAGTATTTTTTACATTTGGGTACAACGAAAACCTTCTTAAAAAATTGAAACAAAACATTTCTATGCATGAAAGAAATTAATATGAAAATGTGACATTAAAAAAAACTGAATTTTTACTGAAACTAATTTATGGAAAAAGCTCGACGAATAACAATTGTTTGTATTGATCAGTGCCATCATCAAACGAAAAACTGGCAACACAGTAGGTCCATTTGCGCTTATCAGCGCCCGCCCCATTGGAAAGGACACATAAGAACGTGCGGCCCGTAGGGCCAAACGCTTGCCCGCGCGTGAGATTTCACGCCGCTTCCATCTGAAAAGTAGTATCTAACTCAATGCCAACCGTGTTTCTGGCGTAGGGCGTACGGCCCGTTCTACGCCTCATGTGAAACGAGACTAACACCGGCTTTGAGATGAACAAAACAAATGAACAGAGAACATTGTCACAAAAAATGTCTTTCGGGTAAAGAACCATCAAATTCAGAGTTTTCTAGAAAAAGGTAGTTTAGTGTACCTTTAAGTGATTTTTTTTGAATAATATGAAATATTTTTATTCTTTGTAATAAAAATAACCGTCTGTAATGGTTTATTGTAATAGAATTTTTTGTGTGTTGAATACACTATCCCGTCGTATATTTAAGGTTTTCCTGAACGTTAAGTATTGTTATATACAAGGGATTTTTCCTCATAAAAGGAGGCTGTAATAAATTAAATGCTGTAAGATAAAAAAAATTGCCTCGGGACATGAAAAGGAAATCGGTTATTTAGAGAGTTTTTCCGGAGAAAAATAGAGAAAAAAGGACGAAGAGAGAGCAGGTCCTTAAAGTTTGCGATCCGTGAAATAAGTCGATCGCAAGGAACTGAATAAACGGCAACTTAACGAAAAGCAAACTCCATTGGCAAGGGAAATGCGCCCTATGACGACTACCAACTACGAATAACAACTGCACTTTTTGGAAGAAAAGCGGAAGTAAATATGTATCCAAGCTGATCAATTATAGGACGTTTGTTTTCCATTAAAACCGCACACATCAGTTGATATTCCTTTTTGTAAGGTTGAATGGTCATGGAATTCCAAGTAGGTGGATAGATATTGGCAAACGTGAACATTTTCTCATAGAGAAAGAATGAAACGAAAAGGACACGTTTTCGTAACAAGAATTGTGATTATGACAATAACAACATTAATTAACAAAAATGCCATAAATGACATTAAAATATGAGTACATTATTTTCAGTAATTTATAATTAATTATATTAACAAATGTAAATGATTTCAAATAAGTGATATTAATTAGCATTGTTGCTTTTAGAACTACGAATATCTCAGCCAAACCGATTTTGATAATTCTTTCGCCCATAAGATTACCATACTTCAGAAAAAAATTTAGTGCATTGTTCAATACTAAATGTGACGCCTGTCTTATGCCAAAACGACTTTGTTCATAAATAAGAAAGAGAATGGCATTATATACATATGTACGAACGTGTAAGAAGCTCTTTACATAAGTTCCTGTTCTTAGTTGATGTACCTGTGGATTTTTACTCTTGCGAAAATAAAATTACAAAACTTTATTTTTAAATACGGGCAAAAAATAGTTGCACTTAACGTTTTAATATATTCTGAATATGTTTGTTGTGAAGCTTTCTAACACAAGTCACTCAGCTTCGCTATTAAAAAAAAAAGAGTTGTGCTAAATTGTGTTGACATTGTGCATTTAAGGCACATATCATTGGATAAGCAATGGGGGAGGGGGGTGTCTCATATTTAGCAACTTAAAATTTTGTTTTCAAAAATTTCTTTGTATCAAATTATCGCGCATTGAAACTCCTTTTGTGTTTCCCTGATAATTAGGCTTTCAATTATATGGCACCGCTCCCCACTGTGCATGCTCTAAATACTGAATCGTCACCACTTCGCGATTTTATATAGGTAGTTTAGGTTAGATTAGGTTAGGATAGGTTAGGTTAGGTTAGGTTAGGTTAGGTTAGGTTAGGTTAGGTTAGGTTAGGTTAGGTTAGGTTAGGTTAGGTTAGGTTAGGTTAGGTTAGGTTAGGTTAGGTTAGGTTAGGTTAGGTTAGGTTAGGTTAAGTTAGTTTCTGGACATCTACCTTTTAGTGTTAAATGTTAAATCGTAGGTGATTGAGCCATATTTGTAGAAAATAATGAAAAAGATCGACTTGGATATTTTATTTCGATTAGAACGAATGTCTATGTTTTTATCCTTATAGGTAAAAATGAACTCCTCTTTCACAAAAATATTATGTCGATTATTTATAATTGTTAATTTTGAGTTTTAATCGAAAAGTTGGGCTGATTTGCTATAAAAAGGAAACCTCATTTTTTTAAAATCTCTTCTGGCATTTTAAATTTCGAACCCCCAAGATAAACAGAAGTATTTATGTTATTCTGGTGATTGATTTTTTATTATTTAGATTTTTACAAATAATATATTGGAAAAAATTGAAAAGTATTCCTTCCAGACTTTTAAAAAGCATGTAATGTTGTATTCATATTTAGTTACATACGGGGTTTTCAAGATGAGCAGACAATTCAAGGAATATTTCAATAAAAAAAGAAAGCTTAAGAAAAAGCATTTGTTTTTATAAATTCAAGAAGGTTTTCGATTTGCATTATATTTTCTTTTGTTAATGTTATCTATAAAAAATTGCTCTTTCTAAAAATTTAGTTGCTTTTATAATTCACCTTCAATGAAAATTAAGTCTTTATGAAGGGAAAGTTTCATGACGTGGAAACTGTCATTTAGTTTATATATTTATAATTATACTTACTTATTATCAGTTTTAATCATGAACATTGCTAGTTGTGTGTAATCACCTTCAAACTTTTCTAGCGAACGTTATAATTTCTTAAGAGCAGTTTTCATTAATTTTGCGTACATTAAAACGATAAAAGTAATAAACACGAGAGTAATAACAGTGCATGTGTACCTAAGTACATTCGTTAATAAATCAGCATCGTCCCGTAGGTACGACCATTCAAACTAATTAATATTTATGCCGTTTTCTGCATTTAATTGTGCTTTTTGTTTCGGGAACTAAGGGAAAGGGGGAGGTGGTTGGTGGCAATACAAAACCTGGAATGGTGGCAATACAAAACCACTGCAGCAGCAACAGCAGTTTTCTCCCATTTCTCCCCCGTATCCTATTCCTCCTCCCCGCCAACCCCTGCGTTCTAAATTGTTAAGTGCAATTGTGTTCACTGCAATAACTTGCAATAAATTAAATTACGTCGGCCAACGATGGTATTATAAACCATTTGTTTGTTTGTTCAATATACGTACAGTGGCCGGCACCTAAGGAGATTCAGCGACGGTCAGATTGACAGGTAGGTAGGCGGAGACTTTTAGCGTAGCAACAAATGAAAGAGCCAATAAGAATATAGCTGGACCGAAACGTCAACTTGTAATTCAGCGTCACGTATCACTGAGAGAAAAAGTACTGAACACGGAACACAAGTGAATTCATTCAACTGATTTACTTATCCTAATGGGGTTTTAATGATGTATGCGAAGTGTACAATTAAAATTTCACTGTCATCATGAACATAGGGAGAAAATCACGATTATAAGTAGCTAATTATATAAATTTAGGAATAATAGCTAATTTAAAGGTTATTAGGTACGCATAGAAATAAGTTGTTGACAAACATAATAAAGTCGATGAACAAATCTTGATAATATGAATTATGTAATGTATCTTACCCATGTCTATTCGATCGTCATATAACTCACCTACGTTGTTTATGGGAATCAGCTGTTGTCGATTCGATACACTGGTTATTAACGTAATTTGGAAGGGTTGTTTATAGTGGTAAAATGAAAGACAACAAATATGTGACATTCTAACTTTATTATGAATGAAATGATAAAATACCAAGGAAATCCAAGTAATATTAAATTTTAAACAAAACAAATACGAATGCCAGACTCAGACTAGGGCTAGCGCGGGGAAAGAGTATGGCAGAGAAACCCATGATCTTACCCCTACAAATCAGAGATGTGTATCATCCGTAAAGTATGAAATGTATATAAATTTAAAATATTACTCTATGAAAATCTACCCTGCAAGATTCACATACTGTCTGATTACTCAGTATTTTACTCTTCCCAAGATTACTCATTTCGAACACAATTTTCAAACAACCACTTTACTACTCTGTTAATTTGCAACTGTTTGCCACTACACTACTGAACTTTTCTGAGCAGTTATCATTCTGCCTACCGGTCGATTAACCGCGCCCTAAAGGGGCTAGACTTTGCCACTGCGCATCCGATGATTTAAGGCTTTTGAATCTCCTTAGGTGCCGGCCACTGTACTACGTACCTGTGGGAGCTTGGATCATTTTAGGGAAACAAAGTTCGAAGTAAATTATTGAACTTAACATTAGCTGAATACATACAGACCATATAGTTATCACCATTTGTAGATATTTGCTCCATATTGTGAGATTCAGTAATGTTCAACAAGGTTATTTTTTAATTTGTTAGCTAACTACTTTGGTCATTACCGAATCTGTTTTTATTCATTGAACGCTTTTATAGGTAGCAGGTGGGTTGGTTAGTGCTCTGTTGGAGCTGTCTGCGACGTGCTGATGGGAACCAAAAGTTCTACGTTGCGAGAACATATTTGTACTTTTTTTAAAGGAAACTGTTTTACCATGTGCTTTTAAGGAGCATTTTTCAGTACGTTTGTCTCACCTCTACTATTTTAGCTCATCATAAGAAAAATTAAGCAAGGGATTAATAGAATCGTTAGGGTACAATTGAGAGGGAATTGGTTACAATTTACAATAGCCGGATTGGTTAATTAACTGTTTTACCAGCTAAGCCAACCCATTGGAAAGTACAACGATTTTTTTAACGCACCTAGATAGGATTTTTTCAAATCGCTATTTAATTTTATTGTAGAGTTTTTTTGTTTATTGTTTTAAATGGATAAGCATTCGACTCAAAAACATTTTGTTTATTCATACTTACTACTTACTAGCAAAAGAGATTCTGGTAGAAAAATGGTGCGGAGTGCAGTAGCGAAGGGAATAAGGTATAAATTTTGATAGAGGTGAAATATTTTGTAGAGATGTTTTGGTCCAAATAGATAGTCATATTATACAACTATTTATTATATTAAATAAAAACACTTGGTATGTTCATAAATTAATTTATTCTTGTATCTTACGGCTGTTAAACCATTGTTAAAGAGCAACTTATTACTAAGAATGGTTAAAAAAAATTATGGTGAGTAACAGATAGCCTTCCTTAATATTTTTCAAGAGCTATGGCAATGGTAAGATGGGCTTCGGTTTCCTAAATTGACTCAAGTATACATAGTCCATATTGTTCTCTTCACCTTTTTTGTGATTTCTTATTTTTGTTGTTTTTTTATTAATTTAAATAAATAGAAGGATCGCGTGCTTCGACACATAGATGTCGTGTATACATGAAGGTATTCGACTGCTTGCGTCGTGCATGGAAATTCCACGAAACCCGCCCGGGGGTTCCACGGCTTTAACGAATGGAAGATGCTATAAATTAAATTGATGCCGTGAAAAAAATAGTCGAACAACACGGAATGTCATTTCTGCGTACGCATTACGTTGCAGAATAGCTGTGCACCGGGGACTTTTGCAGTCACGTAACCCCATCATGCAAGACATGCGCTGTGATTTTTATTTTCATTTGGCTTGTTGCATTTTTAATAAACTAAAAGCACCAACACATTTATCTGACTTTATAAAATCATGATTAATTTATCTTGAGTATAATAGAATGAAACAATTTCTAATAAGAATTAAAACAGAAATACTGAGGAAATTTCTGAATATTACGTAGTGCAAGAAGTTCATTTTGTGTCCTTAGTATAAAAATATCTGGCTTCTTAAACCATTTGAATGTATACAGTTTCTGTTATACTGTAGTGTATCTTACCCAGGTCTATTTGATCATCATATAACTCACATACGTTGTTTATGGGACTCAGCTGTTGTCGGTTCGATACGCTGGCTATTAACGTAATTTGGAAGGGTTGTTTATAGTTGTTAAATGAAAGACAACAAATATGTGGCATCCTAACTTTATTATGAATGAAATAATAAAATACCAAGGAAATCCCAATAATATTAAATTTTAAACAAAACAAATACGAATGCCAGACTCAGACTGGGTCTAGCGCGGGAAAAGAGTATGGCAGAGAAACCCACGATTTACCCCTACAAATCAGAGATGTGTATCATCCGTAAAGTATGAAATGTATATAAATTAACAATATTACTCTATGAAAATCTACCCTGCACGATCACATACACAGTATTGTGAAAATTGACAACATTTCTCTAAATTTTATAACAGTGAAAAACAACATAATAAATATTAAAACTTCGTTGAAAATATATGAAAAACAATAGTTTATTACCTGTGAATGCAGCTTGAAAGACACAAAAAGAGAAATAAAAACAAAGAACCAACAAACGCGACACTTCACTACACTGATAACCCCAAGAATAACTATACGACCCTCTACAACCAAGAATGCGACTCTGAGGTCTGGTAAATCTCAGACCTCTTGAGTGACATCTCCATCATCTAGAATTTTTATCGTTCGTTCGCGTCTAAGATAATCAAACAGTTCCTGATTTATGAGTAGTAGGTAATAATTTAGGGAAGTGTGAAATTATTGAAATAGGCGATAGAGAACGACAGACCCTGGTTACTACAATACAAATTCATTTTATTTTGATTCATCAGATCATATTTTTGAAAGGAAACTCTAAAGTTAGAAAACTTGAAACTTGTTAAGTGCTGTCTTAAACGGTTTGTTGTCTCATACTGCTTTCTCTCTTTCTTTTCTCTTTCTTGAGAGAATGAAGAACAATTTTATTGGAACAGTGTTTTTATGTATTATAAAATTACTGAGAAATTGCGATAATCGTTTCAAGTTCTTTTTAAACTACTTTTGTTTTCGTACGTATTAATTATCCCTGTCAAATATCTTCAAAGTGGTGACTATACTATTGTATACATACATTTGTATCTAAAATGTATATCGTTAAATACATATTCTTAATCATTAATAGTGAAATATTTGACGAATTTTTAGTAGGGGTAAATTTTATTATAAATACATTAATACGATATTAATTATTGAATTAATTTATACCCACTACAGATTACCTCATACAATTTTCACAGAACGTCGGAATCAATCTATATAAAATATATATCATTAATAATGAAACATTTGACGAATTTTTAGTAGGGGTAATATTGTATTAATGTAATTATTTTTTTTTAACTCGAAATTAGTATACAATTATCATCAACATACCTCCTTTAACCCCCACAAATTTAACTTAACCAATCAAGTGTCTAAACCACACCTTTTTTCCCTTTCTATCTTAACAGTTTAGATCTTTAAAAACCAAAATCCGCATTATAAGTCATCAACAACCAATCTTCAATTTATATCAATTAAAATCAATTTAATCAAACGTACGCTTCGTTCCTCCAATTTCAGTTTTCTCGTTTCGTTAGTTAATAAAGTTTATATACTGTTTCTAAATTTTTCATAATCGCATTATCATCTCAGCTAAACAAATCCACAATCAAATCAAAAGCAAACAACAACAAAAAAAAACTACAGAAACTTCGTTAAGTCTACGTGTTGGACAATAAAACAGAATTTGTGTGCTATGTTAGCACTTATTGTTTCCGTTAATAAAACTTTAAAGTTTAAAGCAACGGTTCTAAGCTTGGTTTATTGTTAAAAATGTTTTTTTAAACTTTTAAGTTTATGCGGGAATAGCTTTGGCAACGCCATGCACCTAATAGTCTTGACGTAAGATTTTATAGTGATCATGGTTCGGTCTCTACATAAATATAAAATTCTTTTGTTCTTGTAGTAACCACAAAAAATACATTCTCTAAACGTAAAAAAACACTTAAAATGTTTCACATTAATTTATTTTCGATAACTGGACAAGTGTAATTACTCTTGCAAATGATCGCAGTTCCATCGAAACAATTGTCGAGTTATCGAAAATAAATAAAAATGTGAAACATTTTACGTATTTTTTTACGTTTAAATTAGTTTTATGAATCATATTTCACAAACGTTTCACTATTGAATCTCTTAAATACATTCTCATTTCACTTAATTTTTATATCTCATATGTTTGCTATTTAATCGGTTTATATAAATGTGTTTTTTGTCTCTTATTCTTCTTCTAATTATGAGAGTTCTTAGTCTACTTTCGACCCTATTTAATAGCAACTAATTGAAAGTTCATAAACGAGCAGCCATTATTTTAATCTACATGCCCACAATGCTACCACTTATCTCTGAATCTTTAGAGGGTTGTCTCTGTCTTGTTGAGATGCCGTTCTTGAACCGACCCTGCTATCGATTTTAGATAAATCAGACATCCATATCATCCCTCGACCTAATAATTGCTCCGGTGGGTGGTTATTTTTCCTTGCTAGTTAATTATAGGGCGCTTCCTTTCCTTACCGCAGCCTATAGTTCTACTCTCCATCGCATGGGCTCTTTTCGCGGTAAGATCTTTTCAATTAGAGAATAAGAGGCCAGCCATCTGTTTAATTGTTTCTATGCCGTTTTCTTAACTTCCCTTTCACCTTCCGCCGCGTGCACTTAGCGTTATGTTGTGTTTGTTTGTGTTTCGCCAACCCTAATGGCGCTTCGGCCCCTAACTGTAATAGGCAATGAAAGCCATGTCTTTTTCGTGATGAATTTGATGCTTTTGATGAAACATGATTGAAAGTTATTATTAAAAGGCGATATCTCTATTACTTTAATAACTAGTATGACAAATGAAATAACTGTAAAAACCACATAAAAAGATTATTGAACCGTAAAGATATAAAAGCCTTTATTGGATGTTGTAATTCTCTCACTAAATAATCGTATTTTCTTTGGTAACTTTTAATATATTTGTTTGGTTTTGTTTGTGATATCTACTTCTAGGTATTTAAAAGTATCCATTTCTTTCATTATGTAAACTTTGATGAATTCTTTCTTTTGAATAACCCTCATTTTTATTATTTTCTTAGTAATTAGGCTGAAATTGACAAATGTGATGGTTCTGACATGATTTTCATTATTTTTTTAAATATTTTTTTATGTGTAACTATAAGCATCCTACCTATATACTTATAGTGCATTGTTCTTCACCATCGGTTCAAATCAATTGTTTGTGCATTAGTAAATGAATAAAACTGGTTAAGTGCGCTTTGAAGTCTTACACTGAGGGTTCCGTGCTATGGGAAATCCTAAAATAGTAAGAAATTTTAATTATAATCACAAATTACATTCCTCGATAATGATCGAATTTCAATTCTTTATTTTAAGAGGTAGTTTGCAAATATTTTTGTGGTTTACATTGAAAAACTCACCAAACACTTTTGCCATAATCTGAACAAACAATTTATTTAAGAAGCTAAAATAATTTGAATTGTGTCGACCCTTACTTGATGAAAATCCAAATTAAGTAAGAATAAATAAACACTTTTCACAACTGTTTTTATCTTTTTAGCCAATGTATAAGTTTTATGTACAACATATTCCTTGATAGTGGTCGTGTTACCGAAACTTGTTAGGAGTTTTCAATAAAATTTGGTGAAACTACCCTTACTGTTTTTATTTATTTCTCACAAATGTTTCGTTACTACTGTAGTATTAATAAGTACTCCATCTGTCTAACGAATTTATGTTTTTGAGGTGATAGTCTTCACAATCGAAGATTTCAAAAAGTATCGAATAAAAGAATCAATAGAAATCGTGTATTACTTAACATAATATCTATAATTTATTATGCTTTTCTTAAACGGTTTAAAATAGTTTTTGTTACGAACTAGCTAATGTGCTTGCTTACTCGTGTTATTTTAATGTTTTTTATTTTTGTTACAGGTAATAAGTTTGAAACTTTCTTCAATCTTCAGAGTACCTTCTGCAGAGTTATTAACAATGTTGAAGAACAAATAAAACTGGGTACGTATGTCTATAAACATTGATTCTGATAACTCCTTTAAAGTAAAGCGTATTCGATAACTCGAACTTGATTATGTCGTAATCCTCAGTAAGGGTCGTAAATCCGAAAACTGGTAGACCACACTTATCCTGAGCCAATCTTTACATTTCTTTCCCTAAAATTAGAACATTCTACATCTTAACTATTTGCAAATAATAATCTGATACAAATCTTTCACTGCCCCCTTTACTCTTATTTCTGCTTCTAATATATTTTGTAGAAGTTAAAGGTGTATATTTTGAGAACGGTTCTGTATGGGTGCTATAATATTCATTGACTATCGACTATCTTAAAAAAGGGAAAACCATAAACAGCAACTATTACGTAGCGTTATTGCAGCTTTTAAAAGACGAAATCGCGGAAAAGCGGCCTCATTTGAAGAAAAAAAAAGTGCTGTTCTATCATGACAATGCACCGTGTCACAAATCAATAAAATCTATGCCAAAATTCCATGAATTGGTCTTCGAATTGCTACCGCATCCACCATACTCTCCAGATCTGGTGCACAGCGACTTTTTTCTGTTCTCAGACCTTAAGAGGATGCTTGCTGGACAATTCTATCAAAAAAATGTTTTTTTCTATGCTAGCCTACGAACTTTTCTGTCCGCCTGTTATGTATGACCATGTTGATCAGTTTTTTTGTAAATAGAGCCTAAGGAAACTGTCGTTGGAGTCGTTTAATTGATAACGTGTTTAATTTCCACTAGTTTATAGTTATTAATTAAAATGTGTATTTCAATGCGTTCATTTATCTTATCTTTAATGCTAAACTACGTAAGGAGGGAACGTTCGAAACGTGATATCGAAAGACTAGCCTTTTATTATTTTCCTTCTTTTCAGTGTAGGTGTATAACTGCCGAAAACCCATTTGCACATAATTAAATCTACCGCAATCTTAACGATCCCCTCTGTTATATACAAACGAATAAGTGAACGCGAAAAGGGGCGTGCTAATGCACACGTTTTATGTCTATGCTAAAAATCTCTGAAATGGTGCTTTGAATTTTCATTCTAGACTAATAATGTTTTCTCTCTGCTCTAAAAGTGAACTGAGGTGATAATAATGCAATAAATTCCTTTTGAGCAAACACTAAAAATTGTTATAAATATGTTACCTACTAAAACCGATTTCAGATTAAACGAATTCTGCCAACGCCGAGTAATGGTTTCATCCATAAATCGGGTTGGGCCGGTAATATTTATAAATATACATAGTAAGTTCTGAAAATATTATATTAGTGCGCCAATTGTTTATTGTTGATAACGAATTTTGCAAAGCAGCACAATTCATCGCAACTGTTTTATCTTTTCAAAAATGGCTGAGTTAAATTATTGAACATGTTTGGTATAAGTATTCAGTTCAAAAAATACATTTTGGTAACTTTTTCAATATTAATAACAGTAGGATTTCCTGCAGGATATGACTGAATATCTACAAATAAATAACGCATAATAAAACTTTTATTGGGGCTCTCGAAGCCGCTGGAAAAATAATTTTAATATCGAGACTGACTCCATTTCCCAGGGCTGCGTACTACTAAGAAATATCTACATATATAAAAAACAATTATTATGGTTTTGGTCAGAAATCGCGATCCGTGTCTGGTGGTCTCCATAAATTTCTGACCAAAAACATAATAATTGTTTTTGATAAGCTTTATGTGAATTTACGTATGTAGGCTGCGTTGTTGATTCAACTGGACAAGTTTAAATACTTCAGTGAGGCCTTGTCCAGTTTAATATCTTCTGTAGCAGCAAAAATCCACTAAATGGCAACAATTGCCTCTATGTTACTATTATATCTACATATATTGTCCACTTTTGTATTATAATGTAATTATTCCTTGAAGTTTTTATTTAAGTTTATTTGGTGGATGAGTAATATTGGTGGTGATCATTTTATATAATCATTTAGTCTGTATGTTCATATCTAAGTCTATATCTACACCATCTCAAAGTTTCACAACTTCAAAACACATTATCAAAAATCTAAAGTATCCTAAAGAGGTAAAATTTGTTTTTCTAAAATTAGCTATTTTTTTTTTAATAAAAATAAGTTTTCAGTTAGAAATTTCAAATCATATGTCTAGGGAAGCTATCACGGATCTCTAGTTGATAAAATATATATCCTTTTAGAACATACCATTCAGAGATAATGAATTTCGAGATTTTTAGGTGTTGCTTCAAATGCAAATGTTTTCCAGAATGTATTTTAGCATTTCTTGCTGATTGTTTTCTAAACTGACTCCAAACTAGTGAACTGATTGACTTTTCTGGGAAATAACAGGTCACAAAAATTTTCTAGTACCTAAAACTCCGGAATTGTAAAAATAGTGTTAATTGACAATCGATCATCTTACACTGGTTACAAATTACAATTAGTGGAAAGTTCCTTTAACGCCAAGAATAAAATTCTTCAAACTTTTCGTGTAACTTTATAATATTCCAATGAAGCACGTTGCAAACGGCTATTATCTTTTGTTGAAAAACTTTTCCAATTGCCCTTCTCTTTCTGTTGTAGATACTTCGTTTAGAACTTTGGGAGGTCACGGGCAGGTGTGTTGGTTTTATTTTTTCCTCTTTAAAAACGAAAAAAAAAAAACAAAAGGAAGGCGTGTGGTAAAAACCATTCCCACGAAAGAATGGTAATTGAAATATGGCGTACGTGAGTTGTAAATGTAAGCTGTTGTTGCTTGTCGATAAATGGAATGGTTCGCAGCAACGCACGGGGCTCGCAATTAATGTACGAAGTAACGAATGGGCTCTTCGAAAAACTAATATAAATTATTGTATTGGAGAGAAAACACATTTTCCAGTAACTGGCACGTCGTTCTCGCCTGAGTTACGAGATGGCCATTTCGCGTGTGTCAGAAAAATTACGATGATTATATACGATCGCGGATATAACGAAAGAACGCGCGTGGTTGATGCGTAGGACACCTGCGGAACGGGGGTTGTAATCAGTTTGGATGAAAAACTCTCAGGGATGAGTTGACATTGTGCGTCAATTAAATAGCAAAATGCCTCGGGGAACCATAAAAAATACATATTTCAAAAGCTAACACACCTATTAATTCATAGCTTCACTTACTTAATTAATTACCCACAATCAGTTGTAAAAGAAGAAGAAAAAGTAGAAGTTCCCGCAAATGTCCAATATATGAATGAAGGTAGTAAAAAACATACTTTACTTCAACTTGTCGCTTTAACGTTTGTTAATTTACTGTGCAGTTTTATTCATAATTTAGAATTGAATCCAATAACATATTTGAAGTGAGTCTAGGGGATTTCCCAAACGCTTTTTAATAAATATATGGAAATTTAATATCTAAAATATTTACGATTTGTAATTTTGGTATTATGTCATATAATCACTTTTAAGGAATATGAACATTTTTATTAATTGAAAAAAACAGGGTTTTGTTTAATAGTTAAAGATTCAGCATCATTTAACCTTAATTTCCTTCATGTTTGTAAGTTGCTATACTACCTTCGTATTACATGTAGATCTGTAATGTGAGATTTTAAAGAAAAGACTAGAAACTTCGAGAAACGTCATTCTAGAACCTTCTAGAACAAATGAAGTTACTATAAATAAGCTTACGCAAAATCGGCCAGAGAGTTCTAATAACCAGGCGATAGAAAACGAATAGCGAAGAGCGGAGAAGTGAAATAGTAGGCGAGAGAGTTATAAATTGTTAATTGTGGTGTTGTTGGAGAAGTAATTAGCGAAAACAAATAGTTTGATAGTCGTAGTTATTCAATTATGCGATATTGGTGACAGTTGTTAGCAAATACGTGACATTATTATTAATTCTGAAATTTTTAAAATCATGATTACCTAGAGTTTTTGAATTTGTTTGTTCACTTCTGGATGCGTCAAGTTTATTTCCTCAAGCAACAGCTCGATCCTGCGAAATAATAGACAATAAATGGGATCTAGAGTGGAAATTACTTGTTGTAAAACAACACTAACACTTTTACCTCAACTTGCTCCACACCATTTCGCCACTTAACTTTCACACGTGTTGTGACACAACTCAGCACCATCGTATATCAACTGCGAAGAGCTACAGAGACAATTTAGGTTTACTACTGCAGATAAATGGTCATTTTTTTTTATTACTTAAACATCACATACTTATCTGTAAAATGAAATTGGTTGTTACGTAACTGTAATATCTGCTACATACACTTTTATATTATGAATTTGATAGATGAGATTTATGTCACGAAGAAAATTCTTTTAGATAACAAACATTTTAAAATATATGAAATATAAACCTGCTTTTTCATTAAATTTACTAATATATGAGAAGAATAGAGGAATGTCCCAAATTTGGATACTTTTTTATTCTTTTTTGCATAATAAGAACAATTGTTGGTAATTCTTTTGCGTCTATGATATGTTGTCATCCTAGTGAAAAAACGAAAAAAAGCTTGTTTTTTAATTTGAAAGACATAGAAAATATTTAAAAAAAATAAGCATTAAAATACTTTTTTTCGTCTAAATTGTAAGGATCACAGATCCCACATTTCGAACGCATCCTACACAGTAGGCACAGCGTACCGAAAGCCATATCCCACGACAGGCTATATGATGAGACCCGATAGATTGAAACCGGTCGTGGGGTATGCCTTTCGGTACGCTGTGCCTACTGTGTAGGACGCATTCGAAGTGTGGAATCCGTGATCCTTAATATTTAGACGAAAAAAGGATTTTAATTCCTTCTTTTTTTGAATATTTTATGTCTTCGTCTAAGAATCAATCAACAGTGTAATTCAATGCAAATAGGGGTATTAGCCCTCGGAGTAGTTGTTTCTGTTGATTCCATATTTATATTTATACATAGAAAATATGCAAACGTAAAGAAGATAACTTTTTAAATTTGAAAAAAGTGCTTTTAAGATTGAAAATTCTGTTTTTCAAAGCCAAAATCACACACGCAAATTTTCTTTTTGTTCATTATCCTTTCTTAGGCATCTTACTGGAGAAAAAAAAAACGTGTATGGATAAACAAGTTTTAAAGCTGTGAATTTAATTGGGTTCTTAATTTTTTTTTTTTTTTGATATAAAATTTTAGGGCACTCTTCCTATCTAAAATTAGGCAACCTTTATGTATACAACCATTTGATTAAAACAAACAGGAACTCTTATTGTGGTAATTTTTGTTCCAAACACTTCTGTTCTCTTATATCTCTTTATTTTATTTATTTGACCATCTGTCTTTCCCTATTCATACTTTCTTACGTAAACTAATACTTTGTTTTAAATAATAAACATGTAATTCTTGCTCAAAACAACATTATCTGCTTTATGCACCAATGCTCCAACCACTAAGCTACGAGAAGTGACAGCAGCTACTAAAACATTCCCCAAAAATGTTTCATTATTGATGATTAATAAAATATACATTAATTCCGACGATTATGTTTCTTTGTTTGTACGTTCGTCGTTGTTAGTGCGGTCACCTCTCGTAGGTTAGTGATTAGAGGTAATCTGAAGTAGAAAAAAAAATTAATTAAGAAATTAATATCAATATTAATGTATTAATACTACATTGGACCTATTTCGGGTACAGAACCATAAAAAAACGAGACTTGTTATTAATAATTCACTATATTAGCCATACTTGTTGAAACTCCATTTTAACAATGAGAAAAAAAAGAAACACTCTTTTAAAGTTTCAAAATTGATTTAGAACTAAACAGAATAATTTTAATCGCAGAGAACAATGGTTTTGATAAAATAATTGATATGAAATTACTTAATAAAAAACTAAAAAGAAAAACTATGAACTCAATATACCCTATCATATAATAAAAATCTGAAAATAACTTTAATTCATTTACATACCTAGAAAATTTAACGTTAAAAATTAGTAAATACTTAAATAATAGTCGCTTTTCATTTAAAACTAACAATTCCTTGGGTTCATTAATTAAAAACGATAAAGACAAAGTAGATATAAAATTTAAATCAGGAGTGTACAAATTGAAATGTAGCGATTGTAATTCTGTATATATAGGTCAAACAGGTTGAACATTTCAAGAACGTGTCAAAGAACACAAAAAAAGTTTTGAATTAAAAAAATGTAATTCGGCATATGTCGAACAGCTAATTAATCATAATCATAATTTTAATGAAAATTTCAAAATTTTACACATAATAAGTAAGAGTCAGAAATTAAACCTATTAGAAGGTTTAGAAATTAATAATTATAATAAATTAGGAATTTTATTGAAACATCAACTAGATTTGAAATACTCCCCTTTATTAAATTTATGTTTTAAACCCTCTCCTTAGTTTTGTATTTAGTATATAAGGTTTGTAAAATGTAATTGAGTTATTGTATTTCATCCACCTGATGAAGCCACAGTGTGGTGAAACGGTCGTTGTGGACTTTTAAAATAAAAAAATTTGAAACTTTAAAAGAGTATTTCTTTTTCTCTCATTGTTGTTGTAAATAGTTCATCTAGTTGTAAAGCGTTTTATTCGATGGACTGTTAATCAATATATTGTTACTAAAAATCTGTAGTAATCAAGAGGTAAATGAAAAACGTAGATTATGATTCGAAAAGCGTAGTTATTTTTCCTGTTGGCAAGGACTGGCGGACAGAAAAAAGAAGCGGAAATTCAATGTCGAAGTCGAGTTCTCATATTTCACGCTAACTGCCGTTGTATGTGCCAAGGTTGGAAATGACCGTGCAGAACGTGGGCGGTAGCTTCCTCTTTCATTTCCTGCGTTTTCTGCGATAGTCTAAGTCGCCTGGCTCGGAAGAATCGGCCCAAGTACCGGTAATAAATAGCCATTGCTCCTTTTTCGACCGTTTAGCTCGTTCTGCGCCGTTCTTCCACTGGACTATGGCCATGTTGTGTGTTGAAACGCGAGGTAAAGGTCTCTATACAAAACCTGTCTAACTGACCCTCTTTTCACAGCGATATTTTCCTTCCCTTTGCAACTCACATGGAAAAGGAAATAAGAAAAAGACTTCAGAAACCTTTTTCCACCATTAAGCGTTTTACAGCAGTCGATTTTGTAGCTCGTAGGTACACTGAAACAGACGATATTAAGCTTCCTAGTTAGTTTAAAGAAATATCAAAAACTATTAGATTAATAAATTAATAATTAATTTGAATTCATAATTAGGTATTATAATGCATATGTAATAATTCTTATAAACGTATGACATATTCGTAACATATAAAATAATTTGACAAAACGACAATTTTAACGTCACAAATTGTAAATTCGTTTGAGTTAGTTGAAAGTGCTTGGGGTAAACAATAAATTGTATTAGAAGGTTACGGAACATTCAAAAGTTGTTCTAATCTTTTCGATCAACTTTACACTCTTCACGTCGATCTGAAAAGCACAGAAAATTACACGAATGTGCATCCGGCTATATATGCATTATTACCAAATAGAAAAAAACAGAAATATTGGAAAAACGCCTCCAAACATCATGGAACTTCTAAAACATTTAGAAGATGATTCTGCCTATTACGATATCCTTCATGATAGGATAGAGCTAAATATGTCTCCGAAAAGAAGAGCAACGAGCAATGTACAAATGGACAGGAAAATAAAAAGGACCATTGACGAAATAGAAAACACTGGTGACATTTGTAACGGTTTAAAAAAATTGTGTTTTAAGTTGTGTTATTAGCTAGGCTAATTATGATTATAAGACTCTGTATAATATAGAACATAATATTTACTTATTAAATTATTATTATTAGTAAGCAAATATGAACGCGGGCAGCAATGGGACGGGCAGTAATGGGACTAAGTCCCCTCAAAATGAACAAAACAGCATACCTCCATCATATAATGCGTCATGACGAATTTGAAGAAGTGTACATTATAATGGAGGGCAAATCGAGGCAAACGCATTATAGGTAAGAAAATGAAAGACCGTACTCATACCGACAGAGTCACCCTTATTTATTAAGCATTTGACAATAAATCATATACCAGATTAATCGCGAATCTTAACAGAGGAGGCACTTAAGAGGAGGTTATTTCATAGGTTTGTGTATTTTCTAGAACGATAACAATGTTTCTTGCCTAAGGATTTTCCACTCTGAATCCAGAAATGGCCTTTTGGGATGATATGATATGATATGAAAGGCGTAATGCTATTTTTCATAGCTTGTCTATAGCAATCTTCACATTTACGAAATAATTAGCCAGTATTTTTATTGAAGTCTGACTATTTTCCGTATGCTAATAGCTTTTTTCAACAAGTAGACGGATTACCAATAGGCTCCCCTATTTCACCATTTCTGGCGGATATTTTTATGGCAAATTTTGAAAAAACCATGTTCAGTAGTAAATCAGCCACTAACAAAATATTATATTGGACAGGATAAGGAACTGAACGTCAACTTAATCAATTAATAACAACAAATTAGTCTTTAACATATACAGAAAACCAACGAACACAGCCACAATAATCAATTCAAAATCTAACTAATCACAACAAATAAAATTAGCCAGTTCCCACAGTTTCATCTACAGACTATTAAAATTCCCTCTAAATAAATCTAACTTCAACAAAGAGCTCAACTTAATAAAACAAATTGCCATAAATAATTATTACAACCCTATAATCGTAGACAATATCTTAAAAACGACGAAAAGAATTTTAATTATGAAAAAAAATTATGCTGGATCCAACAAAGCAACCACTCATTATAACTTAATTAATTATTGTGGCAAGTTTAGTAACAAAATATGTAATAACCTTAATAAACTAGATATAAGCACCGTGCCTGTCAATAAATGTAACATTGGGAAAATATTAGTTAATAACAAAGCAAAAAATTTTATGTATAAAAAGAGTGGAGTTTACAAAATAAATTGTAAAGACTGCGATGCTTTCTATATAGGGCAGACGGGCAGGAATTTAGAGACTAGAGCAAAAGAACATGTAAAAAGTATAGAAAACTTAAAAAGATTCACAGGCATTAGTGCACATTGTTTAGACTTCAATCATAATTTAAATATAGATAATTTAAAACTATTACATTCAGAAAACAAAGGCACTAGATTGACATTATTAGAACAATTGGAAATAAAATGAGCTTTACTTCAAAAATTAAATATAACGAACGACCAGCTAGATTTTAAAGATACTCCTGTATTAGACCTGTATTTTGGGTATTTCCCATATTAACAACCCTCCGTAGATGTATAACACCTGAACATGTTTTATCTTATATACTCTTGATAAAGGTGTTATCCACCGACTACATATGTAGAGTTTTTCTAATATACATTTGAAACATTTAAAAGCGTTTTTATATATTATATTTTGTCTAATTATTTTGTTAAATAGTTTTCGCTGTAATTTACTTCATCTATGATTTTATCTTCATTTTGACGATCTTCAGTTCGTAAAGAGAAAACAACCACAACTCCATAGCTCTAAAATATAATGACATTCTGACATGACAGGAATCAGTAGATAGAAATAGATGTAACAGTTCGCTTTAAAATGTTTTGGTACTGGCTCTTTAAATTCTTCTTTTGTGGCTTTGATATCTGAGTTGAGATGTAG
Organism: Agrilus biguttatus; assembly: GCA_963921985.1. Lineage (NCBI taxonomy): Eukaryota > Metazoa > Arthropoda > Insecta > Coleoptera > Buprestidae > Agrilus > Agrilus biguttatus. The sequence goes on along the minus strand of OY998119.1, from coordinate 16,690,622 downwards.
GTAGTGTTTCCGTTACAGTCGAATTTCGTTCGTGGAATCACTTTATCAGCCTTTGGGAGTTAACGAATTCTAAATCGAACCGCAAAAGTAGGTTTCGGGTTCGAAGTTCGAAATGGTATGGCGACGGCGCTTATTTAAAAAAAGATCGGCTTCGGCTTTATCCTTCCGGTGATTTGCCGCGCCGCGCCGGGAAATTATTCAGAATGTACCTATCTCGAAGACAATATATCTGATAACATGTTCGGAATGGAAAATGGAAAGGAAACGATGGGGCGTAGGCACGTGAAACGCTGCAAAAGCGAACTATATCTCTCCGCTTTCCACAACATTAACCTAATTATTTACGCACCATTTCATATGCATTGAAATCAGAGTCCTTCGTCAGAAACGAGCTTACAAGTCGAGGCCTAGTCAAATTTTGTTAAATTTTCCCACTGGAACGTCTCGTCGCATCCCGTTTTAATGAAATGACACCGCCGGTGTGCGCGATCTGTCCCATTTTCTTCTCGCAACGAATGAAATTGCTATGCGTGATTTCTACCGTAAAAAAATATTGAAATTCGAATAATAAGAGAACTGAATGAACTTCAGCAGCAAGAGGGATTTGTAATATAAAACTTTTCAATACTGTCTAATTCGAACAATTTAGTTTTGGATTTTGTAACTTAAATCAGTTTAAAAATGTTTTTCCAATACATACCTACAGATATAGGTTGAGATAAAACATCATTATTTCCTAAAAGAAAGCTTCCTATGAAACTATATTAATAATTATGTAAAGTTATTGAATGATTGTTTGAAACAAATTTTATTTTTTCATTTGCCTTTGAGTACCAATAAAATAAAACAGGGTGTATGTGAGGTGTTCGATGTATGGCGATACCCCGCCGACGGTTCTTTTGGTTAAATTATTATTAAATGGACTGCTTTTCCTTTTATATATACTTTATTTTTCACTATTTAAACTTATTTGATTTTTTGTTGTTTGATTTGATTTGGATATAAATTATGAGATTGATTTAAATCGAATAGAATATATTTTGAAATAATGATATTTGATTGAATATAAAAATGGAATTGAACGTATTTTCGCTTATTTCTTCTTAAATAGTGTGAAAAATAGACAACGCCCCAAAGTGAAAAATATCCACCTCTTGAAGCTAAACACCCCCAAGCGCAATTTACAAAACCGTTGGTGGTGTCGTAGGCTGATGACCGATGCGTAAAGTATTTACAAGGGGTGTCATAAAGGGGCCAAAGTCTAATTTTGGAATTTTAAAAGTATTTATAATTGATGGACACGATATATATATATATACAAACAGACAAACAATTATTTTTAATATTTACAGGCACTTAACACAGGACATACAAAGATGAAAACTATTTTAAACAGGCCAATTCGCATTAACATAATCACTCATTCATGATTCGCATTACTTTATTGGCGTTATATTTTTAAAATTTATTATTATTGAAATTATCCTGTACTTAGCCTTAATTTAGAAATTTACTTCTATGCTACGGGGTGGTTCAACAGTAATTAGTCAAGTACAACAAGTTTGTTATTCTATTATTAATGGGTTGGAAGAAACGTTAAATATAAGTGTTATTAGGAATTAATGAGTACTATTAGTGTTATTTATTTTTTTTTCTAACCTAACCTTACATTATTTATTAATAGAAAAGAAAGCAAGATTACCTGTTTGTGCATTTCCATAGGGCATATTTATGCTGGATATTGTTTCAATTATGGATTACCCTTTTATGACGACTAATTCAATGTGAAGTTGTTGGGGTCTGTATCTTAGAACGTAAAAAACATGAAGATAGCATTTAATAATATAGTAGTGATCCTGTAATAATTGATTGGCTGTCCCTTAATTTGATAATACACGAAATCAAATGAAGGTCTATGAAACACAATTAAATAAAACTCAAAATTCCGTATAAATGTTTAAAACCCTAAAACGACTTTCGACACCCAAGGTGTCTTCCACATTTAAAGATGAAATTTTGAGTTTTAATGAATTGAAATGGCTCAAAATTTTTTTTTCGCAAGAAACATGACATTTCAATACTTATTATATTACACTGCTTTCCTCATTTAACCGATTTCCTAACTCTACCATTAATAACTGACAGCCATATCAGGTCATGTCAGGCGGAACATGCCGTATATATCCGCGATCTTTTCTTAAATTATTGCAAGGATTTTGATAATCTTTGGACCGTAAAATTGTCATATTTTGGGAAAGATCTTAGTGAGTAGGACATTACGCTATCTCTTTTATTATTCTTTTTAATGAGTTTGGGGTATTCGTCATTCCTTACTGTTCTATATTAAACTTTTACCAGCTCGTATAATAACCGAGGTGTTGTACTTGAACGCATAGTTGAGGCACCCTATACATAATGTTTTGTTTGTATGTTTGAAGTTCTGGACAAACAATGTCTGGTTGTTTAAATACGTTGTTTTTTGTATGAGTACAACGTTTCGACTAGTCCTATCTTCAGTTGTTCTGTGGCGCTAAATTCCGAAGCTGGTACTTGTGTCTATGGTACGGTGGTGCAACCAAGTGTTAAGAAGTTAACAGTGATTAAGTTTTGCCACACTACCTTAAGCACTAGTATATTTCGGTTGTTTTGGATAAATACTGCTTGTTTGATTTTTTTTCTACCAATGTTGTCTTCTATGGATCATTTTAGCTTTATGTGAAGAATTTTGTGTTGTATACTCCACACGTGGTCATCGAATTCAGATTTATTTGTGTTGCCCTTTTTCATATGCGTTTATGTTGTTTAAGTCCAATCTCCAAAGGATGCTTAGTTTCACCTATATATAAAAAACACACATAGTACTATATAAGTGCAGTCGTTCCTCTGATCTCTTCTCTCTTCCAGTTTTGTTTTTGTATGGAAAGATATTTATTGCAAAGGTACAAAATCGCTCCTTTGTTATAAAATTAATTCCATCTTCTTATTTCCATTTCTATCCTCCTAATGTTAGTACGTTCCCTTATTGCGGTGAACAGGTGTGAATTGCGACGGAAGCCATCATTTTAATATCTTATTTGTCCCCCTAGATTGCAAAGTTTCTTCGCCTAAGTTTTAACATCTCTGTTTATTTGTTTTAGTGATAAAGACGAGGTAGGCGTTGGTGTTAAAATTTGAAAGTTTGTTAAAAGACTTGGAAGTGGAGGGTTATGGGTACATTTACGTTTCCTTTCGCATATTTAATTCTAATCCTGGATATATTCTGAAGGCATTACTTCGAAAATCCACTAACCGTTTGTGAAAGCATTTCAGCTCCCGTCAGTAAAAGTTATTCGGTTCGAGTAAATTGCTCAGTTGTTTTAACTAGTCGCTCAACAAACACAGCATTAGCAACAAATTAGATACAGACTCTTAATGAAGTGAGTTAGACCATTATCCTTATACGTATAGAAGTATTATCTAACTGTAAGCGGAGTTTTGGATGCGGCAAACAACTAAAACAATAATAACGGTTGTTTCGAGAAGAGTGAACTACTAATTATTTTGGAACATGTAATTCCACTAGAACTCGTATAGGAATTGATACTTATAGTAGTGATTTTGTCGTCTCACTCAAACAATTTACATACGAATGTGTTCTGTGCAGTTTAGTCCAAATAAAACAAAAAAAACTTAAAATCTTTGTGTCTAAAAACATGAAGACAACACGTACTGACTGTAGCAGCGTACTTAAGATGCGAAATGTATCATTTCTCACTCTAACGCGGTTTGAATGGTAGAGTGAGATATGAACGGGGAAAAAAGAGCATGAAAAGATGTCCAAATGCACCTCCTATCTCAAACATGTAGCAATGATATACGAGGCATGTTTATTAAGCAAGTGCCGTTTTGAAATTAATAAAAAACGTGCAGATATCTTAATCATTTTATTTTTACACGAAAGCCTGTATCTTAATCTACTTTTCTACATAATTTCCTTCAATATTGAGGCACTTGTCATAACGTTTGACCAGTGACCAGTTTTTAAATACCCTTCTCATAGAACTCTGCCGCCTAAATTGTTAACCACTGCATCACAACTGTTTTGACTTCGTCATCGTCTTGACGACGCTGACCGCCCAGATGTTTCTTCAAGTGCAGGGCTGTACGAAGAATGATCTAAAGCTTCCCAGTGAAAAGGTGTGATGAGATCTTTGGTCCGATTAGCCACAGGCGGACGGGCATTGTCATGTAGCAAAACGATGCCCTTGCTCAACTTACCACATCTTTAGTTCTGGATTGCACCGCGCAGATTCCTTACCATTCCATCACTCATAATATTTTGTCCGTAAACTGTACAGATCTCACGATGAATATCAACCGGTTTTAGTCCTTTAGCACTAAGGAATCGTATAACAGCCTGGACTTCACGGTCGGCGGGACTGACAATTGTCGGAGGCATCTTAAACACTCAGTAAATAACGTAAACAAGGGCGAATCAGACAGTAATGGTGTCAGTGCCTAGATGAGAGATGTAGGTACTTAGTACGCATGCGTGGAACGGTGACCGCATTCCTGCGGCGACAGCATATCAAAACGGTACTTACTTAAAAAAACATGCCTCGTAGTTATTGTATGCTGCCTCCATGTATTTATGCTCTAAGGTTAACACAAATCCGTCACACAGTATAAAACTTCGTTATACATAACAGTTGACGAAGTATTGACAGCGATGTATGTATCTACCAGAGATATTAAAGGTCAGGTATAGAACATTTTAGAAAATAACTCGTGAATTACGTCAGTATTTACAACGAAATTATGTTTACAAAATGGAAGAAAACTTTTTACAATTCGGAAGTGGGAAGAAATCAAAAATAAGCCGGAACAAATGTACGGTGGATGTAGAAGATAATCAAGTTAAATACTTAGCGAAATTTTAGTAAAATTCACATGATTGAATAGGCGTGTGTGTAAGAGATTGCAGACAGTCTTATTGTACAATCCAGTCAATTTTGAAGAAACAAAATGGATCCTTTTACGCTGGAATACTAAATAAAAGTGCATGTAACTAATGGCTGGGAAAATATTAGGCTCTCGGAGAAATCATGAAGCGTAACGAATTAAAACGAAGATTTTTAATTTGCATAACTGATGATTGCGGATCTGGTCTCTTACCGGAAATCATCGAAAGAAACTTGCAAGGTGTCAACGAGCGATTGGGAGAAGTATATTGGTAGTTAAATTTAAAAATAAAATTAGGATTACATAAATAAGAAATAAAACCTAAGTTGCGAACATACTTGCTTGTATTGAACACCTAAAACAGGCTATAAATGACAAGCTTTTTTGTCGAAACTATAGTCAAAAGGATTTGTAAATAAAAATGTGATAATAAACAAAGTAGTGTTTATTCATTTATAGTAAAGATGAATTATCACAGAGTAACGGCTGAATCAATCCAATTTTTACCTGAAACAGGGTTGAACAGGATGCATGCTACGTTACAAAGTAAATAAATAAATAAATGGAGCAAACAAGTAACTCTATGGAACTCATGAGATGGCATGAAGAAACAGGGACGTCCAACAAGAAGATGGGAGGTGAATTCCATCTGGCCTTAGGGCTACATTGGACAAGAGTTGGAGATAATACGATCCAATAGAGAGAGTTGAAGAAGGCATATCCCACAAGCCACGATTACTAAAGGTCATTTTGTAAAAAAAGAGCTTACTTTTAGTTCTCCTTTATTTGTATAATGTTATGCTTATTCTTGAAGAAATATTTATCAAACAAATTATATTATTTATTGCTCGGAAAAAATAGTGCTAAAATTATAACGGAAAATTGGTCCAAAGACTACGAATAAATTGATATATGTGCAACAAGACAATGCCAAATCACATATATCATAACCAATAGCGATACAGATTTGTTCAATGGATAAGCCCCAAATAATAGCCTCTTAACAGTTCCGACTTAAATGTTTAGGATCTGGAAGTTTTTGGATCTATACAATCATTGAAGCATTAGTAAACACCAAATACAATTTATGAGTGAATTCGAAGTATTCAAAAAACATATGAGGAATATGAATATCCCAAATTGGACATTTTTTTTGTAACGTTGTAATGTTGCATGGATTTTATTGTACGGGAAAATAGGACGAATTATTATAAAATATCTCATTTAAAAAAGGAAAACTAAGAAGATAAATAAGAAAATCCAAATTGCCATTATTAAAATGGGACTGAATTTTTTTGTGTAAAATTGCCTTTGATATTTTTACTAAAATTTTCACCTTTGATTAATTTATTACAACTTGAAAAATATTAGCTATAGGGATGTATCACCCTAATAAAATTTGCTATTAAATATAAGCAATAGGGTTCGAAAAGATAAATAAATCTTAGTCATTCCATTTAAAATAATATTTTCATTAGATAAATAAATTTGACTTGTAGAAGTTTACCAAGTTTCATATTGATAGATCTTTTCGTTCCCTTTAAACGTCTAATGAATAGTTTAGATCAATTACTCTGTTTAATATTATCTTAGGTAGCTATTTTCCATTCTTATATGACCTTTTAAGGTACTCATTATTATTAATGGATCCTTGAAAGCCCTTACGACTTTTTATTTTATAAAGGACCCCTTGTTAAATCACAACATTTTCGAATATAATGGCATCTCCTTAAAAATTACCTGCGAAAGATCTGTTTTCGAGGAGCCTACGAAGAAGACAGAGGGGCTGCAATTGAATTTAATTAAGTTTACTTCAATCTTATTCCTTTCCGTCACAGGGAGGAGGCGTCTTGGCCTTTTATTTTTTATTTTTAAAGTTGTTAGAACACTCCCGTGCGTGCCGCGCATGAAAGAATTTTCTTTCACGTCGGCAACAGGCAAACGATGTACGTAGGTACATAATACCTAAACCTGAGTGCACATCAGCTTCTTATGTACATTAATTAAATTGAACACGTGTCCATTCGTCCGTGCTCAAGCACCTGTATTTAATATCAGTCGGTTGTGGATTCATAAAGAGAAAGAAAATTCGAAGTCATTCATCACCGTCAATTAAAATTCCTAAACCTGAATACCATCGATATTATATGTTCGCATGTGCGTTTATTTCAGTTTGCCGAGTGTTGTAAGGAAAAATAAGTCGAGAGGATTTTGTTTGTCGATGTCAGAACTTGAAACATACCAAAATAAAATTAACTTCGTAAGTATAAGTGGTTATTTTGTATACTGAGGTACCCATGCGAAAAGAAAAATTTACTTTAGCACCTGGTGAACATTTTTCACGGTACAGAAGTTTTATCATCGATGTGCTGTTTAGTCCCAAGTATTGCTTAACTAGTACAAGTCGTTATACGTAATACTAGACATACTTTAAGAAGGTATTTAACATGACAGTAGAAGGAAAAGAAACGAGTAATATGACGTACCTACAGTAAATTGTTGAATCGAATAAATTCATTTAAGGGATTAGTTCCGCATTCAATAAAAAAGTGCCGAAAAAAAATATTAAATTTAACATTGTGGGGGGTGCAACTATTGTGAAACATGTTTAAAAATACAAAAGTAAATAAATACCAACGTAGAATATTTCACCGATTTAATATATATTCTAACTAGTTTCGGTCACACAACCATTATCAAAGGATTAGACTAAAATCTTATACTAAATGTTTATTAAACACATCACTGGGAACAATGGATTCAATCCAAGGATAATAGATAACCTACTTAGTAAAAAACAGAAGAAAATCTCATCTCGGCTTCTATATGTCGTCTTCAATTGTAAATAACAAAATGTACGCGTCTATCAATTTTATTAATAACATTAACTTTAAGGTTCAGAATGTATTTAACAAATGGAATGTAACACTTGTCGAAAATAACAAGTGCAACTTAAGGTCAATACTTTCAAGAACTACACCGAAAACAAATGTATTGTATAAACGTGGCATTTATAAAATACATTGTAACAGTTGCGATGTTTGCTATATTGGACAAAGTGGTAGGGCAATCAACGTTAGAATATCTGAGCATGTAAAAAGTATAGACAAAAAGGACACCAAAACGGGCTTTTCCGAACATTGTTTCTTATCTAACCACCACTTGAACATAAAAAATGTTACTGTACTCCATAGTGATATCAGAAAAAGCAAGAAAATTGTCATTCCTAGAAGCGCTAGAGATTAAAAACGCCCTGTCCCAAAATCTTAATTTAGTCAACAACCATACGGAGTTAGATTTTGTAAACTCCCCACTCATTTTAGGCAATTAAGATTAAGTATATATATATATATATATATATATTGTAATGAGTGCGCGTTTGCTTATGTGCGTTCGAGTGCCCATGTATGTGAGCTAGCTGGTCGCGGGCCGAGCCGCGACGTGTATATCGTTACTTAAGTGAGTGTGTAATAATTGAGGATATGTTAGCGGAAAGACGGTCGCCGAGGACAGTTCAGATATAAATTGACGGTCGTGAAAGATTTTAGATATAAATTGACGGTCGTGAAGAGTTCAGATATAAAGTGACGGTCGTGAAAATAATGTGAGAAATAAATCGAGACGCGTAGTAAATAAATAAAAAAGTGAGAAGTGTTATACAGAGAGTAACTGTACATAAATAAATAATGTAATTGGTAGTAATGTTAATTAATATTAGTATAAATAAATTTTTGTTCCTGTTTAAAAGTCTTCGAGTTTTGATTGTTGAACACCCGAACGTTACAATATTGTTGCACTATAAATACAAATTTTGTATAAGATTTTACTCTAATCCTTTGATAATGGTCGTGTGACCGAAACTAATTAGGATATATATTAAATTGGTGAAACATTCTACGTTTATTTACTTATGTATGTTATTAAATTTATCACGACATGGACATAATGTTGAAATATATTTTGTTATAAATTGTTAAGTTGTATATGTTCTGAAATGCATTCTGTCCATCAAAATATCATTGATCATCAAAACCCATACATGGAGAACACTCAAAAAAAAGTATATAACTAAGTTAATAATATAAATTGTAGAAATTGTAATAATCTCCAATTTAGTAATTTCAAGTGTTTTTAATACTACAATTTAATTTGTACTATTCACTAAAGTATTCGATAAATTTCGTTGTAATAATTACCAATTCTGATCGACTTTGTAATTTTTATCGTTTTTGTTTTCGAAGCGAGGAGTTCATTGCTAAATTGTAAATTTTACGTTGATGTCCAGGTACATTTTCCTATTTTGTTTACTCCATGATAAGGCACTTTTAATGGTACTAATACCTTTAAACATGGACTGAAGGATGATTTTATGGTACGAATTGAGGAAAAAATCTGAAAACCACGAGTTTCAAATTTTCAAAAAAATAATAGGAATGTCACGTTCTTACAGTCTTTGTAACATATTATTACTGGAAGTACAAACTTTTTTAATAAACATTTATTTAATTGTAAATAATGCATGTGATAAAGTAAGGAATTTTCGGTGCGCGAGGGAAACATTGTTTTTAAATTATTCTCTTTATATTACAAGATTCAATAGCGTATTGCCGTTATTTGTAAATGACAGCGTATTTAGACAAAGCGAAAATGAATATTGCTCTAATAAGACAAAATTAGTGAAAATGTAAATCAACGAAGAAAACTTTAAAGCCCATGTAAAACAGCACATGAACAAGCGAACAAAGTCGCCGCAGTTGCGGTTTTCAACCACAAAACATCTGCAGAACGCGAGATAGGATAATATGGTGTGTTTCAAAGTATTTATACGTATGTGAATATGGGTGCTGCAGAGTTCGGACATTGGTCAGACATTATTTCCATTTCACCTCTTTTCATTTCGTTTTAATTAAACGCGGAACATACGATGATACTAGTGTGGCAAACGTTTATTCTAGTCTGCGGTTATGTCGTTAGATAAATTCGTTTTTCAGAGAAAATTGTAAACCTACAAATATTTTTACTGCTTTTACTAATTATAAAACTTAAACTAAAACCAGCTGGTTAAAAACTAGTCCAACATTCCTATAGAGGCTTTTCTTACAACCATCCATATTTTTACTTTTCTTACGAGTTGTTGTTTAAGTAAATAGAAAACATAAATAATATTGTGGCTATGTAAATTCTTATTTAATTTCAACTTATTAGAATTTTTATCCATGTAAATGACAACCCAGCCCTAACCGGCCCTATATGTCTTCCTTTGTCACTATGAAAAGAGGGGTACGCGATTCATTGCGCATGCGCGGTAGAGGGGGGAGTGTTGCTGTACAATTCTGTTTAGTTATTTATCGCACGATAATTCAGTAGACTACGCAGGCGAAGTCGCGGAAATCAGCGAATTATATTTAATTAGACTTCGATACATGGACATTTTTTTACATAGTCTCCCGCACTAGAAATATATTTTTCCTATCAGATTGATAGTTTTTTATGCCATCATCATAGAAACTCTTCGGACGTTTTTGTAACTGCGTCGTTTTCGTGGAGACGTTGGCCTCCAAACGGTTCTTTCAAGAGTACAAAAAGATGGAAGTCACAAGGGGACACGTCGGAGCTATGTGGCGGATATTCCAGTGTTTCCCAGCCTTATGCATTCAATTTTTACCTTGTGGCATTGGTCGTACGAGGCCTGGATGTGTCATGCAAAAGAATGACACTTCTTACCGATTGCTTCTTCCTTTTCCATCGAAATGACAATTTCGCGGCATTCAGTAGATCACATAATATTGCGCATTAATCGTGCGTCATTGTTGCCATTACCTTTCCAGCCAACGAGCACGTCTCTGCCTTCATTGGCCGCTCTCGCTACTATTTTCCATTCCATACTCGCTTGTTTCATCTCGGGCGTGTAATGACGAACCAATGTTTCGTCACAGGTGACGATGCGATTCAAAAATGCTTTACGCTCTTGATGTAATCGATCACGATCCCGTGGACACTAGTAATTGATGGTCAATTAAACAACGATATCCCAGATAGTTTTGCATCGATATCCCTCAATGAGATTTCGGACCGCCTCAATGTTGGCTTCGGTCACACTTGTACTTGGGCGTCCTTAGACGACAAGCATGACTCTCGTTCACAACCTTTTCACGGCCTTCAGAAAATTCCTTATAGCAAGCAAACACCCAAGTTCCTGGCAGGGTGTTGTCCCCGAATTGGGCCTGTAATCGCCGCAAATTTTCGATTGCATTCACCCCTTCCTTGGCCAAAAGCTTAACAATAATTCGTTGCTCCACAGAGACATGTACTTCTGCCTCTCTCATTGTTTCTTTTCGTATTAAAGCGACTGCAGTTGGTTATACCTTCTCCCTAGCGGTACAGGCCATACTCGTATCTACTACTATCAAGTCACTGACCTCTCCATAATTTAAAAAAAATCAGTCTTATTTATGTTTGATACACCCTAGTAATAATATTCGTTTCACGCATTAGTTAAAATTGTCAGTTTTTCAAAAACTATTAATCCCAAAAAGGTCGCAATTGTTTTCATATAATCTTTTAATGAAGTCCTAGAAATTCAATCCTTTTATAACTTAATTTTAGCGATTTCGGTAATAACCGTGGGGTAGTGTATTTATTGTTCGTGGGTTTTTAGTGTAGGTATCTTTGGCCATGTTTTAGATATCTCCAATTTTGAAAAAAAATACTTCGAGTTCTTTATAAACATATCTAAACTAACGATAAATGAATAAGCACTACTTTGTTTATTATCACTTTTTTATTTACAAATCCTTTTGACTATAGTTTCGACAAATAGCTTGTCATTGTCGAAACACAGTCAAAAGGATTTGTAAATAAAAAAGTGATAATAAACAAAGTAGTGTTTATTCATTTATCGTTAAGATGAATTATCACAAAGTAACGGCTGAATCAATCCAATTTTTATATCTAGACTATTTCAGTAATGTTTCACACGACACATGAAATATCTACTACTGACTTTGCCTCCTCTAAAATTTGCACATTAGTATTTTAGGGCGATAGTTACTGGAAAACGTACACATATTATTAAATTAAACTCTGAAAGGACTTACTTTGACACAAAACATAAAAGGAAAATAAAGGTTTGAATAATAATTCCCACGTTAAGGAGTTTCAAAAAATCCTGAAACGTGGTGGCATCTTCAAAGGATTCATTCTTCTCCTTTAATTATAGGTTACTTCTTAACAGTTCACTGATTCAGCCTGAATTAGCATTTAAGAAGAAACGAAACATTAAAACTTTTGACAGTTTCATGCTTTTGTATCAGTATATAAGCGATAACAAAGATACGTAGTTTGACGACGAATTTAAAATTAACAATATTCTTCATTTCAGATGATGTTATATAGGATTTGTGGACATGAAGGAGTTTTCTCCAATACCCTCGAGATATTGAGATGAAATAATGTTTTGCTTGTGATTGATTCATTTCTATAAAGGAATCGGGACAAACATAGATAATCAAAAAAGAAAACTTGTCAAGAACAATTTATTTTAAAAACGGATTCGTTTACATTAATTCGATATTAATTATTGAATTAATTTATACCCATTACAGATTACCTCATACAATTAGGGAAAAATTTGTTACTATTGTCACGCCCTCGCCGGGACTCGAACCCGGGATCTTTGGCTTTACGCTCCAATGATTTTTCCACTAAGCGTAATCGTTGTTACTGTTGTCACCTCTCGTATCTTAGTAGCAAAATCATTGGCGCGTAAAGCCAAAGATCCCGGATTGGAGTCCCGGCGAGGGCGTGACAAATTTTTCCTAATTAATTGGAAGTAATCTATAGTGAGTACAAATTAATTCAATAATTAATATCGCATTAATGTAAACGAAACCTTTTTTAAAATAAATTGTTCTTGACAAGTTTTCTTTTTTGATTATCTATGTTATTATCTCACATTGTGGGGTATTTTATATATAAAAATTGGAACTATTTCTATGTTTTTTTGTTGTTAAAAACAATATTTGTAAATTAATTATGGTATCTAACATTTCGTATAGATTGGTAAGTAACAAAAAATACCGACCAGCAGAATGACAGCCAAGCACTTATACATTAACAGAAAGAAACAATTAAGATAAATAATACAGCAAGAATACAATATTTTAAATTAAAAAAAAAAAAACATCTAAATAATAATAAAAAGTCAACAAGAACTGTTCGAAATATTAATGATAAGAAATATGAAGATATTGACTTCAGTCGACGTAATTGAATAGGGAAATTAAAATGTGAACATGTAATTGTGCTGAAAAAAAAAGCTTTTGAGTATTTAATTTCCACCAGCACCTAATACTGTTGGGCAGGCAGTCCGGAAGATGTGGTGGAAGGCCCTCTTCAGTTTCCTTTTAGGAATCGTGGAATGATTGGGTGATGGTTAGGGAGAGACAGATGAAACAGATGAAATGAAGTGAAAGATAACTGTAGAATATTACTGTCCCATCCTTTGTCGAAATGATTCAAGGAATCTACAGAAGAACTTGGATCAGAGCAAGCTAATCCAGAATCGAACAGGTGACGTTCCAACTTACACTGTAGTGCAAATCCGGAGGGTAGGGCGTAAGGCCCTCTTCAGCCTCCTTTCAGGAATCGTGGGTGTGGGTGGGTGGTGTGATTAGGGAGAGAAAGATGAGACGGACGAAATGAAGACACAAGAGAAGTGAAAGATCATCTGTGAAATCCAAGGAAACCACAGAAAACTTGGACCAGAGCAGCAGGACTTGGATTCAAATCTGTGCCCTCCCGAATGTTAAGCAATGATCTAGAGCACTGGTCCACGCCGCTCGGTTAATATTACAAAAATATATAGATAGTCTGAACATAATTTGAATTTATTTTTATTCACTATACTAATGCTTTGTAAATTGCATACATTAGTGCTTAAGCTTACTTTTAATAGCTAATTATAAGGATGTCCCGTTTTCTTTACATATCATATTTGTTTTAAAACAAAGAAACGTACTACGTCGACAACAAACATACGTACATAAATACCTAAGGTTTGCATTTGTCGCCTCGTTATTGTTGTATCTAACAAAAGACGGCTGATAATTGCACCGTTGTCATTCAGTATCCGCCTGTCGTATGTCGGCGCGAAAGTAACGTATAATTATAAAGAGGCAAAATCTCAGCAGATAAGCTTCTCTAAGCCTGATTTAATGAAAATATCTAAGGGTCGCAGCGTGAACGGAGTTTTCAAGTATATCCGATGTTGTCGTTGATTCGATCGTACGAATTTATACGGCGTACACAGAAATAAAGCTGCCCAATATCGAAGCAAATCGTATTGGCATAAACCAACTGCACCATCTGCGATATTTTTACGAAACAATAACATTTCATTTTTGTATGAGAGTTATAAAAGGTTTTAATAAAAGAATTTAAAATAGAAAATCGGTCTTATATACTCATGGAAATTGCGTATCTAGTCTTCATGAGAGTATAACTGTATTCAGAAGGAAATAGGAACGATAAATATCGGATCATTTTAGGAAGGCAAACTTGCCACTATGGTTAGGTGAAACTAAAATAATTGTTAAGGAATTTAAATATAAAAATATAAATATGAATATGGAATCAACAGAAACAACTACTCTGAGGGCTAATACTCCTACCGGCATTGAATTACACTGTTGATTCCGATGGATTTTTAGACGAATATATAACATATCCAAAAAAAAAGAAGGAATTAAAATCCTTATTCGTCTAAATATTAAGTCCAAAGATCTCAAATTTTGAACGCGTCCTACCAAGTAGGCACAACGAACTGTGAAAGCTATATCCCACGACCGGTTTCGACCTATCGGGTCTCATCAGGTGGGCGCTGGCAGAAATGCTATATTATAAATATAAAAATATCTTCGTCTAAGAATAGACACATCGGAATCAACAATGTAATTCAATGCCGGTAGGGGTATTAGCCCTCGGAGTAGTTGTTTCTGTTGATTCCATATTTATATTTATATTTTTATATTTATAATACAGCCTGTAAAGGAATTTCTGCCAGCGCCCACCTGATGAGACCCGATAGGTCGAAACCGGTCGTAGGATATAGCTTTCAGTTCGTTGTGCCTAATTGGTAGGACGCGTTCAAAATTTGAGATCTTTGATCTTAATATTTATACGAATAAGAATTTTAATTCCTTCTTTTTTTTTATGTTAAGGAATTTAACAAGACTGTTAAGAGTTATGTTAAGCCTTCTAAACACGATTTTAAGTTTCATTTAGCAAGAAATAATGATAAGAATCTTGCGTAAACACTTTAACATTTTAAAGCATTTGGATTATAAAAGATAACTTTGCTTTCCTTGAGTTTTATGCTGTGATCAATATGCATCAAAATTTTGAATTTGAAACGGCAGCAGCACCCATCAATAAAGCAGTAAAGTAATTGATTAGTTCCCCATATACATAGTGTATAACAGATTGTATAAAGATCGATATCTAAATCCGATTAAGACCCACCTGAACCTGTAACAACAGAACTCCCACAACAAGCTAGAAGAAGACAACAAATAAATAGGTTTAACATTTTCCGTACCTTTCTTGGTAATTCTATACTAACTTATCATTAGACGAGTGTATGTTTCAAACACGTGAAAGTTGTATCATTTAGTAATTCCTTGATGGTTTAAAGCGTTTTGTATGGCGTATTTGTCAAATATTTGGAAGAAGGCGCTTATTGCATGGTAGTGCGCCATCTCATTAATCGACATTTGTGATTGATTGTTTGACCAAAAATATTGAATTAGAATTTCAAATCGAATTTACCTATTGTTCGGTCCTCAACGAATATTCGTTGTACATATTATCTAATGGTATACATTACTTTTGTTGCAACATTTTTGCTCGAAATGTAGAATTGCAAGCAACCGTAAACGCTAGTGCATTTCGTACATAGAATTCAAGTTAGTTATTTTGTTTTGTTTGAAGGAATGCACGTACGCACGCAACTCAACGTGAGGGAGAAGTCTTTCTTTTAGTTTATTTCAACCAACCAACCAACCAACCAACCAACGAACCAACAGAAGCATTGATTTGTGAGGCTTTAAAAACTTATTCTTACTCCTACCGCTTCGTGCTTAGATTCTATTAAAACCTGATTAATGCCCTTAGACAGGTATTGCTTTTAAGTTATAAAACATAAAGAATCATTATCTGGATAATAATTGGCATATACGTATAACTGTCGAGAGGTTAGTAGAAATTCAATTTTAAAGTGAAATATTGACCATTTCGATTTTATCACTTCAGCAAATACCTATTCGAAAGGTGGAAAGGTTGTAGAGAAATAAGAATATGGGTTATCGGCCCCAATAGACTTAGGTTTTGCTAACATATAAACATTATGCAAGACCTTGAACTAAATTTTCTAATATTTTTCATTAGGCTTCTCGCGCAAATTTTCTATGGTTGATCGCTATGGAAATTTTGTGTTGGATGCCGGGATACTATAGTATTTTCCGCATTTTATTCTCTTATTTATTCAGCTAATTTGGTGTATAGAGTCAGTTAAAAGTAATTTCGGGATCATTCATAATATTTATGGGTTGGCAACACTTAAGTCTGTCGGGTTCGATAACCCATTCCTAACACTCTACCCTCTTTAAGGATGTTAAAAAAATCAAGATAGTAGAATTAAAATTCGAACTAGGCTAAAGGACCGTGGACTAAACGAACGTTAAGGTCTAGATGTTTCATCAGCAAACGCGTCTGATGTCTTCAGTGACAACGTGGGCCAAGGTTTTTCCACTGAAGATGTAAACCGTATTCGACTACAAAATGTCTGGACCTAACCACTTAGACCACGGCCGCCCTTTACCCCTAATCTTAATAAATTCTACTATGGATGCCAGCCGTGAAAGCCTATGTTCTCATAAAATTCAGTATAATTTGAAAACAATACATCAAATAAAACAAATACTTTGTAAACATTTAAATTATACGAGGGCGGTTCAATAAGTACCCGAAATGAAGACACAATTTTTCAAAAAAAAAATATATTTTTCAACATAGTCCCCTTTTAGAAAGATACACCTCTCCCAACGTTCCTGCCGTTTTTTTAACCCCTCCAAAAAATAGGATTTGTCGAACTCTCCAAAATACGCCCCTATCTCGGCGATGACTTCCTCGTTTGAGCTAATTTTTTCCCGCGAGCCATTTATTCATGTTAGGGAGCAAGAAGAAGTCGCAGGGAGCCAGATCGGGAGAATACGGGGGGTGCGTCAGCAATGCATAACGCATTTCATGCAGTTAGGCGGCGACAACTCCGGATGAATGTACTGGTGCGTTATCATCTCCTTCAATTTTTTGTCGAAGCGGTTCAATAACTCACTGTAATATTGTCCAGTCATCCATGAGGATGGCACCCTTCGTGTCGTCATGACCGTTCCGGGCCGACAATTTTTTCATCGCCAACTTATCATGTAAAATATTAATTGCCTTTCCGGTCAACACACCTACGGCCTTTGCTACATCGCGCACTTTCGTTCGTCGATCAGCGAGAATCATGTAGTGGACTTTTTCAATGATTTCCTCGGTAACCACGTCTGCCGGGCGTACTAGTCGCTCCTCATTAAAAATGGATGTTCACCCACGTTTAAATTCGTTGAACCAATAATAGTTGGCGAAGTGTCCCCATAAACAGCATTCAACTTTGCTTTTATCTCCTCGCATTTTCCCATCCAAAAACAAAAAACGAATTACCGAACGATACTGCTGTTTTTCCATCTTAGCGAAAATCACAAAATACGTCTCACTCGAATGGCTGCCAAATCCAAACTAACCTATCAATTAATCTAAAATTTGTTTTGGCGTCGTTTGATAGATGGTAACACCAACTTCCCTCAGGAACGTCCTCTGTCTTCTAACACGGGTACTTACTGAACCGCCCTCGTACTCATATATTATTGTGATACACGTGTGCCATTAACATTATTCGGAAACTGGATCACCGCAATGAATAAAGATCAAGATTTTCTGATAATTTGCAGTTTAAAACGACCGTACGTTATGTTATGCGCCCTCAACAGGCAAAAACGTTTTGTATATATACATTTCACAAAAAACGTAGCACAGTACAACTAAAAATCGTTTCGCGACACAGTATTTTCTCAATTGGAATAATAGTGTAATACGCTATGCTACTTCATTATATTTGTGAAAATTTTTCAGATGTTTTATTTTTAAAATTCATTACTTTTTGTTATGAAGTAAGTTAAATTCTCTTGGAATGTTCACTAAATTAAAAGAAACATGCAAATATTTAGCAACACTAGAACGTTCTAACTCCTTAACTATTTGCGAACAGTAATTTAATATAGGACTTCCTCTGTCTCCCTTTCTTCTGCTTCGAATATGTCTTAGAAGGTGTTCCATTGTTCTAAATCTCTTTTTTCTTATTGACTTCTTTGAAAAAATAAAATAAAAATCACAAATTGTGGCTAGTTAAAGTATGCGTAATTTGTACGTTTTAGCGCGATCACTTTAATGTGTGTATTTCAGGAAAGAGACTTATGTCTACTTAGCCCTAGCTCTGCGGTTATTTTGAATGTAATACTTTCCAGTCCCGAGAAGGGGTAGCAGTCATCCCCAGGGTACGAGCACACATCAGCACTGTATAACTTTTGGTCTTTGTCTCCATTTCCTAATTGCTTTCCAAAGAATACTAAACACTGGACTATTTTTGTATCGAGTATAGCCACAGATATTTGTCTTTAACAAAAGTGATAAGGATACTTCGAGCTTTTATCCAAGCTAATTAGCTTCATTAGCTTTTGTCAGATTATTTATTTTATTTTTATACTTTTCCTTGTTTGTTTCTCTTTCTCTTGACGTTAACATCTTCCAATAATTCCCAGTTGAGGTTTAATTAATTTCGAACTGATCTATCAATTTCAGGAAACAAAGGGGCTTTCAAATAATGATTGACATCGATAACAAGGTCTACTTTAGCGAACAGAACACTTAGTTCAATCCTATATTATACGTATTCAGTTCGTTCATCGAACTTCTCCTATATGTTTTCAAACAAGTAGAACATCGTCGAGACATTTAATTTCCTCTTCCAATGCCGCAACATGAAATATTACTTTTCTGCGAAATAAACTGAGTGCAAGTTGAGGAAACGAAAATAGACGATATAGTGTAGGCTGCGACTTTGCTCTTTTCTTTCAGTTAATATTATTTAATATCAGCGGTTATTCCTAATGGGTTTTGGTTAGTTATTAAGTAAAAACTTGAATTGGGGTATGTGTTCCCGGCCAAACCCGATTTCAGGATGAGTTAATTTTGCTTAGGCCAAATCAACCATCACATGATTATTTATTTATTTTTACCAACGTGTTTTTCTTATTTATGTTATTAATTTTTTTATATGGGAGCCAATAAAGAAAAGGAGAGGTAGGATAGTAGGATACCTTCTGAGACATACAGAGTTAATTAGAGACATATAAGAAGTAGAAATAGGGGTAAAAAGCGGCAGAGGAGAAATTTGAATATTGGAAGAAGTGGAGGTGCATGTCCGACGATCCTTTGATTATGATAATGATGTTATGTACGAGGCATGGTTTTTAAGTAAGTACCGTTTTGAAATTCTGTCGCCGTAGCGCTGCGGTCAGCGTTCCGTGCATGCGCACTGAGTACCTACAACTCTCACCTACGCAATGACGCTATTACAGTCTGATTCGTCCTTGTTTACGTTGATTACTGAGTGTTTAAGATGCCTCCGATAATCGTAAGTACCGCCGACTGTGATGTCCGGGCTGTTATACGATTCATTAGTACTAAAGGACTAAAACTGATTGATATTTATCGTGAGATCTGTGCAGTTTACGGACAAAACATTATGAGTCATAAATTGATAAGGAATCTGCGCCGTGCAATCCAGAACAAAAGACGTGGCAAGTTGAGAAAGGACATCGTTTTGCTACATGACAATGCCAGTCCGCATGTGGCAAATCGGACCAAAGATCTCATTACATATTTTCACTGGGAAACTCTAGATCATCCTCCGTACAGCCCTGATCTGGCACCTAATGACTACCATTTATTCCTGCACTCAATATTGGAGGAAATTATGTAGAAAAGTAGATTAAGGTACAGGCTTTCAAGTAAAAATAAAATTATTAAGATATCTTTACACGTTTTTTATTAATTTCAAAACGGTACTTACTTAAGAAACATACCTCGTATCTCCTGAAGGTTAGGTTATGGATAGTGTAGGTTTCCCTGATTTTAAATTTAATCTTACTCGAGTTTTGTCTGTTTAAAATGCATGGTAGACGATGATCATTTTATATAGCACTATGTGTCGAATATAAAACTAGTCTGAGTCAGTCTAATAAAATTTACACAGGGCTTAGTTTTCCTAAATTGACCCCAATATACATAGTTATTAAGAAATGGGACTTTTACTGTTGCATTCCTAAAACTAATCGTGAGACCTAACTGATGTGTAATTTGTTCATTCTTTTCGAGCGCATACTTGGTCTTTTTCTTTTACTTTCGCTGTTTTTCTTTATTTCTTATTCATCATCGCTCCTCTTCTTTCGAGAACGAAATATCGCCGGAATTCTTCAGTTGAATAGATATTGTTTGCGTGTTTTTGTCGTTATTTCCGTGCTCCTTTGTCTCTTTGAAATTTTGCACTCTGGCAAACTTGACTCTGAAAAACAAAATAAAAACGACTACGAACATCGTTAGATCTTTTGTACTCAAAATGATGAAACTGAACTCTGGAGAGGAAAAATCAACTCAACAATTAGATGATTACCCACTTTGTGGGGGATAGTCACTGAAAACGGATTTACTGGCTCCATTTTTTCTCATGGTAACAGTAATTACATACCTTTTATACCAATTACTAATACAAAGAACTATTCATTAAATTTTACATAGAATTAAAATGTTACTTTTACTTTATTTAACTTCCCTAAGAGTACAGGTTTTAAAATAGTTTTTAATTTTATTGCAAACTACCTTTACTTCGCAACTCTGTCTACCTAGAAAAAAAGAAAAAAGGAGTTTAGATCACTCCTGAAAATCTAGATCATGTCTGTAGAGTCCTATTTCGAAGACTGACCCATACAGACTGAAAAAAAGATGTTTTAAGCGTCGAATGCTTCTCAATAGCATACATTACAATAAAATGGTAGTTATTTTGATATTACACCCAGACACTTTAATTTCATATATAAATATATGAATGTATAATTTTGGTACATTGTGACTTCTTCAGAACATATTTCGGGTTTGTATATAATTGTTAACGGAGAGGGCGAAGTTGCGAGTAAATTTAACAATAATGAATTGTGCTTACCTCTGTTCATTAATAAGATTATTAGGCTCTTATTTTTGTTAATCTCTAATGATTTTAATAAAATAATTTAATTAAATCAAAACACAAACGAACTTCAACAGGTATATTTCAATAATCCTCAACAATTGTTTCGGCTAAATAACTATTATCTAGAGTAATTAACTATACTACTATAGTAAAACTATACGACTATAGTTTATTACTCTAGATAATGACTATTTAGCCGAAACAATTGTTGAGGATTATTGAAATATACCTGTTGAAGTTCGTTTGTGTTTTGATTTAATTAAATTATTAAACTTCATCATCCATGCACCGTCCTAAGTTTAAATTCTGATTTTAATAAACTTGATTTAAAGGAATCTACATACAGGTTTTGAATAAGATCTGTGTTAAAATTTGAACTATTATCATTTATATGTCTATCATAATTACAATCTAATTTAGAAAGAATAATAATGGAGACTATGATAAGAAATAAAAACGGACACGTCTTTTGCTCACTTTGAGTGTGGGCATTACAACGCAAGACCGCATAATTATGGGTGAATTTCTTTTAATTTATTATTATTAAATGATTTTTAAGAAGAAGGTACACGTGCTTTTAAATAAAAACGTGGCTTTCTACTAATACAATTATTGAAATAAATCCTAATAAATTCTTTCTACTCGTTTTTTCTGTATTTGTACCGAACCTTTTGAGATTTGCAGGTAGTTTTGTACTTCCCGTAAAGGACTGATTAAATTTTCCTCTCTTGTTTTCTCTTTCGAAGGAAGGTCTTAGGGTAGGTAATACAATTTTATCAGGACAGGGATTTTGGATCCTCAATCAAATACACTCATAACTGTTCTTCGGATGTGATGCGATGTTTCCTCGTCGCTTTATTTAGGTCAGGTTGCCATGAATATACCTATATGTATGTTATGTGGGTCTCGGGACAGAAAATTTGATGCTCGCTCTATGGCTAGAAATTGCCGACTGGTGTCCTGCGAAAATTCGTTCTGAAACGGTCTCTTGATGATTCTTAAGACCATCTTCCTGACAATAGACGATGGCGAAACGATTTAACAGATTTTTATTGGGTACATTTTAACTTGTTGCTTTATTATCAACACTAATATGTGTAATTTACCGAGATGGAGAGTTTTATACTTATAAATTACATACAGGGTCATTTAAACTGAGTGGTACATTAGACATTTTAAGGAAACGAATAACTTCATTTTTTCAAATGACACATAGCATATTTTATTTTGTCATTCGATTCCTTTATTTATCTTCTTTAATCCATCTGGATATTTTCTACTGTTTTATTAAGTAAAAATTCAAAATTATTCAAAATTTTTGAACTAAAACAGTAGGAAATATCCTGATGGATCAAAATAGAATGAAAAAAGGAATCGAATGACAAAATAAAATATGCTAGGTGCCATTTGAAAAAATGAAGTTATTCGTGTTTGAAGTTTTCAAATTTTGAATTTTTTTTCTAAACGCCCTTTACAGATTTGTTTTGGCATGACGTTAGCCTTACGAGTTCACTTGTCTATGACTAGTAAAAATTTCAACATTCTAAGTCATTTCATTTTTTTGTGGAAGTTATAATTTTTTATAGTTTGGGTTGCTGTACAATCTTCTTTCAAATAAATTAAATTATCTCAGAAACTATTTATCGTAGGCATACAAGTTGGTTATTAAAGTCACCTTAAAATTTTATGTTTCATAGGAATTCATCGTAAAAAATATACCATTCCATTTAAAATAAGAAAGTTGACATCAACTTCCGGTAAAACCTGGATGTGCCCGACAGTTGAAATTATTTTAGTTAAATACATCATCCTTGATAACCCCTACTCTCAAACTTTCAACTCTGTAACATGCTTAGTTTCCCTAAAACGTCTAATGTACTACTCAGTTTGAATGACCCTGTATATATATATATATGGGAATAGTTCCCAAAATAAAAATTTATTTATTTATCGAAAAATTATGGTCCGAAATAAAACTATACCAACTATTTGTTTTAAAACAGATTATATTAAAGAATTTTCGAAACCAGTAATTTAAATCGTATTTGATAGCAATCTTTAGTAAATTTCTAATTGTTAAAGGTTTTTTTATGATTAAATAATGTATATCATTTCCATGATATATAGTCATTAAATATAGAAATGACCGAAAAAAGAAGTATCATAATTGTATAATAATGTTCTACGTATCTATGGTGCTAGCGTATAGATAGACTTGTATAGTAATTTTGTGTAGCTATCTCCTCTCATGATACGAACTTAAGGAATTGACTCACTATTAAAACGTTTAACTAATGGATAGGACTTGTTAACGTACCTTCCTTCCATATCCATGATGTTATTGTTTAACCGGAATTTTTAATTAAAGGTCACCAACGTTTTGACGTATTGAGCGTATTTAAATGTGAATATGCGGTCATTGTAGGGTCATAGATACGATGTGGCAGTGGTTGTGGCTAATCGTCCGTCGACGGTATCATTATTCTTTAGTACACGACGAAACGTCTTGAATCAGTAAGAACTGGAACTTCGATTTCAATTTCAATTTAATCACATCCAATACAACAATAAATTAGTTACAAGGAATAATAATATATTATACATGATTCTTCCACCTAAGGAAGCCACTATTTGGCGAAATTATTATTATGAATTTGGCACAACTAAATTTTTGTAACTAATCATTTGTTTGTGTTGTTATATAATATGGAGTTATAAGAAAAGAAAGCCTCATCGATTCGATTCATATTAATCACATCCCCTCACAGTTTAGGAGCTTCCAGTTGTAAATCATAAGAATGTAACATAAGATATGTTCAAAGTAAATCATGAAAAAGAAGAAATTACAAGGAAATAATTGGGAAATTTGAAACTCATCAATAATAACAAGGTTGATATAAATGTTTATATCTTTTCATGATTGTGTTTCAAAGATATATGTATCTTTAAATTTTCAGAATATGAATTGTAGATTACTCTTAATGTATATACTATTAAAATTAGTTATGTTCATACATAGAAAACAATTCGTACAACATCTATTAATCAGTAGTATTTAAAGTTAACTTTTTCATGCGAGATCACAGGTGCTTT
This sequence comes from Agrilus biguttatus, assembly GCA_963921985.1. Classification (NCBI taxonomy): domain Eukaryota; kingdom Metazoa; phylum Arthropoda; class Insecta; order Coleoptera; family Buprestidae; genus Agrilus; species Agrilus biguttatus. The sequence continues at coordinate 16,666,186 of OY998119.1, read as the reverse complement.
ATTTGTTTCCATGGAAAGTATTACTTCTAACGCTGTTAGCTTTCGACTGACGCATGTTTTTTCTTTTACCATCACTGGCAATAACTCAAAACAAGTCTTTTTTATACTATTACTTAATGCCTATAGTTTTTATTTTTGTCAAATATAGCAATTCCATTTGATCACATGAAATTACAAAATGTGCTCTTTTCATTTTTATACGAAAATGATACTTATATGATGCGAACGATACAATGACGAGTCTACAAAATTAAATATTAAAAGTTATTTGGTATTTTTTTAAATTTATAAACTAAAAAAAATAGTACACTAATGTTGATATTAATTTTTTTTCTACTACAGATTACTTCAAATTAATGAGGAAATTTTTATTACTGTTGTCACGCTTTCGCCGGGAGGATGGTAATCTATAGTAGGAAAAAATTAATATCAACATCACTGTATTAAAATTAACCTCTACTAAAAAAATCTTCAAAATATTTAATTAAAAATTATATTTTTGGAATTTATAAAGTAGAAACAAGAATTTGCCATCAGTCCAATAATTCAGTGCATGTATCTCCCTCTCTAACCTCGCGTAAATGGTCACCAAAACAAGAAACGTAGTTTTGTACGGAAATGATATCTACAAATTGTGGTAACTCTGCTTAATCAAACGAGTTTACTTTCAACTAGAGATTAATAATACGATTCTTTCTAGTGGATCGATTCGAACGATTCAATTTCATAAGAGGTGTCTTTTTTCACTATTCGTTCATTTGAACGACGATAGTTCGAGGAGCTTGTGTGCTAGCGCTGAGTGCAGTGGCCGTGGTCTCGTATTCATGCGATTCTTTTTTAAGAGGCGTTCAAATTAACGATTCGCTCATTATTGCCCACTTCTATTTTCAACGTCAGTACTCGTTAGTGCAGTCTATTTTGAAAGTGATATATATTTTAATAATCACCCCACCCCCCAACTATTTAGGGTCTAAAACCTATTATTTTAAATGTGCTTTCCTTCTAAACATTGCTTAACTGATAAATTTATTAACATAATGCCGCATTTTCTTCAATTCTGAAGGTAATCTCAATTTCGACAGTTAATTAATTGGAACAATTCCGTTCGAAAAGACAATCTGATTTAAATGTTTAATGAGTTTCTGTAAGCACGTTTCACTCGTTAAAAACAAATCTCGTTGGATATCATTCGTTTTTGTATACCGTTTGCAAAATCTCCTCTTTCTGTTCCCCTTTTGTCCAAACTTTTTTAATTTCCTTTTCAAAATATTTATTAGGTGCACTAGAGACGGTTCCTTTTTAATTAACTGACCTTATCTTGTAATTAGACTTCTTCAAAACAACCCTCTGAACTCTTATACAAGTCGAATGAGAAGAAACGGACGCTATAAGGAAAAACTTTATTGCTTTTGTAATCCTTTCCCTTAAGATGAATAAACATTTCACGGTGAACTATACCGTTTTCTTCTTCAGGTATTTACGAGGGATAAACCGCTGACGTAAAAGTATAAACCATAAATTCTGTCCATGGAAGTAATCTTTATAATCTATAAGTAATTTATGTTCAAAAAAGAAGGAATTAGAATCCTTATTCGTCTAAATATTAAGATCAAAGATCTCACATTTGGAACGCGTCCTACCAGGTAGGCACAACAAACCGAAAACCATATCCCACGACCGGTTTCGACCTATCGGGTCTCATCAGGTAGGCGCTGGCAGAAAGGCCTTTACAGGCTATATTATAATTATAAATATAAATATGGAATCAACAGAAACAACTACTCTGAGGTCGAAACCGGTCGTGGGATATGGCTTTCAGTTCGTTGTGCCTAATTGGTAGGACGCGTTCCAAATGTGAGATCTGTGATCTTAATATTTGGACGAATAAGGATTCTAATTCCTTCTTTTTTTAATATGTGATATCTTCGTCTAAGAATCCATCGAAGTCGACAGTATAATTCAATGCCGGTAAGGGTATTAACACTCGGAGTAGTTGTTTCTGTTGATTGCATATTTATATTTATATAAATAATTTGTTTAAATAAATCCTTGTAAATATGAATGTTAATTTCACATCTATAGGGGCGTCCAATGGGGCTACCTGCTGGTTTCAACATTAATCCTATAAAATTTCATTTCTATATTATTGATAATGAGAGTTAAAATAGGAAGATAAAAACGATTACACAGAACTTAAGATTCAAACGCTTAACAACTACTTAATAGTGACAATAATATCTGCTCTTTCCCTTAAATCATCAATTGGTGCGATTACATTTAAAACAGCCCTGCAATTTTATTGCATAATAAATTAGGTTCGTTTATATGTGCACCAGTTTCCTCAGGTATCTGTAACTAATTGCTCAAAGTAGAATTTTTTAATTCGGTTTGCGTGACATAATACGTAGTTAGCTAGGTTGCAGCGTGGAGTCAGTTTAAGTAGTTAACATGTCCGTAATTAAAAGAACCTTGTTGACATTAAGTAATTCACAATTAGTGGTAATGGCAACTTACTGCCTTTTAGTTTGGATTTTATTATTTTTGTCGCAAGAAAGATACAAGTTTAATGAATACAGTTGATTTTGTCCAATCGTTATTTAAAATAAAACACAAACTTGTAATGTACGATTTATATTCAATAAGGGATTACCAGCGGATCTTTTCGCTGATGTATTGCTGTGTCCGTCAGTCTTTATAGAGAATTTTTTGCACACTTTCTGAAATATCACACCGTTGATAGCACACACGAGTACATAACAAGCAGATCACTCTCTTAAAAACCGTTTGCATGTTTCATTTCCACCGGCTTCTAATAGACGGGCAGTCCTTTCGTGTAGGTTGGAGCTACACTTTAGTGCAAATCTGGGAATTAGGGCGGAAACCAAAAAATTCTTTCAGAAATTGTAATAATGAAGAAGTGGTGGTTGTGGAGAGACAGATGAATACAGAAGTGAAGTGAAAGATTATCTGTGGAATAAAACTGTCTGTCCAGTATTTGCCTAAATTATCTAACGAAATCACAGAAAAACCACTGACCTTCCCAATACTAAGCTATGATCTAGACCACTAGATCACGCCACTCGATAATGTTCTTCCTTCACACCATTTTTTGTTTTATTGACTGCCTGTCATCCGCGGAATGATCGGCGGTACATCTTTTGTGGCTATACTAGTTTGGTGTATGCGTGTTCAATATTAGTAATAATTAGACTTTATAAAACAAAGATTTATTTAACACTGGATCGTAAAGAAGAAATAAGTTGATGAAATGAAAGTTGAATCAGAACTGTTAGTATTTTGAGTTTAAAATAATTTAGGAAATTTATAATGGCGGAGCTAAGGGTTGTTAAACAAAAGTAGGGGACTGTTAGCAAGAAAGCATACTTTGAAAAGAGAGGTAGAAATTCTAGATTGAAGACGTTGAAGCCAAAGCACCTAATAAACCCACTATTAGAAAGTAATTAGGACAGGTATAGAATCACAGGCGTTTTGCAGTTAATAAATAGAATAGAAATAATTCAAGGGATTATAGGAAAGTACAGAGGTAATAAAGTAATTTGTAAGGAGAAGAATAGATGCCGAAGTAATGTTGTTAGTTGTAAAGAGAATAATAGCTGCAGATGTTTAAGTAAGAACAAAAGACATTTTATACATAGTTACATAAAGAAGTTATATACAGGGTGTTCTTATTCTATTGATGTTGGTCGCTACACTAGCAATCCCGCATAGATCGTTATAAGACCAGAATTAAAAAAGAATCATAGACCAAACATCAGTAGAGACCTCCGGGTAAAAGAGAACATTCATCCGAACATGGGAAATATTCTACCTCCCCAGTGATAACTAGCTTTTAGCCAAATGGGTTCAGAGTGAAACTGACTAGAGTGGTACATAGTGATGCAATCGTTTGGAAAACTATTCCCTTAATATCTTGTCGAGGTTGGCTTGATTATAAAAGTGTTCTAGTCGGTACATTTTCCAGATATGGTACATACCGCAAATCTTTATACAAAAGTGAGGAATGTCTGAACACAAACATTAGATGACAGTGCTTTGTTTATTAATTAAAGAGATGCGTTGTTATTAATTAAAAATGTTAACAAACATTTCAGTATTTTATAAAAAACAACTACTACGAGGGATAATACCCCTACCGGCGTTGAATTACACTGTTGATTCCGATGGACTCCTAAACGAAAATATAACATATTCAAAAAGAAGAAGGAATTAAAATCCTTATTCGTCTAAATTTTAGATCAAAGATCTCACATTTGGAACGCGTCCTACCAATTAGGCACAACGAACCGAAAGCCATATCCCACGACCGGTTTCGACCTATCGAGTCTCATCAGGTGGCCGCTATTATATTTTCGTCTAATAATCCATCGGAATCAACAGTGTAATTCAATGCCGGTAGGGGTATTAGCCCTCGGAATAGTTGTTTCTGTTGATTCCATGTTTACATTTATATTTATTATATAGCGTGTAAAAGCCTTTCTGCTAGCGTCCACCTGATGAGACCCGATAGATCGAAACCGGTCGTGGGATATGGCTTTCGGTTCGTTGTGCCTACTTGGCAGGACGCGTTCCAAATGTGTGATCTTTGATCTTATTATTTAGACGAATAAGGATTTTAATTCCTTCTTCTTTTTGAATATATAAATAATTTATTTAGACAAGTCCTTGTAAAAATTAATGGTACTTTCACAACTTTAGGGGGCGTCCAATGGGGCTACCTGCTGGTTTCAACATTAATCCTATAAAATTTCATTTCTATATTATTGGTAATGAGAGTTAAAATAGGAAGATTAAAACGATACATAGTGACAATAATATCTGCTCTTTCCCTTAAATCGTCAATTGGTGCGATTATTGTATATTTATATTTATAATATAGCCTGTAAAGGCCTTTCTCCCAGCGCCCACCTGAGACCCGATAGGTCGAAACCGGTCGTGGTATGTGGCTTTCGGTTCGTTGTGCCTACTTGGTATCTTAAAATTTAGACGAATAAGGATTTTAATTCCTTCTTTTTTTAATATCTTATATATTCGTCTAGGAGTCCATCAGAATCAACAGTGTAATTCAACGCCGGTAGGGGTATTATCCCTCGGAGTAGTTGTTTCTGTTGATTCCGTATTTATACTTATATTTAAAATATTTATAACTAATAAGGGAGTAGATATACTATAATAGGGCTGAGAACTTTTTTATATAAGAATGCGCGTATTATCACAGATACCAGAAACAAGCAAACCCACCTGTAAAAATCTCATATCCAAGGAGAACATCGCTGGTTGGTTATACAATTAAAAAACTTTTTAACCCTATCTGGCTTTGATTTACACAATATATAAAACTAAGGGGAAGAAATGGAATCTAAAAGAAGCACAACTAAGCGGAGTCGCTCTTGTTTTCCAAAAAAGAAAGGTTTGTTTTGTAACTAATTTTTTTTTAATTTTAATAGAGTTTGCTTAGCTTTAAGCGAAGCAAACAAATTATAAATTTAAACGGAAAGGAAAGCTCACTTAATGTAAACAATTATCCAGGTTTAATGCTTACACTGCTCTACCGTATATATTTGATTTCCTTTTGAAAAATTGAAGTACACAAACCAATACCAACCGCCGGTGTTTACACGTGTCTGATTTCCATTGAGTAATTAACTACGTTGTTGGTGAAATTTAACAAGAACCGCAGCCACGTAAATAATTGAGGGCCGTAATTGCGAGTTTTCCGACAAACTAAAAGTACTGAAATATTCCATTGTTGAAAATTTTCGCCAAACGAAATATGTATAATATATATAGTATAAGCACACGTTTTACTACTTAGTTTTTGGAGGTAAAATTGCTTTAGAAACAAAAATCAAAGCAGAACCGTAGGAAAAAAAATTAATCATATGTACATTTAATTGGATGTCTGTGTGTTGGGATATATACATATATTTTGGTGTATTTTGGGTTGTTCCAAGGTAGTTCAAAGTTGTGTTTGATTGTAATCTGTTCAGTTTTGTATTTTGTTAGCATCTTAGAAGAGATTCTAGTCATAGTTACACTTAACAATTACTTTCATGCTACAATTTTCAAATTAAACGAATCTTTAAATTTAAAGTTATTATTTATTGTTAGGCTTATGTACCCGAAGGGTTGCATCCAGAATCTTATTGTCATGGCAACACTGTCCGTCTATGCGAAATTTCTAACTTAAAAAAAATGATGAGGTATACTTAAAATTCACACATAGTATGAATGTCTTTGGCACAAAACCAAAAACCATAAAACTTTATTTAAAGGGACACAATATAAGTATACAGGGGGCAATTGTTTATTTTTGCTCTGTTGAGAGTAATAATTTCGCATGCAACGGAAGTACGAAGTTAGCAGCCTGGCTAGTTCGAGGGCGGAACCAAAACTGGTGTCTCTAGTCTCGGCAATCGCCGCTGTTCGGTTATCAGGGTGAGTTCACAGCCCAATCAGTGGGGTCAGCACCGCACAGTGTTATTATTTAAATACGTAATAGAAAACATTATTTAAATAAGTACATAATTATTATTAGGTATGTATATGCCATCTAAATAAATATGTAAGTAGAAATATAACTTCTAATGCGTGTGCTTCAATACCCTCACACACCATCTTTTTTTATTCTTCCCATGCATGTTGGGTTCCAGTGAAAAGAGTTTTTTAAGTATAATACAAATGTATTCTTTTAATATTTTTTAAAATTTAAAGCAATATATTGGGGGAGAAAATACCAAAATCATATTTTTTAAACGTATTTTGTTAACAAGTCTATCACAAAATAGATTTACATAAGAAGCTGCAAATTATATACTATATTACTCATGCCAATTAATATTAAATATTCAAAAATCTTTGAGAACCGTTTAATATAAATAACCGAAATTTTATTGCTATCGATCACTATGTTGAGAATAGTAATTTCTTCTCATGACTAAACTTTTTAGTGTTTATTTACTTTTTAAGGTTTTCCATAGTACGGAACCCTCAGTACGCGAGTCCGACTCGCACTTGTCCATTTTTTTAATTGTTATCGAACCTAATTTGTTCTCTATGTTATGTAGTAAGAAGTCCTTGAAATATCTTTATGTTCCATAAGAATTGTTACCCAATTTTTAATGTGTTTTTCTCAGTTATACATTTAAAATGTTTTTCTGCGGAAAATTGTACTTACGTTAATCTATGATGACGGGAGCAAGTTGAGCGGTAGATTTTTAGAATTTCAAATCGAAGGAAAATCGAGCGCTACGGTGGCTCATGCAATCTAAAAGATGTATCTCAATTAAAGAATAAATCCTTCTTAAATTTATTCTAAAAAATGTTGCCTTATAAGATGTAAGATAGGTTATTCCATTTCGATGCCTAGGTCGATAACCAATGCAACTCTAAGTAATGTGCGGTTTTAATGCAATAAAAACAATATTGTACTTATTTTTTATTTATATTTTAAGACATTACATATAGAAGCGTAACTTTGTAAATTTATTTTTAAATCATATTTCTATTAGCTATCTGTTATGCCTAGTAATTTTGCTTTTCCTGACTATAAAACACCCATTTTTTTTGTATTTTTAGACACAAACTTTTGTTTGTTCAGTTCGTATGTTCTTACATCCTTTTCTGTAACCTTTTATATAGATATTAATTACATATAATACTTGTTCCATCATTTAAAACATTTTCTTTTGAATTACCTACTAGAAACAGTTGCCTACTATTTTATTTTCAAATAAATTGCTTTCAATTAAATTCTTATTTCAAAGACACAGTTTTAAATCTACAGTTGTTTTTTATAACCCTCCCTGCATGAATTATTTCTATTTTTCAACTTGCAAGTTTCTGAAATATTTATGTACGAGGCATGTTTTTAAGTAAGTACCGTTTTGAAATTCTGCCGCCGCAGCGCTGCAGTCAGCGTTCCGCGCATGCCCACTGAGTACCTACATCTCTCACCTACGTACTGACACCATTACAGTCTGATTCACCCTTGTTTACCTTGTTTACTGAGTGTTTAAGATGCTTCCGATAATCGTGAGTTCCACCAACTGTGAAGTCCGGGCTATTATAAGATTCCTTAGTGCTAAAGGACTAAAACCGATTGATATTCATCGTGAGATCTGTGCAGTTTACAGACAAATCATTATGAGTGATGGAACGGTAAGGAAGTGCGTGAGAGCGTTTAAAGATGGCCGCACAAATGTGCATGACAATGCCCGTCCGCCTGTGACTAATCGAACCAAAGATCTCTTTGCTCACATCTTTTCACTGGGAAACTAAGATCATCCTCCCTACAGCCCTGATCTGGCGCCCAGTGACTACCATTTGTTCCTGCACTTGAAGAAACATCTGGGCGGTCAGCGTCTTCAATACGATGACGAAGTCAAAACAGTTGTGATTCAGTAGTCAACAGTTAACAAATCAGGCTGCAGAGCACGTTATGACAACTGCCCCAATTTTGAAGGAAATTATGTAGAAAAGTTGATTAAGGTACGGGCTTTCATGTAAAAATTAAATTATTAAGATATTTTTTTATTAATATCAAAGCGGTACTTACTTAAAAAAAACATGCCTCGTATTTAGTAAATATAACCCAGAATGTTGTCTCCTCTCGGATACCCTTCGCTTCTTCTACGTATACGCCACTGAGCAACGAATAACATTACCCATTGATTTAATTTCAGTGTTTTTTCTTCTTCTGTAATTCGTCCTTTATGTAGTAATAAAGTAATAGTTTCGTCCGGATAAAATAGCTTTGTACAATTTATCAGATAGTTTTTATAAATTTTGCCACATAAAAGGTATAGATTGCAAATAATATTATTAATTAATTATTTAATACAGGCGAATAATCTCGTTTTTGACCAAACAGTGTATAATAACACCTCGAGGCCATTTTATAGACTACAATGATTGTTGTTATTTATTGGAGCTTTCGCTTAGTATGATGAGGGATATAACGCACATGCATGGGATTCAGTGGCGGCTCGTGAAGAATTGAAGTAGGTGGTCTGCAAATATTTATTCATCTATTTTTTGAAATCTAATTCAATCCTAGGATCCCAGAAGCAAAACTCCATCACACCTACCTCCGTTCGTGGTTTGTCTCCACTAAACAATAATTAAGTAAAACAAAGTATTCAATTTTGTATTCAAAATACGAAAATATATCTTTTCTAAAAATATCGTATTCTAAACGGTTATTTATATTTTTAATGTTTATATCTAAGAAATATAAAGTACTGTTCTTTTCCAATTCTGTGGTAAATTGGATTTTTTTGTTAAATGAATTTAGGAGTTGTAACATGTTTTCTAACTGTCTTGTTGATCCCGAATCAATAAAAAAACACTTGAACAGCCGTATTCTAAAAGTGATACCACAACAGGTAACCAGTTTCCCAAATAAATAGCAACAAGAACATTAGTGTAAATTGTACTCACTTCTAAATTTTAAGTTAGTTTTAAGCAACTCTCTGATGATTACAGCAATGTCGAAACAATTGTTAGAGTCTTCTAATAATAAAGTGTAAAACAACAGTTTTTGTTTTGTCATTTCTTAGTAATCATGTTTTACAATTATCCCACCGCAGAATCAATTACCATTATGAACTCATTTATCTGAGAAACGCATATTAGGTTTCTAAATGTATTATGTGGAATTTTGGGTAAGAGTGTTTCGTTTCGTTCAGTTCCACAGAACCCCACTCTGTTAAGGTTATTTTTATTTATTCATTACAACTTGAACTCATTATCATCATTAGAAAGATAATTCATGTCGTTATACTAATCGTGCAGTCGTTTAGAATCGATTAGGAAGTTCTTGAAAGCTTTGACCTAATGACGAATAATAATTCCCGATAATGTTGCCGATGCCAAATTTGTGAGTTTGTCACCCCATTTTAATCAACCTTCAATTATGAGATTGTTCATCTGCCTCTGTCATAATTGCATCGGAAGACAAAAAATTAATAAATTGAATAAGGTACAAAGAAACGTAATGTTTTTCATGAAATTTTCACCGAATTTAGATCTATCATAACGCTCTAAATTTGAGAATGTTGTTAAGGTACCTACATAATAATTTATTTTTTAATAAGAGCTGTTCCAATACATCATTTCGTTGAAGTGATTAATATTATATTACATTTCTAATGCGATAAAATAAGGTTTAGGGTATCTGTGGTTACCAATATTGAACTAGTTTCTGGCAAACTTTTGCAAGAGTGTAAAATACGTAATTTTCTACCGAACAGAATTTATTTTCTTTTTTGTTTCTTATCGATTATTTGAATTTTACAAAATAAAAGTACCATTTTACGGTTTTAGGACTCCGTACCCGATTACTGTGGTAGCATTGTCCGTTTCTGTGACTCATACATACATACCTTAGTTTAAATAGTTTTTTTATTTTACTTGAAGGGGCGCATCATGCATTTTAATTCTTCCTTTGCAAAGAGCATAAATATGTTTCTTTTTCAGCTAACAGTTTATTGCCGTTACAGTTATTTTTTTTAAACATACGTATATTTTGTTGCAAGATATGTTAATAAAACGGCTTTATGAAGAAAGAAGCTACACATTATCTACAATATTAGTCATACCCTATATTTTGTACAACAAATGCAAAAAAAAGTTCATTATACAATAAGACGAAAGCTTCAAAAATATTTATGTGATGTGAAAGTCTGCAGATGAAAAACTATTTCCGATATGAATGAAACGTAGTCATTTATTAGAACTCTATTAATGGTAATTTGTCATGTAAAGATTATTTCTGATATTTTTGCAAATTGAAGGTAATTTTGCTTGGATCATGAAATGTCATTAAATCTAAAATTTGCGATTATTCTAGGGTAACAACGTGAATTTTTGAAATAAACCTTTAAAAGCAGAATTTTTTACAAGTAACTAATATTTTAATTCAAAATTGGGTTTCGCATATATTGAGAAAAATAATTTCTGATCATAATTACAATTTGTTTGTATTTATAAACCAGATACTTAAAAAAAAGTAACCTCTTCACAGTACAAAATAAACCCTTAGGCGTGAATCCGACGCGCTGTTAACCGACTTTATTTAGAAATACAAATTTATAAATATAAATATGGAATCAACAGAAACAACTACTCCGAGGACTAATACCCCTACCGGCATTAAATTACACTGTTGATTCCGATGGACGCTATAAGGAAAAACTTTATTGCTTTTGTAATCCTTTCCCTTAAGATGAATAAACATTTCACGGTGAACTATACCGTTTTCTTCTTCAGGTATTTACGAGGGATAAACCGCTGACGTAAAAGTATAAACCATAAATTCTGTCCATGGAAGTAATCTTTATAATCTATAAATAATTTATGTTCAAAAAAGAAGGAATTAGAATCCTTATTCGTCTAAATATTAAGATCAAAGATCTCACATTTGGAACGCGTCCTACCAGGTAGGCACAACAAACCGAAAGCCATATCCCACGACCGGTTTCGACCTATCGGGTCTCATTAGGTGGACGCTGGCAGAAAGGTCGAAACGGGTCGTGGGATGTGGCTTTCGATTTGTTGTGCCTACTTGTTAGGACACGTTCAAAATGTGAGATCTTTTATATTAAAATCTAGACGAATAAGGATTTTAATTCCTTCTTTTTTGAACAAATTTATTTTAATTGCTATTTACGCGATAAATACTTCTTCACATTTTTGTTTAAATTGTAGATAATGTCTGTTTTTAGTATAACATGAGTTATTCGTCTGAATAGAGACGTCAAAATTGTTGATTAAACTACGGAAATGAATCATTTAAAATTATATACCGATTTGTAAAGCACTGATGTTGTGTTGTAGCTAGATCGTTTTTAAATCTATTTGTGCAACTGTATACTTCAATTTCCTCCAAAAACTCGCATTTACGTCAGAGATAAATTGCGGAAGTCGGTGCTTTCATAGAGACTAGGAATTCGAACCACGTCTTCATCCTAAGTGCATTTAAAGAGGGACTATCTTATTACCTAACGAACGACTAGTTTCCGACATGTTCTCGGTTTAATTTATAAGAGTCATTTTTGACGTTGTGTACAGGTAGTATAGAGTAGTGAATGATGTTATAGATTAAATTTTGCAAATCGCGCATGTCATTTTCAATATCCGTAACCAAGCGCTAGTATCAGCAGTAAGCTTGGAGCTTTCGTTTGCGTCGCATGCACGCTTTGACCGAGTGAGTGAGTCGTTGTCACGGGAGCTTTCAAGTGTTTTCGCGTATACATCAGATACAGACCGAAAGCTCGAGTGAGCGATGCTTTACCTAAAGCTCCTCTGTGTTTCAGTGGTGTCAGTTGTGTTCACTCTTGTGACGTGTACGTTCGAACGCATTTAAACTTATTAGGTACATATCGGTGGACAATTGCAGTTGCTTTCATGAATGTCCTAGAAAATTTAATAACTATCGTAAATTATTTTGAATCGATAATTAGATGTCGCATGTTTCTATGAAACCATTTTTCTTTATCATTGAATAGCATTCTTGTTATTCAAGATTACTAATAACAAAAACAATTAATTTAAAATAACACTTTATCTTTTTTCTGAAAGTCTTTGCATGTTCCTGCAAATATATTTCGTTAAATTAATTAAATTAAATGAAAATCCATCTAACGGAAGTTATTGGATTGTTACTGTCTAATGAAGTACCTTTTTATCATTCTTTAAAAAAATATTGATGTATTTCTTGTTTTTAGCGTAACTTTCCGGTGTAAATTAGTATGTACGATTATAAAACAAATTCTACCAATTTTTGATCGTAAAAGAATGTTTGACTATTTCTTCTCATAGTTTATTTTGATTTGAAACTCAAAATATTGCAATTATTCTTCATATTCTGTAATGTTTCTTGCCATTTACTGATGAAGTGCGGGCTTTCGAACAGCTTTAATGTAAAACCACTTAGTATTGGCGTTTTAGATTAGAACGTATTGGGGCTCATAAATGTGCAATTAAAATGATATTACGTTGAAATACCTACATCGGTAGGTATTTTAAGTCAACTGTATTTACTCACTCAATAAATACAGGTATATAGACAATAATATTATAGTTTTGTTAAGCCAAGTATCAGAGTGTTTTGAAAATTTAGAAGCAGCTATTCTCAGCAGAGGGGTGTTTCCAAATATGTGAACTGAAAACTATTTTTAAAATTACGCAAAGAAGCTAGTGGACTGTCAGTTTTGGGTAATCTTGTAGGTAAAATTGGGTTTGTTTAATTAATATGTACTTTTACAAAAGGGTACAAATTTCGTTTAGATATTCGTGTTAAAGAAAAAAGAAAGGGAATTATGTAAAAATTTTGTCAAGCACAGAATCTGTAAGTACTCAGGTGAACGTAGATCAGGATGTTGAGAACAGCGATAGCATTTCCGGATTCCGAATCCGGTCATAGAATTGCCGCAGCACGTTTAGGTTTTGAGATACTGTAACCTCAAATTCCAAAAACATCAATCTTTGACCTTATTGTGAAGATTACTACGTGAAATAAAAGAACAAAACAACAAAAAAGGGTAGCCATGTCCCAGGTATCTTTTGTCACTGAATTAGAATCTGGCCTCATAATTTAAAAATTCGAATGATGCAAATTTGAGTTGTTTAATTTTGAGACTATATTTTGCTGGAAAGTGCAAAGTGCCAAAGCTATTCTAGGGTCACATTTCAGTTCGCGAATAATCAATACATCCATAATGATTACCTTCTTTTCTGATTCTTTTACGAACCCTTTGCAGTCGTGTCCTCAAAAAAGAAAGGTCACTGTAAAAAGAGCGCACTATTGGTTAGGCTAAGTTGAAAATAAAAAACAACGAGAATAATAATTTTTGATGTCTTTTCAAAGGCGAACTTGAATCTTGCTCTAAAATTGCCTTAAAATTTTGAAATTTCAAAACACCGAAATCCAAAAAAACTAAATTAGCAGCATTTGGTGAGCTGACGCAACTGTGAGGCTAGATTCTAATTCAATGACCAAAAATACCTAGAAAATGATTACTCTTTTGGTTAATTTGTCTTTTTATTCTACATAGCAATCCTTCCAAAACGGCCAAAAATTGCTTTTTTTGTGTTTTGAAGTGCTAAGAAAACTCTTGAGGGCAGATATAAATTGAGCGCTATACATTACGTTATATATTACTGTCCTTTTTTTGTTTTTTTCCTTTTCAATTCCTAATTTCGTTAACCTGTGTTATTATTAAAATTATTGTTTTCTGTTTTTTTTTTTTTAATTTCATACACTTGTTCGATCTAATTTTAATTCTATAGAAAGGGGCGATTTAATGTTACAAAAATGATATTAATGTAAAACTTTCCTTATAAAGCGAAGCGTTTATTGAAACACTTCTTTGATTAATAATTTGTTTACCCACCTCATTTTCGATACAAATAGGTTCCAGTACAAGTAAACAAGCGAAGTAACATATTAGAGTTTCCCTGCAGAATATTGTATCGGAACTTTTCATAAAGGATCTAATTTTCTTCCTCTTTGTGAGATAATTGAAAGAAACCTTTAGCGCCCGCAATTGAGGAAGCTGTTTGCCAATGCAAGTTTGATAAATTAGATTTCATTATCGAATAAAGGCTCCGGGCGAAAACTTAAATTCACGAGAGACTAGGATTAACTCTCGCGATTCGAATCCGCTTTGTTTGCATCGAAATTGGAAACAAAATCAGACAAGATGCCGAATAGGAAAACCAATAATATTTTCTATTATTTCATTAATTAAGCTTATACTGTTGGTATTAGATTTTGTTCGAACTGTGCTACCATCTGTCGATTTGAAATAAAACTGAAATTTAATCGGAAGTATGTTGTTTTACATCTAGTAATGTAATTTGTTCATTTATATGTGGAACATTGTTATTAAACAAAAACCATAAACGAATGTCTGGTATTGTTTAAGAGCTTTTGCAGATGATGCGTTTGCGATGCGATGTTCAAGTTATGTCTTCGCATCCGAAATTGAAATGCAAATATTGAAATAATCGATGCTGTTTAAATAATTTAAACATAGTTTAAAAAGCGCCTTCGACATTTCTTACTTGTAAATGTGGATATCTTACATCTAATAATTATCTTATAAAGTTCCGAAGTTTAATTTAATTTAAAATTATCAAATAACAAAAAGTCATTTGGGTATGTTTTCACTAATTTTTATTGAAAAAACTTTCGACCAAAGGCTAAGATAAATTACATGTTCAAATTTATATATAGGCTCAAGTACATAAAGAACATATTATATGTATATCAAATTACGTAATTAGTCTTATTGATATACAGGGTGAGTCACTAAGCCGAAATCGGCCATTTATACGCGCATGGTTAAAATTATAGAAACTTCTGCATCTACTTCTACGCCCTAACTCAACAATTAATAAACTGACATTTCTTCGAAAAAACAAAACAAAATCGCCTAACTTTGAAACGGCCAACGTGATAACGCGATTTTATTGAAAATTTCAACAAAAATGCAAATTTCTCAAAAACTACTGCTCACAGATACCAACACCCCTACATCAGTCGAAATGAAATTTAATTTTGCATTATACTATGTGAAAAAAAATATGGCATTCCATTAAAAAAAAAATAGTTATCCCTGTTTGAATTTGTGAATATTGGCATGGATAAATTTTATACTATTGATAATGAATGTGTCTATCTAATACCTGTAGATGATAGGCAATTTCTTCCATTTCCGGAATGTGAAAACCACAACCCTCTAAGTCCTTTCGTTTCTCAGATATTTAAAATGGCGCCAAACACTGCAAACGTCAAATTTTTCAAGAAACCTGAAATAACTCCGAAAGGGTGCGTCCCAGGTCCAATTAAATGTTAATAAACTGACATTACTTTTTATGGGGAATTCAAAAGTATAATAAAAAATAGGGTGTTCTATTTAAAATAACGAAGTTAGGGTGCATTTCCGGTATAACCGGAAGTTCGCCATATTTGCAAATATTTTTACGTTATTCTACACTTAACCCCATACAACTTTTATTTGAAATATTTTTCTCTATTTTGAACTATGCGCGTATAAATGGCCGATTTCAGCTTAGTGACTCACCCTGTATATGCATATAATGTGACCTTTGTGAGGATTTTTCAATAAGAGTATACAGGCAAGTGTCCTCCTATTAAAATTCAAAAAATGTCTTACCCCAATTTACCACAACACTTTAAGGAAAATGCAGACACGTGTTTCTCTCACTTAAGTTTTGAGCATTTTCAACGCAAGGTTTTATTATTTTTAATTTTTTTTTTGCTTTTTCCTTTGTTTATAATGTAACTATACCAACAAAATAATTCGTCTCTTATCCATAATGTTGTTGCCACCATAACTACATTCTATCGACTGTGAAGATAATTTTTAATTATTTGAAACTAATTTTTATCACCCCGTATGAAAGTCTTCAACAAATACGAAACGACATATTGCAAACGGAAAATCGGATCCCAGACGCGCTGTCTGCAAAAGCCCTAGCAGCCAATCTTTAACTCAGTGATTTTTTCTGTGCTTCAAGTTTGAATTTTTCTAGAGTATAGACCAGTGATTCTCAACCACTATGCGGAGAAACGTATTAGTGTACCGCCACTTCGAATACGAACATAAACAATGTTTGGCAAGGAATTTTTTATGACATTCCAAATTTAAAAATAAAACAACTGATTGAATTCCAAATCCATTTTTGATAAATGACATGTCGGTGTATGAATTAACTTTAAAAGACTTGATTTCGAAAATAATTAAGTGTGTTATTTCACAATTTGTCACATCTTGTTTGTGTAAATTTGGGGTTTCGGCTTTGACTGACATAAAAAAAAAAAACGAAACAAATGTAGCATTGTCATTTTTTATGACCCAATGTAAATAAAATTATCGAAAAACGGGAAGCTGAAATTTCGCGATAAATATAATTTAACATATTGTTTACTATGTAATGCCATTTTATTTTATATTTCATTAAAAATCAAATAGAATAAATAAAACAAGAATTAATGTTCACCATTTTATTGTCACTCGACGTATGTTTCGGGCATAGCCCATTATCAAGAGTAATAACAGTACTAAATAATGTGTAATAAAAAGACCTATATAGACTTATTTTCGTGTAATAAGCAATAGTTGGGGATGCTAAATTTCCTAGTTCTAGTTGGTTGTTTTTTGGACAAGGCTTTCTTAATTTCTAAAAGAGTTAATTTTTTACTTTTTACATTATCGGAATCGATATTATGTTTATATAGAGTGCAATGTTCTAAAATTCCAGTTTTTATGCATTTTTTCTTTACGTTATTTATGTGTTCTTTTAAACGGGTTGATATAGATCTTTCAGATTGTCCAATATAAATGGCGTTACATTTATTACATGACAACTGGTAAATACCACTTTTTTCAATTGGTTTAATTTTATTTTTATTATTAACTAACAAATAACTGTTAACCCTAATTTCTTTAGTTTGTTTTTATATTTATGGCTAACAGTATTTTATGGAGTGGAGTGAAAGCCTTGTCCAAAAACCTAAATGTTGTTAACAACCAACTGGAACTAGGAAATTTAGCATCCCCACTATTGCTTAGTACACTAAAATAAGAATATATATGTCCTTTTATGACACATTTTTTAGTACTGTTATTACTCTTGAGAATGGGCTATGCCCGAAACATATGTCGAGTGACAATAAATTGGTGAACATTAATTCTTTTTTTATTTATTCTATTTATTACATAATGTTTCACAGTAAATGCACCGTGGATAGTTTATATTTCATTAAAAATTATTACCGTTTATTATTCTTTACAAAATATATTATAGGTACCAACATGAATGAATTAGCCAGGTAAAATTCTTTTAAATTAATGTTACTGTTTGAATTTCGCCAATTTTTAAAAGTGTACTGTGACAAAAAGGCTAAGAATCACTGGTCTAAGCAAAAGCAAAAAGTAAAGAGCGATTCCTATTAATGTAACATCCAACCATCATTGAACAGCTCATCGTGAACAGCTTTTTACTATTTATAGTTTAGCAGTACTAAGTAGCAAGCAAAAGTAATTACCGAAATTATAGTTTTACGTTCGAAGGAACACTGTAAATATGATATAATATAGCGAAGTACAAATATTTTATCCCAGCAAATCTTGTATTATTTAAGGGTTGGGTTACCTATGAATTACTCTGCAGATTAACTAATGTAACAGCTACATTTAATGGCTAATTAACCCCAGTTTTCTCTTAATCTATTAAACCTCTTGCCTTATTATTACAAACTTCTTGAAGCAACCTAAAATATTGTAATTCGTTCACTTCAAAACTAAAATCCTGGGACAACACACTTGATTTTGACTGAAAAATTGTTTAGTTAGACGAATACTCAAATAAAAAAATAGGAAACTGTGGTAAAGGTCATGTCTAATACCGACGTGTTTCACCTTTTAGAAACGCAATTTTAAAAATCAAAAATTACCTTTCATGTCAGAAAATTTCAATACCATACAGGAAGAAATTAGAGAGAAGTCAGAGAATTAAATAATTAATTTGATTTAAATTAATAGCTTGAACAATGTCATATTGTTGTTATTTTTCCAGGGTGGCCACAGACCGGGAAAACAGGGGCTTATCAGGGAATTTAATGCATCATGGAAACATTAGGGAATTTAATTGTGATAATTGAACGTTTCGACATTGTTTACAAATATCTTGAATTTATTTCAAACATAAAACTTCTCATTTAATTTTTTAACACATATATTTTTAATATAGATTAATCAATGGTTGGACATAAATAAATTGTTTTCTTAATTTTTGTTTTTTTTTTAGTTTCTTGCAATGATAATTACCATTTTTGTTAAAATATATAACTTTTGTCTTTTAACATTAATTTGGTTTTTTTACTCTTCATAAATGCAGATAATATGTTATTAAAACAAAAAAATGTTTTTATTTGATTCTTTTTTTTTCAAATCACTTTTTTTCTTATTTTCAAACCGTCGAAAACCAGGGAAAAATACAAGAAATTGTACTGGAAAACTGGGACTTATCAAGGAAATTTAAAATCATTTATTTGTGGCCACCCTGTTTTCTGTTTTGTTTATCATTTAACGAAAATCTTGTGCGTTCTGTACATACCCGATGTAACTAAAGATTTATTTACGACTGAACATAATTACGGGTTTGTTGATTGAAAAGGAAATGGGTATTCGATCGATGGTTGTTGTGTGCAGGTCTTTTTACACAGAACATAAATTGAATGCGCTTGCGAGTGCACTATCTATCGGTCAGCCGATTGCATTGGAACTGGTGGTGAAAGCCGTCCGACATGACGTGTAGATAATTTACGTGTGGAGCCATGCGATTTTACTACAATCAGCTAAATTACCCCTTGGTTCAAAACAATTGAAAATTCATGAATTTCAACCAACAACAAGATTTACTATTGCGTTAAATGAGACCATCTAACATATTCAGATTTTGTTTGCCTCTTTTTAATTTTTTATAGACCATCACGTTTCCGTTATCATAAGATTTAATAGTATTTTATTAGGGTTATATTATGAGACTAGCTGTACCCGCAACTTCGTCCGCGTGGAATTTAACAAAAAAGTTATTTTAAATATTTTAAACGAAGTCGTTGAGACACAACCGTTAGCAATAGCCCGCTCGCGCGTTCTGAGCCCGCGCGACAAGCAGCCTTTGGGATATTAGGTGGCGTGAGGCGCTTTTATAATTTTTGTCTGTCTGTCTGTTTGTTCCGACTAATCTCTGAAACGGCGGGACCGATTTTGACAGAACTTTCACAGGCGAATAGCTAATGTAATAAGGAGTAACTTAGACTACTTTTATTTTAGGAATTAATAATTTATTTTAGCAATTAATAACTCTTTGTTAAAAATAATAATTAATTTCTAAAATGAAAATAGCCTAGGTTACTCCTTATTACATTAGCTATCTGCCAGTGGATGTCTTGTCAAAATCGGTCCAGCTGTTGTCAATAATTAGCCGAAACAAACAGACACTCCAATTTTATTTATATGTATAGATCACTTACGGGTCTGACTTTCTCGGAAACGACTGCACATAGAAAATTGATATATACGTAACACAAAATATATCGACGAAAATATTCAGTATCAATCAAACGTTAAACAATCAGTACAATCTATTTTATTGTATCTATCATCTTTTTGGCCGATACGGTCAATATCAAAAGTACATACAAAATTTTACTAAATCTCAATACTTTACAACTAATATTAGAATATATTAGAAAAGTATTGCCAATAAATTCTGAGGGAGGTAGAGAAAGATAAAGGGGGTATCATACGTTAATTTTTTCATTCCGCCCCCTTAATTTAGAATAGTTTAGAATTGAGACACAATTAAGTTTTTAAGGTTGTTTATTTAATTAGAAAACAGATACTAATGTTTGACCTGCGTTTATAATAATATAATTAATGTCCTTCTCAAAACGTTTTATAACTCTAAAGTTGAAGTGTTCAAATGTATTGTTTAGACAGTAAGCTTTATTAAAACATTCTACTGTTTGTTAAATTGTCATTATTAAGTATGTTTCACAACCCTTGCATCAAAGGACCAGTAGTTTTCCTTCGTTAACTTTGGGGGTTGTCGTTTAAAAGATGTGGGAAGAAGAAACTCAAAAATATGTATTATTATTTTAGTTGTCAAATTGCAAACATGTTTATCGTTTATTTCCTTTAACTACTGAAAGTAAAAATATGATGAAAACAGAACTAGTCCTAAAAGTAGAAAATAAAAGCGATTATAACGAAATTAAACAACACTTATTGTGTTATTCATCACAAATTTCTTTATTACTCATACAAGTATTTCAACAAAGACTGTCATTATCATACTATTCAAACTCTTTATAAATCGAATCGTCTGATACTAACAATCGAACAACTTTTGGGACATTAATACTGAAGGTAGTGTACAGTACATTATTCATACTTATTGAAGACACTAATGCAATATCATCAAAACAATATTAAAAATCGTACGACAATTGTTTCTACCTTAAGAAGAATGCGCTAACATTAAAAATGTTCTGTGCCGGTGGTTTTACAGAGAAGACAGAATAAGTAGGTGTATTTACTGTGATGAATTTTATTTGATCATCTACGAAATGTTTTTATTGACTAGGCCATTTTCATTTGTAAATTTTCTAACAGAGTTAACTTAAAACATTTAGGCGCTGGATGTCAATGTTGGGGAGTTAAGGACCGATTTAGTTAAAGAGTTTTTTGATAAATTTTTGTTGAAACAATAGAAGTGCCCACGCACAGCTAATGGAAATTAGACAGTTAGAAGCGCTAGGATAGTTAGAGCGGGGTACCAGGACTGGTGATTCTGGTCTCAGCAGTCGCCGCTGTTCGCTGATTTGGACGAGTTCGTACCGTCGTCAGTAGGGTCACTGTGATATTATTTAAATACGTAATCGAAAACATTGTTTAAACAAAGAAATAATCATTATTATGAGTACACTGGTTAAATAAATATGTAAATAGAAGTATAACTTCTTCCGCACGTACGTAAATACACAACCAATCTTTTTTTATTGCCTGTTCTGCAATAGAAATCATTTGATTTGTTGACTTCGACAAATATATCTGTCCTTGTTTATGTATGTAGCAGATTCGTACTGATACGGGTGATGTAATAATGTCCCTTGAGTCGGTTGGTGGGCGTACGGTTCGTAGGTATAGAAACTGACATTGATAATCTCCATAATCTCCCCGTGGAGCCTATTGAGGAGGTGCAAGCAAGCAGTCATTGCAGTAAATAGCGGTGGGCGACAACAAAAACATGACAGGGACGGATTAAGGGAGATAGATCGTAATACCTTCAGCCCATGCAAATTCCCTTCATTGACACTGTATCCACCCTAATGTAAATTATTATTAAACTAATTGGAACGTTGTTATTGCAATGATTTTGATTAAATCTTACAAAATTTGTATTGTAAATTATTTGTACCATTTTAAGAGCTAATATCTTATTCAAAAAAGATAGAAGGCATTAAAATCCTTTTTCGTCTAAATTTTATAGATCACAGATCCCACATTTCGAACGCGTCCTACACAGTAGGCAAAACGTACGGACCTATCGGGTCTCATCAGGTGGGCGCTGGCAGAAAGGCTTTTGCAATCTATATAATAAATATAAATATGGAATCAACAGAAATAACTAATATCTTGCTACAAAAATGGCGCAGGTTCAATATATTCAGTAATTTGATGACAAATTTTAGACATTTCTTTGTTCGTTTTCGTATTTTATAAAAAAGATAAAACTAAAACTTTTGGATTTTTGGGAATTAGAACTCCTTTCTTCTTGTTTACAACCGACAGATATAAAAGATGTATGCGATATTTATCTGCATTAGAAAAGAGTTTAAATTAATTCAGGTTTCTGCGCATAAGAAGGAATTTAAAATTATAACTTTTAATATTTAATTTATTGGGTGAAATTTATTTTTCATCGCCATAATGCGTAAAAATTAAAATGCAAATGAAAAATAAAAAAGTTGTAATGTTTTTTATACGAAAAAGTTTGAAATGAAGTCATAAAATTCTTCTTAATTCATTTTGATAACAATTATAAAGTTCACAAAGAAACTTCTTTTTTTAATGGAACTTTTTCTTATATAGGTATAATTATAGCTGTTTTATTATTTTTTTTCCATCCGATGGAAAATAAAAATAATGAATTAGGTGCGTTTTCTTAACTGTAAATTGAAAAATTCGCTTACATTCGTTGCTTGTAAGGTTTAAACTGCTAATTATACGGCAGATTGAGAAAACTCTGTTTCAGATTTTCCAATAAATTCCTTCAATTGTTTTCTCTTTTCCAAGTGCCGAACTGATACTAGAACATTGCTGTGTCAAGTACATATAACTTACTTGTTACGGATTTATAAACAGGAGCGGATCCAAGGGATGGGGCGATAGGGGAGATCTACCCTCCCCCCTATGACTTAACTCCGGATCACTGCTCTCAAATGCAGTTTACAAATTCCCGCAAAATTCAAAAACTTAATAACACAAAATATTAAACCTAAGCGATTTAAATCCCATAACCCCATAACCTCCATGTTTTGTACATCGTAAGCCTTTAACAGAAATTATAAATACGTCCTTAAGCTTATTATCTAACATTTTTAAATCCCTCGACCCTATCACACATGCTTTTTAAATCTTATAACCTGAGCAGTCCCTAGCCAATGTACTAAAGCAATTTATACCACCATAGTAGGGGGGTTTCATGCTTTAGATTATTGTTTTTTTTTGTTTTTATAACTTCCTTTTAGCATGAACCCCACACCCCTAAAGAAGACCTCTGGATCCGCCCCCTGTTTATAATATTGTAAATTATATTACACACATGATATTTGATGTGTTGTGAGTTAATGACCCCACATAAATGCTCACTTTTTGTTTATTCCTTGGCCCGATTCTAGCTCTTAATGTAATACCGTTTTGTTGAACAGATAAATGTTGTGCGCCCACCAGTTCCGGACTCTAATTTGGATGAATGAATGGCGCCTACTTATTCTTCGCGTACCTACTGGAAATCCTTCAAACTGTGAGAACGATAGGAATGCTTGTAGTCGGCTCCGTTATTGTATTTCAATTCCCAATTACATAAGAATAGTGTTAGGTGTCTTTATAATTGACAGGACCGTAACGCATTGCATTTAATTAAAACGATTAATAGAATACAAAAATGTAATTTGAAACGCTTTTGTTTAATTTCATACGTGTCCGACAATTAAATATTGTAAATGATTTTTCGTCCACTTTTTAATAAGTATATAACATAACTTTTTTATTAGGATTTTTAAATTAAGGAAAAGATTTTGTTCCTAACGTTGCGCTAGCGCGAGTGGCGAGCTTCTTCAGAGGTCCTTCCATCTTCGCTGTTGGTCGTAGAAGGACCTCTGAAGAAGCTCGCCACTCGCGCTAGCGAAACGTTAGGAAGCAATTCCAACCGACGACGGCCTGTATACCCGAAGAAGCACAACACCAGTTCATCAACTGACCGCGAAAGCCTTAATCAATTTGTCAGATTTTGTTTCGTTCTAGATTTACCTAATTCATTCTTTTTTATAATTTTTCATTTCAGAATGAAAAGATAATCTTTTTTAAAAGTAATTTACCAACGATTTCTTGGGTGCTCTTTATTAATTTGCTCATTAAAATGCTCATAACATAGACATCTTTAGATAATAATTTACAATGTACGGTGTTTGTGTATATAAAAAAATCGAGTCGCACATTTTTTATCTGGCGTAGTGAAACTCGGACATTCGCTGAAAGTGCGTGGTCTCGTTCTTGCAGTCTGAGTCCCCTTCTTATTTATTTTTACGTAATTGTCTACCGATGCGTAAACGCGTGTGGGTGTCTGTGCTTTAGGAGTGACCCAATCTGCCTGAGAGGTTTTTCACGGTCGCAGTAGCACACTCGTGCCGAACGACGTCGTCTTTTCTGATTGAATGGCGGGTTGAACTGTCCGACAAACTGTGATGATGTGCGAGTTGTAAGCACCCACCTATATTACCGACATCAACAACGTAGCGCCAGAATTAATAGGATATCGGTTTTGGTCGATTATCGTGTACGTTCGACCGTTCCCCCCAGTTTGTGGTGGTGACGGTCGTTCGAATACCAGCGGGAAAGTGGCGGACTTTGTGACGCTTTTAGTCCGGGAACAAGTTCTGGACAATCCCTCCATGGTACAGCCGAGCAACAATAACAACGGAAGCTCCGACATGGACTCTCTCGAGGACATGTTGCGGAAGGTAAAGTACAAAGAACTATTTCGTATTTCAATTGTTTTCAAAGTATTTATGGTTTACAGCAATAGATGCTCAGTGTGACTACTTTCTCGAAAGTCAGCTTAAATCAGTACATTTATGTAATTGTAGTGTTTTTTTATTTATAATATTCAAATTATTTTCTGATAAAAGTCGCATAGCACACTGGATGGGGACTACCCCATCTCATATTCAATTTAATAACTGAAAAAGGGTACAGTTGAAAAATATCAATTAGATCTGATTGATGTATGAAGAGAACTTGGAATAACTACCAATTATTGATATGTTGTTGGTTAAACGATTACTTCTGATAACAGAAATGATTGAGAATGAACTGTTTCAATGATATAAATATATATTTTTCCTATGAAAACTTCCAACCACTCAGCTGTTTAGACCAGATATGGTGCACCACAAAAAATATTTTTATATTCTTTTCTTAACAGGTGGATATAGTTTCAAAATCCACCCACAATTTCTGGACCAGCTCATTTTGAATATTTACGATAGAAATGGTGGATTTTCAATGAGTTGTAAAATATTCTTTACTATTTTCTGTTGAATATTTCTCAACTCTTATCAATTAATTTTCAATACACTAAATTGGTAATATTTGGTTACCATGGTTAACTTTAAATTTTACATACTAAAAGAAACAATCAAATATTGTCCGGAGGATTGGAAGATGAGCTACCCTGGTACTTGTCCAGTCCCTCATTTTAAATATAAATTGGTTCAATCACTTCACAGAGTTTGTATAGAAATGCGGCATTTTTTACTAAGCCATTTTGTGTCGCATGTGTCATTTTCTTTATTTAATTTTAGACAAAATTTTGCTTGTCTGGTTGAGTTTAGTTTAGTTAGCCAAGGGAAAAAGTAGAAACGTGCTATTATAAATTCATTAAAGTAATTTTAATGATAAAATCCTGTCAGAACGACGTAAATTGCTTGTTCACTTTATCATCGAAATCGTTCGATTTTGTATGGATGTGCGTGTGCTTAGTGACGATAATGCAAGTATTGTGTACTGCATTACATCGCATTGTTAGTAGTTAAATAACCACTTTTCGCGTGTGCATTTCATATCTACCCGCCATCGGGGCACACCAGAAAATTATCGCTTCGAAAGTTGAAGTAACGTTTTTCTGGCTTAAAATTACGACTACTGTACCACGACGAAAGCTTGCATCAAATAGATACATATTTTCAACGGGCACGACACTGATTCCTATCCAGATAAGATATATTTATCAGAGTCTTAAAAAGAGTAGGTTAAATACATGAAGATGATTGTAGTAAAATAATTAAATATACATTAGTTTCAGACCGCTTTATTCTTAGGTGCCTTGTACCCTTTAAATTTTTTTTTTTTTTGAGAAATCAATGAGATCGATGGAGGGTGTTAATGGGTAGGCAATTAACATGTTTGTCAAATTGTAGACTATTTCACTGTTTATATAAATATATGTATCATTTACGTAGGAGTATAGAAACAAAGCATAAGAAAATATATAATTTCCGTTTGGGAAATGAAGGGCGTAAATACTTAGCTTAACTAAATTTAGATATAACTTCCGAAGAAGCTACAGTGTAGCGAAACAATATTGTCAAGTGATAAACAATAAACTGTGAAATTCGAAAAAGTGTTTTTTATTCATTAAGTATATAATAGAATTTCATCAAATTTCAGTAGATAAAATCAATGATATCACAATAAATTACATTTAGTTCTTGGTAAAATTACCAGATGTAGGCCGCGATTTCCATCATTTCATAGGTACTATCGATAAAGTACTGTCAAAACCGAAACTGTTCGCTAAGAGGAAGTTTATTTAAAATCGTATTAAAAGCAGTATATCGTCATATACGTTAAATGTTTTTATTAGGTTGATTTGCTTGCCTATCACGTAATATGAACTGCTTCGTGAATTCAGTTTATCATGTAGATACCTTCGTAAGGCCTTTGAAAAACATGTGAAATACAACAGTTAGCAACAAATATCAATAGAAAATTGATTGTTTCTACCGTTACTTTATGGGAAAACATAATTAACACTTGATAAAATAATAAAATATGTAACTAACGTTTCCACTGTTTATTCAAGTTCTTTACAATTGTTGACATATTATATGTCTTCTGAAGATGCCCATGTTGGGCGAAACAGTTGTAAAGAATTAAACAGTGGAAAAGTTAGTTACATATTTTATTATTTTATCAAGTGTTAAAATATCAATAGATAATCTTTAATGCATTATTACAATATTAAAAAGGTATTTTTGACAAGCAGTCAGCCTCCTTGCAGGAATCGTGGGAATGGATGGGTGGTGTGGTTAGGGAGAGAAAAATGAGACGGACGAAATAAAGACAGAAGAGAAGTGAGAGATTATCTGTGGAATGTTACTGCTCCAGCATTTGCCTAAATGATCTAAGGAAACCACAGAAAACTTGGACCAGAGCAGCCGCACCCGAGTTCAAATCGATGACCTCCCGAAGCTAAGCAATAATCTAGAGCACTAGACCACGCCGGTCTGTACTTTTTTACCGAAATTTGAATATGTACTTGCAAATTATTATGTATAATTGCAGATCTAGAAACATGTACTAATTTTTGTAGAATTTCGATGCTCGATTAATTTTAAATTCATTAAAGTCACTTTAATTGATGCCGTAAGTTACGGTTAGGAATGTATCTTTCCTCTCAGGTAGCTGCCAATATTTTATGAAAATTCAAGACGAATGTGATATTTTATCAAAGATAACAGCTTTTAGAATCAGCCAATTTTTTCTCATTTTTATCGGTTTTCATTTATTTAAACGTCGAATTCGTGTCAGGTCCGCTATTTTTCGCTTCAGTTTCTGGCGTACGAAAATTTCTCGATCGGTTTCGTTTCTTTAAAAGTATTTCCCAATTATCGAAAGTCTCGATCCACTCAGAAATTCAAATAATCCTTATAAATTAGTAAACTCGTTATCGTTTGTCACCCTTCCGAATAATCTCTCTCTCTTTCCGTTTCGGAAGCCTCTTTCTATTTGGATAATTTCGTCAGAATCTGTTTAATCCGAACTTGAGACTTGGCGCCATCAAGGTCTTCCGTACGATGCGCTATGCTGGCTGCTTGGCTGTCTGGTGAAGTACGACAACGAAGGAATTCGATATTCATATCGCGTAGCAGTTACACAAACACGCACAAAGCGGTTTAATATTTCTTCAGTGAAAATTAATTACTACTAGTAAGGAAATTCCATACGTATATATTCGAAAATACGAATGATAACTTAATCAACTTGTGGGAGGATCGTTTACAGACGATAATAACCTAAAAACATAATGTTCACCAAAATGTCAAAGTGTCAAGTCCCAGTTATAAAAATAAATTCAAAATAATTTATAATGAAATGTCGCAGGTCATGAAATTGTTCTTTTTCATTCATGTATCCTTATTTCTCTTTATAACCTGGAATGTTTTTAGGAGATTTCCTCTCAAATAGAAACAAATACAGGCAGCATAGTGGATGTCATCTGTAGAATTTTGATATTTATTGAGGAATTCAATGATGTTCAACAGGGTGCGTTCCTAATAAGGATATCGACTTGTTAAATTGAACCCATAGCGTCGCATAATAATTGATACGATGCGGTTGTTGGTCAGTTGGTGAAACATTTTGAAAATAAACAATATAATACAAAAACACTTGGTAGTTTCATAGGTTTATTAAAAATCTTGACGACAGTCGTTTCGGCTGTTATGCCATTATCAAAAAAGTACAAAATAATACTGATTATTACTGAGTATTATTTTGTACTCTTTTGATAATGGAATAACAGCCGAAACGACTGTCGTCAAGATTTTTAATAAACCTATGAAACTACCAAGTGTTTTTGTAATATACCATTTACCATAGCGTAGCTATCTACGTGATAGGTGTACGAACCGAGATGAACAAAAATAAAAATATGTTTTTAGTGCTTTAATTGGCGATTATTTAATAAATAAATAACGCAAACACTAATATCATAACTAACAATTTTTATATACAAAAAATAAACAAAAAGAAACATAAACAAAATAGAAATAAATACTAGTTAATAAATAAATATATACGAAAGATGAATGGTTGAAAAGTACAAAGTAAAATAAAAAAAAACAATAAATGCAACGATATAAAAAAAAGCAATGTAGACAACTTACTAAAGAGCGCTAGGTTAGACGAAGGAGGACTGTCTTAGGATATGAATTTTAGGGGTATTTATACTACAGGATTGTAAAAGATAAAAAGAATAAACTAGATGGAAAAATAAACACGTAAAATGTAAACATGCTTAGAGAAATACGTAGAAATGAAAGATACAAAAATCTAATAAAAGTAAATTAATTAAAACCAGGAATTAGTAAGGGGTACATGCAGGTAGTGTTGAAGAAGAAATTATAGATACAGGCTAAGTAACAGAACAATATGGTAGGTAGAAATGAAATAAAGGTGTACACCAGACAAGAAGTTGAATGTCTACATTAAAATAACATTTAGAAAGAATTAACAAAAATAAATTTAGAAATATTGTAGGTACATTTACAGAAATAATACTTACAAAAGTTTTTGCTTTTTACCGCCACATGTTGTTGGTCAGTTTTCTGTAGAAACTGCCAGATGTGGATCATTGGTTCTTACGAGGGTGGATCAAATATAAATGAGCCTTTTTAAATTGCGCGCCGGATAGTTGTTCAAGCGCATCCAGGCGTTAGGAACTTGGTTAATGGCTATCACAATGAGTGAGAAAGAGGTGCATAGCAGCATTGCGCAACGAATTATTATTAAGTTTCTTACACGTGAAATTTTACGCAGATTGCAAGCACAATTCAGAAATGAAACACATGCATGGGTACGTGTAAAAGTTTGGTGGAAAGAATTTAACGATGGAGGTAATCGTGTCGAAAATGTAAATCATCCGCGCACCAGCATTTCGCCGGTTAACAATACACGCCTTAGAAACCTTATTGAAGGGGACCGCGACACCACATCACTGTGCTTCAGATATCTAGTGAACTCGGCATCAGCTATGCGAGTGTCCACACAATCATAACGTAAAACTCGATAAAATTTCAACTCGTTGGGTTCCAAAGTTGCTGCGTGAAAATCAAAAAGCTGCTGAAGTTCGCATCTCTCAGGCGTTTCTCACTCCATTTAGAGAGGAAAGCGAAATTTGCACAAAATTGTAATCTGAGATGAGACACCATTACACTCCAACATCAAGACGAGCAAGCATGGAGTGAAGCCGAAAACACGTCTGCCTGCATGAAAAGTTTTAGCCACGGTTTTTTGGGACTGGAGAGGAGTACTGTTGGTCGATTTTTAGTATGAGCGAAGAACCATTAATGCAGCTTACTACTGTCTGTACTACTGACATCTCAGTCAGGTAAAACTTGCTTATCGCCAAAAAAGGAAGACGCACCTCATTCGTCACGTGTTACTCTTGCACGATAACGCTAGGCCTCAGCTGGAACAGCGATATACACTCCATATAACCCAGACCTAACCCTATCCCCTTGTGATTTCCACATGTTTAGGCCCTTCAAAGAATCACTAGAAGACGAGCAATTTCAGACCGACAAACAGGTGGTGGCGTTTGTACGCAACTGGATAAATATCCGCCCTGCTTCTTTTTATGAAAACGGGATGAAAAAACTACCAATGCGTTGGGAAATATATATAAACAAACAAGGAAGATATGTCGAAAAATAGAGAAATTTGTGTTTTTGTGAAATTTTTCAAAATAAATGTTTTATGAATAAAGGCTCGTTTATATTTGATCCATCTTCGTATTTGCACGCTAAAGTATAAAACGACCATGGATAGATGGCGTTCATTGAATGCTGTGGTAGGTTGGTTGCTAGACATTCTGTCAAAGCTGTCTAAACAGTAAATTCGAAATCGCGATCCTCGTCTGGTAGTTTCGACAGAATACTAACCAAAAGCATGTTTTCATTTTTGTTCGTTCAAATAGGCTTTAGTTGGTGGTATGTGGGAGTATGTTTAATTTTTTGATTTACTTGATCTTCTATAACTATTAAGAGCGAAGCTATTACACAGTTTCTGTATGAAGTATAAAAAGTCTGACCAACTGTTGGATTCTCGGTAATACAGTTGGAAGAGGATTCCTTTCACAACGTATTAATCTAAACTTATTATTTTTTTTTTTCTAAGAAGAGGCCGTCGCAAAAGTTTCAATTCATATTGATTTTTTCTGTCCATTCCTAGAAATGGCAGGATAAATCGATATTATTATTATTATTTTCATTTCACCAGCAAACACCTTGTGTTAAACACTAACGATAAGTGGAAATAATATTTTCTAATGTCTTCTTACTTTTCATAAATTGGTGTGCAAGAAACAGAGTGGTCGTAAACTGCGAATACCTAATAAAACTTACGTTTGAAAGTCTTCATTTATTTCTTTGAAGCCATATAGTTTCTTTATACCGTAACAGTTATCAAGAAGTAGTGATTCTGAAAGGATTGCTGTTCTCCACTGCATAAATCTTACAACTACTTAAACTTTAAATAAAGTTTCACCATCCGCGAAATACTCTTAAAATGCTTCAGACAGAAAGGACGGTTAAAAACTTAAACTTGTAGCTTACAAAACGAAATAGTTTTTTATATACCAATTCCAACAATTGCAGCTGCATGTCCATTATCTTACATTGTCCGTAAAATTGTAGCGGGCACTTAGCAAATTGTCTCGACTAGAGTAGTTGTTTTAATGGCTTTTGAAGAACTTGTTTATGTTGAACGTTTGAAAGCAGTGTTTTTCTATCGAAAAAGAAGAATCCTAGCAACGACTTGCGATTACTTTAACTTCATCGGATTATTACGAATGAACGAATACTTCATTGTTACTAAAACTAAGTAAATTTTCCGCTTTTTTGAACACATCATTAACTGTTCAGAAAATTCTGAAAGCTTTATGAAACTCATGCATGGATGAACTTTTACAAAGATTATAATAATGGACTTTAAAAGTTTACATTAAATTGGAAGTAATAGAAAAAGAAAGTCTTATTCTGCTGTAGGCGATTGGACGGGATTTCAGATTCCTTAAGAGTAGTCGTGAATTTTTTGAAAAGCGATGGAAATTGAGAAGTAGTGATAGAAAAATTTTAAGACTTTTTATGTTTATCTGGTTAACTTCTATACAACTGAAATAACAAATCCGGACCATGATATATATTCCAGGGATTTACAATTTTCGGGGCATATTCGGAATTTATCTTTTCCTAATTAATTTAAAATAATTGAAATAATAATTTAAGGGGAAATTTTATTTTAAAAGATTATACAAAGGGGAATATTTCGAATATTGTGTGACGTCTTTCATTAAGGTTTTGTTTTGCTTTTAAATAGTATACGATCAGGTCGTTAAACGATTTTATCGAGGGTCTCCTGGATATCAATTACAATGGATTCCTAAAATTCATGTCTGGTAGATTTCATTTAAAAAAAATACATATACAATGGGTTAACAATTTTCCCTGGCATTATTGTCTTTCCACACAAACACGACCACTGGCACTAGTGAAACCAGAACCATCCGTTGGCATTTGTGGTAACCCCATCAAGTAGGAAGTTGCGAGATGAGTTGCTTGAGAGTTTTGCAAGGACTGAAAGACAAAATCAGGATGCAGACAGGCAAAGGCCTTCATCTCTCTTATAAATGGCAAAGACTGGAAAAAACAAATTCTCATGGAAATCCTCGTAGTTCATGGAGAACTGGGTTACTACAGAAATTAAATCGGTCTAACCACCCATTCTGCTTGTATTATCTGTGACAAGGCAGCGGAAAATGCTATACACATCCTCTGTTACTGTCTTTCATTGGTAGAACTGAAAGGCAGTTATTTTGGATGCCATGTTCTAGAAACGGAAAAAGTTGCCGCCCGCGACGCCCATAGGATACCTTCCTTTGGGAAAGTTTCCTTTGAAGCGAAAGCAGGTAACTAAAAGGGGAAATCCAAGAGGTCTCCCGTACTTTTGAGGTTTAAACAAGCCTTGACACGACTTAATAATAAATAATCCATAAAAAAGCTGCTAATTTTTGATGGAAACTCATGGTAATAATAAAATAACACTCGCTGTTTGTTTCCACAATTTATTAAGTAAACTTTACAATTGTTTCGCTGATGGTTGTAATGTTCTTTTATCAGATCCTTGTCTATTCGAACATATATAATCGAACTATATTTTGTATTTGAAGAATCATTCAGATATCCATGTTTCGTACAAATTGAGCGTTTTCGATGACAGCTTTTTACGATATTTGTTCTACTGCTTTATTTCTGCCGTAGTCGATGACATAATAGTTGTTGGGATATATTATACGGTGTTGACGGCATCAAAGAGAGGAAAATGAAACCTGTGGTTGAAAGAAGGGGTTGTAGGTGCCCGTGTGTACCTACGTAGACTACGTGACTGGAAATATAAGTACGAATCTAAACAAGCGCAACACGTGGTTTATATTTTCTATGACGCTAGTAGGAATACGATGAGAACGACGCCGCGTCGGGCGCGACGCTCCCCCGTCAGCCCGAATGGTTTGGTGTGGCGGTCCTCGCTTCACCACCTACTTCCAACCCTGAAACTACCTCTCGCTCTCGGTGCACGGTTTAACCCAATAATGTTCGGCTGTGCCTTTAGGGGAAACTAAACCGCATTTTCTTTAATTCGCATCCAACAGGTTTTTCCCCCGGTTCGTTCAACCAACAAGAGGGGAAAAACAATAATTATAGATACACTCGAGTAACTTCAAACGACCCGTTAATCATTATAAGGGGTATTTACGTATATTTAAATAATTTCCACCATCGTGCACCGAAATGCGAAATGCGATGCATGATACTCTTGAAAAATGAGAATTTTCCGCAGATGAGAAGGCAGACAGGAAACCCTTTGTAGACGGTTATTAATACAAAGGCACGTGTTTCAACATAAAATAAACGGCTTTTATTATGGAAATAAGCGCTACAAGGTATTTCACGTAGTGTAATTAATGGTGCCCAATTTATCTTACGAAAATGGAAAATATAGAGGTCGGTTTTCAGCATTTTTTCCTGAATCTGTAAAGTAGGTTTATGTGATCGTGCACGCAAGAAGATAAATCGAGAAAACAAAGAAAATTGCGAAATTTGTGACTAAAAACCATATTACATACTACCACATACATTGGAACGCATTGGAACAAAGAAAAATTTTATTACTCAAATACAAAAACGAAGATCTGAATATTTTTGTATCAGAGATTCCAGTTTAAAGAAAAATGAGTAATTATTAATAAACCGGCATATTTCAACTGAAAAAAATTATGTTTCAAGTTGAGGGTCATGCCGTTACATAGCCAGCTCCCCTTGTGTGGGAATGTGGGATCTGTGATCCTTTATAACTAGAAGAGTGGGGATTTTAATGTCTTCTTTTTTTTGAATATGTTATATCTTCATCTAAGAATTCATCGTAATCAACAGTGTAATTCAATGCCGGTAGGGGTATTAGCCCTCGGAGTAGTTGTTTCTGTTGATTCCAAATTTATATTTATATTTATAATATAGCCTGTAAAGACCTTTCTGCCAGTGCCTACTTGATGAGACCCGATAGGTCGAAACCGGTCGTGGGCAATGGCTTTCCGTGCGCTGTGCCTACTGTGTAGGACGCGTTCGAAATGTGGGATCTGTGATCCTTTATAGTTAGACGAATGGGGATTTTAATGCCTTCTTTTTTTGAATATTTTTTGTAATCATTTGTTTTTTTTTTTAATACCTTTGTACATTTTTAATAGATGATTTAATTGGCATCTAATCCGAAAATTATTCTAACAGCGTTTGATGAAGGCCTTGTATATTTATCTTTATTTCCCAAGAGTGTATTTGTCAGTTACTCAAGAGTGTTTGGATGGAAATTTATTGAAAACGACACAGAAGAATTTCAGTTAGTATTTGGATGGCGTGCACTTTAGTTGATGAAACTTTTCTGTAATTGTCGAGGAACGATAAGGAGCGCCTGGCGTTTTGTTACAGTCAAGCTGTACTAATAAATATCAGTCGTCTTATCACTATTGTGAGATGACTATTCTGTTTATCAATGTCATTAAGGCAAGCACAGAAAACATTTTCGTTAGGTATCAATCGTGAGATTTCTTATTACGTGTTTGAGTGTCATGTTGATTTATTAGATATTAAAAACACCTGATTATATTTCTTTGACAGAGAATATTTCAGATAATTTAATAAATAATCGAAAGAGACGTTTAATATCAGTAGAGGTAAGCGCGAACTCATGGTGATGACTTTAAAAATCCCGTTGTTCATGAATAATTTATTACAATCTCGTTGGAGAATACAAAAAGTCTGACCGAAAGTTAGAAGGTGCAAAAGGTCGACTAAACACTCAAATAATAATACAGGACAACAGTAATTACGTTGCTAAAGGTTTAACAGTCGTTTTTTACTATTTTTGTGTTCTTGAAGTCCGAAATACTATTATTTTTGCTTAATTTGACTCTTTTAAAATCCTTGGTTATTTGTGTCTAACAGGGTAAAAGGGGTCATAAAAGTAAAAATATTAATTTATTTTTGTGTTAATTAACGCTACCCTTGGAATTTACGATTAAAAAAGTTAATCAATCTATTCTTCTCCAATTAAATTAATTTTCTTGCCTAAATATTACAAATGTTTATGTATAACTAATTGTTTTAAGTGGAAACATCTCATTTGAGTTACTAAACTCATTAGTACCTAACCAAAAGCATTTGCATCACATTTTAAAACTAAAATTATAACATATTCAAAAAAGAAGGAATTAAAATCCTTATTCGTCTAAATTTTAAGATCAAAGATCTCATATTTTGAACGCGTCCTAACAAGTAGGCACAACGAACCGAAAGCCACATCCCACGACCGGTTTCGACCTATCGGGTCTCATCAGGTGGGCGCTGGCAGAAAGGCCTTTACAGGCTATATTATAAATATAAATATAAGTATGGAAGTTTAAATAGTTTTTAGTGATCATCCATCACCAATGTGATATTTTTTAGTTCGGTGCTTTTACAATTTCTTACAAACTTTTCAATTATCACAAATGTGATTTTAGATTTCGACAATTGAAATTTCCTAAAAATTTTTGATTTTTTAGAAATTGACTACAAAAGCTTTTTCTTAATAGGAAATGCTGTTAACTAATTGTTTCTGCCTTTACTTTATGGAAATTATGAATCATATTGAACAAAATAAATTATTAAAACACACTTAATTTCCACTTAGTACCTTTATTGAAATCTTAACAATCGTTTCACCCTACTAGGGCATCTTCAGAAGAAGTATACTTAACAACAAACCACCTAAAGTGCATTTATTCTGAAATATCGTAAATATAATATAAAATCAAATACAAGATAAGATTTTCACCAATTTATTATACGACTCGACATATGTTTCGAGTGATACCCCATTATCAAGAGTACAAATACTGTATTTGTATATATATATCATATATGCATATGTCGAGTCGTTTAATAAATTAGTGAACATCTTATCTTGTGTTTGATTTTCTATTAGAAGTATACTTCTTACAGTTGTTGACCAGAAAAATGTTAATCTTTTCAAATATAGGAGAGTACGGAAAAACAGAAAGTAAAGTTAGATGCTATTAAAGTGAAGTATATTTTTACTAAATTAAATTATTAAAAATTACAGTAATGTATTTTGAGTTAGATTATGTTACCCAAATATTCAAGTAGCTCTTCAAAAAGTTTTTGTGGTAATTTATGGCGAGTTTCTTTTAATTTACTTACTTACCATCGTCTTTATTATTATTCATACTAACTTTTATACGAGTATGGATCAAATATAAAGAAGCCTTTGTTCATAAAACATTTATTTTGAAAAGTTTTACAAAAACACAAATTTCTTTATTTTTCAACATATCCTCCTTGTTTGTCTATATATTTTTCCCAACGCATTGGTAGTTTTTCATCCCGTTTTCATAAAAAGAAGCAGGGCGGGTGTCTATCCAGTTGTGCACAAACGCCTCAATATCCCCACTTCAAGTTGCTAACGCCCGGATACGCCTGAACAACTATCCGGCGGGCAATTTAAAGAGGCTCGTTTATATTTGATCCACCCTCGTATTATTCATGCTAACTTATATAATAATATATAGATGGTTGTTTTTGTTTTATTTAAATAAAGGTTTGCCATATTTAGCTGGTAAATTAAATGTTGTTTTCTTTATTTATTTATCATGTGCTACCTGTCCTTTGAGAGCCCTTATTTTCGTTCTTGTGACATGTTGTGTCAAGTAACATGATAGAAGATTCCCTCCAAAATGTCATAAATAACAAACGGGACGCCACCGGCGATTCCATTTTTCTCATTTCGCTTACCCACCCACCTTTTAGCGTCCTGTGGCGTATGTAGGAGGTTGAGTCCGTCTCCGTGTGATATAGAGGTTGTCAATTGGTACGGATGTTTTTGCGTTTATATGTTTGTTGGATTTATGGGGCCCGTTAGAATAATTTTTAACTAGCAACCCCAATTGATGCACGATTCGACCGCCGGTTTATCCCACTACCACGGGGAAATTTAGACAGTGTTTGATGTCGGTGGTTGGCGAAGAGAAGGAAAAAGGGTCCAACCTAATAACTCAAATCTACCTCCGGGAATAAAAATCCCTTACCGATTACTAGATCTACCCGAGAAAAATGGAATGCAAAGGTATCTGACTTCGTTAATTGTGTAAAACAGTCCCTTTTTATTCTGTCTCCAAGCTTTTAAAAATAAATAAATTATTTGAAACAATGCATTAAAATTAATTATAAAGTAATAAAATAACACACTTAGGTATATTTAACGGCTTATATAGGGGCTTAAATAAAGTAAAATAATTTGATTTCAAACTTAGCCTAAACACATTTACAATTCAGAAAAACCTGCTTAAATCTTATGGTAATTGGTTTTCTGCAATTTTTTTTCAAAATACAGGTATATTTTAAAATATAAAAGCTTACGTTATGGGTTTGTTGATATCAAAAAATTTTAGGGCTATAAAATTAAACTTAAGCTACGCAAATTCTTAAACCCGTAAAGCATTATAGCCTATTTTTTGAATGCCTTATATCTCCGCATAAATAATATAGTAGCTGCGTTATGACTTTTTTACATTTCATTTTTTTTCCTCTATAGTAACTAAAGCTGATGAGATAATGCTCTTTTCACACAAGATCTTCGTTGTTAATTTGGTTTTAAACTTAGTGCAAAAAGATCAGCAGTCAAAACTAGGGTTGTTAGAACTACCATCGTAGGTCTAAAACCGTCCTAATAGAAAGCTTACCACACTGGGCTGTGGTGTTTAAAAGCTTAGATTACGGCGTTATAGAGTATTAAAAACTTATTTTATGCGTTTATTAAATACTAGGAATGGGGACACACAGTGTACCTCCAGACGCATGAGTAGTCCCTTGGTGTCCTCGTGTGCCGAGTCGAGTTATCCAAAGATCCCTTCCCAAAAGAGTAGAATCAAGGGATAAAAGGATCAAGAGGTCAGCTAGGTATCTGCACCACCTATTTCCACTAGCGACGTTTCATTTTCCTCCATACAGAATTGCAGTTAGGCTTAGTCTCGAGTTCCATCCTGTGTATATGCTTCCGCAAGGTACCGTAATGTTTAGTTCTTATATGTGTTTCGGCCACTTCTCCATCTGGTATGGTTTAATGAAAACTTTGTTTGTTCTACATCCCCTGGTGTTAGTGCTCACTGCCGTATGCTTATTTGGGACCCATCTTTCAATCTCAGAATTGATCAGCCTGTCGCAGATACGAGGTGCCGGTTCTGGTCCTACAAAGCACTCTTTCTTCGTTTGCTTGACCAGTATGTCTGCTGTTTATTTATAGAGTTATTTGGCTTAAATAATTATGGGGATTTCATATTAAGAGCTTGCACAATCGGACCTTTTCAGGGCCACTAGATCGATCTTGAATAAAAGCACAGCTTTAAAATGATCTGCGGCCATAATAACTTTCAATCAGTGTATAATAAAGATAATTTTCCTGCATTTCGGGAAAAATGTTCTTTGGACATATTTAACATTAACATTAATTAACATAGTTTATATTCTTCAAACGAATAATGCATTGGTTATTTAAGAAAGTGCGATACAATTAACTTTCGGTCAGTATTGATCCCAATTCCGACATTATATAATATATTTTGTATATACATATAGTCATTTATGTACAATATATGTATTTTGTAAGTGTATTTTTGACCGATTTTTAGGCCTTCATTAAATAACCACCTCGTTGACCTTCAAAACAATTATATTTTCATCTCTTTCATTCGTTGGAATAATCCCCTAAAATCAATATAAATTTATTTTCTGTTAAATAATCACGAATGTTACAAATTTTGTACATCAAGAAAAAAAAACTTGTACAGAAAAGCATTTTTTATTGGGTGATATAATATATTTTGTATATACATATAGTCATTTATGTACAATATATGTATTTTGTAAGTGTATTTTTGACCGATTTTTAGGCCTTCATTAAATAACCACCTCGTAGACCTTCAAAACAATTATATTTTCATCTCTTTCATTTGTTGGAATAATCCCCTAAAATCAATATAAATTTATTTTCTGTTAAATAATCACGAATGTTACAAATTTTGTACATCAAGAAAAAAAAACTTGTACAGAAAAGCATTTTTTATTGGGTGATTGTAAAGAACACCTAAAACTCAAAGGTTACAGTATTTTTCGTATTTGGAAAGATTAATTACGACATACCAACACCATTTAAATACATTTATCATACACTAAAAGTTAAATCATTATTAACCCTATATTATATTCTACTATTATAATTTTCAAATTTTGTGTTCTAAATAAATTACGATTTTATGCAATTGATTTTAATGCTCTCAAAATATAAACTGAAAAAAGAGTGCCTTATGTTCCTTTTGCGACATCTAACATTCCCTTGTAAGACTAGGGTTGTTCATAAATTTGGCATTTGGGCGCTAGAGGTTGCAGGAATAACGTTTACACTGTTGCACCATTACTTTCACCCCTTTTTCGTATTTCCTTGTTTTTTACTTTTTGTTTCTTTTTCAGCTCTCCGAACTAGAACAAAGGGTACTGGAAGCTGAAGGGAGGGCAGAGGAAGCGGAAGACAAGGTAAGGGTTAAATTAGAAGTAAGAGTTTTGAATGTTTCCCTTAAGATTTCAAACTGCATTGTTGCCATACAAGAATCTATAACATGAGGAATTCCCCCATGAAATGTACCCTTTCAGCTGAAAAATTAATTGCTCAAATAGTGACATAAGTAGTGGAAATAAGTTGAAAAACATAAAAATTAATTCTTTCTTCGTTTAACCATTCACTAAATTCAATAAAACTGACAATTTAAAATCCAACGATAAATGTCAAACTAATAGTAGAATTTTAGTGTAAACTAAATAAAAATATTACCCATTAGGACTGTCTCCTAGTTCGGATTTCATTGCAAAGAGAAAATACGAGATTTTTTATTAAGGGATAGTTTTAGAGTGAAATCCAAGACGGTATTGTAATTTAAATTGTTCATGGTTTGTTATCATTGTCATGTTAACATTAATACTACATTTTAGCAATCAATCGCAAACATATCGGTAAAGATGTATTTTTGCGAATGATTCCGTTAAATATATTACTAATTTTTGACGTGTCGTAACTTCTTACTATCAATAAATTTGAATCTATCAAAAATGTCATCAGTATTCTTACTATGGAATATTTTACATTTACATTCTAGCGATACGTTTTGTTTATAGATTTTACAATGCTCACGCTTATCAAACATATATTTTTATTGCTAAAAGTAAAGTATTGTAAATTCAAAACTTTTCGATAATAAATATGAACAAAAAATATATAAGTAGTGGCAACGTCGCAGGTTTGTTAAATAGATGATGTGTTGTTCGTTAGGGTGGTTGCCCGGCAACCCTCTGTCTCTCTTTCTCTCAGTCTTCGCACATTATTGATTATTTTCCGTCGCGACGCCGAAATCGACGCGTCGGAACATGGCGCCTTGCAGCTGACAGAAGGGAGACCGATACATTGAGTCTAATCATCGGTTTTTATTTCAATCCCTCGGTTACCATTATTATTGTTGTTGTTATTCAATTTTTGTTGTTTTATTTGTGTTCGGTACATCGTTAACCATTGTCATCTATCTTGTTCGTTTGTTGTTCCGTTGGATCATCAAGAAAATGTAAGTTTACTATTACATGTAAATGTACATATTTGTCTATAAGTGCGTCCAGTGATGTATCGTAGTAGTGGTGGAAGCGGTTGTTTTTACGTTTATTGTTTTGACGCGACGCTATGTCTGGCGTCGTACTTTTTACATCGGTTGCTTTTAATAGAAAAATGCATATTACAATCATCTTTTTAAACTTGAACCTCTTTGTCTTATCGATTACTCATTTTTGAAACACATGAGAACAGGAAATAAACACAACTTGTCATTTGTTATTAAATGTTATGGTTGTTTGTAACTAATTTCCAATTTCAATACATAATAAGATTGTATATTTTTAATAATAATAGTTGATATTTCCTAACGTGTTTGGTTTTACAAATGTTTATAAGATAAATGCATATTTTGCATAGATTTATCGACGTTTATATCGTAACCTTTCTATTTTTTATCTAAGGGCAAAAAGCGTGTTTTTGTTTCATTTAATACGCCATCTTTATCGATTTGGTGTTAGCATAAACCAGTCACCTGTTGTTTTCCGCATAACTTACAATTCTATAAGTAATATCCTAATTTGTTTGCTTATAGGTATTGATTAAATACCGAGCCTTTATTTAAAAAAAAAATAGACATCGTCAGTAACTAATATTTATTTATAAAATCTCTTCTCTTTATTATTACATTAACTCATTGGCGTAATAAAAGGGCCTGCTGCATCTTATTCGAGGAGCGAGGGGGAAGGGGGGAAAAGCTCCTCTCATATAGATACAACATTTGAAATGCCATTGTAACAAATAGAAAACTCTTTGTGTTTTTAATTTTGAAAAATTGAAATAATACTGAAAATTGTAAATACTAAAAACCAATAGTTAGTAATGAAATTATTTGAAGAATTTTGTTGTTGTTATCGACAGTGCTCTTATTATTGTAATGATATAAAAAATTGATGATTCCACCGAAGAGAATATTTGTAAAATTAAATTATTGAAATGTACACTATTCTATTGTATCTGAATCTATGAGTGTATAGTTTTAATTATTATAGAAGAAATAAAATAAAAATTGTTTCAACACATATATATTTTCTCGACGAATCGTTTCGACCAAGACGGTCATTATCAAGAGTACTTGTTACGGTATAATTTCCAATTCTAATTTTTTGTCTTCAATTATTATAAAATGAGCTATTATTTATTGAAACAATTACGTTAGACAATAATTAAAACTATCAATGTTGTTGGTGGTGATCGATAGATGAAACATATTAATATTGCAAAAATAAAATAAAAATTGTTTCAACACATATATTTT
The DNA here is from genome assembly GCA_963921985.1 of Agrilus biguttatus. NCBI lineage: Eukaryota > Metazoa > Arthropoda > Insecta > Coleoptera > Buprestidae > Agrilus > Agrilus biguttatus. Next base: position 16,623,715 of record OY998119.1, on the reverse strand, counting down.
ATCGACGAATCGTTTCGACCAAGACGGTAATTATCAAGAGTACATGATATAGTATAACGTGAAAACTGCATACATTATAGTATAGCGTATATATATATATATATATATATATATATATATATATATATATATATAGTATACTCTTGATAATGACCGTCTTGGTCGAAACGATTCGTCGAGAAAATATATATGTGTTGAAACAATTTTTATTTTATATCTGCTATTTTAATATGTTTCATCTACCGATCACCACCAACAACATTGATAGTTTTAATTATTGTCTAACGTAATTGTTTCAAAAAATAATAGCTCATTTTATAAGAATTGAAGACAAAAAAATGGAAATTTATTTAAATACTATTTTTATAATTAAACTATCTTTGACAGCCGTGTTCAAATTTTAGAGATTCACACAAAGCCGGCACTAGTAATACGTATCAGTATCCTTGGGAATTAAAAAATTATAATTCTAAAAATTATTATTTTTAGTTTGACAATTTCTGGCGAATATTATCCAATTATATTGTAAAAAAACAATGTTATATTTATTTATTTTGTTCAAAAGGTCTTTGTAGCTTTACAGGAAATATGAGTAGATACTTCTCTAATTTTCCAATATCTATAATAGTTCTTACCCTTAAAGAAGTTGTATAGAACGCCACTGGATTTATCTGCTTTGTCGTGAAAACTGCATACATTATGACTCACTTAATATTGACCCATTTATTAAGCAGTAACGATACGCACCCTTCGTATATTTCTCACCCTATTTTACTATGAATGTTTTCAATATAAAACAACAGCAGCAGCTGTCGTAGTTTGGATTCCATATCCCTCTTTTTACAAAACGTAATATTTATTATACGTACATCAATGATTGTGAATTTTTGTGTTAATTCATCATATTTTACCCCAAATTAAAACGATATTATCTATAGACATTTTTGATCAGTTAGGTACCTATTTACCTTAACTTCAATTAGAGGCAGCGATTACTTAAAACTTTTAAAAAACTACAAGAATAGATGAGAAATGTTATTAATGTCATAATTAATGGAACCAAATGATAATATGAATTAAAAATTCAAAATTTGTAAGACTTTCAAACACACTGTGTGTTAATAAGAGAACAATATTTATAATACTATTACAGTTTTGAATTCTTCAAAGATGGAAAAACAAAGAAAAACTGTTAACGTACATTTTCACTTTTAGAATTTTCCACACCTGTGAGGTTTTCCATAATAGGTACATTTACCGACCTTTAGGGTTATTCATTACTATATAGCATTTTCAAAATATTATTGACTTTAACAAGTGAAAATTGTGATACCGTTCATGACAGATGGGAAATTATTTTTAACATACGATACACCAAAATCGTAATTTCAGCATAAGCTTTTACTGATATTTATTGATTTAATAAAGTTAATTGTGTATTTAAAACTGTATATGAAATATATATCGTACATTTTTCAATATAGAAAATAATATGTTTGGATGAAATCAAACTAATATTTCAAATTAAATTTATTTGTCTGAACTAAGTATGCGTATTTTATAATAATATCCTTTATGCGTTTGCAACAAAAATAACTATCTACGTTATGAAAGTATTGATTATAGACCTGAATAGTTTTTGTTTTAGTACAAAAATAAAAATGCTCTTGGTCCTTTTCAAATAAGGATATCGACTTGTTAAATTGAACCCATGGCGTAGCTAACTACGTGGTAAGCACATAACCAGATCGAATAAAAATAAACCACATTACAAAATTCAAAAGATTAAATATACGACAATCATTAGAAATTAATAAAATAAAAAATTACAATCAACAATTCTTAATAAATGAACCAATATAGATAAACAACTAACCATTATTATATCTGTTTAAAAGCCACCCTCATCAACACTAGAAAATAAGATAGATGTAAGCAAAATAAAGTAGTACACTTAATCCACTCAAAAATGCCACGTTGTAGCGAAAATATATTCTTGGAAATAAAGTAGCGGTGAAAATTTTTATTTATTTATTTATTTTTTTTTCTAAAAACGCTCATTGTTCGATCTGCTTCGTTAAATATTTCTAAGGGAGAAAGACATCAAAGAAACCGTTTGTGGACATATAGGTAGTTCTTATATATTTAACATTTTTAAGTCACCTTACAGCACTGCAGTGCTTTATTTAGTAGTTTTCCAAGCGAAAAAAAGAAGTATTACTAACACCCGTGCATCCCAAATTTACACATGCTCACAGAATGTAACATTTACTATACTTACTAATGTTATGTAGTATTTGTGTGTGGATCGGTACTAAAATTAGGATAGGGAGTTAAAATGTACGCTTGTACAATTATACACGGTAGCCAACATTTCTAATAAACTTCTGAAGTTATTAGTCCATTAAGTTAGAAATATTGCATTAACGGAGAGTATTTATTCTGTATTTTCTTTTACGATTTCTTCAGTAGCGCCGCGAGTATTGATCATATATATGAGATTTTCTTTTAATTTTATCTTTATAAGTTAAATAATAGAAACAGACTTCCAATGAAATTGAGGATATATTTTTCCCATTTCAGTTTTAGGCATTTTCAAACCAAAACTGACAAATTAAATTGTACTTATATTGTGGTAATTAAGTGGCGCGGTCTTGTATTTCCTTTTTTTTATAATATGGAGAACTATATACGTTCAGTTAGTGAAATAAAAAGCATTCATTTTGACATACTCGAAGTCCACAGGGTCAATGGGGGTAAATTTGAGACAAGTTTTGAAGCTTTTCATTTTCTTACAAAGAAAAATTAAAACAAGTTATTAGAATTGTTTATTACACCACAATGTACATTTTGCCACACAGTGGCTTCTTCAGGTGGAAGAAGTAATACAATGTGTGATGTCAATTCTTCTAACTTGTGTTTTTGGTTTTCTTCGTTAATATGTAGTTACAATATTTAAATAGTTCATCAAATGTATTTTTCATTTTATAAAGCTTAGTCAATATTTTAAGTAAATTTTGTTACTTTACAGTATCTACAACACTTTGTAACCGAATTTAAACATTTAAAAAAGTTGTGAAATGAAATGAATATTTAGAACTCATTGTTATCTTTCGTATAATATGAAACACCCTTAGGTAAAAATAGGAAAAGCTTTATATAACCTTTTGTAAAAACATCTCGAACATCAGGGAAGCTGAAGCTGGTCAGGGACAGTCAGTGAAATTGAAGGTGCCATGGATAATCAAGAAATTCAATCTGTTCAAACGTTATAACCCCATAACATTTTATTGTTTTTTACATAAACATAATTTTTTATCATATTATAACTGTTACCGTCTTTGCATGATACAAGTCTTAATTTACGTTTTCGTTGCATATTAAAAAAAAATCTAAATTATCAGATGTGAATCACTATTGCTATTTTATTAGATATATATATATATATATATATATATACACTTATACGGAACAACTTCGATTTGGTCAGTAATTTATCGGTGTTACCTATGGTGCGCTGATGAGATCTAATAAGATCGAAATCGCGATCTATATCTGGTAATTTCGAGAAATTTTTAATCAAAAGCTTAATTCTTTTTATTAATTTGGTTTGCATGCCTTTTATGTAAGCTGTATCGTGGATTCAGTTCATCAAGTAGATACCTTCGTAAGACCTTATCATACAATTGAAATACCACAGTTAACATATTAGATGATGGCATACTGCTTGTAATACGATATTATTATCTTAAAATGAGACTTGAAACAAAAAAGGTACAATGTCAATTTCAGTAAAGGTATAAATGTATCATGCATATTTGTCGTCTTTATTTGCCGTGTATATTCTTATTATTATAGACGAGCAGATCATCGGTTCTGGGTTCGTTCTTAGAGGCCTAGTTGGTCCTTGGATAAAATAATACAATTGGTCTATAGGACATAGTTTATGAGTATTGAATACTTATCGCTCGGTTTTACATATCGAAATGACAGTTAACGTGTTAAAGGTTAAATTTTATTTATAAAGGGTATTTATTACCCTACGTTAAAATACACACATTAAAGAAATAACTTCAATAAGTTGTGTTTCCAGTGGAACGGATGTTCGTTTCAAATTACGTCTTTCAGTAGGTATGTTTTTTGAAGACCGCTAAGAAAACTCATTACCGATTCATTCATCTCAGTTTCTTAGTTGAGTGTCATCACCCGTATGCATGCATACCTGCCTTTATATTATGTCTATTTTTACAGTTGTCACATTCATCGCTCTCAGATTTAAGTACCGATTTTCCATCTAAACCGAGAAGCATGTTTTCATTGTGCTTCAGGTCTAGGCTAGGACAAAACTGCACATGCTTTTAGTAGAATTACAGTTATTAATTTTTTTATACAGCTTATGAAGTGAATATCACAGAAATTATATTAGTATACTTACAACACTAGAAACAAAATTTTCCTAAATACATAATCAAAAATTAAGTTACAATTTCCCTGCAATTTCTTGGAAATTTTCGTTTTACAATTTATTATTTATGTATTAGGTAGTTTTAAAAAAATAATATTTTATCTTAAATATAGTATAATCAACAGTGTAATTCAATGCCGGTAGGGGTATTAGCCCTCGGAGTATTGTTTCTGTTGATTCCATATTTATAGTTATAGTATAATGTCATTTATCCTGCCTTCAGTAATTCGGCGTTCTTTATTTACTTTGTCAATGTCCGAGCTACTCTGCAATCTCTATGATTCATCTCTGTATTGGTTCGGAAATTGTTACTTATTAGAGGTAGGCAATAATTGAACGAATCGTTCATTTGAACGACTCTTAAAAAAGAATCGCATGAATCGATTCACTGCTTAGCATGTAGCTCGTTTAAATGAATCAACATAGAATCTTGGAGCCGTGGAGACCATCTTCACTGCACCCAGCGCAGTGTACAAGCTCCTTGAACCATCGTCGTTCGAATGAAGGAATCGTGAGAATCGATTCCTTTTATGAAATTAAATCGATTCACCAGAATGTCCTTTCCGTATCCGTATCGACGTATATACAATCCGTATTGCTCACCTCCATTACCTATGATGCGGCGATATGTTTGTACGAACTGAACTACATGTCTCACAACCATGCAGGTGTAGTTTACAACCGTAACAATGAAATAGCAGTGGATGAACAATCGAAGACTAAAAGCTTTAGAATGTAACAATTTGTTTTTTATATTATAGCGTAAAAATAAAAGTTGACCTTTACTTGTGCTTTTGTGTTGATATTTTTTCGGTAATCCGGCGATTTTAGTAATCTCTGGAAGTTTATCTCTGGAACGGTACACCGGATTAGTGAATTTATCCTTTATGTATATCATCTCTTCATAGTATTAATTTTCTACATCTTCCTTCGTCTTTTCATGGTGCAATTTTGTTATTCCGTAACTTCCGAATAGAATTGGCTGTGTGCCAGAGGCGTGCGTTACGACGGGACACGCGAGTTAACCCTGTCTGACGATGCATTGCTCGGCGGTCGTTGTCGGGGAAGTTTCCTGACGATGTCATCGTCGGTGGTGAGAAACGACGACGCTATACCAATGTCGGGACACCCAGGCGCCGATTTATAGTTGCGGTAGTCGCTGTTTTGGCGCACCCGCGTTCTTACGGTCATGTACAAGTACAAGTACCATTTGGGCTGTTAGTTAGTTCACGAACACGGAACTGTAAACAATTCAAAGGGTGAATCACTTAAAGTTCAATTTTATGACGGGTTGTGGTGATCTTACGTATTGATATTCATTATATTCTGAAATTCTTTTTTAAGTCAAAATAAAGAATCAACCAAAGATGGCAGCGCAAGGTAATTTTTTAATTCATCAAAACTATTATTTTGAAATAAAACAGTTTTTTATCTTTTATAGTTTTACTCTTGATTTTAAAATTTTACCCTGATTTTGCTAATAAATGGCAACAAATGATCATTAATTTCTGCTATAAAAATAAACATTCAATTTTCTTACGTAGTACATGAAACTATATTGTACATAACGCATCAGTTTTAAACAGTCGCTTTGCCTACTGTAATTATTATTAATTATCTGATTTTCATTTTATTTTCTATCAGTTACTTTTATTGTTTATTTTGAACTAGACACACAAATTAAGTTATCAATAAATTGCCTATATTTGCCGTTGTAAGCGATATCGATTATTATTATAATTCTTTAAAAAATGTGTGACGTGGAATGATGACGTGGCTCAGGGGGAAAATACGTTATTCAATTAATAGAGGCCAATTAATTAAATTATAAACCAAAAGAAACTCATCCCTAATTACCACAAATAGCAATTGTTTGTAGTAACTAAGAGTGAGTTTCTTTCGGTTTATTTACTTATCACAGTCTCTTCTTATTAAATTATTTTATTATTTAGTTTATATCATTCTGAAAGCATTGTATATTCTATGACGATTAAAAACTTTTCATCTAAAGACGCATTTTATTTTACAAAGTAAACCTGATTCTGCATATCTTTAGAAATATTCAAGAATTACATAATTGATGGAAATAGAAAAATTAACAGAAAAAAAAACGGCACCTTAGTTATGAATCTTGTCTTTCAGGTGCGAATAATGGAACAGAAGCTTGCATGGTCGCAGTCCAATGATTCCAACACGCAGATCAATCGCTTAGAAGGCGAAATCGAAGAGCAGCGACAGCTTCGTCTTCAAGACGCTCGTCAGGTAGAAGCGAAAGCAGCTCGTATCAAAGAATGGGTTACTAACAAGCTCAGAGAACTCGAGCAACAGAATCAACATCTCAAAGAACAAAATATCAAGTGCAATCAGCAACTGGAAATACTCAGGAATCATATCGCGCTTTCAGATAGGAGAAGATCTGAAAGCATTTCTCCAGAGCCAAGTCACTTGTCTTCTGCCACTTCTCGTTCCTCCAGACATCGACGTCATCAGAGCGTTTGCGTTTCCTCTAATTCTTTTGAACCGGCCCTACCCGTTACCAGTTTTATTAATACTAATTTAATTGGTCCCACTGCTTTCATTCCAAACAATACAAATATGGATGCTTTATCGGATGACTTAAGAGCAGCTGTAGACAACCTTAGTTTGGGCAAAATGACTACTGGTAGCGCTTCTGATCCTGATTTAGCTCACGACTATGCCGAAATTTATACTCCCAGTCGAGAGAAAGTGCCATGGCCTAGAGCTCCTACACCTCCCCTCCATCGTTTTCCCAGTTGGGAAGACAGGATCTACCAAGTAAGTTATGGAAGTGTATAATATTGAATTCCTTTTTTCTTCAGTATCAAAAAAAAGGATCTCAGAAGGTTTTAGCTGATCGTCTTTACTTTTTTACAATTATAGTCGTTCAGTTTGTTTTTTTGGTCGTTATATTATTAACAATAATTTATTGTAAAGACTTAAAAATGCACCAGAATAAATTACTTGTAAATAAATAAAAAAATAATTTTAGGTTGCTGCAGATGGACTTACTTTGACAGGAACAACACCAAGTGATATGGGCCCAGAACAGGCAGGCTACCAAGACATCCCGGTACCTGTTTATGCGACTGTTAAGGGAAGGGCTAGTCAAATCAGATCAATGCCCTTTACGGGAGATTCTTCTGATGATTCTAGTGATGGTGAAGGAAATAATACTGCGGTAAGTGAAACAGAAAAATGCTTTTTTCTTATTTAACATTTTCTTTATATATTTTTAGGCTACAGAGGCAATGAATACACATAGTCGGAGTTCTGGAGATACTTCAGGTTCGAGTCCTGGTAAAAGGACTGCTTCTAGCAGTAGCGGTTCACCCAGCAAAAGTAAAACACGAGGTTATTGTCAGCAATTAATTTCTTAATCGCTCAATTGGCTTGCGCAATTTACTTTTAATTATTTTATGTTTAAAAATTATTATTTAGCTTGTGCAGTAGATTTTTTGATCTAATCATGACTTGCAGCCATTTCAGACACATCATTCGAATCTGGAATGTCGGATGATTACGCAGTTCCCCCAGATGCCTTTAGCTGTGATAGCACCAGCATGGAATCCTCAGCGCTTCGTACCTCATTTGTAGATAGTCCTAAGAAATCAGAATGCATTGAAAAGAGCGGATCTCTTGCCAAATTAGGTTCGAGTTATTTTCATTCCCGTCAAAGTATCAGTTTTTTTAAAATATTATATACATACGTTGCTTTTCAGGTGGTAAATTAAAGACATGGAGAAAGCGTTGGTTCGTTCTTAAAAATGGCGTATTAACTTATTATAAAAGTCAAGCAGATATTAATAGGAAACCTCAGGGTCAAATTTTGTTGGATGAAATTTGTAAAATTAATCGAGCGGACGGATCTAATACTTTTGAAATAGATACCGGCAAGAAAACCTATTATTTAACAGCCGATTCAATAACAGCAATGGAAGATTGGGTAATTATCCATTGATATTAATTTGTTGATAATGCAACTGTCCAATTACAAATTATGTAGGTGAGAACATTACAAAATGTGCAAAGACGAAACGCGACGAAACTGCTCTTGAGTAAAGAAGAAAATAAACCGTTAGTACAAGGATGGCTGACGAAAGTCAAAAACGGACACGCGAAAAAGTGCTGGTGTGTTCTTATAGGGAAAATGTTCCTCTATTTCAAAACACCAACAGATACGGTAAAAATATATTGTAATTTTGTTTTACAAACAGTTTTTTTATTAATTCTTTTTGTGATTTTAGTCTCCAGCTGGGCAAATAAATATGAGAGATGCAAGAGTAGAAGAAGTTGATCATATGTCCGATTCTGATTCAGAAGAAAAAGAATGCGAGGCAACAGAACTAACTCTTGGAATATTTCCGAATAACCAAGGTCCTACTTACTTACTTTGTCCTGGAAAACAGGCAAGTAAATTTTAAATCAATAATACCTACTATATAATATGTATGATAGGTATATGTTTTAGAAAACTAAAATATATTTGAAATTATCTCCGGGCTGAGTTGGCGTGGTCGATTTTGGCTTGGTTTGCTAGGCGTTTCGTCCTCTACTACAGAGGACATCTTCAGTGACGTGGTCGAAGTCGAAGCATTCGTCGCAGATTCATCGCCGAGAAGACTTCGACCACGCCACTGAAGATATCCTCCGTAGTAAAGGACGAAACGTCTGGCAAACCAAGCCAAAATCGACCACGGCAACTCAGCCCGGAGATAATTCCAATTATTGACACCGGCCGTAAAAGCCTACATTCCACTATTAAAATATATTTGATTTAAATTCTGTTTTAGGAGAGAGATGCTTGGCTATATCACCTTACCGTGGCTAGTGGTGGTGGTCCAAATACTGGTACGCAGTATGAGCAGCTTATTCATAAACTTATGGAAGTTGACGGTGATCCTAACTGCGTCCTTTGGCGACATCCTGTATTGGTTCATGTTTCATGTACAAAAGACGGTGCCATTCCTTCTTACTTTCCTCTTACCACTCTGCCATCAGAAACGATGCAGGTAATTACAATCTATTCATATATTGTAAATAATGTTTGACTATTAAAATGTCACTAATGTTTCATTACTCATTATCACTTCTTGTATTTCTTTGTAGGCAGAAGCAATAAAACTGTTTAAGTGCCTGCAACTGTTTATGTCTGCTCAAGTTGATCAAGCAGGTATTGATTACCATGTGATCCTTGCACAAAATGCACTGCAGCAGTGTCTCGACATGCCTGAACTCCAACCGGAACTAATATGCGCCTTGATTAAACAAACTAGTAAGGTTGTCCCTTTGCCCAAACTGGGAGTACAGGTATCTACCCAAAAGTTGCTTAAGAAAAGTGTAAGTGTGCTTTTTATTTTTCATTTTATGCAATTCACTATTGTATAAGGTTAAACTTTCTAATGTAACCGTTTGATGAAACATTATTTAATAATAGCAATAAAACGAACAAAGTTTCAACAATAATTTATTGATCTCAACAATATTTGTTTCGACCACTATGTGGTAATTTTCAAGAGCATACAGAATACTAAAATTATAGTGTAAATGTGCAAAGATATATACAAATGGTACTTAAGGGTAGGGGGTACTTAAATTAATTTTACAATGTTGTTAATAATAAAGGTGTATTATATGTAGTCAATTCGATTTGATTATTTATTACATTCTTTTTTGATAAAGTTGCTTTTTTTATTTCTAATGATCCTAGTAGGTTTAGATGATATCAAACTACTACATTCACAAGCAAAAAGTAGAAAATTAAACGTACTAGAATCATTAGAAATAAAAAAAGCAATTTTATCAAAAAATAATGTAACAAATAATCAAATCGAATTGACTACATATAATACACCTTTATTATTAACAACATTGTAAAATTAATTTAAGTACCCCTTACCCTTAAGTACCATTTGTATATATATTTGCATATTTACACTATAATTTTAATATTATGTATGCTCTTGAAAATGACCACATAATGGTCGAAACAATATTGTCGAGATCAATAAATTATTGTTGAAACTTTGTTCGTTTTATTGCTATTATTGTATAAGGTTAAATTATTTATTAGGGTTTTTTTATATGAAAATAAAAAATTGGTCGAAGTTTATTCCTACTTATTTGTGATAAAATTTAGAATAATTAGATTTAATAGAAGAATCAATAGTTTTATGTAGAAATTAAAAACCTCACGATTTGAATTCTCTTTTGTAGTCATTTTATTATTAGAAAACAATAAATCATCAACTCAGCTAAATTATTATTTAAAGTGCACATAGATAAAGAAACAAAAACATACTATGCAGGGTGTACATTAAATTATTAGAATGATTGAATTAAAAATTCTAATTAGATAAATTAAAAACTGTCTTGAATTTTCTTTGAAATTGGACCATCCATTTTTTATGTTTTTTTAATTGCACCCTGTATACATGAAAATTAACTTAAACATATTTTTTGATAGTTTCAAGCCACGTGATGTCTGAGATTATAAGAAAGTAACGATGCACTGTATGTTGCTTATATTTCGTTATATTACACTTTGTTGCAAAAAATCAAATAAAATAGCATAATGCACGTTAATCTATATGTCATTGCATGTTTAAAATTTTTCCGAAGTTGACCCATCAAACTATTACTAAAAGGACTACCTATAAGATTTCATTTATTTGAAGTCCTAAACGAATAAAATTATGATGTTTTAGAGATAAAAAGCATGTTCGAGGTGTGTTGGCCGAATATTGTCCAAACTAACAGAATAATTCCGAAATCTCCTAAATTTATTTAGTATGAAAAAAAAACCATCTATTAATAAAAAGAAAACAATATGTCAAAAAACGTTGCACAGAATTGTTGGCGATGACAACTTCTATGATAATAGGCAATAATCGATAGATACACCGCGTAGTGTGTTTCTATCTCTAAAATATCATTATATGATGGCTCAATTTTGTTATTATTTCCATTACATGGAACAATGCATTTCAAATAAGAGAATGTTGGTGTTTCAATTTACTTATTGGTTTCATTATTTTCATTTCTGAATGCTTTTGGTTAGATAATTATAGAATAGAAAATAGGAACGTTTGTTGGCTGCCTTATTTCTACTTGCTATAAAAACGAGCGATTCAGATTTCACACTGTTCATCATTTCAAAAAATTCCAGTGCTCATTTAAAACACTCCCTCTTACTTGAATCTACATTCATATACATCTGATTTCAAACACTATACCTTCTACAAAAAGAAACTACATTTATTTATCATTTCATAATCACATCAAGTCCATTCACTTAAAATCGAAATAGGTACAAAAAGAGACACTGAAATGGAAACACCAAAATTCTTTTTAGCAATTGCTGCTGTGTGCTACGCAAAGTTTGTTCACTTGCGAAGCCACGCCAACCGGCGTAAGCAGTGCTTCAGAGCAACAAATTTCGTCTTCCAATACACAGGGTTCTCAGGAAGACAAATACAAAGAGCACAAGGAGTGTTATAAGGAACACAAGGACCACAAAGGGCCACCCAGTTATACATTTTTGCAGGGCTGGCAGCTGCTGGCTTTAGCTGTCAGCCTTTTTGTGCCCAAGTCTTCCCGCTTGTTGTGGTTTCTTAAATTACATTTGCAGAGGAATGCTGATAATCGAACCGAATGTGGAAAGTACGCTTCTTACTGTGAACGAGCTCTCGATAGAACCATTTTAACAGGTAATATTTTTCTTATCAGTCAATCAGGTTGAACAGTCTGTCTGTCTGTTTATATTGAAATAGTCAAAATATTTTTTTATTGGCCAGAATATTTAGGAAATTTATACTTTTTAACCCATGAATGTTCTAAAAACAATCCATAAAAACAGTAGTTTTACTTTATTTGTTGATGGTTGTTATAAGAAATTAATTTCCTTTTCATATTTGTACTAAAGAATTGATTGCTTTTAAAGGTGGTCGAGAATGTAAACCATCGCGAATGGAAGTGCTCAGTATCCTGCTCAAGAATCCTCAACACCATTCTTTACCTCATTCAATGCCCGTTCATCTTTTAAATGGCACATATCACATATCGAGTTTTGATGGTTCAAGTACCGTTAAAGAATTTCAGGATAGTCTGGCTACCGAGATCGGTTGTAGAATTAGTAATGGATTTGCCCTCTTTAGTGACGATCCCATCGAGAAAGATTTGGAACATACGCTTGATCCAGCTGCCAAATTATGCGATGTCATTACAAAATGGGAAGTTGCGTTAAGGGAGAAAGGTTTAGGAAAATTTGAAAATACCAGAGTTATTAGGCTAACTTACAAGAGTCGTTTGTGGTGGAAGAGCAGTGCAAGGTAGTTTTTATTATACAACTATTTATTTTATGTTAAAAATCCAACTATTCCTATAATGTTGAGTTATAAAATTGTTTACAGGTTAGAGACTGATAAGGAACGTCTTTTGTTGTGTTATCAAGTGAATAAACAGATTGTTTCTGGTCGATTTCCGTTAAGTAAAGAACTTGCACTCGAATTGGCAGCTGTTATGGTTCAGTTGGATATTGGCGATTGTACCTTTAGTTCGAATAAGAGTACTAGCATAGCAAACACACTCAATTCTTCCACGCAAGGTGCCAATAACAACGCCCATCAGAGTCCTAATTGCACGACAAAATCTAGTCTTCATGGTACACTCAGCCCACCTAAGAGCATCCAATCATCGCAAACACTTAATGCCCTAAATAGCGTTCATAATATACTCACTGCTCACTCCAATCAAGCTTTAAGTGCCATAGACAAGTTTTATCCCTATCGGTATCGAGATCAACTGAGTCAAGAGGGACTTGCGGATCTGCAGTCTAAACTCTTGGATAAGTGGAGAGCATTAAAGGGAAGAACTCAATTAGATTGCGTTCGTATCTATTTAACTTGCACCAGGAAATGGCCTTTCTTTGGAGCGACACTTTTTCAGGTAAAATTTAATAAGTATTAAACATTTTTATCTCCATACCTTGTTAGAATATGTCGAGTATACATATCTATTTAAATTATTTATTTGTTCTTCATAGGCAAGACTACGTCAACACGAGTCCTCGATGGTGTGGTTAGCTGTCAATGAAGACTCAATTACTGTTCTTGATTTAGCGACAATGCAACAAAGAATGCGTTACTCCTACACCAATGTACTCACGTTTGGTGGTTGCCAGGAAGACTTCATGCTCGTCGTAACTCAGAGCGAGCAGCAACCGTCTCAGAAACTCATTTTCTCTCTTAGCAAGCCCAAGATTCTTGAACTTACACTTTTAATAGCCGATTATATGAATCTCTTAATGCAAAATCCTGGCACACCCCTTCTCGGTACACTCAGTCGGGGCACTGTAATGTCTGTTAACCAATCGGTAATAACGAACCAAAGCCAACCTGATATACTAAAATCTACTCCTGATCATGCCCTTCAGAGGTCTGACTCAAAAAGACGTACCCATATTGATTCTGGTCTCGCGTGATACTCGCCCAGCAAAGGGAAACTATTGGACGTCAACACCCGAAAGAAAGTCTCGGTTTGTTAATTATTTTTACTGAATTTACAACTCAAATATTGCGATTATTATTTATTGTTATTGTATGTGATTATTTTGTATGATTGGCTTCTTTTTGCAAGGTTGATGTGCCACGTGTAATATATATTGTGCTAAGTTTTTGTACATACATATATAATTTTAGGGCAGATTTAAGAAAGAATTGGTGTGCAGTGTTCTGAGAGGGCCCGTTATATTCCTTGAATTAATCCTGCCTTTTGGAAGTATAAAAATATTTGCAATCTTTTTAGAGTCAATAATTTATTAGTAACTAACAATTTAAGTGGGTTGAGAATATAAATAAATTATTCTTATAATGTTAAGGCAGTTGGCGAATTTCCGCATTAAGCTACTGATAAAGACTGGTAAATAATAAAAATTAAAGAAACAATTTTTTATATTCTGACTTAGATTAGTAAAATTTTCAGACCGAAAGTTGAAAAAGTATAGATACATACATACAAATTATTGGATAATCTTACTAAATAAAAAAAGGATTTTATGCAAATTAGTCATAAATTAATTCACCTGATTTTTAACGTACTAATTATTTTTAGTAGAGGCGTCTTTGATAATAATTTAATAATATATATATAGCCTTGCTTTACAATATGGAAACAAAAAACCTAGTTAATATTTTCGAAAAACGCATTTCTGAAGGATATTATAATTAATTAAAAAATTAAAAGAAATCATACATTTCTTACATTATTTAAGTACTCACCTGTTAAACATTATTGATTAAGTGTGTAGGTAGGTGTGTGGGTAGTTAAAAATTTTTAGTTCAAAACATTAGAAATGCTTGATATAAATTTGTTGGAATAAAACGGTCCCTTATACATACATTAACATTATACCTGTATTACAAATAAATTTATTTATTTTATTTTACCTGATTTAGATGACTGTAAAAGCCTGAGAATCAGTAACAGAATACCAAAGTAATATTTTGATAGTCACCTATACATACACTCAAATGGTGTTATTATATTTATAGTGCAATGACCAATTAATGTTTTGTATTTAATTTTAATACCTCAAAGTGATTACTTTTGATATTGAATTAAATTAAATTTGATTTAACTGCACTAGTTAATCATCACACATTGGTATCAGTTGCTGATTCTCTACATTTAAATATGTAATTGCGAACGATGTAATTAAACATGTATTATTAATATTTTTTTTAATTGATGTCCAACTATTCATTAATTATTTGAAATGAAAAGATTGTGACCCAACCCCAAAGATGGACCTAATAAGACTATATAAATATTTTGATTTTTTTTTGGATAAAATACTTTCAATATTTATTTTCCACAGATTTTACAACACGTATACACTTCGTACGCCGATTATTGTTGGTAAGTACACACTTACTTTTTATTACATATTGTATTTTATTGCTACATCTGTATATATTCGAAAAACTTTTATTTCTTTTAAACAGATTTTATTTAATCAAAATGAAATCAGACGAAAAAGTGTCAATGTTTTTCTCCTCATCTTTCGACTTCGGTTATCAAAGGAGGAAAAATTTATACTAATAATTACTTATAATGTTTACTTACTTTTTATTACATATTGTATTTTATTGCTACATCTGTATATATTCGAAAAACTTTTATTTCTTTTAAACAGATTTTATTTAATCAAAATGAAATCAGACGAAAAAGTGTCAATGTTGTTCTCCTCATCTTTTGGCTTCGGTTATCAAAGGAGGAAAAATTTATACTAATAATTACTTATAATGTTTCTGTTGTAAAATCGATTTTTTCCTAATCTTTGAAAGCTAATAAAGTAACTTAGCGTTACCTTGACGAAAAAATGCATTACAAGTTTTTATAGAACAGTTTATGCTCTTGTTAATGGCAGGTGCGGCTCCTCCATTAGGTCATTTGGTCAATGACCCCCCTCCTCCCCAATATATTTCCAAACAAAAATATAATAATGATATAAATTAAATAATATATTTTTTCATTATCTTCTAAATTTGTAAATTCCTTTTTTATTCTAACTATTCTAAGCGTATAAACTCGGCCCATTTACTGATTCCGCAACATCGCCGGAGCGACGCACCACTGCATGTTCTTAGTGGTACTGATTTGATTATTAAACCGGCATAAACCGGGCTGGCAGCCAGCGATAACCGCATTACTTTAAACGGAGGCGAGTGTCAGCCGAGTTTTCCCGATCTAATTTGTGTTATGTTATACGGGTTTCTGAAACAGTGCAATGTCAATGTTTGAGTCAACAGCTGCGGCGAGGAAAAACAGTATTTTTCAAGGTGTTTTTGTTCGTTGGCAGTTTTTTGTAGATCGGGTTATATACTTATATATTTGTGGTGTAAATTAATATTGTTTGTCATATATGTGCTTATTTTTAACCAATAGTTGCTGTCACACCTCTGACATCATGTTTTTCTTGAAATAGAAATCAGTTAAGACATTTTGAAAATTGACAATTTTGACCCTCCCGAAAAATTGACCATGAGCCGTCACTGGTTAATGGACCTAGTACTGTTCATGTGAGTTTTTTGTTTGAAAATATGTAATGAAGTATTCTTTCACAAGCATTTTTTGTGGTTTGTAAAAAGTCTAATGAGCCACCAGTATGTTTAAATATTATGATCTCTCCTTGGACCAAAGTTATTATCATAAGTACTCGCAACTATTAAAAATCATTAAAAAAAAGTTGAATCACGCTAATGTAATTAGGGCGTATAGTTTTCAAAAGTTTTTATTCTAATGTGTCGTTTGTGAACAGTTTATTTGTTATAACATAATTTAAGAAAAAAATAGTTTTTTTTAATAAAGTTCTTACCAGTACTCATTTTTCGCAGATTTTCTACCCAATATATATAATTCAGCAGTTGGTATTGATAAATAGCCGCTTAATTTTTATTTCATGTTATATCTAACATTCCTAAAAAGGAAGAAATTATAAGTTAAGAATTGGAACAATTTTAATGAAAATAAACATTTTATAGATTAGTTAAAATTAAGGCTGAAATTGCTAAAAAATGTTGGTACTATCTTTTAAATTTTTTGAGTATCTGCATACAGGCTTGATAATGAGATTTAATTTTTTATTTTGGCACATAATTTTTGAGCAATTAAAAATTATTTAATTGGAGTACCTACTCTTCTTTACACGCAAGCTGACAAAATAGACTTGGTTTGTTTCAACTGTTAAAGCAATTTGTTTTTATTTATTTCAGTGTATTTATTAATTCATAATCATGGGTTGGATTAAAAAAATGAAAGAGAATATAATTTCATAAAGATTCAACGAATGTACCTATTTACTTTTCAAATATAGTTTCAGGTTCTAACCTTTGTTATTTTTACTCATTACTTTATTTCTAAATCACCTTAAGTACGTACCGTGTATTTTATTTTTATATTTATTAGGGTTGCCACTTTTACAAATTCTTGGCAAAGTTAATTAAAACGAAAGTTGATCAGAAAGTTTATCAACTAACTGCACTATTCAAACTAAAGAGAATCGTGAGGAGGTTTATCAATGTGAGGGGAAAGTGGTTTATTACTTTCTGTTAGGTCTGTTGACATCCAGAAATTGAAGAAACAAATTTTTGAAAATTACTAGAAAATATTAGATATAAGTAAGGTACCTATTTTATAAAGAATAAGAGATGGAAGTCAATAAGGAGAAGGAGAGATGGATTTGTTTAGGGATATAAAATTTTCTAGTTTTAGAGAAACGTGAACTAGATCTAGATCTAGATCATTCCTTAGCATTCGGTAGGTCACCGGTTCGAACGCGGATCCGGCTGCTCTGGTCCAAATTTTCTGTGGTTTCCTTGGATCATTTAGGCAAATGCTGGGGCAGTAATATTCCACAGATAATCTTTCACTTCTCTTCTGTCTTCATTTCGTTCGTCTCATCTTTCTCTCCCTAACCACACCATCCACTCATTCCCACGATTCCTGTAAGGAGGCTGAAGAGGGTCTTACGCCCTACCCTCCGGCTTTGCACTGCAGTGTAGGTCGGAGGGACTGCCCGCCCGCCAGCATGAGTAGATGGTGGGAATGAAACACACAAAAAAAAGAAATGTGATTATTGGCTCAGGACAGGAAAGAGCGGAAATGCGTATCCACTTAAATTCAACATCTAATTTAAAGTTTTTGATGTTTATGAGGTAATCAACACTAGAACATTATATCCCATGGCACTAAAAAAGGTGTAATTGGTTTATGATTAATTGTAGTTTTGGATCAAAAAGAGGATACAACATATCCAGAAAGGAGGGCGAGTATCAACCCATATGTACCAGGGTTTACAAAGAATCGGTCTATATTTTAGATTTTTCCGAAAATATTGTGAACCAATGTAGGGCCCAATTAAATCAAAGGCTACAAACCAATTATTTATAAAACGTAACCGATATTGATGAAATTACAGCCCATATCACCTTTAGGGAGAAGGTCCTGGAATTACACCGTTAAATAATTAGTTTTGCGCAAAAACATTAAATTAGTGAAGTTGTTAAAAGTTAACACTGAAATAATATAGACCTTAAATATTAAAAATCAGATCATTTTTTAGCATTTTAGAAAGGGCGCGATTTTTGACGGTTTTAAAAAATTATGAATTTTTTTTATTTTTCATCTGATTTTTAATATTTAACGTCTATATTGTTTCATTGATAACTTTTAACAGATTCGTTAGTTAAAATTAGTTATTTAATATTTTTTGTGCAAAACTATACGAAAAAAGTTAATTTTTCACAAAAATAGTAATTAACTAATTGCAGAAAACACAGACATTTGCAAAATTTCATTTAATGAAGCTGTTAAAAGTTAGTAATGAATTAAAATACACGATGAATTTAGAGAATTATATGAAAAATTAAGTTTCATTATTTTTTTAAACCGACAAGAATCACGCAGACTTGAAAATACTAAAAAAAAAATCTGTTTTTTAATATTCAGCGCCTATATTATTTCGTTGTAATTTTTAACAGCTTTACTAAATGAAATTTTGCAAATGTGTCTTGTACAATTGGTTATTTACATTTTTTGTGTGTAAACCATTTTTAGACAGGGTAACTCCCCAACCTCCTTAATAAACATTCAGATTTTGTGAGTGGTAGTCGTTGAGTATATGTATGTAGTTTGTAGTACAATACATATTGGTATAACAATGGACATTTTATTATTATTTTTACTTCCGTTAGTTAACATTATCAATTTCCGGTCATCAACTTCTTCGTGCTTTTAAAAAAAACAGAAACAGTTAGTCATAATGTTTGTTATTATTAAACCTTGACCGTACCATATAGATTTTGTAAGCAGCAATATATAAACTAACCAACAAACCTCGAACAGCCAGTTTATCTTAAAAAGGAAATGGCTGGACAAAACATAGTCGTCATCGGAGCCCGATACTAGTGTGTGTTGTTTAATTTTTGCTTATTACGAGTCTGGCCTCAGTCAGTGTAAATTCAAGCAACTACAAAACTTCTTTATACTCTTAAACGATCAGTATTAATTAATTGCTATATTAAACAGGTGCCGATCGCGGAATTAAAAGCATTCTGTGAGATATAAACCTAAAGTTTATTTATTTTACCAAGAATAGAAAATGAAGTTAAGTGTTAACCAGAATGACGACTCTTAGAACAAATCACTTACGTTTCGAAATTGCTACCGTGAAAATTAGTGTTTTTGCTTAGTTAGGAATTAACTTCGACAGACAACAACACAACGTAAGTAATCATAACTAGATGATAATTTATTCATTTTATAATCAGGTACCAAGTAAAATTTCTCGTTTTGGTTTATAAAATTAGTAGTAATTACCTTGATTGAAACATTTATGTGTAAAATAAATGACGTAGCCATTTTATAAAACAGTCTTTAAAAATTACATTGGGATGTAACAGGCAGATGAAAAAACTCTTGTTTAGAAATTGTCAACTCCTATGTAAGTCAAGGGTACAGGGTACAGGGTCTATTCCAATTTTTTTTTAATATTAATATGCGTCATCAGTATATCCTCAAGGAAAACTCTCTGCAACGGGTGATTTTAAGGTACCCACTTCATTCGAAAATATTCCGAAAATAGTGAAAATTACTCTTTGTGTTTACCATATGTAACATATATAGACATGTGTGTGTATATTAATCATTCTTATTACTTTCTTGGTCATAGTGGATAAAATATTCAAAGACAAGTGAAAGCTTATAAAACGGGATTTAATAATTTTCTTGGTTGTTATAAAAAAACATTTACTTACTTCTGTTTTAAAATTAAACGTTATTTCTTTGCGAATGAGTTTGTCTACGGAACTATTATAGGTACAACAATATCGTTGATTATATTTGGTGTGACAAAAGTTTGTTTTTGTTCAGTTTTTTCGGTCTAATTTACCAGACTGTTTATGTTTTTAGAGCGACTAGTAGGCATCATGGATACTTGATTCTCATGATGACCTAATCGTTTTAATCTGTTATATAGCAAGTGGTTGAGCATGTTATTGTGGGTGTTAAATTGCAAGTTAGAATGGAAAACGGTCTTTATTATTCTTTAATTCATATTCTATTCGGATTTTGATATAATGAATAGGCACAGATATTGTGTATAAAAACAACAAAATATTTATGTTCACCAAACTTTTCTTACTCGGCATATGTTTCGGGAATTATCCCATTATCAAGAGTAAAATTAATACAGTATTATCTATGCGATCCTTTTCAAGAGTAAATGTTTACTAACTAAACCTAGATACAAATCATGTTATAAACTATTTAGAATAAGAGGGGAGAAAAATGTAGATAATTATTCTTCTTTTTAATTTCATTATTCCAGAGTTAGTCATTTGTTTACAGTATTAATTTTACTCTTGATAATGGGATAATTCTCGAAACATATGTCGAGTTAAAAAAGTTTGGTGAACATAAATATTTTGTTGTTTTTATATTTACAATGTTTCACAATATTTACACCTTAAACAGTTTATTACATATATTGTGGCTGATTGGAGAAACTCTACAATTATTTTTTTTTAATGTAATTTAGATAGTGAAGTTTCCTCAGAAGAAATTAAAAGTAATTTTATTATAAAATGCCATTTCATTCAAATTTAATTTGCACTATGTCGAGAGGGTATACTCCAAAACGAAAAACGAAAAAAATTGCTACCTACACTTTTGTTTTTGTAAACAATTCAATTTAAGAAAAATGCTTTAAATATTGAATGTGAGTGAAATTATTTGACTCAGTTATATCAAAATTACACCATTTAAATGTAGCACAGGAAAACACAAGTTCAAGATTAGGAAAAGTTCCTTTTTAAAGAAAACAAAAGGAGAAAATCGTAATTAAAATTTGGAGTAACTTTTAACTTTAGTTTTGCTTGCATATGTGTGTTAAGTCGGATTAGAAGAAAACATTTGTCATTTGACATTTATATTTTTCAAAATATTTTTCTTATTCGTAGTAAAACGGGGAGTGTTTAGCGCGAAATTTAATTTTATATAACAGTTACTTAAGAAACTGTTGCTTTTGTTTGTATTATATTATATTATTCCGAATGACAGTTAATAAAAACAACAAAAAATATATTTTTTATCTAAAGAAGCCACGGTGTGGCGAAATAATTTTTATGGAAACAATAAAATAAAGTTTTATTACTTAAACGTGTATTTGTTTTCTCAATCTATTGTTTCTGTTTTTGGTTTGACGGTATTCTTCCTACTTACATGCTTCTTGAATTAATCAGGATATTGTATAACATTCCTTCGGATTCCAAACTCGATTTTCACAAATTAATTTTCACATTTTTTATATTTTAAGTTCAAAGGCGTAGCCAGTGCTGTTTTTGTTATTATAATTGTGTCAATAGAAGTGGTTAATGAAGAGAAGCAGTTTTTACTAAAATTGAAGAAGAAGAAGAATTAACTATTTTACATTTGGTATAAACGACATTCGGGATTATCCGCTTCGTCACAAGGTGTAATCGAATTATGTCCCTTAATATGGGATTTATAACTTGGCAGTTTTTATATTTAACACTTTAAACCGGTGTTTCCCGCACTTTAACATTTCTAAAATCTCCATGTCCCCCTTTTATAATATAATAAGCATAAAAATTTTATTTGTTCTTTTTATTAGTAATATAAATGATGGTTTTTAGAATCAATTTCTGTGAAATTATTTTCAAAACATAGAGAATTAACTAATATATGATAAAAAACTGAAATTTGAGAAAAATAGATTTTTTAGAACTTAATTTAATGTGATATGTGCGCTTGATGCTTAGTGCACAGATATTTTATATCTGGTTCCAGTCAGTCGATTTCTTTTTTTAATTAGTAATTCACTAACAGCGCTAAAGCCACACTCAGTTAAATATGAGGATGGGAACGGTAATAAAAGTTTTTGCGCACATTTAGTTGAATTTGGGTATTTGGTCTATAAAGCCTTAACTGACTCGTCATTTTGCAATTCCGCAAGTTCTTCTTGATATTGTACATTAGATATACCAGACAAATCAACCAATATTGGAAAATCAATTTCTTTTAAATCCGAAAATCTCTCTTTTAAATCCGTAGATAAAATTCTCAAATGATTCACAATTTCAAGCAATGCGGATTCAGAAACATCACATTTTTTGAGCCAATAAAACTGTTCGAAATTTCTGTTTTTCATATGTTTCTGGTTTAACTCTATATTGGTAATGAAACCAAATATCATTGCCTTTGCATCAACCAGTGTTTTATTTGGTTCTTGGAGTTGCTTGTTTAATATATTAAGCTTCTCAAAGGTATCGGCCAAGTAACTCCCATAGGCTTTACCATCGATCGTCAACAGAAACTTCATTTCCGGTTTATCTATTAAAAAGCTACCAATGGTATCGAAAGGTCCATAGCGAAGGAGGTAAAGTCATATGGGGTCAATTCTCAAATTGCCCCCCTCCATCCATCGAATTGCCCCCCTGTGGGGCGTACGCCCCACTTTGGGAAACACTGCGTTAAACTTAATTTAATGATCATTAAAACTTACGAAGCTATGAATTCAATATCAAAGAACATAATTCTGTCACATCTTGAATGGAACTTGACACCCGTTCAGATTTTGTAATGCCAAATCCGACAACCCCGTACGCCGTTTGTACCAAATTTGACCCTCTTTTCACATTTATGTTTTTGTGAAGATAAATTTTACATTTTAAATTCTCCATTCTTATAAAATGTGGTAATTGTTTTACTTCAGAAGTAATCTAATTGTGTATTGTTAGCTGATTACAACCTTGAATTCGTTATTAATATTTATTGGACGAATCAACCTAACAAACATTTTTTAACAACCATTTATTTCCATATTTATTGAATAAATTCCTTTGCAAGTATTTGTTAATAAAATAACTTCCTACTTACTAGTTTCAACATGTTTCATTTGTTAATTATACATGTATTCGATAAACTGGCGGTAGTGAATAATTTCTGATATCTACACAAATGTTAAAGTTAAACAAATTGTAAGCTGATTCCAAAATACGACATGCATAATATTACGATTTAAAATTGAAAATGTGTATTTTGTGTAACAAACAAACATTGGGTTACGTTTCACGAAAAAAATATTTATTTTTCCCTACAATATTGTTTCAACCCTTGGGGGTCATTATCAAGAGCCACGGTGTTACTGAAAGGTGTTAAAGAAATGTGAGGTCCTTAAACTTTTTTAATTTGGATCAAATGAGGAGAAGATTGCAGAATTCAGACTCCAGATAAAGGGCAGTGATTTAAATGAACAGTTGGTTCCAGATGTTTCATCGGCAATTGCAGGCACTGACATCATCAGTGGTACTGCGGTGACAACGTGGGCGACTGTCGCTGAAGATGTCAGGCTCAGTTGCCGTCGAAACCTCATCACGACTAATATATATAGTTTTATAATATCTAAAAATTTAATAGGACTATTATTAATATTGCTAACCTTTTCACTAGTGAAATGTTTTAATAATATGTTTTGGTTCAAATATTTTATAGTAAAGCATTTCTACGACTAAAATAAGTTAAAAAAGTTTATGTTTTTTTTTAATTTTAATTGGCTCATCAAATAAAACACTCCATTGTTTTAAAATAAACCGTTAGCATGTTTCGAATTAAAACACTTAATGTTACAATAATAGGGTGGTAAAAGTTCGAAATATCATATCAATAAATCAGTTTTCTATTTTTACCTACGGATCTCACCAAAAATATTTTTGGAGAACGTGCACCCGAAAAAATATACCCATGAGGTAATTTGCATTTGACAAAGTACTCATAATTTTCTAAATTAATGAACATTTCAATCTTTTAATACTCATTTTTATTATGTATCTATTTTTTTTTATTATTGAAGCACCGAATTAAAGGGAATTTCTAAAGCATGTGAGAAATGTGGGCTAAAACCTTGGATACTTTCCATTTCTTCCCTTTAACTTAAAAAGAGGTTATAATGATGTTTACTTTATATTACAAAACTAACATCCAATGTTTTGCCTCATGTTAGGAGTTAATACCTTGAATGTTCATCTAATAAATCGTACTTACTATAATACATTAACAATTTGAAAATTTTCCGTCGCATTTCCTTAACACTGAGAATTTTTGCCATTCCATTGTGAAATATTTTAGCAGATAATAGTTAAAAAATATCTAGTGTGAGTTTTACTAAAATTCAGAAAAATAAACATATGTTACTGCCTACGGTATGACATTGATAGTTTTTGCAAATCACTGAGGACAAATACCTGCCTATTATATACTTTCATAATGAATGATCCTTTGTTCGAATCGATATCGTTAGCTATAATAAAGATTTCAAGTTCACACAATTGTATTTTTTCTTAAATAATTCTTCACCGTTGTATATTGATTTTTTCTATGGTATGCTATGATAAAAATCTTTCAAACTTTTTTTAATCATTCTTTTATAGTTGGTGGTCTTGAAAACAGGTGGTAATGGAAAATCTTATGTTATATATGTATTCATGTAAATAGGGTTTAATATTACTTCAGTTTTTACAGTAGGTAATAGATATTGTGCACACAGGTAGGGTACATATTATTTAGATAATAATTTAATCTATGTTTATTTTTTCCAAAAATTAGAACTTCTTTTCTTTGGATTGATTGATCTTAAACTTTTCACTACATTTGTAATTAACAACAGAACTTCATGTACATAGATACTATAGTATTAATTTATTATTATAAAATAGGAAAAGTATATTTATTCATCAATTATAAAAGAGAAAAAATTGAAATATAACTTTGTCGCACCTTAAAGTAAATATTAATTTAGTTTTCTTTAGGATTAAAAAGTAAATACTATGTAGAGATACTATATGTATATCTATTCTACATTTGGTTACGCATTCACTTAACAGTTCGCTCTAATTCATTAGAACAATTAGGAATGTTAAAGAGAAAACACGAAACCGACAAATATAGCTCCCCGATTCTTTCATTTTTGGTATGTATGTATGTATGTAGGTAGCACAATAATATGATCAACAAACATATTTATGAAGGTCATAAATATTCATTTATTTATGTGTCGGGAAACAGTGTCAATCGAAGCACGAAACTAAATTACCCCAAAATCCATTTGAAAAACAGCCCCGTATAAAATTTTTGATAATTTTAGAATACTTCACAGAGCCTGAGGTATTTCACCTTCTGTTGGACACTATTTATCCTGAAAAATTTGTCTACATAAGGGTAAGAAAATTTCAAGTGATTCATTTTTACATGTCAACTTCAGGGAAAGATATACAGTAGCAGAAGGTTATATTGCTTTGATTTGTAGATGATATATCAGTATTAGTTTCAAATATGGAGAAGTTAGAGACATAGAGACAGTCGTAAACAAAATAGAAGTGGTGTATTGACAGTAGAGTATAAAATGAAAATAAATAAAAATAAAGCGAAAATATTGATTTGTAAGGGAGGTCAAAGTAGGATTAAAGCGAATATAAAAATTAGAGATGAAAACTAAAAGAAGTTGCTGATTTTCGATATCTAAGAATTAAGATAAATCAGGATGGAAAAAAAGGTAGAGACTTAAAACAAAGGATAGTACAGGGTCGAGTAAAGGAAATCACTTCTGTGCTCGAGATTGGTTAATTGAGGAACTCGAAAAATGTTATTAAGGAAAAGGTAGAATCGTTGGGGCCACCTTTTGAGACATGAAGGGCTACTTAGAAACATAGTAAAGACAAAAATATAAGTAAAGAGCAAATTACTGTTCTAAAATAGTTAGGAATATAAAATGGTTTAGTTTTAGAGAAATTCGAAGATTTGCTTAAGGTAAGGAGTGGAGGTGCCTGATGAATATAGATTGATTGAATCACGTTACATTGATAATACAAAAATGTAAATTGTTATGTAAAGCTTTACATGTTCTTTTTTATATTTATTTTGTATGAAACTGAAAAGTTTACATAAAATTTACGTCCAGTGTTAGGTACAGTTAAATAATGAGTGAATTCAATTTTTGCATTTTTTTAACAATTTTTATCAAAATAAAAACTTTTTGTTGCATTTAAATGAACCATGATTGGCTGAAGCGATTAAACTGACAATACTATGTGGCATTGCATTGAATGTGTTTCTAAGTCATTTAATGTACGTATTTACTATTTTACTTATTAATTATAAGCAAAGAATATAATAACTGACGTTGAGAAAGTGTCGATTCTGGGATATACTGAGACTAGCAAGGTTAAGAACAGGCAGTTTTTGTTAAGGAATCAGTGATTGGTCAACGGCAACTGTTGTCAAACAGTTGGAAACGAAATAACAGTGAAGCTGTCGTAATTTTGAGTTGAAATTGTCATCAATACAATTTTTTTCCGAAAAATCGAAAAAAAAAATAGAAAACTAATTTGTTGGAAAAAGGCATCTTGAAGGTTTTTATCATGTCTTATACTGATTTTTCTGACTTTAAAACGGGAGGAATGACATTTTTTTAGTGATGATCTTAATAATTAATTAAATTTTAAGAAATTTATTTTATGATTTAGATTTTTATGACTTAAATTTCACTTCGATCGATGATCGTCATCTTGACTTTAAATGGCAATAATATAATTGCCTTTTTTGGGTAATTTTTGCCATGTATTTAATGTAAATATTTCATTGCTTCGCGTTCTCTTTACATATTAACGTATTCGTTGAATATTGAATCTATTTGAAACACACTTGATTGATTGTGTTTTTGGTTATTTACTACTTCGAATGAAACACTGTATTTCCTTATTATAGTGTATTTACACGATATTTGCAACATTTAATATTTACACTAACGAACTTACTAATTGCCTACTAAATTGGTTTTTAGTGTTTATTAAATACGCGGTGCATATAGGTACTAAAGATTTTTATAATTAAAGAATTAAAAATAAACTGGGTAATTCAATATTAGAATGTAAATTGTTTAACAATTCGTGGAAGGTATGTCATTG
The DNA here is from genome assembly GCA_963921985.1 of Agrilus biguttatus. Lineage (NCBI taxonomy): Eukaryota > Metazoa > Arthropoda > Insecta > Coleoptera > Buprestidae > Agrilus > Agrilus biguttatus. The sequence continues at coordinate 16,596,193 of OY998119.1, read as the reverse complement.
TCTATTTGTGCCATTAAAACAAACTAAAATATCATACACATACCTGAACCAGTAAATACAGTGTTTAAACAAAAGGTGTGTTTTAATTTTGTTTTCTAAATTATTCATGACAAATTCTGCTAACAGGGGGCTCAAAGGATTACCCATAAATAAACTTCTTCTTGTATATAAAAACTATTGTCCAATTGAATATAATTTTGTTTTAAGCAGATTTCTAATAAGTTAATAATATAATATCTTCTGATAAATAACTCATTAGGTAAACATATACTAAATAATAAATGTAAAACTCCAAAAAAAATTAAATTCAGGAGTTTATAAATTAAATTATTTAGACTGTGACAAAGTATATTTAGGACAGACAGGTAGATCTTTTAATTTAAAAATTTTTAATTTACAAATAAAAAACCTGATTCTACGTATGCGGAACATTTATTAAAAGAAAACCATAATTTCAATCAAGACTACAAAATTTTACACGTGTAAAATAAAAGTTTGAAATTATTATAATGAATAGATATTTTTGTAAAAACCTAGCATTAAACAACCAAATCTAATGTAAAAATTCACCTTTAATTTCAATTTCAATTAAATTACACCCCACCCCTTAGTTGTTAGTAGTTAGTAGTTTGTTTAAATCATCACACCTGATGAAGGCAATGTTTGCTGAAACAATTGTTGTGTCTACAAATATAATATTTTGAAACCCAGTGTATTTTTAATTCTTTAATTATATTTTCTGTGTTTCAACAAGTTAAAGCTTTCGCCATCAATTAAGTACTGAAGATTGGTTTGATTAGTTGAAATGAATTGTTGAATGTACTGATTGAATTAATTAACATTTTAAGGAATACTTTCATTTAGTGGGAACAGCATTTTTGACTTATTTAAGACCCTGTGATTCATTATGGACAATTTCTGATGGAATTTGGACAATTTCTGTTACAGTCGCAAAATACATATCATTTAGGTCACATTACTATACTGATACAGACGTGCAACATATTATTACATGTTTGAATAAAAAGATTTTACAAAGTGACAATAATTTTAGCGTTACTTTACAAAATACATAATCATAGTATTTCGTTAATCTGGTATTAATTGAAATTTTTTTGTTCATTTTCAGAGAAAATGTCGCAAGGCAATTATGAGCTACATAGAACTGACAGTATATGTCCAACACCACTATCACGTCTATTCGATCTCGTAAAAACCAACCGTTCAACAGAGATAAGGCGATTGATTAATGGACATGGAAAGGTACTTCTGTCACAAATTTACGACCATCCCTTTTATAAAACAATAATTCAAATAGCCTGTAGCAATCTTGCATCACAGATAACTCCCGAAACACTTAAAACTTTGATAGATTTAGGGGCAAACTTGTATACTTTGAACGAACATTTCGATAACAAACAATGTTTGCATTTTGCTGCAGAAAGTGGAAATCCGGAAATTCTTAAAATTATCCTCCAGAATATCGACGAGAAACAAATTAATTCTCAGTGCGATGGGGGCTACTCGGCCTTACATTGTCTCGTTAAATTTAGCGAACAAGATGATGAAGAACAGGCAGAATGCGCTGAACTTTTAGTACAGTGTGAAAAATTTGATGTGAACAAAATCGACGACAAGAATTTAACGGCAATCTATTATGCTGCACGTAAAGGCAATCGAAAAGTTGTGAGAGCAATATTAAACTATAGCCGAGATACTGTCGATATCGATTCACACAAATTCCAAGGAAAATCGGCCAGAGATTTGATTCAAGACAAGCAGTTATACAACGATAGTCTTCCAATGGTTGATGATTCTCGTCACGCCAATAATATTGATCCAATTAATATCCTCTTTTCTTATCTCAATGATCTAAAAGAAGACGAATTTGTTCGCTCTGGTCACCTTTCAGAAACAACTGCAAACGGGGATAATGGCCGTATGACTTTGCTACAATTAGCGTCATCGAAAGGTCTTACAAATGCTGTAAATCAACTATTAGAATTAGGAGCAATTCCTAATAAAGTTACTGAGAGAACTCCCAAAACGCCCATCGAAATGGCAGCTGAAGAAGGTTACTATGAAATAGTCAAGATCCTTATTAACGTAACATCCGCATTTCCTACAAAGGCTCTTGGTACATCACTCAAAATGGCAGATGTTAGCTCGATTGATCCTAAGCGAGATTATCAACGTTGCTGTGAACTATTATTAGAACAACCAATAGATATCAACTGTGTAAATAACGAATCCATATTACATTATGCAGTTTGTTACGGAGGATCTGAAATAACCTTGAAACTCCTACGAGCTGGTGCTTCGCTGGCATGTAAAAATAATTACGGTATAATGGCCGTTGAAGAAATCGATTCTACCACCATGGAAAAACATTTGGATGAATGTCTGGAGGTTAATTTGGACAAAAATGTCGAAGCTGAAAATTTTGAAGCTGTGTTCAATTATAAGACCTTAATGCCACCTACCAAATTCCGGGTTTCAAATAAAGAAAAAGAAGTAAAGTCATTTTCAGTACCGGAAGACCTCGAAGCAGCTAGTAGCTTTTTTAAAGAAGAAGTCGAAGAATTTACACTGGAAATGGAAGTTCTAAATTCCATGAGCAAATCCACGGAACTTAGACATTTATTAACACATCCGGTGATCACTAGCTTCCTTTATATGAAATGGCTTAGACTTAGTAAATTCTTTTATATTAATTTAGCTCTTTATATAAGTTTTTGTTTTTATTTATTCCTCTACGTATTTATGTGTTATAATATTGAAACGCCAGAAAAGTATTCGCCTAATGTGACACTAACGATTATTTTATCGATACTGTTTGCAATTCTTTGTATTCGAGAAATATTTCAAATGCTTTTAACTCCAAAAACGTACTTTTTCGAGTGTGAAAATTGGTTAGAGTTGATGTTGGTATTTCTGACGGCGCTAATTTTATTCCAAAAGTCGCCCTCAGATTTTGTCAGAAAACAAGTGTCTGCATTCGTTATACTCGTGGCAGCATTCGATATTGTCTTGATGATTGGACAACATCCAAAAATGGCAACAAATATTGTAATGTTGAAGACAGTCTCATGCAATTTCTTAAAGTTCTTCTTGTGGTACGCTATTCTTATTGTTGCATTTGCTATGAGTTTTTACGTATTGTTTAAAAATGAAGACGACAATGAATCAAAACAATCGAACAAAACATCAGATTTGAAGAATGAAGACAATAAAGAACAAGATTTTTTCGTTGACCCTGCGGTTTCCTTGTTTAAAACGTTCGTGATGTTAACGGGAGAGTTTGATGCGAGCGACATTAATTTTAACAAGTTCCCAGGAACAGGTCACTTAATTTTTGCCTTGTTCATATTCATGATTGCAATCATTTTGTTCAATCTGTTGAATGGTTTGGCAGTGAGTGACACTCAGATGATTAAAAGTAACGCAGAATTGGTGGGGCACATTGCAAGAATCGAACACATAACTCGCTTCGAAAACATGTTTTTGGGCAACGTAATACCCAATTCGTTATTAGAATTTTTTGAAGAGAGGTGCTGTTGCGTAACTGTACCACTTAATAAATTGACATTTTTAAGGCCACTCGCCCACAAGGTGTGTCTATTTCCGCATTATTTAAAGGGTTACCAATTAAAAGTACTTCCTAATCAATTTGGAAGAGTTGTTTTGTCCAACAAAAATTTCGTAAACGACGATTCGGTGGACACAACTTGCATTAACGATTGCAGATATATTTATTTAGATCGTAAAACTGTTAAAAGGACAAGAACACTTATTAGAGAGAAGAAGACGGAAATAGAAAAACAACGAAGAGAATCGTGTATTGAGCAGAAGCAGAATGAAATTATTATTGAACAAAAGCAGCAAATTGAAGAAATTAAGAAAGAACAGAAAATAATCATGCATAAGTTAGAACTAATAATAAATAATATTAATAGTTTAACTCATTGAACTATCCATGTTTTTTTTACTTTTTTAATTTTTTTTAATGATAAATGTATATATTTATATTGACGTACCCAATTTAATAGAACTTTTTAAACAACGGTTGTTGTATTACCTAAACGTACAAGTTCACCTATACCTATACCATACCTGGTTTGAGACCAGTTATGGTCCATTGAAGCGTTCAGATAAGAAGGTGAGTAATGAGGTTTTTACATGAATAGTTTTTTCTTCTGAAACCTGTAAATTATTCGAGCAGTATCCACATTTTCACAATTAAATTTCGGTAGAAGTGATAGTGGACACCTTTTGTAAACTTAAATCTTGAAATCTCGAAACATTGGATTAAGATTCTGACGATTATTCTTACGACACTCGTCAATTGTCATCATAAGTAACGAGAAAGTATAATATGATTTTCATTAACATTATACATGAGAGGTTGACGACTACATGTTGTATTTCGAAAAATCATTAAAAATGAAAGTTCCATTTTTAATTATACTTAACGCCCGTCAATTACTGAAAATCAGTATAGATAACGATAGCTAATTGAATATTACTTATCTGCATAAATGGGACTGATTATATGTAATTTTTCATATACATTTATTGATTGCTGCAGCCCTCCTCCCAATCTTAGAGCAACCACTGTAAATGAGAAACTATAGCTTTTACATTTTTTTGACTTTAGTTTCAGATTTTGGTTCATTTATAGTTTTTTTTATTTTTCTAATAGTTACACAAGTATGTCGTACTTATTTAACTTTGTTATTACAAAGTAATTTCAGATAAAGTTGAAATAGGCGACTATATGAAAACAAACGAATAAAACATTTTAATGATATGAAAGGACGAAATTAAATTTAAATTAAATGCATGTTTATTATTTTTTTTTTATAAATATATTAATTTGTAATAAATACCCTATGAAAACAAGGCTATAAACAATTTTGTTTCTAATAATACATTTAAAAAAGAAAAGACAACATATTTGTTATCCTTAATATTCATCTAAAATTTAATTTTCAAAGATTTAGTACTTTTACTTGTGTTGTTAAGCAAATGTATTACGTTAACAATTACACTACTGGTTAACAAAGGTCGTTTCATTTATTCAAATAAAAAAACAAATAAATAAAAAATAGACTAAGGACGAATAAATTATTGAAACACTGAATAACGTTTAAATTATTTTACTGATTTGTTATTAAGAGTTATTAACAGAAACTGAGAATGGTCGAGAGACCGAAACAAACCAGTAAAACAATTTAAACGTTATTCAGTGTTTCATTGAAATCTACAATATTATTAAGAATGTTTTACCTATTTCCAACTGCAAATACAGTATCCAAAATTAGAATAAATTACTTCTTTTTATCTTACTGAAAAACGGAAAATTCTTATTCTGAGTTGCATACTTTATAATGTTTTTCTATTTAAATAATGAGTGATATCCCTTTTAATTTTTAATTAACGGATGACAAGTCTTTTAATTCAAATATATTGGCATGAAATAATCTACTGTTAATTTCATGTACTCCTGGCTGTTATAGTGGAATATTAACTTTTGCAGTTAAAGTTGGCAACATAGGCATGTCCAACTTACTTTCACTTTCGAAGTTGGTAGTCATCAGTGGCCATACTGAAGCTTTATTCGTTTGCTAGTGTTATCTGTGTGCAATGTACTATTATACAGTTTAACCAACGCAAGAAAAGCTGTAAGTCTGCTATGCCCACGTCTCCGTAGTGACCAATATTTATCTCCTAGCGACACGAATAATTCGCTTTTAATCAGTGCCGGTGCATAGAACGTGGGCAGGTACCTGCCATCCTTTTCCCTCCAAATGCACTCTCCCTTTATTTCAGCGCAGGTTTAACGCTGCTGTCAGAGCTTTTCTTAAATTTGCCAACCTGTACGTGTTGGTGTCAGGATTCTTATACCCAGGACGATTCAGATCTTATTGGAAACGAAATATTATTTACAGTTGGAACTATATGATATAATGTATTTAATTCATTGGTTTTATCTTTATTGTTTGAATAAATCTACTGAGGTTATTAATAGTCTTATATGCTATATTACAACTATTATTATGTAGTAAAAATAAACAATTAACAATATTTGGTCTTATATACTAGCTGGAAGGATGGTATCAGGGAACAAGTTTAGAAACGATCGTCAAGAGATCAATAAAAAAGTTGAAAATCATCAGTGCATTCTTTATTTAGTTATAACGTGAATTTCGACCAAGTAACGGTAGACTCGATTACATATATTAAGGTAAGTTTTTAATCGTAGATAGTGGGAGTATGTTACCTATCAGTCATGCAGATGTTTTTTTTAACCCTTAGACGGTGTTAAAATTGATTGTTCAATTTGAAAGTTTTCAAGTCATCGTATCCTGTTAATTTTAAACAGAACATCCTTTATTTTATAAATCGTTGAAAGCACAATTAAAATTTACACCAAAATTCAGGACTTTTCTATGTCTGATGGTAGTAGTTTTTAAGTAAATGCTTAATTTTCATTTACGAATTCAATTCAATAGCCTTGCTCGAAACAAATATTATAATAATAGGTAAGTTTTTTACTTGTAAGTCAGTGATAGAAATCTATTTTGTGATTTTATCAAAATAAAACAGTTATAAAAAGTATAATTGTAATAATCTTACAGTTACTTCACTTCCAATTAATTTCCAAGGAATGTTTTAAAAGTTTCTAGTCTTGGTCAATAGATATTTCGACAAATATTTACACAAAAAATACGAATGCAGGTATTTTGATATCTAATATCGGCCATACGGCTAGGTATAAAATGAAAAGGAATCTAACGAAAATAATTATTAAACGAATAAAACATAATACATAAATTATGTACATATTATACTTAATATGTAGCAAGTATTACTGAAATAGTATAACATTTTTACAGCTTTCTATCTATTACTTTTTATTTAAATCTCAATTCTTACAACAATTGGTTTTGTAATATACATACCTACCTACATCATCTACTGTTTATCTCCCCATTTAGTTCTTTATGATGCGATGTTGATAACAATAAGCAAAAATGCTTTAAACTGTTAATAACATAATCGTGATAACGCATTTATGAAATAATGAATTTATTTTCAACAAATGTATGTATTTATTATAATTAATAATTAAAACTCAAATTTTTAATTAGCATCCTTACTATAACTACAAACTTAAAGTACCTAATTGCCGAATATTTTCCTTACTTCATTTAATCTATTTACTTCATTTGAGTTACATCACAAACAACCGATCCTTCCAATGCGTATTTGTATGCATGTATTTCTAAAATGTTTTAATTCTGCCATTGTTGACTATCATACAAATAACTCGTTCGTGTATCCATGGCAACGGAGCAAAAAATTATCAGTAGTTTTTTATGTTGCCTTGAAACGGACACGAATTGTTTGAATACCATTTGAGTTTTATAGTTGGTTACTTAGTAATTTTATTAAGAGAGCTGTATGCTATATTCTTTAAATGTAAAATAATGTTGTTGAAGCGAAAATAAAAACACTGTAAGTTATAACTTCCACAATTTATTAACAACTTGACATACATTCTACCAACACTGTGGCTTCTTCAGATGTACATTTGTTTATTTTATATTTTATATAATATATTTTATATAAAACGTACTTCTGAAGAAGCCACAGTGTTGGTGAAACATATGTTAAGTTGTTAATAAATTGTGGAAGTTATAACTTAGTATAAGAACATAAGCTTTCACGGCCGGAATTCATAATAGAATGATGATTCGGGCTTGTAGGCCATGGTCGATGTGAACGGTTTCGTCGACAACTGCGGCTGGCATCTTCAGTGGGTGCTGTGTTAACTACGTGTGCGACTGACAGTCAGTCGCTGCCAAGACTTCGAGGTATAATCTTCGCACACGTAGTCAACACAGCAGCCACTGAAGATGTCAGCCACCGTTGTCGACGAAACCGTTCACATCGACCACGGCCTACAAGCCCGAATCATCATTCTATTATGAATTCCGGCCTTGAAAGCTTATGTTCTTATACTAAGTTATAACTTCCACAATTTATTAACAAATTAACATATGTTTCACCAACACTGTGGCTTCTTCAAGCCCGAATCATCATTCTATTATAACTTAATGTTTTTATTTTCGATTAAAAATGTTAGACTTCCATCAAGTATCCGCTAATTCAATACAAAAAATACTGTTGTATCTTGTGATGTATTATTAAAAAACGTGCAGCTGCAATCCAATATCCAATATATAAATTAAAGATTGAAATGGATTTTATATTTATGGTAAGTCCTTTTTTTTCGTACTTCAGAACAATCATTTATAAATTCATGTATAAGAATGTAAATTGTGTACATTTATCTTGTGATATAAAATAACACTTTCATGTAAAAATTAATAGATATATCTATACATAAAATAGGATGTTTAGGAGCTTGGGTCGATTGACGAAAACTTCTTGTTATTTTCGTCAGTGTACCGCTGTACCACATGAGAACTTGCTCAAAACGATTAAAAAAAACTCGAAGGACTAACGTTGTCCGATTAATAAGATGCGTACTTATGAATACGTTTATTAATCCTATACGTACACACTAAAATAACTATTTACTGTTTGCAATGATGTTGACTGGTTTAAAGTTAAGTCGAAAGTTCGAGATAATTGATTAAAAACAGTTTTTACTACATCCAAAAAAGAAGGAATTAAAATCCTTATTCGTCTAAATTTTAAGATTAATGATCTCAAATTTTGAACGCGTCCTACTAAGTAGGCATTAAAAAAGTGCAAAATATGCATTTAAAATATTAAATATATGCATTTAAATATGCTTTCAAATGTCGTTTTTTAGATTGAAATAAAACAAATTTTAAGGGTTGTATTTGTCTATTTACAATTTTTCATATTTTTGCTATTACTTTTATTACAATATGATATAATAAATTTTCAAATATAAATTTACGGCGATTATCAGATAAAATATTTTTAATTTCTGAAAAACATCTTTCACGTCACAGGAAACTATAGGAGCAAATGATAAATCAACTACGTCCGTAATATTCAAATTATTGGGAGCCACAGCATCTGTTTTCTTCCTCTTATAAAACCTTGCAAATATATTTTAAATTTTGATATCCCGTATTTTTTTGCAATACTGACGACAGTTTATTAGCAAAACTGATATTTTTTAATTTATTTAATTTATCAAAAACATATTTGACAATCTGTATACTATTTTATAAACAGAGTCCTTTATTTTCCAATTTCAAAATAGCGTCAGAAATACAACTAAAATTTAATTTAATGAAAATTAAATCTTCACACAATCTTCTCCCTCTTAATGCATTTTGTGCATCCTCAACGCACTCCGTATAACAAAAATAATTTAAATCCTAACATCAGGCACTTTCAAAATTCTCAAAATTCGTCAAATAGTAATCCAACTCTTTCGAGCAATAAATTTCAAAATCAAAATAAAGGGAATTTAAATTTTAACCAAAAAAAAACTTGTGCATATTACAAAAAGGTAGGGCATTTAATAAATGAATGTAGGAAAAGGGAATATAATAATTGAATGAGAAATCAAAACAATAATAACAAATCTTTTAAGGGAAATCAAAATTCAAATTTAAACTCTCAAAATCCTCGTCCTACGGCCCTGACGAGGATAGCACAGTCATTCCAGGCCGAACCACCTCGAGAATAGCCAAAATTTATTTGGAATCAGTAACCACTTGTGTCGATATAGCACTCGATCAATTGAATTCAAAAAACAATCTATTTTTGGTCGACACAGGTGCTGATATATCACTCATTAAATTATCGTCATTAAAACCATCTACTCCTTGTTACGAAGATAACATAACAAAATAGTATTAAAGGAAATAGATAATGTACGAAATACTTATCAAACCATTTGCTATTCCTTCCTAGATCTGTCTTTCGGAGGCAAAATCCTAACACATCCTTTTCACGCTGTATCTAATTCCTTTTCTATTAATTGCGATGGCATTTTAGGAAACGATTTCTTAAAACAATTTAATATAAAAATTAATTATGAAAAGGATCAATTATTATATAACAATATTTCTATTCCTCTTCATGTAAAACAAAACACTATTTCTTTCCATGAAACTAATACAATTTCAAATTCTAAATCTTTTAATTCAAATTCTAACTCAAATTCAAAATCTAACTCAATTTCAAATTCAAAATCTAACTCAAATTCTAATAATTCTATATCTTATAAGACAAATTCTTACAATGCCAAATCAAACTCTCCTAATTCTAATTCTAGTCCTAATCCTAATTCCAATTCTATTTCAGACTCTTATCAACTGCAATCTTCTAATTAGAGCACTAAATCTTCTAATTTAATATCAAACATTAATACTAAATCTTCTAGTTCTAATTCTATAATGTCTCATTCAAATTCAAAATCTCTATGTTCTAATTCTAATAACTTTGTCTTAAAATCTCGTAGTGAGACTTCAATAAGAGTCAATATATTAAATAGTTCCATAAAAGAAGGTATATTTAAGTAATAGTATAGTTAACGTAAATCCGGATTCATGGGCTATTACTACTATTTTAAATACAAATGAACATGAAATAAAAATATATGAATTAGATGTTACATTAGAAACTTTACCCAATACGAATTCTTCTTGTCAAATTAATACAATAACGATAAATTAATAAACACTATATTTTAAATAAAATAAAATTATGCAATCAACATTAGCGAATAAACACATTAAATTTTGGTATAGGTATGTGAATGATGTTATAGCGTGTTTATCAGGAACAGACCGACAATTACACTCCTTTTTAAATTTTATTAATACAATTCACCCCAATATAAAATTTACCCTAGAAATTGAACAGAACAACAAAATCAATTTTCTTGACCTCACCCTACAATATTCAGATAATAAAATAGATTTTGATATTTACAGAAAACCAACATTCGCAGACGTAACAATTCATAATAATTCAAATCACCCTCTTTCACACAAACTTTCAGACTATAAATATATGATAAACAGAGTTCTTTCAGTCCCCCTCTCAAACGAAAAATTAAAACAATTCTAACAATTGCAAAAAATAATGGTTTTGATCCAAGAACAATTCAAAATTTAATACGTAAAAACAATTTAAAATAGCATGCCAGTCTATATACCCATACACAAAAAACAAAGAATGCAAATACATATCTTTGACGTACTATGGTAATATTTCAATGAAAATCGCTAATGTTCTATCTGCAAACAACCTAACTGTTAGTTTTAAGACAAACACATATTTAAAACACATACTTTTTAATTCAAAACATAAAACTGACAAATTTGAAAAAACTGGAGTCTATAAGCTAGAATGTACAGAATGTTATTCCTTTTACTTAGGCCAAACTGGAAGGTCATTTAGAACTCGTTATAATGAACACTTTAGATCATTTAGATTAGGAAAAGATAATTCCAATTTTGCAAACCATATTTTAGAAACAGGCCATCAGTTTCCTACCATAGAAAATCTTAAAATTATTCATAATCTAAATAAAGGCTTTAAACTTAATATTTTAGAATCCTTAGAAGTATATAAACGACAGATAATTGTAAAACCCTTAGTACCAAAAATTTAATATGTCCTTTAAATGAAGCAATATATTCTGGACATAATAAACCTATCTGTGAAACAAAATTACTACAAAATATTAAGCAAATTCCCTCAGATTGTGATAAAAGAACTTTACAATTTAATTCTGAAATTTGGCACAAATTGTCTGAAAATAATAAGTGGTTATTCATTTTGCTAAAGGTAACAGATATAACTTTGACTTGTAAGAATCACTTACCTACAAGTATAGAATTATCAGAAACAGGAATTATTTCTCTAGAGCAAAAATGTAAATTATATACAAGCAACAGTATACTTATTGCAAGTGACTACGGATATCAAAGTATATACAAATCCATTATACCAGAAATGCCAGAACTTGAAATTTATTGTTCTCCTGAATCAAAATTAAGAAGTAAAAGTGACGAAATAAAATTTGTACCATTTCAAATTTATAATCTTGATAGAGATAATTTAAATATAGCTAATCTAAAACTTGATCAAATCAATGAAAATGTTGATAGGTTAGAAAATAAATCTTTTATATCAAAAATGACCTCTAGCGATTATTTCTTATATGTGTAATGTACCTATCTCAATTATGTAAAAATACAATAGAACACTATGTATGTAACTTCTGTAAAGTAAGAAATTTACCAACATCATTATCTAAATGACTGTCATTGCCGATGGATATGTTTACAGTAGTTTTTTAATTTTTTTTACTTTCACTTTTAAAACTTAGTATATTTTTTTGTTACAGTTATTTACTTAGTGTCTTGTTGTTCACGATTTTAATTGTATCTACGTCAATGAGTATAACCCCAGGTACAATATTTTTGTATAAAAACGTACAAAACCTTAGTCTAAAACAAGATCAAGGGAGAAATTTTACCTCTAAACTTTTACAAGAAGTATCAAAATTATTTAAAATTAAACAAATAAATTGTACAGCTTCTCTTGAACAGACAAATGGTGCGTTAGAAAGAAGTCATGTAACATTATCAGATTACTTAAAACATTACATTAATCAAGATCAGACCGATTGGGATCGTTGGTTAGATTTTGCTATGTTTTCTTATAATACCACTGTCCATACAACAACTAAATTTACCCCACATGAATTAGTATTTGGTGAAAAATCAAATATTCCTTCTTGTTTAACAAAAACACCAGAAATTAAATATACTTATGATAATTATTTAGATGAATTAAAATTGAAATTACAGAAAAGCAATCAATTAGCGAAACAACATTCAATAGATTCTAAAGAAACAAATAAGAAATATTATGATAGGAAAATTAATGATATAGATTTTAAATTAGGTGATCTAGTTTATTTAAAGAATGAGCAAAATAGTTTAAACAAATCTAAGAAGTTAAGTCAAAATTATTCAGGACCTTATAAAATAATAGAAGTAAATTCACCTGTAAATTTTACCATTTTATTAAACAAGAAAAAGAAAACCCTTGTACTAAGTAAATAGACTGAAGCAAGCTTTTGTTTCAGACTATGCTCAGCAGGAACATCTTTAGGACAACTCTATAACATCACTAAAATCACAAATTCTGCTGGAATATATTACGAAGAACACAAAGCTAAAGTAAATTTCATTGAAAATTATTGGAATTTGGTAACATATTTAAACATATATATATATTACAAAATAAGTTAGTAATGATAGAAAATACCTATTCCAAAACCAAATCTTTATGTCAACATGGTATATTTTCTAAGAATTCATTCTGTAAATTGCTTTAAAAGTAATAGATCAAAAATTTCCCTTATTAAAATCTAAAGATTTATCTTTGCATGAACTCTTAAGTCAAAATTCAAACATTAGAATCAAAAGAGCATGGTTTGGCGCAGTTGGTACAGTTTTTAAAACAGTATTCGGAACTTTATATCAAGAAGATGCTGATTATTATGATGAGGCAATTCATAATATTGAAAAGGATAAAAACCAATTTGCTAATTTAATTAAAGAACAAACCCAAGTTGTTAAATCAACGATTATAAATTTTAATAGTACAATAATTAACTTAAGTCAAACGAAAAAATATTTCAAGAAAATTTCAAAAAATTGTACAATTACACACACTCTAAGAGAAAATCATTTCAATTTAGAAATTAAACAAAATATCGAAGAACATTTGAGTATATTAGAACTTTTAATGAACGAATTGAATAGTGAATATTCTACATTAATCGATGCTGTGTTATTTGCTAGAACTAATGTTTTACATCCAACAATTATTACTCCAGAGCAATTTATTAATGAAATATTTAAAACTTTACCTTCATTACTAAACTCTGTTTCATACCCATTATCAGTAAACTTAAAGAACGCTCATGAACTAATCTGATTGGTTAATTTAAAGGTATTTCTAAAAAATAGTAGATTAATTTTTATCATCTCAATTCCATTAATTATACAAACTATTTATGATCTATTCAAACTAATACCCCTTCCTATGAAATTAAATAAATTAGAGTACATATTCATCCATCCTAGAGTAAAATCGTTAGCACTATCGGAAAATAAAATAAATTACGTAATATTAGATAATTCAGATAAATGTAAAACTCTTAGTACAAAAAATTTAATATGTCCTTTAAATAAAGCAATATATTCTGTCCATAATAAACCTATCTGTGAAACCAAATTACTACAAAATATTAAGCAAATTCCTTCAGATTGTGATAAAAGAACTTTACAATTTAATTCCGAAATTTGGCACAAATTGTCTGAAAATAATAAGTGGTTATTCATTTTGCCAAAGGTAACAGATATAACTTTGACTTGTAAGAATCACTTACCTACAAGTATTGAATTATCAGAAACAGGAATTATTTCTCTAGAGCAAAAATGTAAACTATATACAAGCAACAGCATAGTTATTGCAAGTGACTACGGATATCAAAGTATATACCAATCCATTATACCAGAAAAGCCAGAACTTGAAATTGATTGTTGTCCTGAACCAAAATTAAGAAATAAAAGTGACGAAATTGTTATATCTTTTATATAAGTTATTGTTTATTAGTTGATGAAATGAATTATTTCACCGGTGCACAGATGTGCCACTTCTTTTGATTCCTATGGGGGAATCGGTGCAATAAACGGACTTAATGTTTTAAAAGTTTATTACACCCAACTATTTACAACTATATACAGTCATTTAATTTTCGTAAATAAGTAGCATTCACGACGTTCCATTAAATTAGTGTATATAGTTGTAAATAGTTGGGTGTAATAAACTTTTAAAACATAAAGTCCGTTTATTGCACCGATTCCCCCATAGGAATCAAAAGAAGTGGCACATCTGTGCACCGGTGAAATAATTCATTTCTTCAACTAATAAACATGGTCCTTCGAGCCGGATGTAAAGTGCATTCGTAATAATAGTTCCACTAATTGCAAGTGATACGTCGTGTAGTGCTACAATTACAATCATCATCACCGTTCCGATCAGTTCAAACAATTCATTCAATTTCAACATATTTGATAAAAACATCAAACGTTTAGGAGAGATCATTTTTAGTACATTTAACATATAGCACAAATCAAATCAAGATCTCTATAAACATATAGTACCAATAACATATAGTTTCACGTAATCAATCATAGTCATTTAATTTTCGTAAACAAGTAGCAATCACGACGTTCCATTAAAATTAGTGTATATAGTTGTAAATAGTTGGGTGTAATAAACAATTAAAACACGATGTCCGTTTATTGCACCGATTCCCCCATAGCAATCAAAAGAAGTGGCACATCTGTGCACCGGTGAAATAGTTCATTTCATCAACTAATAAACAGTTATTCTTAAGATTAAAAGATAGATGTTGTAAACCGGGAAGTGATGGACATACTCACGAAAATAACGCTTGTACAAATCTTACAAATTGTTTAACTTTAAATTTAAGTATCTGTACTGAAAACATCTTTAACCAAAAATAACGGTAACAAAAAATATATTAAATTGCTCATTAACATGTTGTTCACCGCACAACTACAAATTAACATGTTTTTGTTAATCATTAATTTTATTTCTAAACTTTTATTCGTCACTTCAAATGGATTATTTGTTAAAACAGAGAACCAGTTCGTAAAGCCTATTAGAGACAACTCGTTAACAAGTTCTATATCTTTGTGTATATATTTTAAGGAATGGATTAATTAAAAGTCAGTTTAAAGTGCATTTACTTATTGTTAAAAGCATAAGTTTTGTCTTTTGTTGTTTTTCTAATAAATACTTGTAGCAGCTGTTCGCCATTACTTTGACATTATGTTATCAGGTTTTTAATATAAAAAATAATTGTTAATTCCATTTCTGCCCCTTGTTATTTTTATTCGTGTAAGAGAAAAAACAAGCCCAAATAGGGCTTGCTTCTTCTTATGTTAATTGTTTTTAAATATTGTTTAATATAACAAACCATTTTACAGAAAAATTACGCAGATTCTAACGCTATTTTGTCGTGGGACATTTGTTGTAGGAGTCTTCTTTGACTCTAGGGCGTTGTTCTGCTTGAAGGAAGAGGAAACGTGCCTTTTTCCACTGGAAATACACAACGTGGTGTTTGTTATTAAAGGAAGGATTTGTGACAATGAATTGGTAATATAAGAATATAAGCTTTCACGGCCGGAATTCATAGTAGAATGATGGTTCGGGCTTGTAGGCCGTGGTCGATCCGAACCATCATTCTACTATGAATTGGTAAGTAACAACATTACGATAGCACTCGTGAAATATTCTTTGAATTATCCCAGAAACCTTTAGTAGTAGTATTTAATTTTGAACATAATAAATGTTTGCTTATTTTATATTTTAATGGTACAATGTGCAACTATTATTTACCTTTTCTTTGCCTCTAAGTTCATAGCAAAGTTAATTTCATCGCGTTGCCACTTTAAAGTTTTACTGTTTTACTTTTAAATAAGTTTTTATTTTATATCGTGTCTTGTTTATTTAATATAGTAGTAAATTCGCTTTTTGCCTATTTCTACAGATTGGCCAACAAATGAGAAGACTTGAAGCTAAGCTTGATTCTACTGAAACAATCAATGTCTGCGACGGTGTCGTTTTCCCTGGATGTGGTTTTCTGTGGGGTTTTTACCTTGTAACATGCAGTTATTTGTCGTTAGTCCTGCTAATGCTCTATTCGCTTTCAGATAATACCCTATTTCCTAAGAAGACTGAAGGCATCATATTTCTTTCTTTTTATTTGAAATTTCATTTGTTTTATGGTATTTCTCTTACAGGTATTTTGTTCTTTTTAATTTATAAACTGTTATATTAATATAATCGTAATTTAAACTGATAATTAGCTATTCCAAATTCAGTTTTTGTCATAATTATTAAAATCCAATTGAATTTTAATAATTATTATAATCATTAGAAGTAATTTGGGCAGATAGGGTGGAGACCATAAAATGTTGGGGGGTCTTTTTGTCCCAAATTTAATATTTGAATATTAATATAACAGTTTATAAACAATATATTGTACATAATTGTCCTTCTCTTACAGATATTTTATTTTTTTTTACTTTATAAACTTATATTAATATATTCGTAATTTAAACTGATAATTTGCTTTTTTAAATTTATATTTTGCCATAATTGTTAAAACCAAATTGAACTGTATTAGTAATTTTAATCATTAGAATTAATTTGGGTGGATAGGGTGGCTATAAGGGGAGATGCGAAGGCCACAGAGTGTTAGGAGATCTTTTTGACCAAAAGATATTTGATTGTAAATATGAGTTTATAGGCACTATATTGTACATAATTTTGTTGTAATTATAGTAAAATCTATCTATCTATCAGCAAATAAATTTGTACCCATTAGAAATTGTTTTAATTCTTCAAAGGAATAATTTAAATTCCATAAACTAAAAATATTCGTGGTAACTCCATCTGAAAATTACAATTTGAAATATTTTATTTTTAGTATAGAAATCTGTAACGAGCATTTATTGCAGACAGGCAAAACTAATTACAGGAATCTAGACCTTCAAAACACGCGACCCGTACATGGTCCGATCAATAAATAATTTGACCAAAAATGACCCGAAGGCTCTTATGCTCTCCTGATACAAATGTTGAAACTTATTCCAAAATTTTAGTTGCACGTCATATACAAGGTGTGGTCAACAGATAATGTGACAATAAAATTAAAAGTGGTCTAAATTTTCAACATTTTAGTTGTGCGTTTTATACGACGTCTGATCATCAAATAGCGTCACAATAAAAATTGAAAATGGTTTAAATTATTAATATTTATATCAGGGGAGCATAAGCGACTTCGGGTCATTTGTTGTCAAAATATTTGTTGATCGGACCATGTATGGGTCGCGTGTTTTGAAGGTCTAGATTCCTGTAATTAGTTTTGCCTGTCTGCAATAAATGCTCGTTACAGATTTCTATACTAAAAATAAAATATTTCAAATTGTAATTTTCAGATGGAGTTACCACGAATATTTTTAGTTTATGGAATTTAAATTATTCCTTTGAAGAATTAAAACAATTTCTAATGGGTACAAATTTATTTGCTGATAGTCCTGTACAAAAAAAAAACATTTATTGCATTATTTAATCACATACATATTAGCATAATGCTATCGATAATGAATAAACACACTTCAACAAGATTTTACTATAATTACAACAAAATTATGTACAATATAGTACCTATAAACTCATATTTATAATCAAATATCTTTTGGTCAAAAAGACCTCCTAACACTGTAAAATAAAATATGAATTCAAATAAAGTAAACTAAAGTAAGCATGCAATCAAAAAATTAATTTAAATGAAAAAGAAATGCAAAATAAAAATGTATTTTAACTACGAGGTCTTCTTTGTCTTCTCCACCGGCGATCTAAAACAGATAGGTTGGTAACAGATTAATACGAGAAATTAATATAAATTTAAATTTATTCAAATTTAATCATTAATAATGAAATAATTAAAGAATTTTTCATAGGGGGTGACAGCAGTAACATATTTTTCCTCATTAATTTGAGGGAATCTGTAGTGGGTACAAATTAATTCAATAATTAATATCACATTAATATATATTCAAATTTATTTAATTTATGATTACTATCCCTATTAAAAATGTGATAACAGAATGTTAAAGTAATGGCAAACACCCTACGTAATTTTTTATTAGAAAAAAGAGAGCCAAACTCGAATGCTAAATAATTAATAATTAATTTAGTCTTGAATCAGTCTAATTATCTTTAATTAATATATTGTCTCTTACTGTTCTACTTACTTACAGTGTATTCAAGTCTGCCAATTCAATGTTCTAAACCCTTCCATTAATAACAGATACTATGTTATGTGCAGTTAATTTGTTTCCAGTGAAGAAGGCACTTTTTCTTCTCTGCTACTGCATTCTAGAATGAAGATTATTGCTTTGACCCCACCATTGTGACACAGTTTAGAGTATCAACAGTTATGTTTTTTGAGTTCTGTAAAATAATTTGTTACGTTTAACAATAATCAAATATGAATTACTTAGTTTTAATAATAAAGAACAGTAACGTAATAAAATTGCAATGTTAATCATGGTTTTCAGTTATAATGTGTTGTAGTGATGATACTTTTTACCTCTAAAACATTAGAAGTCGATTAGCTCTTGTATCTTTTCCATTAATCCTTTATTAAATTTATTTGCAATGTCGACTTGTAATAAAAACTATCATTTGTACGCACATTAATTTTAATTTTGTCTACCTCCATCTTGGTAATCGCCTCTTATCTGTGGATCTTGATCATCTACCATAGATCATGTATCAAATGGCTTATTATTATTCAAGTAGCCAACTGATAAGATAAAAAAATAAAAGATACTAGGATGAGATAACAAAGGTTATGTTTCTGTAGTCATTTAAATTGATATTGTTATTATAAAATGAATTGTTATTGTTACTGTTAAATATTATTTTATTGTGAATATGTCGGCTACTACTGCAGCTATTAAAGAAGAAGATTTGCAGGAGCTAAAATCCCGTATGAAATTAATATCGGAAGCAGACCCTTCCCAATACCATAACGAATTTTCATTAAGACGATATCTAAAGGCATTTAAAACTACAGATGCTGCTTTCCAGGTATGTACAAATAAATATACTTTAAAAAATTTTTACAGATGAGAAATGTTTTAGGGGATTTTAAAAACAAATAAGTGGAGAAAGGAATATGGTGTAGACCAATTGACAATTGAAACCCCAACTGTTGTCAGCAATATGAAAGCCAATAAAGCCAGAGTGTTAAGACATCGTGATTTACAAGGAAGGCCCATTATTTATATTCCAGTAAAGTATCACAGTTCTACAGATAGAGATATTGATGAATTGACAAAGTTTATCGTTTTCTGCTTGGTAGGTTCTTACTTGTTAAGTACTAAGGATGAATATAAGTAAAACTAACTAGCATTTATATTTTAATAGGAAGAGGCAAGTAAAAAATGTTTTGAAGAAGTTATTGATAATTTTTGCATTATATTTGACCTTAAAGACTTTAATCTAGGATGCATGGATTACCAAGTTTTAAAAAATTTAATATGGTTACTTAGTCGGCATTATCCTGAAAGACTAGGAGTCTGTTTAATTTTAAACTCTTCAGCAGTATTTTCAGGGTGTTGGGTCATTATAAAAGGATGGTAATTCTTTTGTCAATTTAAAATAGAAGATTTTTTTATCAATATATTTTTAAGGCTGGATGAAAATACAGCAAATAAGGTGAAATTTATTGGCTCTGAAATGGAACTGTGTAGTTACCTAATACCTGACGTTCTTCCAACAGATATCTAACAAGTGAACCAAAAAAATATTTATCTACCTAAGTTCATGTAATTCTTATAAACTTACAAAATAATTTTACTTTTTTTTAACATTTTAAGAAAAATGTGTAAATATGTAGGTGACATAAGTAAATTAATATCTAGTACATGTTAATTATGTGCTCTCCTAAAAAATTTTAGTTTTTAATCAATATCTTCAAATACTAATAATTTTACATTTAAAAAAGTGTACTTCCATTCCATATTCATACATAAAAATTTAATGTGAAATTATAAAAGAAATATTCCATACTATTTTTTATTTCTCGTTTATAGTGAGGGCACATTTCTATCTATATACTATGACTGAATCCGTTTATTTATTTCGTGTATATGAAGAAATAAAAGATACAAAAAAAACTTTTTTTTTAATACTTATACCTTAATTTTTGGAATTACTTTGTTGAAAAGATGCATTAAGCATTTACTAAAGGAGAGAAAAATCTAATTTCAGCTTGAGAAGGTATTTTTCAAATCTGTTACTTAACCAGAATTATAAAGCAACATTTATAGAAAATTAAGCGATTACGATTACCTGTTATTATATTCACCCTCTAAGTTGGAAGATATGATCGATGATGTTTTTTAAAATGCGGTCCACCAAAAATTTAAGCTGGACGAGTCTTTAAATTTCCACAGCAATCATAAAATTATATATATATGTATTTCCATATTATATGTTCAAATGTCAAATCTTGCTAATATTTATTACTGAAAATTGAGAAAAAATTAAAACACTGAGGGTTTCACTAAAACTTTATTGAATACTCCATACGTATTTCGCCTTATAAGGGCATCGAGTATTCAATAAAGTTTTAGTGAAACCCTCAGTGTTTTAATTTTTTCTCAATTTTGAAAAATGTTTCACCAAGTGATAACGGCAGATACCCTTAAGTTATTTATTACTGGTTCCTTTGAATTTAGAACATAAAACCTATGAACAGAAGAAACATTGAATATCCAAATAAAATATTTTTAATAAATTGTCCTGATTTAATAACTAAAAACAAGAAATGAATAAAACAAAACCAGAAATACAAGTTTAGAAAGCAAACATTTTACTACAAAAAAAAAGGAATCTAACATATAATCTACTAACAATATTCTGCATTTGGTTGTCTGAGACCTATAAAAGTTCCAGTTACAGAGAAAGTCGTTATATTAAATGCATTTTATTATAATTATGTATAATGTTAACATTAGACAGTGCTTCATTTAGTACAGGGCAGCTACAAAAAACACATTAAAAATAAACAATAGTCCATTATCTTAAGATGACATGCAGAGTTGCATATATCGAAACCCAAACCTCAGAAGCAACTTCGGAGGGAAGGGGGATGAAATTAACAGGCCTTGAAACATCGTATATGTATATATACCGCATGTGAGATTCTCGACAATTTATTTATAACTTTTTCTAAACGAGATCGACGAATACGAACGACGACGTTTCGTTTTACACTCATTTTTATTGCCGTCAGCAACGCAGCAGCAGCGTCCAATCGCCGTTTTCCCAATTTTTTCGTTTTTTTATTAATTGCCATAATACTGTTAAACCGTGTGCACCAATATCACAAGTAAACTTACTTTCCTCTTTCTATTTTTACCGTGTTCTCATAAATATAACTTTTTTCTTTCTCCATAATACAGCACAAATCAATGTCCTTATATTTATTACTATTTACAAGAAGACAATTATAATTATTACTCTACAAAGAAATAAATACTTTTCATGAAAATTGCACAAAAACAATAAAAACATTATTTTTTACATTACAGCATTTAGGTATGTATGTATACGTAGTAAAGACAGTGAATGGACGAAAAAAATAAAAATAAAATAATAAAAGGGAGGAATCAATGAATACGCGCTTTTTTGTATATATGCATGTGAGAGGGTGGTATAGGTATGTGTAGGCGTGTATGAATTAACATTTATAGTATATTTATATAATATATAAGTGTCCGCCGATTACTCTATACAAATTTTTGTATCAACGTGATATGAAAATAAAACAAGTGGTTTTTGCTACTTAACAATTAAAGGCTTTGTACACTTTCACTTATCATTTCTACTACACACAATGCGGCAAACAGGTGTCTATCTGTCCCTTTTTCTTTTATCTTTTTTCTGTTATTCACACTGGTCAAACTGAACTGTTATATTCAAATGAATACATTATTAATTACAAG
Source organism: Agrilus biguttatus (assembly GCA_963921985.1). Classification (NCBI taxonomy): domain Eukaryota; kingdom Metazoa; phylum Arthropoda; class Insecta; order Coleoptera; family Buprestidae; genus Agrilus; species Agrilus biguttatus. Next base: position 16,573,529 of record OY998119.1, on the reverse strand, counting down.
ATTATAAAAAAAATAAAAGAACATTTCATTTCCTCTTATCGTTGTTTGCGCAATGGTCACCTGTGACCGGCACTGTCGTTCATATCATACAATATTTGTGCTATAGTTCGTGAAGATTCAACATTACTTAGGGCTACGTTAGCCAGATGGGGTTCGTAGTGCCTTAAGTACCTGAACAAACAAATAAAAAAAATACTGATAAGAATTCTGAAGATCAGCTATGTATAACTGATTAATTTGGAAGGCGAATGTGTGTTTTATTAAACTACAAATTTATATATTATGTTGCATAATTAATCAATTATATTATACCTGAGCTTTATTCTCTTATATAAGAGCTAGAACTCGTATTAAAACTGAAGGCACTCTAAATTGCATAAAAACAAAGAATAACTTACCTTCTACAGTTATTACTGTATATGACAAGATTTCTTAGAATTAACGAAGCGGTCAGCCTTATACTTTTAGTTACTGGTCCTTCATTGTCATCCTAAGAAATGAAGAAAAAAAAAAGATTAATTATTAACACCTTCACGTTAACATTTTTAAATTCTATTCATAACTACTCAGTTAAAAGACAACACGTATTATTTAGCATAAAAATATCTATTACTTATTTTATGATAATAGTATATTAATTGAAATAAACCCATTATACAAAAAATATCAAGAGACTTAAAACCAGCACAGTTCTCAATTAAATATATCATGCAAAAATAAATTTTCGACAAACTACTTGCAATTTCACAATACTCTAGTCTTTTTTTTTTTAGTAAATAGAAGTAGGAGTATGTTCTAAAGAATTCTACAAGAATAAAGAGCAAGAACAAAAACAAAGAAAAACAAAAAATAAGCAACGAATGAAACAGCTCTATACAACCTCTCACCTGATCGCACGACGTACAAGGCCCAGATTTGGGCGGAGGGGGAGGTGTAGCTGAAGCTTGTTTAGGGGTCCTCTGTTAATATTCAATAATTTTTAAAATGAGCGTTAGTTTGTGCTTTTTATTACACGTCTACACCATTTTTTTTTTCTATTTTGTATAATACTGTTTTATTTATTAAAAAAGTGGTTAGTCAGAAAACGAAATATGTATAGGTGACAGAAGATGGATTATTAATACAATTAATTGTAACAACATTATGAAGAAATTAACTGCATACAGAAGTTGTCGTTGTTGTTAGTGCTTCTATATTTTACCCCAAAAATACCAACAGAAAAGGAATGTTTGAAAATCGAAAACTTAAATTTAAATTCTGAACAATTTAAATTTTACAAATGAATATAAATAATTATTACATGAGTCAAAAATTATTAATTAATTACTTAAGTGAAATTATAAAAAGATTATTTATCATGTTGAAAAACTAGACTCACCTGCAATTCCTTAGGATTAACAAACTCGAGGGCATGCCGTTTGATTGCATGGAGGGCGGCGTCAGGAGCGTATCCAGGATGTGGGGTGGCAGGGTGAGTAACGGGAGGATCACTCTTACCACTTTGGGCCATCTGTTTTCGTTTAATTTGCGCTATTTTCATAGCCTGTAATAAATAACCATAAGTATTTATTATCTATGTGAAATGCACAAAATTACAAAATAAAATTGTTATAAATATATATATATATATATATATATATATATATATTAACATTTAAAAAATGTATTAAAAATTCAACAAAAAAAATAATGAAACGTTATTTTAGAATAAAATAGAAATAAATTAGAATAACTTTATGGTAAAAAAAAAACGATTTTTCGTAGCAATTACAATAATTGAATTTGTTGAATACGTTCAGTTTAAAAACTGAATAAAATCTAACTATAAATACATTTTCTAAAAACTCCTAAATGACAAACTCTTTTAATTTATTTGTATAACTTGTATAACCCGTCCAAATTTGAACAGATTAGTACCGTTGTGGATGGTGCATAGCACTTACACTTGCATTCCTCCATATCGTAACTAATGGTCCTATCTACGACCCCACTACGACCGAACATTGACATTAAAAATACGCATTACACGTCAAAATATTGATGTTTTTATAATAAAAAATTTTGATTAAACGACAACATGCTGGATAGCGAAGGTTCCATCCTTTAAGTAGAGGTTTTAATAGTCAAGTAATTCCATAATTTTGTATCACGAAAGGAGATAGCTCCACAAAATTAACTAGCAAACTTACCTATACACTTGCACCATATATACGTAGAACATTATTATATAGTGATAATTCTAAAGTCTCTAATTAATAAATTACCTCTGTGTTACAGTGTTTGTCATACAAATGCGTCATAAGTGAAAAACGTTTCCTTTTCATATTGTCACATCTCTCCCATTGGCACGTTATCTCACTCTCCGTTGTCTCGGGACAATGCGCTTCACACACATGCATGTACACTTGATTGGCAGACTTAAACTTTGTTTCACTGAAAAAGTAACATTAATTTATATATTAAAAAGACTAAATTATATCATAGGTATGTATTACCATTGGCAGTCGCCCCATTCGCACACAAAGGGCGTTGACAAGTCGCGGACTATTTTTTGTTTACTTTTTGGGACAGTCTTGGGCTCCTCCTTCTTCTCAACGTTGGCCACAGAGACTGGAACAGGAACTGGGACTGGAACAGTTACAGAGGTTGGTGTGGCAACCGTTGTAATTGGTGTGATCACAGACGTGACAGGTGTTTTAATTACAGTCGTGGCGGGTACCACGGGGGCGCTATTAATTGCCGAAGCCGTTTGTAAAACGGGCCTCTGAACCTGAAAATACCGCACATTTTGAATTCAATAAAACAAACCACAAATTTATTTTTAAAAAAAGCATATCATTTATTCAACAAATTGTTTATATTTACCTGTGTTACAACCATTTGCTGGCCCTGTGGGGCAACCATGACCTTTGGATGGTGCGTGGCAGCATTAGTGTTAGGCTGTTGCAATATAATAATGGTCTTGGTACCGGTACCCTGTTGTTGAGGTGTCTGCGCGACCAACACAGTTTGTGGTTGTCCGTGCATCACTGCGGCCTGCGATTGGGCGACCACATAGGCCCCCTGTGTGGTCCCTGCTTGAAGAACGTACTGGCCAGGTTGTGTTGAACTAGGAATAAGCTGCATTTGACCTTGAGACAGGAGAAACTGACCTGTATTTGCCTGCTGTATGACCATCTGTGGCCTCTGTTGCGTCGTATTCTGAACTATTACAGTTTGACCCGGTTTGAATCCTTGGGTACCGGGAATTAACATCTGATTCGAGACAGGCAGCTGGGGCTGTGACACGATTATCTGACGGGGCTGAGTTGCCATGATCATTTGCTGCTGACCGTTGCTGTCCACGTATACTTGCTGTAAGGTGCTGTTCTGGACAACCTTGTTGGAAAAATAAGAATTGTAATTTTTTAAAAATTGGAAAAGAAGAATTTAGAGCTGTTTCTTTAATAAATCATACATATTCGTTATATTAATTAATTTTCGATCAATAAAACAATTACCTGTACAATATTGGGAGTTTCTGCAACCGTTTGTTGTTGCTGTTGCTGCTGTTGTTCCTGTAAAAACTGTTCTTCCTCCTCTTCGTCTTCGAGAATGTCAGCTGCGATGTCGGCAAAAAGTTTTGCAGCAGCCGTAGACACGCTCCCTTTGCCTTCCATCTCATCACCACCATTCGAACTGCTCGAGACCGATTCGGGCGCTGGCGAACTAACACTTGATGATCCGTTCACTGACACGACCACATTCGCTCGTTTCGCTTCCGTTTCCGAAATGTCATCGGTGGCAGGTCGTTTCGTGCCTTTCGTTTGTGCCACTTCTTCACCGTTGCTCACTTCTTTGTCCACATGCATAACGTTGCTATCGTTATTTTCAGAAACATTCATAGGCGCAGTAGCAATATTCTTTTCCGAACACTTCAACGCCTTTTCTATGTGATTCTCAACCAAATCAAGTCCCTTCTCACTTAATCGTAATTCCTTACCGAGCATCCCGTTAAGTAAGGGCGGATCTTTATCGACTTTTTTCTCTAATAAATCTGCGAGCATGAGTGGTTTGTTTTTAATAATGACGTTTGTTTTCGTGGTCGAGTCTTTCGAGTTGCTGTCATCGTTTAATAGTGTATCTATATTCGGGACGCCATTAAGTAAGATACCCTCGAAACTAGTTAATGAATTATCGCCGTCTTCTGTTGAAGAAATTCCGACATTACAAATGCCACTACTCGATGCGACCGAGTTGTTTCCTGTCGAATTGCTGTCCTCGTCGATTCGGGGAGTTAGAGTGCGCGTTAAAGGTGCTAAAGGTGGAGGAGGAGGTTGCGGGGGCTCTCGTTTACCTGTAGCATATGTAGAAACTGAGGTTGTTGATGATACTGACGAATCTATCACTTCTTCACAAAATAACTGTCTGGCACCATTTATTCGCGACGATTTTGGTGTTTCCGTTAATTTGGACGTTTCCTGTTGTTGTTGCTTGTTGTTCGGAGTCTGTGGAGAAACTGGGGTGTTGACTTGTTGGGCTAAGAGGCGCTGCTGTTGCTGCCGAGCTACAACCTGCAGATTTTTTTCAAAGAGCACAATAAGATACTATTCACAACTTTTTGAATCAAATTTATATCGCCTTCAGTGTAATTTTTAAGCATTGCGGAAAACAAGGAATACGTTATTTAATTAATATGTTAGAAACATCGACAGCAAACACTTTCTAAAATTACTCACTGCAATGATAATAATTACAACTGCAGAGAACAACACAATTCATAATTTTTTGTAGCTTTAGTAAAAAAAAAACTAAAATACAAAAGAGTAAATGCATAAAAGTGGATTCCTGATGTTTAACAATCCCAAACTTTTTTAATAGTATATTGGAGTTCGATCATATTGATAAACATAATTAAAAAATAATTATTATAGTTGAAAAAGTTTTCCTGATTAGATTTTAATTAAGAGCAATCTTACAACCCAAAAAAAACAAAAATTTTCATGCTCCGTCTTGATTTTTTACTTATTTCTATAAATACAAACCCAAAATTGCCATTAAAAACCGGTTAACTTTTATACAATTACCAATTAAGAGAATGCGTTGTATTTACGTTACCAACTTATTGCAATATTCAAAAAAGAGTATATATCCAAATTTATGTAGGTTACATAAAAAAGAACTAAATGATTAGATTTTACTTATTGATGCACAAGCAAATTCTCGAAATTTGTTAATATTAAACAGGCCTACAACTAACAAACTTACAAATAGAAAACAACAACATCGAAACTCACGTTACGCAAAGCAAAAAAAAAACAATTAACTCTCTACATTTTGTACAATACAACGAAGAAAGAAAATAAATCTATGTATAATAGCGAACTTACGGTAGTTAGTAAATTGTTTAGTAGGTGTTACCTGCGCTACGTTTTGGCAGTCCTTGGCAATCTTCATGCTGACCGAAGACATGCACTCGTTTACCTTAGTAGCAAGCAAGCTTTTGATGAGAGATGTATTACTCTGACCGGCCTGTTGAACGTTCGAACCGACTATTGTTAAAGCAGAGGACGTAGAAGAAGGACTCATTACGGTCGTGGTACAAGTAGCGCTGGTAGTCATTACAACCCCTGTAGTGGAATTAGAACCGAGGAGGGCGTGACTCAGATGAGGATGTGTCAGTGCCTTTAATAATAAAACAAATCAGATCATGAGAAAAAACGCCCATAAAAAATAATGTACCTGACTTTTAGCATCGACTTTGCAGGCATTTGAAGTGATGACTGTTATTTCACGAGGCGTTTTGGTAGGAGCACTGAGTTGGGCTTTCAGTATGGGTGAGGCAGGAGATGCTAGAGGAGTTTCCGTACTATCGCAGTTCAATGCAATAGGGGGTGGGGAAGATGCTGGTATAATGTTCGAGGTTACGGACACCTTACGACGAACATTCGTTTTTACGGTAGTATGTACTTGAGGAGTGGGAGGGGGCTGGATACTAATTATCAAAGGCTGCGCGCGCACTTTAATGCCCTCGTAGTACTGAGATTCCGGTTGTGATCCTGCTTTAATGGCATTAGGACCTACGCTGCCTCCAAATACTGATCTATTGAATTAATATTTTTATTAGATATTATTCAAAAACAAAAATTGATAAACAAGATTTACCTAACACATCTTGGAAAATGAAGGGGTGCTATTACGCCTCGTCTTCCGATTTTCGCACACGAATTTATATAGTGCTTATAAAGTTCCTGCTGTTCAATATGACTGTTATTGCAGGGTTCGTACGTTGCCCTCAGCCAAGCAAGGGCGAACTGCTCGTTCTCTTGAATTGTTTGCTGATGTGCGTGTTGTTGAACGAGTTGTTGAGAATTCACCACCACTTGAGACACTTGCGTCACTTGAGGTACTGTCGACGTTGTTGTTGTTGCTACTACTGTACGACACATCAAAATTAGGACTTATCGCCAATTCTAATGAACAAAACAGAAGATAACTTACATGATATTGGTGATGATGTTGTGAAAACCATTCTGTGTGGAACCACGTGAGCATTTCTCAATGGCGTGGTTGCTGTGGTAACAACAACTTTCTGAGGGGTGTTGGGGACTTGGATCTGCGGCAAAGGCGGTGGTGGAGGAGGTGGCGAAGGTGTCGTAATGTTACTTGTACTGGTTACATTCGAAGTAACGTTGCTGCTATTACTGTTACAAGAATTAACGACCGCTGGAGCACTAATTATTGTTCCACCAGGGACCGTTTCGACCAATTTCATGCCAATACAGGCTTTCGGTCCGTAACTTTTTCCTTCCACAGTCACCAATGATACTAAAGTATCAACTACGCCATGATTACTCACGATGTAATTGCAGGCACGCTCGCCAAGTGACGACAACGAATAAAGACATTCGAGGGTATAAATGAGCAACATAACATCATGTAAGGTGAGAAACGAACAAACCTTTTTGTATACGATCGATTCGAGTGAACGAGATAATACGTCCTCATTGGTTTCGATCTGACTCAATTTATTAAGCACTTCCAATGACGTTATGCAAAAGTTACGATCCTCACTGTGCAGACCCCGCGTAACTACTTTCAATAGACAATCCGCCAATCTAAAAATCGAATTATTAAATTTACCAACAAATCATCGTATCGCCAGTAAAGAATTATGCTGTTAAAATAATTTGTAAACCAGAAGAAATAAATATTGTTATGAATGTTTTTTTTTTGTTTGATATAAATTTAATTTACTATTTAAGGTTTATAATAGCGTTTCATATTTTCTTACCTGTCTTTGTTACGTTCTTTAATTAAAAAATCGGAGGCAATGTTTCCCAGCATATCCAAACCTAAAGTCTGTAAGCTGCTCCATTTCGCGTTCGAACACAGTAACAAGAATCGCATGAATGTCCGATTATTTGATAACGTTGCTATGTTATCCTCTATAAAACTAAGATTCCGCAAAATTTGCGCTATCTGTAATACACGTTGTCCAATATAGTCCTGCGTACCCAATGTCCTTCCCAGACAGAACAAATCCGTGTCCTCTGGTGCAAATTTGAATTTAAATGTACCATATTTCGATCCATTCGAACTCATATCATCGTCATCACAGTCGTTATTATCTCCCACCACTTCACAATTATCTCTTATTACGTCACTACACCGTCCGTCCCCACCACTATTTCCTACTACTACATCACCCCCCATACCGCTATTGCCGATGCTCCCCACATTGAAACTTCCGCAATCATGGAACAACGACAACTGTTGTGATTGTTGCTTTCGTTCTTGGTCCTTCTGTTCACCTTCTGGCGCGTCCTCTTTAATACTATCTTTTACGTTGCTACTCCCGATAAAATTATTTTCGTTAGTCAAGTCCAGGAACTCGTTCGTCGCGAGCACTTCCGTCCAAAAGGAATCGAGCGAGTGTTTCCGCACATGCTTGTAATAATAAACGAACAGTTTTCGCAGAGAGCTGTGATTGTACACGCCAGCGTGCGCGAGGAGGTTGTCGACCAGACGGGGATGTTTTTCCAACTTTAACGTGTGCTTACCGTCGTTGGATAAGACGGTGCACACATTTATCGCGAAATCCTGCTCATTTGGCAAGCCGGACAAGAGTGACAACGCCAAACGATCATAGTCAGATGACTTGTATAAGTCCGTTGAGAGGTTGTTGTTTTCTCGCGATGCTTCTAAAGAAATTAATTTTAACATATAAAATAAGAAATTTTTTTTTTGGAATTTGTTTGTATAAATACAAAAGGAAAAGGGCGACAGTTAGGGAATAATTACAATACTCAAACTGCACTTGATTATCTAAAGCAAAGAAAACATCACTAAGGATATTAAATTAAATTTCATTTTCTATCCTTACTATCCTCAAATTAGCTTCAAACTTCTTAAGATCGTTTTCCAATTTTTAATTAACCTGAGGGAAAACAATAAAAAATTATAAACAATAGCTTTTTTGCCATTTACTGTGGGTTTTCTCATCGAAATTTTATACATAAAAATCAGTAATTGCAGTCCAGATTTAATTTTAGCTGATCAGATTAATAATAAGAAGCTTTATCTATCGGAGCTGCCTTTGCCGATATTCAAGTGTTTCAGGAATAATTCTAGTACAAATATATAATGCATAAATAGAATAAACCACTATAACTACTCTTTTATTTAGTTATTAAAAATGCGAATTGATCATCCTGTACTTCATTATGGAAAATTCAATCTAAAAGGTCTTCAGTGCGGTAGTATCAGAAAAAAAAATTAAATCGATGTTTAACGCACCTACTATAAATCCGTTTATACGAATACAGACCGCATGCCCTCAAGTTACTTTTTACATTTCGTTCCTTGTCATTATTGATTTGTGCTTGTAAATTCGCAACACGGGTCAAAAGACGACTGTATGTTCATAACCATCCAATTGTTTTAACAAGACATTAAAACTTTAATTTGTTTATTACGAAAATCATTATTACAAAACACAAACCTCTACAAATAAATATAACTTTCTCTGAAAGCAATTTACTACTTCTTCACGACGACGAAAAGCCACCAAAAGTTTTGTTAACTCATCAAACAAAATGCGGTAGTTAATTACTATAAATAATAATTTAATTTTATAAAAAATAAGGTTAATTTAATTCTGTAAAATATTCGAAATAACTTTTTTTACGTTAATACAGCTAAGGCTCATTTTGTCTAGATATCAAAATAACTTCATGTCTAATCTATAGTTACATAGACATTAAAACAGTGAATACCAGATATTGTAGGAGATTTATCAAATAAATCTGTGCTCGCAGAGCTGTGCAATAGAAACAAATCAATAATGATAAGCGATATGTGCTGCCACCCGGCATCGTTGAAACTAACACAAATTTTGAGGGTGAAGAAGGCACAAAAAATTATCGTCGAACTTCGTTCAAAATATTCAATCGTTAGAAAAATAATAGCAAATAGAAGTAAATTAAATATAATGCATTTTTACTTCTTACATTTACCTGAAATAAATTCCAAAAAATACCTAAAACAAATTGTATATTTTCTATCCGAAGTATTTAAAAAAAAATAATAAGTTATAAAAATAGTAGATACAAATTTTGATATAGAGGTTATTTTAATGTGCAAACTCATAAATTAAGAATATGTATGCATATACATATACAGGATAGATATAAATGCTGTAACTCCATTTATACTGACAATGAAGAAAACTGTGTACAATAACGATTTCTCTTCGTCGGTATAATATACATTCCTTTTTGAAAAAAAAATATATAAAAAATTATTTCGAATTATCTAAATTATTATGAATAAATAATGAAGCCATTACCTTTTGGACGTTTCCTTTTTCTCAATTAAATGTGTGAAATAATTCGGGTTTCTGATTATTTTATATGAATTTGTTACAGAAATTTTATCACGTCCAATAGCTGCTCAAAAAAAAAAAGAAAATAATTGGTATACCTGAAACATTGTGCTGGTGGTAGTTGTAAGCCAAAGGCACGGAATGGAGAGCCCTGGCTGACCATCGTTTATGTCGGTTACTTTCGTTGTCCTCCTCGTCGCTGATGCGGTCCGCTTCTTCACCTAAGTAGTGCACCTTCTCCCATCGGTCCAGGTACCTACAATGAGCAACAAGAAGAAAGTGATTGATCTGGGAAGTATGCGTGTAAAACAGTTTGTAAGCAGGCCAGAAAAGTCTTTCAATCGACAAGTGTATACAGATAGTAAGTAGGTGTAGTGGTGAGAGTGCATTCAGCTGACTCTGCTGTTACGCCACCACATCCTACTGCTAGGAGCATGTACAAATGTAACAAACAATACGATATAGACATAGGCGCTTCGCAATGATGCTGCGCAGCCAGCCACTGTCTTCTTGTTAGAAATAACGACGTTACTGACCTAGTGCATGACACGCGCGCAAAGTCACTACATAGCGTAATTGAACTACTACTAGAACGCTCTGAGACCCACCGACGTAATCGTAATCGAATATAGAAGCAGCAAGCGACCGTTACGTTTATTGACACCTCACCGCGACATATTCGCCACAAACCGGGCGTCCCTAATCACATGAAAACGAATGAAAAGAGAGGAAAAGTGATCGTCAAGAAGTTCCAACGTTCTAGACCATTTGATCAACAACATACACTTTTGAAAAAACATTAACGAATGATATTATAATGTAAATGCGACGATTCCATTTCTTTAGCCAATAATTGTTGAACAAGCCCCGTATAGTAATACAGTAGCTTCCAGGAAAAGATAAGATCGGCACAAAAATGGAACTTATTTATTTCTTCCACCATTAAACCATTATGTATGTCAGTTTCGAATTAAAACAGTAAGTATCTTCCCTTTTGGACTAATTCTTAATAAGTAAACATAATTCATAATTATATTAAAATTATGTGTGTACGTATTAACTGTGGAACTTAAAAATCATATCATCATTCTTCTAATTTTCATTTCATTCGAGTTTTTTCTCTGCTGCAAAAAAAGAAAAATCCCAAAACTTACTTTAATGGTCCCTAAAACATAAGTGTAATTGAAAAAGGTTTAAATTTTAATTTATTTCATTTATAGACCTAAATTTGAACGCCCATATAAAATTTTATTGTTTAATTCATTTTTACAATTTCAAATTTTTATCTAGTTTTATCATTGATTTCACTTTATTGTTAACGAATTGTTTTTCTTCAAATAAAAGACTCAAGTTAACATTATATCAGTAGTTTCTCGTTTAAAACTAAAATAGATTACACTTTCAAGTAGGTTGGTATGTATACATATATATATATGCAAGTAATGTATAAACCTATAATATGTAGGTTGAAAATTTTAGGTGGGATTCCTTCCATAAATAAATAGACTAGCGCAAAGCATATAAATTTAACAGTATACAATATTTTTCGGTGTCTCTGTGGGTGGTGATGATCTATTATAAAACAGTAAAAACAAAAAAGAAACAAATGAATGAAATTGACCGGTAATTCTTCTTTTTCTTAAGTTTCTTAAAGGCGCAATAAGTATGAGTGGCCCTTTTTAATGTTATTCTTTAACTGTAACAATGAATATTAAAGAATTAATAAAATAATTAAACCAAACTGCTTATTCAATTTCAAATTATACATAAATAATATGTATTTATTATATTGCTCACCTTAAATAGATTTGCTTTAAAGCAACGCCAGAATTGACGCATTTCCCAGTCAACCTGAAATACTTTAAGAGGTCGGGCCATTCGTTTTTGGAATTTACCTGTAAATAAAGAAGAAAAGGATATCAGTTATCTACCTATATGTAATTATTGTCAACACAACGTACGTAAAGTATCAAATTAATCAATTAATTAAATTAAAACTATTTCTTTAGGTTACGCATATCATATCGTAATACATTACTATCAATTTAAAGTTAAATCGTATTTAGAAATATCTGTTTTTTATGTGAAAATGCTAATAAAAAATCCCTGACTTTTCCCTGACCCACTGTGTCCATTTTAAAGGGTTAAATAAATTATTATTATTTTTTTTTTAATTTTGCAATGAGTGTTCTAATTTCTAGTTCCTTCACTTTTCGTAATGTTTTGAGGAAGACCTCATAAAAATCCACATTACAGACTTCTTCCTATTAAACGAACCCGATTGTTTAATATAACATCCAAGCTCCAGTATTACACGAAAACAAAAATTAAGACTTGCTTCACACAAAATAAGGTAACAGTTATAGGTAATGTGATCAACAAACCATGTTTATAAAAAAAAAAGAAAATGTTATGGGGTTATGACGATCGAACAGCTTGGATTTGATATATTTTTATTAATCGTTTGTTTTACATAAACACTGTACTGTACTGTTTTATAACAAACATGTATTGTACACAATGTGTATTGTGTATCTTTATCAGTTACTTAAGCTCCCAGAGATTATGATAATAAACCTCGTTTAAAGTTTTATACCATAGAAAAATTTAATATTTCACCCACGCATTAAAATTTGCGACAGAGTGTATATGTACATACATTACTTATGTCTCACACAACGGCTCATTATATCTTTCTCCAGTAAAACCAAGAATCGACTCCGAAGGTCTGAGGTCTGTATAGATCGCGAAAACAGAACGACGAGCGAGGTTGAGCCTGGAAAAGTTCAGCGACCTTTCCTATTCATGTATGTACTTACTTGTTCATAAATACGTATATGTAAGTACACGTGTATAACAGGCAATGATATTTTATGTATTTGCTGATATTGTATGTACATACGTATATAAACCAGTAAAATTAAAGAATACCACAACATCCGGTTACGTTTTAAGAATTAAGCTCCCAAAAAATTGTCCAGATTGCCCGCTTTCATTAAAAAAACTCGGAAACAAATCGTAATAGAAGGCACATAACAGTAGCGCAGAATTTTACTTTATTTATTAAAAATATTCAAAAATAGGATCATATGTAAAAACTTAAAATTTCTATTTGCGAAAATTATCAAGTACATGCAAATATATATACAGTAACACAATACGATGTAACGTATAATTTTCGTAATTGTATACAAAACAATTAATAATAATAAAAAACCCAGAAAAAAACTTCAAGAAACTTTAAATAACTATTAAAAAATGTGAAATATCGAGGTCGCGTAGGTTTGAATACTTATCCACAGTACAAAATATCACGGCGGAAATAGTAGGTGAATGTCACGTTCATTTAAAAAGGAAAATAAGGACTAAAAAGAATTTAATTAATTAGTAGTAGTTTCCATAGAGCGCATAGCATACAATACAGGGATTTCCTTGTAAATAAGGATTTATTTATTTTTACACAATTTTTCCAAAAAAGAAAAACTTCTCGTGCTGTCGCTAGTGTATATTCTTTTACACATTTACAATTTTCTTTGTGAAAAAACTTTCTAGATATTATTATCCATCAACGCACCACGAATAAATATTCGAGTATTCAAGAGCACATGTGCTGGTCCAGTCGTGCATGCGGATACCTACATGTCTACTATTTTCCCAAACATTTTCCAATTTTACACACATTTTTTAAACACACGAACATATTCTTATTTACAAATTTTCATTAAAATCCCCCTGCTGCGCCCTACGGAAATAAATCTCTTTAGAGAGATCTCTTCCCTTCTTTACAAAATAAAAAACTATTCTTGTTTCTCAAAAATAAAATAGAGTTAACATTTACTTGGTGAAAGTTTATAATTCAAACTATTTAAATCAAATAACAACCATTTTTATAAAATATTCGGTGTATAACTCAACGGAACTTGAAAAAGCTATAGTGTTATGAAACAATTGTCGTTTCAAATAAACATTTCCTCGGAAAAGTTTACCAAGTTGTTATTTTATTTAAACAGTTTGTTTTCTTGTTTCTGATTGTGTCTCCAAAATGTCCTTAAAACAACGTATTTTGTAAAATGCCATCTGAATCTGAATGATTAAAAATAGGACGTAGAACCTACCTATGTAGATACAAAATTGTTTCATTATTTATACTGCAAAATAGCACATTTGTTAAAGTTCCACGAAATTTTACAAAATTGTTTCTGATTGAGTCTCGAGGACATCTTCAAAACAACCATCACATTTTTAGTGGAAATACATCAAATAAATGATCGAAAGGAATACATCCTTTATTGCAGGAGTATGATTTTTCAACATACTCTATATGCTCATTCTAGTAAAAATTTCATCAAAAATGGTCTATAATTAACCGTTAAGTTTAAATACAATAAACAATGCACCTATTTTATTAATTTGTACTTTATCAATAATTAATATCGCGCGCCCCAAATATTATTTCACTTTAGATGCACTTAAGGCTGATCCACGAAATTCGTTTTCACCCTCGACGCCGTCACGACGCCCAGCAGTCTCGTCGTCCGACTTGTGATCGTTTCCTGGCACTTGTTTAATAATAAAACCGTACCGTACCCTCGGTGTACGCTAAAAAGAGGAGGCCGGTCTCCGATTCTCTCCGGATTCAGTATTTAAAGGAAAACTGCGGCGCATAGCGGCTACGCGACCGACGACGACGGACGGGACGTAGAAGCGCGTCCTAGACACCAACGACGACGTTCCACTATCGCGCGTCAATGCCCGGCCTGCCTGCACACACTGACATCAAACAACAACAATAATAATGGCAACAACCAACGATCGCGTCTGTTGACTAGGTCAGTGATGATTAGATTCTGTTTTACTGTACCTCTCGGTATACTCCACACACCTTCTCAGCGACGCCTTCGACAACACACACGTAGGCGCATCGCTCCAAACGTTTGTTTCGACAGTCAATTTTCGCATTACGTTACGGAATTACCAATATATTGTTTTTTACTTGGATTGTACGTATGTATTCCTTTCGATCATTTATTTGACATATTTCCACTAAAAATGTGATGATTGTTTTGAAGATGTCCTCGAGACTCAATTAGAAACAATTTTGTAAAATTTCGTGGAACTTTAACAAATGTGCAATTTTGTAGTATAAATAATGAAGCAATTTTGCATCTACATAGGTAGGTTCTACGTCCTATTTTTAATCATTCAGATTCAGATGGCATTTTACAAAATACGTTGTTTTAAGGACATTTTGGAGACACAATCAGAAACAAGAAAACAAACTGTTTAAATAAAATAACAACTTGGTAAACTTTTCCGAGGAAACGTTTATTAGAAACGACAATTGTTTCGCAACACTATAGCTTTTTCAAGTTTCGTTGAATTATACACCGAATATTTTATAAAAATGGTTGTTATTTTATTTAAATAGTTTGAATTATAAACTTTCACCAAGTAAATGTCAAGTCTTACAAGGATCATGGAGAATAGTAAAACAATGGGTAAATTTTAATGGCTTGACCACTGATTGAATTGAAAGTACAGTAAAATCATATAACATGTCGCAGGGTAATAATAAAAACCGGTTTTCGATTAAAAAACTTTGAATTTAATTAAACGAGTTCAAATAATGAAATCGACACATATTCTAATATATTCCTATGTGATTTCAGGTTTTCATTTAAAAACTGACTTCTTCAGGAGTATCATTTAGTTACCAGACGAAATTTAGGACTCTAACTAATATTTTAGATAATCATATACAACTGGAGCAATTAATGTATATTAAGATTTCTACTAAAAAAAAAAAACTATTTTAAAAAATAGACCGAGATTTTTCACCTCTTGCAAGGTTAGAAGGTTAGGTTATAGTTAGGAAGGTTGTCCTAATCAAATTTGAAACCATTCAAAACCATAACCTAACCTTCAAGAGAAACACAACCAAACAAAAATATTCCTGGTGAAGAAATTTTTTTAAATAAAATCCTAAAATCACTTAGTAATTCAATAATTGCTAATTTCATTATTTGACAACGTTTAATTAAACCCTTAAGTTTTTATTTAAAAAAAAAGCGTTTTTATTATTACCCTGCGACATATACTCGTTAGAGTGTTTTATTGGTCCCATTAGCCAATGATGTAGCATCAAATCTTAAGCAGAGTTTGTTTTTCATTTATTAAACATGAAACTCAAACTTTTTGAAAAATTAATTGAGCAAAGTGCAATTTATGATAACATTTAAACGAACATAAGTATCTATGAAAATACTGAATTAATCAATTTAGTACTTACTAAGGATATTTTTTATAGGGAATTCAATTCTCTACAAAACGCTGCCATGAAAATTGGAAAATGTTTTATTAACGTTTCAGTAAAAACATCGTTGTTTTTTTAATATATTAATTAAATAGATAACAAACTCTGCGTCGTTCACAGGTTTGAACCACCAAGCTGAAATGTTACGAAAATATTCTTAAGATACGATGCTAAAACATTGGCTAATGGGATCGAAAAAAAAAAACCTTAATATACCTACATAAACCTATGATTATTCTAATCTCACTCATGTTCTGCTTCTAATGCATAAAATATCATTTTGAAAGGTAAAATAAATTGAATTTTGTTATACGAGTACCTATATAAATTGGGTAAATAATACAAATGGTCAAACAAGAAACCCTATTCTAATTTCCGTACTCTCGTTATTCACATCTTCGTTTAATAAATTTCCGTTCACTACTTACAACTAATTGTTATTTATTAAAAAAGAAGTCAAGAGGACCTTTCATGATTTTATATTAAGGAAACATCAAGGACATGACATAACATTAAAATTAAACATTAGACATCATTTAAACATATGTATATTTTCCATAACATATACTGTATTATGTGTTGTAGACAGTAACACTAACAGTTGTATAATTTTTATACCATAACATTTATAAGTGTAATAAAAAACCCTGCGATTACTGCTGGCAATAATAAATAGTCTGCATACTTACTTTGTACCTACGCTATCTAAAGATAATGTTGTTTATTGACGACCAAAGAGTTAATCGATTAAGTAAATATCATTTTGTTTTCACGATTGTTAATTTTTCCCTTCCAACCAAACTTAATTTTATTTGGAATGTAATTTCATAAAACATCATACAAAACACCTACAATTGGTACTAGAACTAAGATTAATAAAATTTGTCCAACTGAAATAAAAGTGCATCTATGGTCTGTTTTATCATTACCTCGAAATCCCGTAAAAGTAATCAGATTTTTTTAACGAGTTAAAAAAAAATTATGTATGGCCATTGTTTTATTAATTACAATTACATTTAACAATTCGTAGAATCAACTTTTGATACTTTGAACTGTGCCTTTCTAGTCAATAACTAATAAATGAACATCTTCACAATAAAAAAAATCACCAAATGCATTTTAAAAAACAAAAGAAAATAACTAACTAATATTATTATGTTAAAAGCATTATATAAACTGAAAATGTCCATTAGAGAGTGTAAACTTTTATTTGCCTTTAAAATTCTGTAATTTTGTTAAAAATATACATTGATAATTCAAAATTGGTTTCATTTTGTCGTATTTTTTGTTATGCTCTATTGTGAATTTTTGAATAATCACGTCGGGCGTAGAGTGAGTAATTAGTTAAAGAAAATATTTCCGTAACTTTGTAATACAAATAATATAAGTAACTATAATTAGAGTAAAAAGCTTTCAAAATATTTCAATAAAACAAAATTCTATTTCAAAAAAATATACATGATGATACCACCTGTTGCGATACTATTTAGGAAATAATATGAATTCTGCCAGAAAGAAAAGCAGATATGTGATCAGGAACAAAACAATTGTACTATTATAAAATACTTTTAAGTAAAAAATAGTAATATAAATTTCCATTAGTAATTTTTAAGTTAACAAGGATTCAGTGCTAAATTAACTTTGAATGTTAATTACTATTCCAATTACTTAAAGACAATTAGTAAAACAGTACAAATACAGTTTAAATATTCTACATTACGCATTTTTAATTTTACAAAATAAGAAATTGGCAGCTGACGGTATCACACGTTTGGAGAGTAATTAAACTTGAAATGATAATCTACCTTTATAACTAACACATTAATTAGTAAAAGTAAATCCTCATAATCCGCTTTTATACGCATTTACTTAATAAGTTATATAAAAATATTCTCAATTGAATTGTCTGTTGGATAATTATGAAACATCGTTTAAATTAAATGAAAATATATATAAACAAAATGCTGTAGATGTTTAAAATATGTTTATTAACACACTCTACATATGCTGAACTGTAAGGATTGTAATTCTTTTTACATTGGTCAAACAGGTCGTAATTTCAACATACGTTTAAAAGAACACGAAAAAGATATAAAAAACAAAAAGGTATCTACAGGCATAAGCCTAAATTGCCTATAAAATGGCCATAAAATCGACAGAGATAAGTTTAACCTATTACATATAGAAAATAAAGGTCAACGTCTAAATATTTTAGAGCAGTTCGAAATTAAAAAAGCCTTTAGAAATAATTGTAACATAACAAATGATAAATCCGAGTTCCAAGACACACCGGTAATTGACCAATTTCTGAAGAATTACAACCCGACAAGGGTTTTTCCCTAAATAACTATACCTTTGTATAACTACCTCTAATATACTTGTACCTGTCCATCTTATTACTTGCAATACCTAACTATAAATACTTTTTGACTTTTGTATAAATAACATTAAGTTACAGTTTAAATTTAGTAAATATCTATTACTCTTGAGAAAAACTTCGGAAGTCGAAACATATGTAGAGTGTGTTAATAAACATATTTGAAACATCTAAAAGCATTTTGTTTATATATATTTTCATTTAATTTTAAAAATATTCAGCAATCAAAAGAAATTATTAGTTTGACTCACCGTCAATATGTACTTTAGTTATGTAACGTAGGTATTTGATCAAAATATGTTCATGTTTTACGGTTATTTTAAATCTTATTTACACATGAAGTCAATTAAGAGAGATATAAATGTGTTTGTATCAAATTGGAACCTAATATGTAAAATCCTAATAAGAATAAAATTTTCAACTGTCAAACAGGGATGGCAGATCTGTTTCCAAGTTGCAAGTATGAATATACTTTTTATCACTAAAATGATTTTTATATCATTCACTAAGGAAAACACAATTTGGTTTATTCCAGAAAAACTAAACTGAACTTACATAAATAAAAATTAATTAATGACATAAGTATCCCTTAATAACCTTTCATAGGTCTAACGGGAATAAATAAATTGTTATTTTAATACAAAAAATCTTACCAAAAATACAGATTATACATTTATTTTCAATAATGCAGTAAAAACACGGAATTTCTTGATCATTACATTTAATTTATTAATTTAGTTAAATGCAAGTAGGTATAATTTATAAATATGGGTAGGTTTAAATGTAAATAATACTTCGGATATTTTAGTAGCTTATTAAAATTTTAAACTTCAGTAAAGTGTTTATTCTTTAAAGAAATGAAAAAATGCCTCTGCTAAAATACTCTGCTTGATATAACACTAGAATTAGCAACGTGAAATTAAATAAGAAGGAAAATACCGTTTTATCCTCTTCGAAAACGTAACCAAAGTGAGAGTGCAAATAATATTGCGAATGCGAATCGCACGTGGTAAGTATGTATGTCTTGCCAGAAATAGTGGAGGGGGGTCTGATAAAAACATAGCCCTGACCTTGCACGACTGGGGGTACCCACCGAATTAGTAATAAGAATAATAACCTCTTGAAATTGCAATGTTTATGTTTGCTTTCCTTTTATTCAGAAACCGTCAAGCGAAAAACTATATAGCGACACCGATTTTATATGTATGTCTGACACACAACAGCGAGCTGTCATGCAACATTTTAAACGGGTTTTCTAGCACTACAAAGTAAACCTATCGAAATAAGACTTAACTAAAAATAAATAAAAATAAAAATGTAATTACCTTTACCCAACCACCCTGGACAGTAACCAACGAATACAACAAGTAGAGGTCGATTTCTTGACCGTTGATCTGGGGGAACCTTCGAAATGGAGTCCTGAAATAACGAAAATGATGGACGTGGTGACCCCAGGCTTATTCTAGGAAGTAGGTAAATGTAACTTACCCTCTGCCTTCATGGAAGTGCTGCAGGTCACGGAGGAATCCGTCCCTTTCCTTACTATAAGTAATCGGATCCTTGCCAAAAATTTTGGCCATAGTAGCACAAAACTCTTGTTTACACAACTACACGTGTCACTGCGAAACATTGATACTCGGCAACATAACCGATAGCGTCCGCGGTCCGGACGCTGATCGTCGCGAAATACCTACGGGCCCGACGTCGATATTGTTCACCTTCCGCACTTAGGACGCTCTCAGCCGCTGGGCAGGCAGTTAACTCCCTGCGCTAGCACGATGGAGCACACACACTGTCCGTTATAATGCGCAGGAAAGCTATATTTTCCCTATGCATCGTCACAACGGTTTTTTCTCTTTAACGAAACCATTCAAAACTGTTGTATGATAAACGTTCCAGGTCAAGACAAACACTTGAAACACACAAAACGACTCACAACGAACTTTACTTGTGTTAACCCATGATGCTTGACAAGAGTTATTACAACATGGCTGCCGGCTCACCTTTGTATTCGGCGCGAAATAAAATTCACAGTTTGAATACGGTCATTTCTAGCGTTAAATTAAAGTCACTAGATCAGATTTGATTTTTTTTTAAACGACTGTCGCTTTACATTGTGATTTGAACTGTTTGCATAATTTAAATGATTAGTGAAAAATTCCTTCACTTTTGACAACACTAATTAGTTCGAATGTCAACATTTGTAATACGACATCTATCGGATAGCGTCTTACTTACGAAACAAAATCACGGCCTTCTTAAATTTAACACTTGCCTATTTCATTAAAAATATCTTACTATTTAAGTTAAATATTTAGAAATTATCTGTTGCATTTATGCAACTGACTTAATCAAGTCATAACTTTGTACAAACCACTTATTTTTAAATGTCTTTAAATTGAAACACGCCCGTCCGTTTATAGGACAGCGTACTCTTACAGCTGTTCATTTATTCATTGATTATTTCTTTGATGTTAAAATTGCGTGATAGATGGCGCCCATATGAGTGATTTATCTACTTCAGCACCAAATTTAAAACAAAAGATCTAACAAACAAAATCATTTATAACTTATAAACATCTACAAAATACGTTTTTATTATAATGGTTACATAAAAAAAGTAAACGACAATTTGTAATTATAATAATACGTCGTAATATAATATTGCATTTATGCTTGCTACATATAAGCCTGTTGTATTTTGTAGCCAAGTTTTTTTAAGAAATATAATTTTTTTCTAACACAAAGTTGTACGACGCTTTTACATAACAATATAATTGTAAAATTTATTTTTTTACTATTTAATACATTAGAAGCGTTTTTTACATTTTTATTATTTATTTATTTAAATTATTTTTTACACTTATCATACATAAAATTTAAAAATTAACGCCCGAATATTGTAGTATCTATTTAGTACATTATCTATATACTTCATTACAAACTTAATAAAAGTGTATTAAAAATAAATAGTTTTGTTGAAATTAATCATATTGTAAAAACAATTCCAATAAAAAAACGGTGTCATCTAATTCAAGTTCGACTAAGTTTAATTTCTTCATCGTTTTTCCTATTTTTCCTAGTAATTCTTTCTCAGGCGGTGTAATCATTTCCTCAATCTGTAAGAAAATATATACGATAATTCAGAAATGGTTTATAACACAAAAAGAACGGTTATTCAAATTCATACATCTGCCAATTGTTCTTCAGTAGCTCCTTGTACTTTCATTCCAAGCATAATTGTATCAACTCTCTGCTTCTTATCAATAATTCGTTTATTTACGTTTTTTTCGCTGAGCCTTCTAGTCATTACATTGTACAATGATTTATAACATAATTCTAATACCATTCTAACCACTTGAGCAATTTGTATATTAAAAAAAATAAAAGACTTAGTTGGTCCAGAATTAGAACTAGATTTTCGCAATTCTTGTACTTTTATAAAATTTTCTTCCAGCAATTGATAGCAATGGCGTTTGGCTTCTTTAGCCGGTATCATAGCAAGTTGTTGTATCTGTTCTGGTTCAATATAACTCTTTAATCGTATTAAACGAAATATTCTTGCTGCTTTAGAGTCAAACTTTTCAAGAACAATTTGTTCTATTGTTTCCCATACTAAGTGAGTTATTATATCTTTCAGGTATATTTGATAGGAACCTCCTCCTGCTTCTCCAAATTTTCTAATCATTTTACAATAGTCTTGTTCTGAAATTAAAAAAAACTAAGGTATTGTCAGTTTTAAACGATAAGGTAAAAGGTACCTTATCTTCACATCTTCAATAAGATTAATTGAAAATAGTGTAGCATATTCTTCACTTTGTGAAAAATATACTTGAAAGCTTCATTTTCTTTGGCGATTCAGATATCAGATTTTACTATGCTTTGATTTCAAAAGTTTACAAACTCCTTTTAAAAAACTTATATTTTCGAATTTTTTATGCTAAATAAATGTTTGTTTTACTATGTACTCTTTTTTGAACTAGTGTAGCCCTGATTCGAATCTAAACGCCGTCGGTGGTTGGAAAACGATAGGATGCAATTCCAACCAATGACAGCCTCAACTGGCCGCGAAAGCCTTAACCAATTTCTCGTACTCTTTTTTTATAAAAAAAAAATCAATTTCGACTTCTGACAAGATAAGGTACCTTCTCAAATATCACATCACATTTAGAAACTTTACCCATAACATTGACATACTGATCAAAGAAAGCAGAGAGTAAATGACAAGAATTTTTTTTCTTAATAATATTTTTCACTTCTTGTACAGGTATAGGATTTGATATGTCAGCCCAGGCAGTTGTCCTTATATACATCTGTTCAAGAAAAGTTTTCATAAGTTCCCCTGCATTTTCATCAATTTTTTTTGTGATAGCACTTATAATTAGTTTGTCTCGTAAGTCTTGATGGAATCTATCAAAATTGATAGTCCAATAACTCTCTTGTTTGAGTGGAACATTATTTTCTATTAAGTTCTTTATTTCAATAGCTTCAATTAAAGGAAATACAAATTTATCCTTTTCAGAAATTTCCAATTGTGGAACTGCTTTATTTCCTTCAGGCATATAAACCCTCATTAAGTACTGAGCAGTAACAAGAGCCATAAAGACATCTCTTATTTGTACTTCACTTATTGTCTTATTTTCCATTTCTTTCAGTCTCTTAAATGACTTAACTATTATTTCAGAAGCTGAAGAAAATCCACTTAAAAGAACCTCTTCTAGGATTACTTCACCTTCATCCTCAAATTTTTTCTTAATAAGCATTATATATTTTGGATATCGAAGCATTAGAAATATGTTCTCAGACTTTAATGAATAATTAGCAATGTTTTCATTTTTATTGGGAACAAATGTTACTAAACTGTATTTTATAAGGATACATAAGGCTTCCTTTACCTATAAAAAAATAAACTGAATTCATAAATCCATTATATACATTATATTAATTAAAGGCCATTACCAAATACTACATTTAATTCATTCATTATCTTGTTAAATGTTAATGTTTAATTAATATACTTTAAATTATATAATCAAAGTGAAAATAAGGAAAAATCATATTTTATCAAATTATATAACTGTACATCACATTTCAAAATTTGAAAAGTACAGAAAAATAGAAAAAGATAAAAATAAGTTTTAAAAAAGTTTTGTAGTTATACAAAGAGATTAAGTTTTTTTTAACTCGAAAACAGTTTTGTATTAAAGGTTATAATGCAATAACCTTTCCTTATTCAAGAAGTTTTTATGGTAATATGCACCTACCTGAGAAAGAGGGAGGTTAGTGTACTTTTTAATGTATAAAAGCGGGCTGGAACCGTAATGAAACAAATGGCTTCCCACTTTCTCCACAATTTCACCAAACCTTTCCAATAAAATAAATGATATTACTTTGCCATATTGAGAAGACATTGCTTTTTTATGACTTATTTACATCACATGCTAAATGAAAACTGAAAGTAAGGTTAGAACCACAGGTTAGAACAATTTTGAGTACTATTTTCATAAAAACTCAATAAACGTTAACTACACTATATATTTCTAATTATAATAACCAAAACCGTAAATATATATATATATATATATATATATACATACTTTATAAAACATCGGTTGGCATTTGGTAACAAAAATATTAGCTAAATATTACGATTAGTATAACAAACCATATTTTGTAAAATATGTAACTATGCATATGTAACCACCAAAGTAAACGTGCAATTAGAGTTGCATATCTTATATACCATTATTATCAAGATCAAATACAATTTGATAGTAGCAACGTTGCCATGACCATAACGAATACCTATCAATTTAAAAACAACTATCAAGAAAAGAACTGTAACTTAATATAAATTTAAAATTGAAGAAAAACAATATGCAAACATTACAAAAAAGTGTCGAGTTACATTAAAAAATTTGTTTAACTTTGGATAAGTTCATTAACTTTGTAAGCCTTGCGAAACAATTTTTCATGAGTACTTTTAATATATACTTGGCAACGTCTGTGCTTTTATCGTTATTAATCCACAAATTAGAGAGGTTTGTTAACCTTATCAAGTTTCGCTAGTAGACGTTGATAATTAAATGGTTTTAGCAAAAATATTTAAAATCAAAAACCAATTCCCTTATAAATTTTATTTTGTGTACTAACATATAAATATGCCTCCAAATTGCACACCTGAGAAAAATGCAGGTATGTTTATGACAAATTACTGAAGTCCTTTTAATTACAGATTCATTTGCAGCAAATTTAGTAAACCCTAATTATGAAGTTGCGGACTTATATTTTAATCCTACCATTAGTAATACTCAGCAGAAAGAAGGTAAGTTCTTTTCTTAATATAATAGACACCCAAACGAATTTATTTCATTCAGCTAAAATAAAAAAGGAATCTCATGTAGAGCAACTACTGAATGATCTACCTAATTTAAACAAATTATTCCTTATTCATTCAAAAATTGGAGAAGGAACATTTAGTAGTGTTTACTTGGCTACTTTAAAGCAGGATCTATCACAAGAGAAAAAATTTGCAATAAAGCATTTAATTCCGACTTGTCATCCAAATAGAATTAAATTTGAACTGGAATGTTTAAAAATGTTTGGGTAAGTGCAAATATTTGCAATTTTAAAATGTATCCTTTTAAATCACTTAATTTTTGGTGGTTTTAGAGGAAAAGATAACATAATAGGAATAGAATTATGTTTACGTAGTAAAAACAATATTGTCTTTGCAATGCCTTACCAACCTCATTTACCTTTCATTGTAAGTACTTACTACAATTTTGAAAATTTTCAAACATGGCTAAATAAATAAATTGCTGTTTAGGAATTTGTTGGGGATATGGATGCAAAAGAAGCATCAGATTATATTAAAAACTTACTTGTAGCATTGGTAAAGCTACATGATATGGGAATCATTCATAGAGATATTAAACCAAGTAATTTTTTATATGATAGGAAAAACAGACGGTAATGATTAACCACTTATCTTATGTTTCATTTGAAATATTGTTCTTTAATTCTGATTTAAGGTATGTTTTGGTTGATTTTGGTCTTGCCCAAGTTGTACCAAGCAAAGCAACTAATTCCAATGATTCATCGCTAAAAAGAAAACGGAAATCATTTTCGCCTGTAAGTTAATCATAATAAATTAATTTATCAAATAATAAGATTGGAAAATAAAATTAAATTTATTTAAATATAAAAATTCTATATGTATCCGTTTTGGCCTGCTATCTATATTATCATCTACTACACAATTTTATTTTAATTATTAATTTATTAATTTTCTTGTAGCAGTATAATGGAAAAGTTACACAAAATAGCAAACGGCCTAACATTGACAATTCACCTTCAAAATCTTTAATTAAAACAAAAAATACTATACATGATCAAAAAGAAAATAATTCTTTCCAAAAGGCTCATAATAGTCATCAGAATGTCATTTTAGAAGGTATTATAATTTTATTTCTTGAATATGCATTTTAAAAAATAGGAATGTGTTTCATGATTTAACTTCTGTAAACATCAAAAACAGATTTTTCAGGTAAAATTAATGTTAAAATAGGTAATAAAACTTCTTAAATAATAATTCAGTTTTTGAGTTTTAAAACTTTACCTGCACACTGTCCTAATAACATACATATACTTTCTTTTATTAAAAATCTCAGTTTGTCAAATTATAACAGTTCATGTTATTTACCATTTAGCAGGCTCGAAAAAACAAGATATTAAAGGTAACTGTCGATGTTACGGAAAACCTCGAGTTTGTTCTCACTGCTTAGTAAAGAGAAGTATTCAAGCTAGCAGGGCAGGAACTCCAGGATTTCGACCTCCGGAAGTTCTACTAAAATACCCTGATCAAACAACTGGTCAGTGACATTTAAATCATTGTATAATTATGAAGAGAATAAACTAAAAAATATATATATTTCCTTTTCAGCTGTTGATATTTGGGCGGTAGGTGTAATTTTCATGTGTATTCTGAGTAACTGTACTACGTTTTTTACTAGTTTAAATGATAACATGGCCCTCGCAGAGATGATTTCACTTTTTGGAACTGAAAAGATAAATAGACTATCTCAAAAACTTGGTACATTATCTAAGCAATTTTTTATACAATTATTACATTTTATTCGTATTTGTAGGCAGGTACTTTCTATGTAGTGAACATAAAGACCCAGTGAACTTGAAAAATTTATGTAATTTGTTAAGAAGACGAAAATGTGACAACTCAATAGTAGAAGAAACTGAAAAATGTTCCAAATGTTCGAAATCGATGCTATATTGTTTCTGCACCAGTAGCAGCAAGGTAATTGTTCAATAAATAAAATGAACAAGTAATCAAAATCTATTTTAATCATTTTTATTTTAGGATTCTAATAATGAATTTCCCAAAAGCGCATACGATTTACTCTTAAGATTTCTGGATATTGATCCCAAAACAAGAATTACTGCCAAAGAAGCCATAAAACATGAATATCTATCCATTTAGATTTATTTTATTCCACTTTAAGTACATATTTCAAAAGATCTGAATTAATTTATATTAAATATGATTTTTGTAGACCTTTTTAATTTACAAGATACCTGCATTCACTTATCAATTAAATTGATTTATATTATTTCTGAATAGAAAAATAATCCAGGATTTAAAAAAAGAGAAAATAAGTCTTCTTGAAAATATACTTACTTACATAGGGATAAAATAAGAATCGCAATGTTCCAAATAATATTACTTTGTAATATTGACATCAATTTTATTTTCCTTTATTTTGAATATTTACTTGCCATCGGAAACGTTGCTATGGTTTCAAAGTAATTTAAATGCAAAATATATGAAAATTTATATCTGAAAAAAAGTTAATAACGATTGGTAGTAAAAACTAATATAAAAAATATGTGTGACAAATACAATTACAATTCCAATTTTTATAATTACAATAGATTAAAAAATAGCAGTCTTGACAATGGGGCACCATCATGAAGCATAAGCATCGGTAAAATAGAATTTCTCCAAATATTTGTGCGTGTGTTAATTTATTTTTACATTTACGTCAAATGAACGATTTATTAGATTTTTGGTACAAATAATTTTTTTTACTATTAACTGTGTACACATTGTAAAAGGATTAGCCCTGTGTTACGGCGTTTAATTACAGAGGATGATAATATTTTTACGTCAAGGCCGCTAAACAGAAACAATCAATATTTTAATATCAAACGTTACATATCATGTATTATTTACATATAAAATTAATAAAAAAACTACTTATTACGATCGTGGTCATTAACATAACATTTTATATATCACGTACAAAAACAACTAATTATTTAATTTGTCATGAAAATATATCACAGATTTAACATTTCTCTTAGAAAAGAAAAGTAACATTGTTATTTTATTTACATATATTTTTACAAGCAATAATAGAATAACACCACCGGATGCATTAAATGAATGTTTGTGACCACCTAATGGATATTAAAAGCGAGTAATTTGTGGCTTTCATATCTAGAATTTTAAATTTTGGCACTTGCGGAATTAGTTTATTTAATTAACTGTTAACTAAATTTTGTTAAATAATTGTTTAATCTTTTGTTTATCAACGTACAAGATTCTTTAATTAAATGCAAACCGATGATGCAGCTTGAAGAGATTTTATTAACAATTTTTTTCAATATATCATTTGTTATATTCGAAAATTCATTATCTGAGACTGAGTTGATCGCCTATAAATACTATACTAATTATACTTAACGAACACAAACAAACGGTTATAAAAGCTAACAATATGTAGACAGAAGTGATTAGCCAAAATGCAAATAAATATAAGTTCTTATTACAATAGTTAAGCTGATCAACATTTGGGTCGTAGTTTGGTTCGTATTCCTTGTACACCCAAACTGATCCTAAAAATAAAGAATTAAATCAAATATAACCTGTTTTAGCATACATATAAAGTTTATGTTAGAAAACTTGTAGAGATGCGGACAAGAAAAATAACAATGATAATTGATAATATTATTTCATTTCGCCACTTTATTGCGAGTTTCTCAAGCTCTATAAATAATGTAAGAATAATGTACTTTACATTATATTTATCTCCTAAGTATTAAAGACAAAAATAAAAACCATCATAAAATTTATGGTGTTATAACGTCATCAAATTAATGAACTAGTTAGTATTGTTATTTTATGCCTTTAACAACACTCAGGATATACAATAAATATTATGTAAAACATATTTGGTATTCTTATATTATTTACAGTATTTGAGAAAGTACAAGAAAGTGATGAAATGTCATATCATAGTCAACTAATTGTTAATGTTATTAATCTTGTTCTCATCCCTAATATTAATCAAATTCAATAAAAATTACCAATTATAAACCATCCCAGCATAAAACAGTTTAGTAATGTTTGTGTAGGAGATTGACGTAAATGTTCTTCTTGTCTTTCTTCTTCTCTTTTTCTTACTCGAACAGACAAATGTAGCAACTGTTTTAAAATACCAAAAATTCCTAGGACATAAAAAGAATTTTACGTTTAACGTCTGTTTAATTCATAAAAACTCTACTATCTACTTTCCATATATAATTACAATTTTTTTTTTGTATATTACAAGCATCTTGAATATTTTGTTCTTGAAATTGAAAATTGAGTCACTATTTTAATTTGTTAAATGTTATAAGACGAATTTTAATTTAACGTACACAAGGCCATTCCAAATTTGAATACAATGATTAACTCTTGATAAACAATGTAATATATTTGACGTTCATGGAATACTCTTAGTGCTAGACAATTAACTAATTTAATTTTAATTAATTAAAAGCAAAAATTATCTTGTTTTCATTAATAACTTTATAAAATAATAGTTTTTGATTCTTTAATTTCTCTATTGATATAGTTATTTGTAATTGTTAGTTTGTTATCAGGTCATTTTACTGACCTCATATGTACGTAAAATGGTGCAACATTTACACAAGTGCTAAACGTTTTTTAAAATTTAAATAAGAGAAAAAACACTAAAACGTGATATCGTCAGTAATGAAGATGGTGCAGATGTATTTTTTTTTCTAATTATTTAACCTTCGATCTAAATTGTTGTAAAGCATTTTAAAGGAAATTTATATGGGATTTCATAAACTTGGAGGTCATATAATAACCTCAATAATTTTAATTAAGTATTTATGATGTACTTAAAAGCGCAGTACATAAATATACAAAAACTATCATGTAAATATAGAACTAGGTATTATAAAGAAAAAAATCCCTGCAAATAATAATAAAGCATTTATGCAGGTACCTACGCAGTTATTTACGTTATCGTAATTAAATATAGCAAATAATTTAATTTTCATCTTTTTTTACATTATATTTGCAAATTACATAAAACAAGGTCTTTAGTAATCATGAGTTTTCTTGCGAACATTAATCACTTATTAGAGGTATAAATTATAATTATTATTTGAACAAAAATTACTTTTTGATAAAAGTTACTCTTCGTTCAAATTTAAATGTACATACATGTTGCGTTGTTATTTCAATTTTAGTGCGCTATCAAAAATTATACATGTACAGTGTACACGGTATTGTTTATATTTAAACAATTATACATAAATTATTCATTCTAAATTAAAAACACTTGTAGTTTCCACAATTTTTTATTATTTATTTTACATATATTTCACCACTTTGTGTCTTCTTCAGATGATACAAAATATATATATACATATATTAACGTAATGAGTACATTTATTTATTTATTTATTTAATAGTTACCATTAGTCTCATAAGTGTCACAGTGCGTTCACTCTAGAAGTGGTAATAGTTTTACCGTGTTCCTTTATTTATAAGTTTACATCAATTTATAAAGAAGTGGTAGGTTATAGTTTGATTACAGATTCTGAAGGGGGGAATTGTTTAATTATTATTAAAACCTACCACCCCCTAACAAATTGATGTAAACTTACAAATAAACAAACATGTACTCATAAGTTGAAGTATATATTGCAACTTCTGAAGAATATTTAAAAAAAAGTAACGAGTGTTTTTAATTTATAATAATTTACAATGAATTTCCACCATGTAAAAATAGATTCGATTAATCATATAAAATGTTGATATTAACTGATATAACTAGTTTAAAAACTTATTAAATTAAAATGTATAATTTAGCGTTACATATTTGGTCCATAATTTGATATTAAAAAAATATTCAAATAAAATTAAAAAATACAATTACACCTTTATATTTTATATTATACGGTATATTTATAATATAATTAACGATTGCAATTAATCTGGTAAGGTGATTTTGTATTATACTTCCATTAATTATACATAAAACTATAATACTTTTTTCATTCTCTTTTAAATTAGCTTTAAATGAAGTATGTATTAGTATATGCATATAAATAAAAAAATATTAAAAATGGAATTCGTTCGTTGTTGTAAGTTAAATTAATTATGTAATTAATATTAACAAATGAAACTTACCCCCAACTAATAGATACACTGGTATGTATTCTCCTCCGGGGCAATCATGCAAATACATTGCTCCCATTACAATCATACATATGGGTATTACAATGGTTACGCCTAATATAATTGTGCATCCAACTTTAAAAAATGTATAGCCAATTATTTATGACAAATTGTATAGAATAAGTAAACTTACTTGTTCCCAAAAGTATAATTAGCACATTTTTGATGAAATCGAGAATTCCTTTACTAGTTCTTTCAGCTTCTCGAATTCTTCCAAAAAGGGAGTCGTACGATGGGGGAGGGGCTATAAATTGCTGACTATTTTAGCTAAATACTTAAAATTAAACTTAAAAAAAAACGTATTTTTGATAAAAGTGAAATTATACCGTAATTATATTTTGATAATACGGTTGAAATTAATATTTTTAAAAGTTAGTAATGATTTTATACAAAAAATATATAATTCTGTTAAAATAAGCCACCCAAACATACAGTCAAAAAGCAATAAATAAATAAACCAATAATATTAGCTTCTTGCACCAAATTAAAATTTTAGGTGAATGAAATAAAAATTGTATTCAAAAAACTTAATCGGAAGTAGAATAGTTTTTCAAGCAAACGAAAATATCAAATTGTATGTAATGAATTCCATTCAGCATTTTTGTTACACAAATTAATATTCATATGGGAATATTACTGTATTTACATAAAAATAATGTATTCATGTGCTATTGTTAAATGACTCAAAAGATTTAAATAGTAATAAGAAAATATTATTAAAATAATAAATACCCTCATGTATATTCCACTCACGCTAATTAAAAGTTTAAAAAAAGCAACACTTTCTTTCCTATATACAACGAATAACTAATAGTTTTAATATTGAACGCTAGAATTATTTATAAGTGGAACTTTATTTATTCGTATCTACTTACTTAGATATTTAATTTTATTATATATAACTTTTAAATACAAAATAAGCAATAATTTCCTAATGAAAAAATTAAGATAAATACAACTTTACCATTACCATTTAGATTAATTGCCTCTTCATAACTCGGTGGTTCTATTCCATCGAAACTGGTAAAATTATTGCCTACCACCGGTATATTGTGATAGGATGGGGGTGGTGTATTAATTTGCGGTACCCCAGTCATAGGAATGACTGCAGTAGCATCTAACTCATTTATAAACAATTGATCACTACCACATACAATTATCGTATAAACAAATAATAATATGCAAATATTATGATTAAAAGTAAAACAAAAACAGCTTTGTAGTACTATAGGAATATTTGATCATGCGCTTTCACCAGCCGTCACTGATAAACTGTTCTACTGCATGACTGACTGAAGCATTGAATATTGAGTTTCTAGATGATTGGATTGGAATTGTGATTGGAATAGAAATCATTGAAATTGAATATATATTTTAATAGGTATCGATCTTGCTTGTATCGGTACAGAATCAAGAAATTAATTAAAAGTCGTTCAAACTATTCGACATTATCGTACATATAATTTTTTGACTAAGATTACAAGCATTACGATTTTAATATTATTTTCTTGCAGTTAAAAACATTATTATTATAAAATCTAAAACACAAATCCTCGCATTTTGTGATGTTAAATGCATCCTACCCAGCAAATAATTTTAAAAATAACATTTTCTTTCTTAGTTTACAAGAACTTTTCAGTTGACAATTTAATTATGTCAACACCATAGACGTATACAAAAGCAACAAATTAATTCAATTTAAAAATGATTTAAAATAAACAACAGAAGTTTTAATAAAAAAAGGAAAACATTACATAGCTATCGGCACTCTAGCCACATTGCCTGGTACCATCTATTGTTATAGGTGATTAAATGTAAATTTTTACAAAGCAGTGCTCTACTGTTCTGAAGTTCATTGTTTATTATTTTGAAAGATAAGTGCGAGGGTTATATTTACATTCTTGAGCTGATATTAATTTCTAATTTTAAATATTTATACACGTAGACTAAAAGTTTGTATAGATACAAGATAATAATCAAGTTTCGTTAATGTGAATGTATAATGTAAAAAATGAATTTAGAAAAGCAATATGAAGTTGCTTTAAATTCTTTAAAAAAAGCACAAGACCAAGTTAAAAACGGAAATTTTGGTAGGGCATTTGCTCATTACCTAGTTGTTTTCGAGCTTTATCCAGCAAAAAAATTTGATCATGAAAGCGAATTCGTTTATGCCCTTAGTGAGTGGGGTTTACTACTAGAGAAAAGAAACCGACTTAAAGATATATATAATTGTTATAATCAAGCATTGCACTACTTTCCTACAAGTGTAGAAATTTTAAATAATTTTGGGTCACAGCTTCTTAGGTAATCTTTATTTGTTGAATAATTGTTTTACTGTACCTATAGTATCTGTATAACATTAAAAAAATAATTTAAAAACCCATTTGAAAATTGGAAGCTGGACTGTTATTTTAATAATGCAGTGTAGTATAATAATTATAGTTGTTAATCATATATAATTCACTTTAAAATTGCTTTAAGCATAATATATTTAATCATATGTAAAATAAATAAGTTCTTTTATGTTTTCCATAGACTAGAAGAAAATGCAGAGGCAAAAAAATATTTTGATATGGCATATGTTCTAAATAAAAACTTTTTACCATCTGAAAAAAATCTTGCTATAGCCAAAATAAATATTTTACCACGATGGCATTTCCGAATGCTCAATGATTCAGTACGGAATGAGGCATATTTTAACGCATTAAAATTAAATGTTTCACAAAAATTTAGTAGGATAATTGATATTGGAACTGGTTGTGGTTTACTTAGCTTGTTTGCTACAAAATGTGATAATTATCAATCCATCACGGCTGTAGAAGAATTACCAGTTTTGTCATTGATAACAAATAATATTTGCAGAGAAAATGGGATTAATAACATAACAGTAATTAATAAACCGTCCACGGAATTAAATGGAAACTTATGTGGTTATCACAATTTATTAGTTACTGAAATATTTGATACAGCATTATTTGGAGAACACGTTCTAAAAACCATGATTCATGCTTGGGAAAATTTACTGGAGACAAGTTCAAGAGTAATTCCTAATTTTGCTAAAGTGTATATTACAGGTTTGAATAGTGTGGATCTTTATAAAAAGCATCGCTACCTAGGCGAGAATTTTTTAGGACTTAATAAAATTTGTTTAACTCAGTTAATTAAAGAACCATACGAAGCTGAAAGTATAACAGAACTTGGTAGAATGGTAACGAGCACTGAATGTTTTGTGACTGTAAATTTTAACGATGTTAAGCAGTTAAAAAGTCTGTATGATTCTGCCAATAGTATACCACCTGTAACTTTAAAGGCTTCAAAAGATTCAGAAATCCATGCATTTATTATATGGTTTGATTTATATTTAGATGACCACAACTGTATCTCAACCGATCCTAATAAACGTAATGTTAGTTGTTGGGAACAGGCTATCATTTATTTGGATCATCCTTATAAAATTTGTAAAGAACAAGAAGTAAAAATTCAATTGTCGTGTATCAGTGACAAGCTTCAACTCAAAGTATTAAGCCACATTCCTACATCATGCACTAGCTGCTTCAAAGTGTCTCAAGAAATTGTGACGCTTTTAAATGACGACTTACTTATGCAGCAATTGTATGATATGTCTGAACGATTTACGGATACCAGTTTGACAATTTTAGATTTAAATACGTTTCCTATATTTGGAATTTTTATGGCAAAAAAGGGGTGCAAAGTGCACTGCTTAATGATTAATGATGCAGATTTAGAATTTCTGAGTTATGTTTGCGAAAAAAATTTAATTATTGAAAATGTGGATGTTTTATCGGAAGATGCGTATAACTCACTGTTAAATATGGTAAACATTTACGATGTTATTTACATTGACGCTATTAGTTCAAACGGAATTCTTAATGATAAAATTTTGGGTAAATTGTCTGAATTTAAAAGATTACTAAAATATAACGGGACCATTTTACCAAACGAGGTTACTCTGAATTTGCAATTAGTTAATTCTAATTACTTAGACAAATGTTGGAAGGTAGACGACGCAAATTCTTTTGGATTTAAAATAGCAGAACAAGTTAACGAATTTGCGGTAATACTTTAATGTTAATTGTCCTAAATTTAAAAATGATTTTGGCTTATTCATTTAAAGGTAGCAGAACTGTGGGAGCTTGACTACAAAAGTATTCCACATGAAAAATTATCGAAAACCGTTGCTTTATGGAATATTATTCGAGACGAAAGTGAAAATGAAAACACAATTGAAGTTTTAGTTAACAAAAGTGGCGTTGCACATGGAGTTTTATATTGGTTTGAAATTAATTTTAATGGTAGACAACCATTTGATACAAGGATAAGTAGTTACTATAAAATAGCCAGTTTCTTATTTACTTCTCCAAAGTATGTTGTCCAGGACTGTATTTTAAAATTACAAACGAAACAACACAGAGGATTATTAAAAATTGATTGCGTAAAGTGAAACTTTTGTATTTAAAAATAGTAAACAAAACATTGCTTTGATTTTACTAACATAATGCTAAGAAACAATTATTAAGTTATACTGTTAACAAAAGAAATTAATAAATAAAACCGTTAACAAAATGAATACTAATTTTAATACTGTCTATAATAACTAAAATTTAACATTTTTAATTTCTATTGTTTAAACGAAAACAATTTGTCTTTTTATAATTTGCTACTTCCACTTATAAAAAAATCTGTAATTAACTTTGAAATTACTTTAGGACTGGTAACATGACAATCATGATTTCCTTCTATTTCCTTGAATTTAAATATTTTAGTTTTTTTCATTTCTTCTAAAATTGTGTTTAAATATTGTTTGGGATAGAGATGGGGAAGTATAGATTTAGAAGGTAGTATTACAAGAACTGGGCATCTCAAAGGATGTTTTTTTAACAACTTCATAACAATTTCCTCCGTCATAAAAGTTTTCAGTATATTTTTTAAACGCGGGTCTGTAGAAATTTTAAATTTATCTTCACCAATCTGAATTAATGACCTTTTCAATATAGTATGACAAACTTCAATGGGAAGTTGACCAGTACTTCGGCTAAGAGCCGCTTTATTCAAGATTTCGTTTAAACTGTAAATGGGCGGCTGCTTTTGAGAATTATATAAACCAGCAATTTTTTCATATACAAACCTTATTTGATCAATTTGTAAGGTGTCGAAATACAATATATCAATTAGTACAAGTTTTACGACGTACTCTGGGTACAAGTGTGAAAATACCAAACTAATTTGCCCGCCAAAACTGTGTCCAATAATAGTAAATCTACTCCTGTTTAAATGTTCCAGAATTATTTTGAAAACGTATATGTAGTCCATTAGGTGAATAGGCAAAAACGAGGGGAAATGACTGGACATACCGTGTCCAGGTAGATCAATGCAAATATAGTAGAAAGACTTTGGCAGATGTGGAATGAGATAATCGAAAAAACCGGCATTATCCTGTATACCATGGACAACCAAAACAGGTTCGTTTCCTTTATCTCCCCAAGTTTTTACTATAATAAAAAATGAATACTGATAATTCAAAGTATTTAAACCAATTTCACAAATATTTTTTACTTGTATAATTATTAGATGAAATAATATGAAAAATATAAAGAATATTTATTTTTTTGTTTGAATTTTTATTTTTGTTTTTGATTTTTTTAAATGTTTTTAAAGTGTAAAGGCAAAAAACTAGACAATAGTATAATTTTAAATTGTCAATATAAAACATAATAAATACTCTATCTGCTAATTTATATGAGCTTCTTAATTTGCGTTGAAGAAGTAAAAACATTCGACAATTAAAAATGTAACATCCTGACTTCTATGGACGAAAGTGTCAAATTAATTGCGTAAATATGTCAGTTGTTAAATAATTAAAAAAAAGATAACTATAAATGGTCACTGTATTTATCCAAAAGTATGATATTGTATAACCAAAATAAAATTATTTACCTGCAACGTGCCCCCATGGTACAGGAATATTAAATTCGTCAATTTCCATAATAATTCTATCGTAAGTAAGATATGTTTTATTATTTTGTATTACTATTTGGTCTGTATAAAAGCAGTGTAAAACTGCAATTGATCTTTAAACGCAATTGAATCTATATTAAATACCTTTTTCATGAAATTTTACAAATTATAATTTAGTGATGACGTTTGTGTACTTTGTACTTAAGCGACGATATTTTATCTCCCATCTGTATATAACAAATTTATGGCATTTGCTACATTCTACGTAAATGAGTAGTACACGAATTTACTTTAAACATTTTGCAATTAAAATACTTTACTTACTGCATTTTTATATCAGCTTAACCTTGAATCCTCAATTTATTATTAAACCTCTATGACGTCTACAACCGTTAAAAAGAAGAGTAATCTAGCGCCATTTCATTAAAGCTTCGAAGCAGATAAAGCCATACCAATTCACCCAAGCACCCTTAATATACAGGGTGATCATTAAGAGGGTAATGATTAAATAATTTTTTAATCAATTAATGAGAATTCAGTTTGGTAATATACTGTGCAGCCTTCAAAAAAAATAAAATAAATAATCAAAATGCAGCCAAAATTAACAAAAATACTTGATTTACCCCAAATACAACAATCGAACTCGCGGCGCAAAGCTCCCGCATCCGAAGGGCCTTTTTCCGAGGAGAGGGTCGATAACTAACAACCTCAACTTATCTTTTACGCTTTTTGATCGAACGTAACTCATCGAAAAATCGACGAGTTCACAATTACACACAGTAATTACAACCACATATTCCAAAACAAATCTGACCGTAATACAAAGGGTGTAAGGAACTCCTATGTGTAAGAGATCATTCAAAAGAGCATTCTGTTGATAGTGACGTTCCTGGTCCTCTCACATTCTGAAACAATGAAACCAAGGATGAGATTATTTAATAAGCATCATAAAGTCAGTCGTGTAAATAACTTCCCTATTTTTGATCTGTGGATTACTCGCAAATTTATATCAAAACAAGCACATATACCCAAACAAATCTGACCGCAATCCAAAAAGCGTTAGGTGAACTTCTAACTGTAGGGGATCATCTAAAAGAGCATTCTGCTGCTAACCAACCAAATAAATTGATTAGCCTATTATTGAAAAGTAACTTCTTATTAATTTTAATTAAAATTGTTAACAAGTGTTTGTTTTCTGAAACTAGTTGCCTGACATTTATATTGCATTTGGAAGACATAATTTGACGAATAATTGCAGTTTTAGTAATTTACATATTATTAATGGTGCAAATATTTATAAACTTATATTGCATACACTCTGTATACCTATCGCAAAAATTCAAAATCCTTTTTTAGTAGTTTGGGAGGTTTTTACGATCTCTGTAGTTGTAACCAGATAGCATTCTAGAACTTATCAAAGGACAGGTCTATCGCACGTACATTTGATACAACACTAGATGTCTCTGCGGTATCCTAAAAATTCCCAATTATTGTATTTTATTGTCTACCAATTCATAATAATTAGAATTAAAATAGGTAAAGGTACAAGGATACATATATTACACATAAGTTTAAAAAAATTTTAATTACTAAATAAAATAATTTCGTAATAAACACACTCGACTTATAAAAATTCGCTTTTAAAAATTAAAAATTTAAATTTCATTTGTTATTTTCTCTTCACAGATACACTCACGAATACAGATCCTATCAACGTTTTGTATTTTACCTTTAAAAAAAAAACTCTCTCTCTCTTTTACAATTTAACAAATACGGTGTTTTGTCTTCACAGGTTTTGAAAGTTCTTGTTTTCGAAAAGTAAGATTACTGAAAATATGTAAAACAAATACGTAGGTGTTGTTCTTTATTTGAAACATTCTGATTACCTCCGAAAAATTTTTGTAAACGTGTGTAATTTGCAACTCGACTTTTATTCTCTTTTAAGCAACGACCCACAATCGCGGATAGACTAAATTGAGGGGCGAAGAAAAGGTCGGTTGTAGATGGTGTCTATCGCTACGAGAGACATACAGACCCCATAAAAAATAAGAAAACTCTCAATTTACCCCGTTGCTTATACTTATTACACTTCTAGGGCCTCACAACAAAGAAAAGATAGCGAGCAGTACAAATAATATTTATTAATAAATATTAGTGAACTAATGATAAGTATAAAATTAATGATGAATATAAAACTAGGAAA
The DNA here is from genome assembly GCA_963921985.1 of Agrilus biguttatus. Taxonomy (NCBI): domain Eukaryota; kingdom Metazoa; phylum Arthropoda; class Insecta; order Coleoptera; family Buprestidae; genus Agrilus; species Agrilus biguttatus. The sequence goes on along the minus strand of OY998119.1, from coordinate 16,534,239 downwards.
ACACGCAAAAACACGAAAAATCCTCGTGGTCCTCGTTGAGTAGAGCAATTCCTTCGTTTTTTCAAACCACCATAGATGGAAAACTCCACAACACTCTCTCGTCAGATACATAAAACAAAAGACAATAATTAATTTTATTATTTATTTATTATAATTAATTAATTATAACCCTCACTCGTCTAACTATGACCGTAACCCCGCTATTAGAATGTAACCGTGTTATCGACTCCAAAAAAAAATATTTCTTTAAGTAACGACTTTTTTTCGTTACAATACATATATATATACATATATATATATATATATATATATATACAGGGTGTACGTTTTCAACCTGATCCCTGGACTATCTTCGGACTGAATTGGAATATCGTTTTAAAATTTTGGTACAATGAGTTTTCACAGAAGGCCTACCATTTTAAAATATTTTCGAATTTCTATCACTTCCGGTCATACCAGAAGTTGACTTCAACTTTGTTATTTTAAATGGAACCCCCCTATTCTTTTACATTTCTGGATTCCCCATAAGAAATAAGGGTACATTTCATAATACAACCCTACCTTTATTCTAAACGGTTTTTGAGCTATTCCATTTTTTTTTTTTTTAATTATTCCGTTTGTCGCATTTATCAACAGTTGATAATGATTTTGTAAGTTGAAACATGTCCAGTTAAAAATAAATTTAGTGCCAGTGCAAAGTAATTGTGTTTTATTTATTATAATCATTATGATTGGTCACAAAGTAGAAACCAAAACAATAGAATTCTTAAAGGTATTAAATGGTCCAAAAATTAAAAAAGAAAAAATCAAAAATGGAGTCAAAACGTGTTGAAAATAAACTAGAAATAAAAAAAACTTTTTTTTTAAATAGCAGCCCATATTTTTTTTATACAGTTACATCAACCGCTTAATCTTCAATAAATAGTATAAGACGCTATGCATCTAAAATTGATATCTTGTGAGAAAATATAAAAAAACTGATTTAATGCAATTTTTTATTTTTACAAATAAGTTTATTTAGTCAGTGACAAAATTATTCTACAACAATTGTTCGAATTGTTCCTGTATAACCGGAAGTGATAGAAATTCGAAAATATTTTAAAATGGTAGGCCTTCTGTGAAAACTCATTCAACCAAAATTTCAAAACGATATTCCAATTCAGTCCGAAGATAGTCTAGGGGTCAGGTTGAAAACGCACTCCCTGTGTATATATATGTATAATTTTCTCACAGTAATGTAGACAACCACTGAATTTGCAAAATTTGCCTAAGGGACGCACAACCCTTTTTCGATTTATTTTAATTAATAAAAAGAATATTTCAAAATATCTGTTATTTTCAAATTTATGAACACAAAAATTGAATGTAGTTGTCTCACACTGATGCAGAGAACTGCTAAATATGCAAAATTTTCGTAGGGGCCACACGAATCTCTAGAAATAATTCAATTTGTAGAAAGAATATTTCGGAATTTCTGCTATTTTTAAACTTATAAATAAACAAAATAATTTAATATAGTTTATATAGATACTGATGTAGACAACTATTGTGTACGCAAAGTAGTCTTAAATAAGTAATTAGTAATGTTCTTTTTTATTTAAAACATTCTCATAAAAGGTAAACTGTAAACAATTAAATAGTTGTGACGTGGCTTTTTATTAAAAAATAATTTAAGCGTTTTTCATATTTATTCTATTTTATTCTGTTATCAGTGTAGAAAATGCAGATGATATTTATGAATTTTTGTAAGGGCGAAAAGTAATTGCAAGTAATGCAACTTTTAGTTAATTATCCGCATGCAATTCGATTCACAGTGGTGTATTTTCGGTTGCACGTGCAATATTGTGCTTCGTCTGTTTTCTTTTCGTCAACTTCGGTAATATTCGTTACCAGTTGTTTTTATGCTCTTATGTGATTTTATAAAAATGTCTTGTTTTATTTAATAATCGCGTTAACTATGTTTATTAAATTTTATCAAAGTATTTTTCTTAAATCAGTTTTTGCAACAACCAACGACGATTTAGGAAAATAAACGAGAAAAATGATATATGCATTGCAGTATTTTTGTTCGTTTGTTGTGACATTTTATCTACAGTTAATGAGAAAATTTTGGAAAATGTGATAAGACTCCTATCCTTGTCTCAAATTCTTTTGTTACATAATAACCTATCCGCATTTCCGCACTTGTGTACCCGTAAATTTCTTTAATAAGTTTGCGCGTTCTTCCTCTTATCCAGATAGATCATATCTTTTTTAACAATATTTCTCAGTCAATATTATCAAAAGCCGCTTTAAAATCAATAAAAGCCACATACAGTTTGCCTCTTTTCCTCTTTAATCTATTATTTATTATTAAGTTAAGAACAAAAATATGTTCTCTACACCCTCGTTTTATCCTGAATCCTGCCTGATTTTCTTTCAGTTTATTTTCTTTTTCTATCCATTCATTAATCCTTCGTGCTAGAATATTAGTCAAAGCTGCTTTTCTAGAAAAATACATCAATAAAATACAAATCTAAATGAAAGACATGAACACTATCATACAACGTCAAAACAAGTACCTGGCTCTTCCTTTTAACAATATTTCAGCAAAATCATGAAAGGTAGTTTGAATTTTCAGGAAGATATAATGCAGATAGAATTGTCACTAGAAAGGGGTTCTGAAACTACCAATCACAGCGTTGTGGTGGTTGGTCAAACTTTTATATGCTAACTTTACGAAAGTACAGATGTATATGTATGTAAAGTATATATTTATTATAAAAATATTAAATGTATGGTTTATTTTAAATAAAATGTTGCTATTTTCTAAGCTTGTATTACTTACTAGTCGCTAATGGTGTAAATATTTTTTGTGAAGTCATATTAACAATTAAGTAAATATTTGTTTAACTTTGTTTTAAAAAGATCTTACCATTTAAGTATATTTAAATTGCATTATGAATGTATTTATTATTATTTTAATTGACTGAGATCATGAACAAAATAACTACAATTGTTCAAAGTAAAACGAAACTATTAATATTAATTTAATTACTTGAGGAATATGAAGTAAAGCTTAGAATAACTTAGAATGTGGTGTAAGAATAAACAAAAAAGAAAAGGTCTTTCCCCAACTAACCATAACACTATAAATGCGGACTCGTCTTCGCTCACTTACACGTTGTAAGCATTTTCAACGTACGACAGTCTAGGGTAAGACCTTTTCTTTTTTGACTAACTTCTAAATTCAATAAAAATAAGTTTCAACGAAATTTATTAAAGAAAATTTCTTATAATTGTTTCGACAATTTCTGACATTGTCAAAGAAACTATACAAGAATTGTATTGTATTCCGTAGTTTAAATAAGGTTTCAAATTCTAAATTAGTATTTCTTGTATATTCTCTTTAATAATGACAGAAATTGTCAAAACAATTAAGTGATGTTCTTTAATAAATTTCGTTAAAACTTATTTTTATTGAATTTAGAATTTAAAATGTTTCAAGTATGTAACTCATGTAGCTTATTAAGTATTAAATAACTAACACCCAGTACAGCATATTCAGAGCAGGATTGACATCCTAACTAACAGTAACTTTTTGTTTCGCGTTTGTACAATTATCTATATTTTTAAAGATTGAAACTAATATTTCAAATCGTACACAAGTTGTCTTTTTTTATAGTATAAAAAAATGGTAATATTGTTTGAAATAATAAGAAATAATTAAATTTTTATTTTTCCTAGTAGTATTTCAAGTTTCATGTTGGCAATAAATATTCCATAAATGCCAAACAAAACTGTCCAAAGTTTTCGGTTGCACTATTGTGCTGTGGTGGCTTTGCTTGTAATTTTTAATAAGTAAGCAAAATAAAATTTGCTATTTTCCGTTTTCTCCGAGCATTAAGTGCTTGGCCCTAAGTGAAAGTGAAGATTAAATATTTTGAAACATAGCTGATGGAATATTTTGAGGAAGTAACCCCCACGAAAATAAAAATTTCATGAGGTTTACTTCCATACAACAAAAAGGATGAATGGTATGTTTTTATTTTCTTTGATTACCTCACAAAAAAATATATTAGACCTTCGAAAATCAATTTATTTTAACTCTTATCTTATTGAGAACATAATTATTACAAAAAAAAATCGACAATGTAGTAATTAGAAGAAAATAACCTCATTTTAATTGCTATATCTGTACATTTTTCAGTATCTTTATAATTTTAAATATTTAAGTATGAATTATTTTTTATTAATTAATCGTTTGTTTTCATCTCCAATTTACTTTTAAATTGCAAATATATAATAATTTTTCAGTAACTCAATACCTTTCTTTATAATATAAAAAGTTAATAATTTGTGTGTTTTCTACTTTTTCTTTTTATTTTGTTTTATTTACTTTTTCGAAAAACTCTTATTTTTAATACTTCTTTTGAACTATAATTAACAATGTTAAAAATGATTATTCATTTCTGAAATTATTCATTTAGACATGCAATTAAAATATTTAAAATTGTTAAAAATAAGAACAATAAATGAAATGGAAATTGAAAAGCATATTACTACCATTAATACTGAAATTAGTTGGTAGGTTTGTTTTCTTTAAAAAAAAAATAATAAACCTTAAATTTTGTAATATGTATATATTTATTTGTAATACTCAAATAGTCTTTTTTGCAAAAACTTTTGTTAATCAACAATGTAAATCTTGCAGTGTATACAATGCCTGGAATTACAGAAATGGGAATGGTGTGGATGGGTGCTGGTCAATCAGCTTCAGACATGTCCATGGGATTAATGGCAACTGAAAATAGTGAATTAATGTTAGAGCAAGAAAATCCATATTTCACACCATCTCACAATAGTGCATCTAATCATTCCTTAGATGATATTCACGGTGTTCAAGATTCATCCATGGTATATTTTATAACTCTTGAGAAATTAAAATTTATTACTCTTTGTTTACTATCAGGCAATGGATAATGTCGACATTCTTCCCTATGGAGAAATGAAACGTGAAAACAGCGATGGAAGTTACATGGACGACGATAATTCGCATACTGTTTACATGGTGACAACTGCTACTCAAACTATACTGCCTTGTTCGACCAGGAAAATCAAGCCAGTTAAACATCCTGGTCTTGTTCTTAAGACACCAATAGCATATCAAAGCAATACAGATCCTTCAGTGATACCTATTCAAAAGGATGGAATTGGTAAGTATAAAATCAAAATTACTATTTTAAGGAGGTTGTATTGTTTTCACAAAACTACAATAACTTATACATGGTTTGTAAATTTTTACATACAAAATATGATTAAATTTGCAGTATATTTTGCTAAAAACATTGTCATATTTATGAAAATGATACAACGATGTTAAACGCTAATTTGACTTTAAAACTGAAAAATTGTAGCCGTTTGTGAAAAATGTGGTGCCATTGGCGTGAAGCACGCTTTCTACACAAGGGAACGTCGTTTCTGTAGCATGGCATGCGCTCGTGGCTACAGTGGTCTCATTCCCGAACCTCTACCTCAAACTAACCAAACCACTCCCGACACCAAACACTACGCGGAACACCGTTTCAAAATGGAACTCGAAGACGATTTGACTGGTTTTGTGGCGGACCAGCAACTACCCCAACTACCTCCCCCTCCTGCAGCACCTCCTATTGATGATAACATTCTTCTCAGTCGTCGTAAACCTGCCGAACTGGTCAACTCATACGATTGGGAACCCCATTTAGATGAAGTCAACTTCTTCGCCGCTCCTGTTACATGTTTCAAACACGCTCCCATTGCTGATATTTGGAGCAATATTCTGGTTGGAATGAAAGTTGAAGTAGAAAACACGGACTGTGACAATGTATCTGAAACATTCCCTGATTCGTTTTGGGTCGCTACCGTTATGAAAATTGTAGGTTACAAAGCCCTCTTACGGTACGAGGGCTTCGGTATGAACGAATCTAAAGATTTTTGGGTTTCATTGTGTTCAAATCAAGTGCACCCAGTAGGGTGGTGCGCTACACGTGGAAAACCCCTCATACCACCCAAAACAATCGAGAACAAGTACAGTGACTGGAAAGAGTTCCTTTGCAAAAGACTTACGGGTCAGTAAGTTATTTATGATGCATATTTTTTATTAAAATTTATTGTTCTTATGTTAGGTGCTCGCACGTTGCCTTCAAACTTTAGCAGTAAAATCAATGACAGTATGAAATCACGTTTTCATCGCGGCCTGAATCTTGAAGTGGTCGACAAAAATCGCATATCGCAGGTTAAAGTGGCCATGGTTCACAAGATAATTGGAAAACGTCTAAATGTGAAATATTACGATTTACCACCAGAAGACGCCGGTTTTTGGTGTCACGAAGACTCACCCCTATTGCATCCCGTAGGTTGGGCCAAAAAAGTGGGTCATCATCTTGTTGCGCCCGTCGATTATTTGGAAAGGGTGAACGAGGGTATCTTTGATGAAGACGATGCCACCGAGGACCTGTTTAACCCAGTGCAAATTGGGTCAAGAGACAGTTCATTAACTGCTGGCTTTTGTATTGGAATGAAACTGGAAGCAATCGATCCTTTAAATTTGTCTTCTATTTGTGTGGCCACGGTCATGGATGTATTGCGGTGTGGTTACATCATGATTAGAATTGATACTTATGAATCTGATGCGACCGGTGCCGACTGGTTCTGTTACCATGTGTCTTCGCCATGTATATTTCCTATAGGTGCGAAAATAAACTACATTAAACTTGCAGTATACTTACAATTTTTCTATTGTAGGTTTCTGTCAACGTCACAACATCCCCTTGACGCCGCCGAAGGGCTACGACTCTGCTACGTTCAACTGGAAACGTTATCTATTGGACACGAACAATGTACCAGTGAATCCATGCATGTTTGCTCCGCTCAAAACCAATCACGGTTTCGTCGAAGGCATGAAGATGGAGGCTGCCGACCTTATGGATCCTCGTCTCGTCTGTGTCGCTACCGTGGCCAAAGTAGCTGGTCGACTCCTGAAAGTTCACTTTGATGGTTGGGAGGACGAGTATGACCAATGGCTCGACTGCGAAAGCTCGGATATTTATCCGGTTGGCTGGTGCCATAGTGTTGGCCATAAGCTTGAGGGGCCCAAAGTTGTTCCAAAGCAACCAACTGTTGTTATTAGGTCACCAAAAGGTAAACAATAAATATAAATTATCATTTTAAATATTTGAATACAATAAAAAGGATCCACTAGTTTTAATTGAATAGGAAATCTCAAACAGAAATATTGATTACAGGTTTAAAAAAACGGGGCAGAAAAAAGAAAGGTAAGGACAGCCCTCCAAAAAATCAACAGACAAATAAAGTGACAAAGGCTGAGCTTCCTCCTGCTGTTACAATGAAAAACGAAGTCCTTGAGGAAGAAATAGAAGATGATAACATCCAGGAGCCGGAAACTGGACAGGAACCTTCTGGACCAGATCAAAGCATGCCTGTGCCTTCAGAACTGCAACCACCACCAGAACGCAAGGCCACGTCTTACATTAATGTAGGTATTTTTAACGTTTTCTTACATTCTAAGAGAACATGATAATTTACAATACAACTAAAAACATACATATTTGTAGCCTTTCATAATTTTTATTTATTAAACTCAATACCTATTTCATCATTAATTTATAGTAACATATAAAAAAGAAAATTGTGAACAAATCAATCTTCTGTTAAATTATAAGTGTATAGGTGTATTTTAGTTTTACAACCAAAATTCGTTCTTTACAGACCACTGGAAGTACCAGTCCTAAAGTAATTCCTCGCCTAATAGACAGTTCCGGCACCCCAAATGAAACCAATGGTCTTTGTCCCGAAGAATGGAACGTTTTTGACGTAGCCCAGTTTTTAAGGGTCAACGATTGCGCAAACTATTGTGACAATTTTAGCAAACAGGTAAGGATGCAGTATACATATTGTTTTTTTTTTGTTAGAGCCGTGAAAGGTTAAAAAAAACTTACGACAAGATTTGTAACCAAAATATACAACAAAATACAATTCCACCTCCTTGTTCCGAAATTTGTAATACAGATAATATAATAAAAAAATTATGGGCCAAAATAGAATACTATAGTAAATTAAGAAAATTATACGTTATACCTATTTGGTAAAATATGGAAATCTCTGCTCCCTAATAAACTCACAATTTAATGTAACGGTATAAAGCAAAACAAGAAATTAATCCACTTTGTTTTTTTTTTATAGAAAATTGACGGTAAAATGTTGCTCAACTTGAACAAAGAAGACATAATCGAGTTTACGGGGGGTAAGGTGGGGCCGTCCTTAAAGATCTACGATCTCATTCAGCAATTGAAAATCAAAGTGAATCCGGCGCAATTGCGTCATATGAAAGCCAACGTGAAAAAGTTTTTATAGTGCCTGATAAGTACATAAGTACATATATATAATAATTGATTATACATATTAAATAATGTGGAGAGACACTTGGGTGTTTTGAGGAGGAGGAGGAGACCGTGCATACCCCCTTCTAGCTCCCTGCCTTTGGAGAGAGAGAGAGAGAGAGGTAACGACGCGATAGGGATTTTATTTACCGCTAATATAATAATTAATACATTTAGTTAATTATTTATATATCTATATAAATATTGAGTAATTTTGCTACACGAAATACCGCAACAAACATTACCGCCGTTATTGGCAAAACAATGATAGCTCTCAGTTTATTTTTAGCCCCTTTTTAGCCGAAACCAACGAACGGACAGACAGAAAATTGATAATGTAAAATTTTGGATAGTAATTTATGATGATTGATTAATAAACGATATATTTAAAAGGGGCGTTTATTAATATTGATAATTTTATAAACGTTTCCGAAATTTATTTTTGAAATCGAGTGAGAATTTTCAACAAGAAATTGTTTTCTTTTTGTCTATTTGAGTAAGACTTTTATAGAATTAAATTTATTTCAATGAAAAACTGGCTGGTCGAAAAATCGGACACATTATTACTTATGTTTAGTTTAATCACATTTTATGTAATTAAAACTGAAATATACTTAAAATAGGTAAAAGGCCCTGTATATTTGTTTTAATTAATTTATAAAGACCAGTCAGCCACTGATACATTTTTTTAATTGCAATTTACTCACATTTGCGAAATTTAAATAAAACAATAATAATACTGGATGATTTGGTAAAATATACGAATTGACTATTATTTATTATTCTTCAAAATACATCTTTCTAAAAAAATGTATGTTTTTGATGTTTTTATTCTAAATTAAAAAAAAATCTATTTAATATCAGTGCGTATTTCTGAAGGTAAGTAAATTAGGCACATGTGAATTTACCTAATTAAAATTTTATTTAAACGGAAACTATAAGAAGTACTGAAAGACTATTTCTTAAGGTAAGTTTTTGAAGAAATTTAAACATTAGGTGTTAAATTTAAAATTAATTACTTGAACATCGTGTTACACTTTAATTATTAACCAAATTAATAATTGAATTAGAAAGTAACTACTCAAACATGCTCAATTCATGTTTTAGAAATCAATTTTTATTTCACCCTGTATAGTAGATAAACTTTGTTTCTAAATATTATAATACATTATGTATTTTTTATAAGTCAGTTTAAACAAGGGATAATCGATGTACTGAATAATAGTTTTTGTTTTTTAGCAATAAGTTTTCGATCAGATATGTATCTACATTGTATTATTGCTGAAATCGTCATTAGTAAATCGTGCACGAGGTTCATTTGTTAAAATATCAATTTTTCTGACATTGCCTTTTTACTAGGTACATATAATAAAGTACAAACATACGTATATGTGACAAGAGGTAATGAGTGCTTTATTGTTTGCCTATGTATCAAGTTTTATTTACGGTTCCTACATACACAAGTAATACGTGCATGTATGGGTTACTCGTTGGTCTACTATATAACAATGCAACGTACTACGTGTATTTTCTTGAAACGTAAAATCTGAAAACGGGCGTTCATGGAAGTGTAGTTTGGAGGGAAAGGAAATATCAATGCGCAACCGCTCCTTCCGGTTGTAGGACGACGCGCGGGAAGGACGAGAGCGGCAAGTTGGCTTGGTATGCTTATGGGCGGGGCCATACTGCCAGCTGGCAGACGATTGTCGTTCTCTTATATACAATTCCTCCGCGTCGTAAATAGTACCGATATGTTACAGCATATTACACAATTAAAAAAACTCTATCGAAAAATCGATTTACTAAAACATATAATGGAAACTAACTACAAAATTAATAAGCGATCATTGTTTTGTTTAAGAGAACGTTCAGTTTTACTTTGCGTATGAATAATTCACAGTGGCGTCTATCCGGCCTCAGCTGTTTCCCCGTTTCCCGCCAAACATTGCTACCAGAAAACCGCTGTGAGGCGTATCGTATGTTCGCCGTCCCGCGCTCCAATTTTAATTTGTGGCTATCGCAACATTTCGAATTGTTATTATTGACTTTTACGTCGACCGATTGTTTTTAGTATTATGTCATCAATTGTTGGTGGCGATAGTATCGTTCAAGAAGGAAATAACAAGGAAACAAGTGAATCGCAAGGAAAAATATCCAGGTAAGCGTCTTAATAAATTTTATTGCCACATGTTTTTGACATTTATTAGTAAATTTTCTACGTATCTACCGGGTGCAACCACTTTCTGTTTCGGAATCCAACGTCGAACTTTATTAACACGTTGCGCACCGGGTATTATGCGGTCTTGTTAATACGCACTTCATCGAAACGATCGGGCGTGAATTCGCCGGCATACTCAGCTGTTAACCGCGCCATGTTGTGGCGTTGCTGGCTTTCTGCAACAACAGCGTTGTCGGCTGGTTACTGCATGCTTAAAAACCAACGACGATTTCGAACATACATACGGTGTAAAAACAGCGAACAGCGTCGATTTTATCTTCTTTACATCATTGTACAATATTGTTTCTCTATGTGGCGTACACCGTAAAGTAAGACTATTCGTAACCGATACAAAAATAACTTAATTTCTACTTGTAACGTTTTAATCGGGTAATTGCCTTGCTTGATGTACTGCCGTGAACTTTAAATGCTTGCCCGTCTGGTAGGCGTACGTACGAAACGAACAACGGTCATGAGGCATTTAATTTTTAATAACGAATTCGGCTGACACTTTACACATTACTAAGTACATTGCTATAATTTTTGAAAGTTGAAAATGTCTCTTGTATTATTTTATTTTTCAATGGAACAGTTATACTGCTTTATTATGGTTCGTTTATTATTGCCATCGATGTTCAAAATCGATACAATCAATATAGGTAGGTATTGTGTTTTTTTTTTAATGGGGAAAAACAGTTCGGTAGGTAAGGGTAGTGCAAGCTTATACATAATACAATGTGCGTACGTACCTACTAGGAGGAAGAAACATAAAATAAAAATAAAAGGAATATTTTTATTACTCGTTATCAGCTGTACCTCTATAAACGTACAAACGCAAACGCTTTGGCATGTCTGGAATTTCCACTATGCTTTTTTATGTACTTTGGTACGTACGTACGTATTGAATACTCGATTTAATTGATGTTTACGTTGTACCAACGAACGGTACCTAGGTACATAAACGTGGCCAGGGAAATCACTGTTGTAAACACAAATATTTTAAGAAAAGCAGTCTCAATATTTATACGTCGGTATCTAGTCAATGATCAATAAATAATTCATACCTATCATATTTATCTATAAATATTCAATTTTCCTCATTTTATAACTGCATAATTCACGCCTTACTGAAGTTCTGTGCACTCGCTATTTGTAAATACGTTTCGTACGTACAAGTTTTTTGTCAGTGAAAAATTTTACCAATTAAAAATACATGAATGAAATGTTTGTATCGAAAAGTTTTAAAAACACCCATTCACAGCACTGCTTATTAGTAAATAAATGTAGAAGCGATCCTGAATCATTCTTTCTTGCGTATTATGTAATTACTACAAAGGTAGTTTTATATTTCGTTCTTCGGTAATTAAAACTTTCTGAATAATAATAATGATAACCTCTACTATCTGTTTCATTGGAAATTGTTGTAATATCATATGCTGGCTGCTTTTATTGAAATCGGATCTACTACATCGAACGTGAAGATGCCAAAATAAATTGTTCGCTATAGGCGATTTTCGTGAGGTATAAATAATTTAAAAATTAATAATATATAAAAGGGCGCTCATAAATAAGTCGTTTGTCTATAACGGAAAAAAAGTATTTACTGAAAATCACTTATTTATATATAAAGTAGACGTTTAGTTTTTTCAATTTATTAAGTGACAAAATTAAACATTTTGACCTTACTTCGTAAATATGTTGTAGCATTGTAGTAATTGAAGTGGCAACCTAAAGGTGCAAAACAGGGTCTACCGAGAACATCTTTCGCCAGGTGTTCCCGAGGGTATTTTCGTTGCAGGTATAAAAGAGGGGTGGACTTATGTTAAACTTCGCGCCCATTGTATACGTTTAGAGAAACGACAATGCAAAAATAGCCTTGAACTTCAACTAGCCTGTTTATACGTATATAAAACGAATTTAATCCGGGTACCTAGTTGGGGCCTCTTGCCTTCTTACACATTACTGGAAATTTGGAAAGTAAAATAGATATTTAAAACTGTTTTAGTACACAATTAGTAAAAAAAAATCGTTAAAAATATGAGAAATAGGTTATTTAATGCTCAGATTAATACGATTTTTGTAAAATAGCAAAAGAAAACGGAAAGGAATGCGTTTTTGAAAAAAATCAGAAATGATTTGGGTTTATGTCTTCAATTACTTTGCTAGAAAAAATGTTTAATGCTTTTATAAACAATATAATTTTAAATATAAATATAAATATGGAATCAACAGAAACAACTACTCCGAGGGCTAATACCCCTACCGGCATTGAATTACACTGTTGATTTCGATGGATTCTTAGACGAAGATACTTGGTAGGACGCGTTCCAAATGTGAGATCTTTGATCTTAATATTTAGACGAATAAGGATTTTAATTCCTTCTTTTTTGAATACAATATAATTTTATTTAAGGGTAGAGGGAGCAGGGGTTTAACGAAAGGCAATAAAATTATTTTACATGTTGACTAAAAATGTTGGTATTTTAATGAATTTGTGACACAGTAACTTTAGGAATAAGTTATAGAAGTGCTATCTATGCACCAGTTTCCCTGATTGACAAGCCTGAAATGCTGTGTACCAGGTGCTTAAATGAGGTTATTTTATGAAAGGTCTGCATGATTAAAATGTTAAAAGTGCTCTGCATATTGACAGTGGTACCGTCCAAACTTGGACGGATTGGACTAGTATTTATTTTAATTTTATGTACTTAACAACGTATTTATATAGGTGCGTAGAACTCCGGTACTTATTGATTATTATATGAGTAGGTTTTCGTACATAATACATATGTGGTTTTTATGGGGCTAAAGGTTATGTTTTTTCTCTCCTTATTTAGAGTTCGCAGTCAGCATGTCTGAATACCAGTGTGCATAAAATGCCTTTTGACTTTTTCAAACCATTCTAATCTTCATACTGCATATTTACTACATATTACCTATATATATATATATACCTAGTAGCTACACGTAATTGTAGTAAATGACCCCATATTAGGATTATTATTGCTTTTTTAAGTGGCGAATAAATTCCATAATCCGTAATTTTTAATGTTAGGTGCACGAAATGGCAATAGGTGACCCAAAATTATTCTTAAAAGGATATAAACTTCCATGTTATAATTTTAGTTTTTGAGCGATCTAATATTTGCTTTTTATTTACTATAATTTTATTATTGTAAAAAGGAAAAAACAGTTTTACACTTTTACCAGATAATCTCTAACAATTGTTTCGACTTAGGTCATCCTCGGAGACTAACTTTTAAACGATAAATGAATAAACACTATTTTGTTTATTATCACTTTTTTATTTACAAATCCTTTTGACTATAGTTTCGACAAAAAAGCTTGTCATTGTCAAACGAATAATTCAAATTGAATGAATAATAACAGATGTACAGTAGTGTTTATATATATTTTTTGGAAATACCATTAATTATTAAATGTATTGAATAGTATTGAGTGGTACAAATCTACCTGGTCGTTTAACAGGTTATTTTCGGAAATTTTTGATGCTTTGTATACTTCTAAGGATTCTAAAATATTAAGTTTAAAGCCTTTATTTAGATTATGAATAATTTTAAGATTTTCTATAGTAGGAAACTGATGGCCTGTTTCTAAAATATGGTTTGCAAAATTGGAATTATCTTTTCATAATCTAAATGATCTAAAGTGTTCATTATAACGTGTTCTAAATGACCTTCCAGTTTGGCCTAAGTAAAAGGAATCACATTCTGTACATTCTGTTTATATTCATTCTATTTGAATTATTCGTTTGACAATTACAAGCTTTTTTGTCGAAACTATAGTCAAAAGGATTTGTAAATAAAAAAGTGATAATAAACAAAGTAGTATTTATTCATTTATCGTTAAGATGAATTATCACAGAGTAACGGCTGAATCAATCCAATTTTTTGACTTTTAATCGTTTCATGTGGAATTTATTTTGTGTAACTTGCTGTTTTTAACTGCCTATCGTAAATATAAATAATAAAGTGTGCGTCAGTTGTTATTTATTAATAATAGTTATCAAGTAGAGGCGCCATATTATGTCATACAAATGCACCTGTCACGTTGGGAATGCAAGATAAGATATTGGAATAACTTGACTAGTTGGAATATTCATTAATGTGTGTAGCATGTAGGGGAACTTAATAATACACCTTAAAAAGTTGTACGTACTGGGAAAGTTATAATTAATCTTGGTATTTCATTTAACAGTTTATAATACAATGTAACAACCATATGTTATTAAGCTTGTATTTTTTTGTAATTATATTCAATTACGTACTTCATACGTACATAACGTGTATAATATAAATACATTTTTACAATATTGTCAGAACAATTGCAATTTTTTATTGCAAATAAAGTTATTTACAATTATATTTTTAAATTAAACTACATCATACTATCTAATACATATCACACATGTATCTCCTTAGATACTGTAAAAAAAAACAATCAGTGTACGGTATCTATCATTTAAATAAAATTATCTTTTATGTATTAATTGCTTTAGTATAAATTAGTCGAATTGCTCTGTTCGTTTTAATAAATAATAGTCTATAAAAATATTAAAATTGTTTTTTTCTTTACTGAAAAAGCAAAGAAGTTTTGCGTTGAAGATGCTTACGACTTAAGTGAGCAAAATATGAGTCCGCATTTTTTAAAGTGTTGTGGTAAATTGTCCTTCACTCTACTGCAGTAGCAATAGCAACTAAATAAATTCCTTTATATAATCGTAAATCATATCTCCAGAACTTGTAAGTATACAGGTAGGTAATATATCTACTCTTTGATGATGGCCCGTTGACCGAAACAATTGTAGTGTTTTATTATTGAATCATTTCATTGCAACTTTTACTTTGGTTTCTTATTAACGTTGTCGGAAGTTTCTATAACGAGGATCTTCGATGTTTCGTTATTAAGAGTTACTATAAGGGGTTATTAATAACGTAATTACCTCTACAAATAATAATAATGAAAACTAATTAAATATTCAAACTATCGATGGTGCAGGTATTGTGAAAATAAATTTTAAGAAATAATTAAACGAATAAAACACTTGGTATATTTTTCACAGGTTTATTGACGGAACTCGACAATTGTTTCGACAGGGGTCTGTGTCATTATCAAGAGTAAGCAGAATTAAAAATATATAAATGTGCGCAAATATATTTATAGTGAATAATAATGATGGGAAATTTTCTTAATTACCTAATTTGAACAAAAGTAAAGGGGAGTTGTTTGAATATGTTTCTATTTGGGAATTTACAATGTTATGTTTGTTGTACTAGCTTTTTTAATTTCAAAATTTTCAAGATAATTTAATTTCTTACTTGTCAATAATAAACCCAAATTTGATCCCCTAGATAATAGCGGCGTTTATAAAATTCAATACAATGATTGTGATGCTGTGTATATTGGTCAATCAGGCAGATCCATGAACACTCGTAAAAAGAGTATTTAAAAAGTATCTTAAATAACAACAATTGTACAGGTATTTCTACACATTGTATTTCAAATAAACACAATATTAATGAAAATTTTCAAATGCTACAAAAAGTAAGAAATTAAATTATCTTGAAAATTTAGAAATTAAAAAAGCTATGTACAACAAACATTACATTGTAAATTTCCAAATAAAAACATATTTAAACAACTCCCCTTTACATTTGTTCAAACTAGGTAATTAAGAAATTTCCCCAACATTATTATTCACTATAAATATGTTTTGCACATTTATATATTTAGTAATTCTGCTTACTCTTGATAATGACACAGACCCCTATCAAAACAATTGTCGAGTTCCGTCAATAAACCTGTGAAAATATATAAGTGTTTTATTCGTTTTATTATTTCTTAATTAAATATTGTCGTTTCAAGTAATATACCTACATTTTTGTGTAAATTTTCTGCTCTGGTCCTAGTTTTCTGTGGTTTCCTTGGATCATTTAGGCAAATGCTGGAGAGGGCCTTACGCCCTACCCTCCGGCTTTGCACTACATTGTAGGTCGGAGGAACTGCCCGCCCAACAGCACAAGTAGCTGGTGGGAATGAAACACAAAAAAGTTTTTTTTTTTGTAAATTTTCAATTCAAAATGCTTCAAAAAAGAGTTTTAGTTCAGTTTTCAATTTACCTACATACGATCCAAACTCTATATAGGTACATAATTTGTATAAATGCACAATTATTACATACATAGTTTCCAAGAACACTTAATATGTTAATTATTTGTAGATATATTGTATAAATAATAGTTTCATCCAACCCGTACAATTGTAAAAAGTAAATAATCAAGAAAATATCTATCATTCCTCCGACCGACAAGGCCGATGAAGGTGAATTTAAGTCTTACCAGCTGTTTACTTTATTATATTCATGCTCGTTTGGTTGAACACATTGATCGTATCGTACTGTTTTGTATACGTGTGTTTGTATACATGTATGTCTGTGTAGTCATTAAAACGAATGAGTATGGCTGATAGGAATGTGGCGTGAATCATAGCAAAAAGCTGTCTATATGCAAATTGCTTGTTTAAACTATATATTAGATATATCTATGATCATGCAAGTTTCAATAAATACACTCCTAATTCATCAAATCAAATTATAGGGTAGTACATATCTGTATTAGTCAGATTATAAAATATTTCTTAACAGAATTACATACGAAGTTATTCTGTCAAGTATAAAATAAAAATTGAATTGATTCAGCCGTTACTCTGTGATAATTCATCTTAACGATAAATGAATAAACACTACTTTGTTTATTATCACTTTTTTATTTACAGATCCTTTTGACTATAGTTTCGACAAATAGCTTGTCATTGTCAAACTAATAATTCAAATTGAATGAATATAAACAGATGTACAGTATTGTTTATATATATATTTTTGGAAATACCATTTATCCTTATAAAATAAAAGTTTTCTTATTTCCGATTACCTACTCTAAGTGCTTAATATGTGTTTTAGATAATATTAGTGAAATTAATAAATATATAAGATGTTGTCTACTGATACTTGATTGAGATTCATGATAATAAAATGAAAACACACTATGTTAACTCTCAATATACTATTTATTCACTTGACAGCTGTTTCGTCTCCTTGTGACTTCTTCGGAAGTATACAAATTACTTAAAATTATTAAAAAATGTTTTTCTTAACTACAAGCTTTGGGGGAGGAGGTAGGAACGGGGAAGATGTTTAATAGAGAGGAATAGCCTACATCTATTGGTTCGTTAATTAACAGGTTACTATTTTAAGATTTGTTTATTCTTAATTTTTCTAACATTGATATTTTATACGGTTTATTTTCATAATGTACTATTTCAAAATCTTCATTGAAGTTGTGATTTTCATTATTTAAGTGATTTGCATAATTTGAGTCAGTTTTCTTGTTAATGTAAGAATGTTTATACTTTTTAATTCTAATTTTAAAATTTCTGTAAGTTTTCCCTATATAAAACATGTTGCAAGATTTACAATTGATTTTATATACACCTGATTTATTATTTTTGTCAGTTACATCTTTGTTGTGACTTAAATAATGAAAATCACAACTTCAATGAAGATTTTGAAATAGTACATTATGAAAATAAACCGTATAAAATATCAATGGTAGAAAAATTAACAATAAACAAATTTAAAAATAGTAACCTGTTAATTAACGAACAAATAGTTGTAGACTATTCCCCTTTATAAAACATCTTCCCCGTTCCTACCCCCTCTTCCTAAGCTAGTACTTAAGGAAAACATTTTGTAATAATTTTAAGTAATTTTTATACTTCCGAAGTAGTCACAAGGTGACGAAACCGCTGTCAAGTGGATAAATAGTATATTGAGAAATTAATTAAATCTTATCCAGGTAGATACATAGATAGAATCGATTAAGATCATCCCTTATTTTTTTATAAGTACTTATAGCTGATTATCTTTAACATAAATACAAAAAAGAAATATATGCCTACCTCATTGAGGAAGTTTAATTTTATTACCTAGTGGTTTTAAACTATACATTTTTAAATGAAAAATTACATATTAATAAACTGCCTTTAATAACATTTTACCATATTTTATATCGTCAACCGGATATTGTTTATTATATAAACCAGTAAAGGTTAACATCGTATATTTATAATATTATAAGATGTACTTGACCCCCTAGAACAGTTCAGTTAAGTTTGGCTCCGCTGACAACATATACATGTTTATACCAGTGACTAAAAAAGTAATGAAAATATAATTTTCAAACATTCAAAAAAGATTATTAGTCTTACTTGTTGAACCCGTCCAAACATGGATGGATGGATACTGTTTTCGATAACGCATGACACGTACATTTTAATCATAGCGAAATTTATGGCCGAATTCAAGATTTTTAATAAAAATTTCCTATTGTAATTATAATAGATTTGTGGGTTTGTTGCTTTTTTGGTAGGTATAATTAATATGATATAAACCACCGTGGAAATTAAAAGTCTTGTATATGTGACTGCATATGTCATTGACACAGTTTCTTCGATTGCGTAAGACTTTTAGTGTGACGGTTTATGTAAATAATAATAACAACAAATAACTTAGCGTATTTACGTTTCCTAGAGCACGTATCGTTAGTCCGTTGTCCTGGACATTTTTTTATAGGCGAAAACAAAAGTTATTTGTGGATAACCTAAATACAATGTACCTATATGTATGTATGCATACTCGAATATTGATCTGATTGGTATGTAGGGGGGATGTTAGATATAAATAAGGAGATTAATCGTAATAGTATGATAGAACGTCTACGAATTCGAATAGAGATTATAATTATTCTTGTGGATGAAAAAACATTGTTTTTTAAATTACCTCAAAAAAAAATGTCCTTTATAACTGAATTTTTCGAAAATTACCGAACTGTTAGGGAATAAGAAAAAATAATAGAATGTGAAATCAACCTGTTTTTGCCACCGTCAAGAAAAAGTGAAGATAGTTGTGGGTGAAATAAATATTAATGAAAACAATCAGTCTCATTAGTTTGGGCAACACGACGCACCCTGGTGACGAGTCTAAAACTGTTTTTTACATTTTTTTGAGAACGCTCTTCAATAAATAGCCTATGATGACGACGATCGTTCTGTTTATATCTGACCTCCGTAGGTTATGTTTACAAACATTTTTTTAATCGTTTGTCTCAACAGCTGATTTTACACAACATATCTATGTACTGCTGAATACCATTATCTGTTGTTTTTCTCTGTTTTTATCGAGTAACATTAAACGTTATCGCATAATTGCTGTGATACAAATAGCAAAGATTAACCCAAATACCTAATCTACTTTGTTGTTTATTTAATGATAGTAACATATACATGCAGTGAAACTAACGCTAACTCAAATCTTCATGGAAGGGAAAGTCAAATAATTCGAATTTTTCAGAAATTAGCAATACACAAACAAAAACACAATGTTTAGTCATATTTTTTTTTCTTGAAATAACCGTAATAATCACAACGTAAAATTGTTAAAACTACAAAAAATAATCGATTTGGATTGTGTGTATTTGTATATAACGGTACTGTCATCCTTCAGGATAGTTGTGAAACAATGAAATTAAGTAGGCGTGTACGTGCAAATAAAGGAGTTCTGTTCATGGTCTGATTTTAAAATAAGTTTTGCGAAGGCGGAAACCAAATTTGTATTTTGAGCCATCGCATTCGTTTGTTGCAGCTCTCGGATATTATCATCTGTTCATACATAAAAATTATTCAATACCTGCCTTTTTAAAGATTAACACTTATAAATAGTAAAAAAAAATTGACATAAAAAAAGAAATATTGTAACATTAGTTGTTTTTATAACTATCATAATGGGTGCAGCTTATTGAATGATAAAAATTGAGATTTTCTCCGAAATACAATTAATCAATACAATCTCAATCATTTATAATTTTAGTATTTTGACAGAAAATATGAGCCAAATATTTACAATGTTTTTCTTAAAATTCATTGATAAACAATTACGTAATTGACGATTAAAATTTACATAGTTTCAGTTAATTCTATACGCCGCAAGGCAATGTCCTTTGATAAGAATAAGTATAATGTAATAATTGATAAAACAAAAAAAAAAGATTTTTTTAATTTACACCGATGATTAATCCGTATATAATTTATTTTGCAATTACTGATTATCAGTAAAGTAGTGGCGCCTTTCTGTACTTATCACAATTACTCTTTTCTAACTGACTAGTCATCGAATGTAACTCGTAACAGATATAGTACTTCACCTTCCCACTCACCCTGGTTCTAGTAGAATATCGATCGTTTCTCGATATACTTGGAAACTATTATTATGTTTATGACATATCGCAATTTCAGTTGAAAAATACTTGTTTTGTCATGTACTCTGTATTATGTACACTTATATGTATACGTGGTCGTCTGACTTAAGCATAAGTACAATCAGCTGATCTATACATATATGTAAAAACATCTACGTCATAGAACGTCAGTCTGAGAGGCGCCATCGGATGTAAACAGTACGAATAATACAACATTGTATATTTGTTATTATTAACATTATTAACCCGTACAAAGCGTTTGTTGCTATTTTCGTTTTTAACTTTTAAGATTTTGGCAACATAGATACAATTTTTTTCCATAAAATGTCACTTTTAAAAAGAGGTCATTTAAATATAGATACACTATTTAAAAACCTCTTTTCAAATGGGTAAACAGAGCGCAAAATTCGTACTAAAAATTACACTTTTTATAGTAAGGTAGTTTCTAAGATAATTTAATTTATAGAAAAAATATCGCTATCGTAATCCAAACTATAAAAAATGACTTAGAGTGTTGAAATTTGTTCTAATTACAATCAAGTCTTAAGACGAACGTCATGCCAAAATTAACGTTTATAATTTATACAGGGTGTTCGGAAAAAAAAAGTTTAAAAACTTCAAACACGAATAACATAATTTTTTCAAATCGCACATACCATATTTTATGTTGTCATTCAATTCCGTTTTTATTTTCTTTCGATACATTCAGATGTTTCCTATTGCTTTATTTGAATAATTTTTATTTTTTATAGTTTCGTTTCACCTTAAAATTTTATATTGCATACGAATTCATCTTAAAAATATATGGCAAACAGTTGAAATTATTTTAGGTAAAAAGATCATCCTTAATAACCCTACCACCCAATTTTCGAATCTCTAACACGCTTATTTTTTCTACATAATAATAATTAATAATAATTCGCTGTATAATGATCATAGCACCTCGAATCTGTATAATCAGATAAACAAAATGTGGTTTATTGAATAGTTATTGTTATGATCGATACCGACAACACGTTTGATACTTCTCAAGAGTAGGCAGCTGCTGGTCATGATTCACCCAGCGAACAAACTTGAAACATAAACAAAAGGAATATTCTAAGACAGTACAAATAAGTAACTAGCATCCGACAGGTTAAAATCGATAAAAGACAATAGTCGGTATAAACAGTGCGTGAACGAAGTAAGAAGTAATATAAATATCCTACTGACTCTACGTAGTGTGTTTTGGTTTTAAATAGATTACTTATATACCATATGAGATCTCTTGAAGTAAATACAACTATTAGACCAGGGGTGGGCAAATATTTTGATAGTCGGGCCACATTGCAGATGAAAATTTGACCTTGGGCCAAACAGTTTTTTTTCTAATTTTAAGTATAGTTTTTGCTAAGGATGTCAATTAATGAATTTTAAAACCAACATTTTTGAATCAAAATATTTATTTATCAAGTCATTTGAATAAAAAAATTGAAAATAAAATTTTTAAACATTAATATCAGATAATTATCAAACTGTACAATTATCATACAAAGGTGTTATTAAAAGTGTTACCATTATCATCTATGCTTAATAGATTGAGTCACAAATAGTCACAAAAAACATGAAAAACAAATGCTGGCAACACTGTGGTGATTTACATAAACTATTAATTTGACAGAACGTCTTCTTAGATTGTCAATTTCTTAGATCAAATATTTCACTTCATTAAACATAAACAAGTAATATGAAAGAAAGATAAGTTATGTTTTATGAAGAAAAAGGTACCTACAATAAAATATGTATGCTGAAATGAAAACAAATCTTCCAATAATATTAAATTGATTAGATTACAAAAACTGTTCTAATGACATTTGCGTTTTGACATATTATAATTTTCATAGCCAACATTCAGTAGTTTTTTTAAAAAAAAAGACAAAACAATAAACAATAAAATGAATGAAAATTAAAAAAAAAAATTTAATAACATAAATTTTAATGACTAAAGTGAAATTTTTTAGCATCACCAATAAATTAGTTCAGACTCTTCGAATTGAAAAATATGTTAAGCAAATACATCAGTTTCAGTTTCATTATTTCTTTAGTGTTTTACGATGTATGCACCCTCAGTATATCTATATCTGCTTTTATTTCGTTTAATTTTCGGCGAATTTATTGCGGAAAGATATTTCTCCAAATTAAAATTAATATAAAATAACTTGCGTTCTACTATATCGCAGGAGAAAATGGCGACTTTAGATTTAAGTTATTTTGTTTATTCATGCAATAATGTGATATAATAAGTATAATAACTAATAAAATTGTGCGACTATTATACATACTGTAATTGTTCAATTATCAGAATTATATTTTCGAATAGGAGGCGCTGAAAAGAGCGGTTGTCCGGGAGAAAATTTTGGCTCCCACTGGCCCTGATAATGTGTATAAGTATTGCTTAATATTTCATCTAAAAATTTTTTATTCACCAATTTATGTTGGACAAAAACTAATATTTGTGTTTTTAATAATAATATATACAATGCTTCACGGGCCAGACAAAATTCTACCGCGGGCCGCCATTTGCCCAGACCTGTATTAGACAAACCGTAATCACTCTCAACGTCAACGTCACACACTTTTTATTTTAGAGAAATTTCATTGAATTATCCATAATTCAACGAAGAAGTTCTAAGTCCCTAAGTACCTTGTATGCATACAGACCACTATATATGTATATTGATTGCATAGCGTGTCTGCCGATCATGTGGTGACATTAATGGTTTTTATTTCATTCAAGCGGTAGAACAAAATGTCTTTACGCTACCAAGTCGTGACACACATCATTTGCTTTTTCACGTACTTTCTTGTTTGTTCCATGAAACGGTTTTAACGCTTTATACTACAAAAGTCAACAAAAAAGTCGAGGAACGTGAAGGTCTTTCAATATGTCTGTGAATTAATTAGGGGTGCGAAAAAACGTGACAGGGATACAACAGATAATGAATTCGCTCACTCACAAGCCCAGATCTAAGGAATAATTAGTTTCTAAAACGTACTTAAAAAATATAGGTATCTATACATATCAGAGGCAGCCAGTATATAAGGTTATAGGGACACATGCTCGTTTTATATGATCTGTTTTCAGTTTATAAGGTTAGATTAGGTTATAGGTTAAGTGTGTTTTAGCACATCGCTCTAGGGAGAACTTTCCAACTTTTCTTTTTCGAAAATCTTATTTTTATTGTTTTTAGTTTTCTTCCTAAGTAATTCTGAAATGAATGAGGAATTTTTAATTTTTGTTATTCATTCTATACCTAATCCCTTGCAAGACTATGAAATAACATTTTTGAATAAACCAAATAAAATAATTCAGCCTCTAATTATTTGAAAATGGAAAAAGCATCATTTTGTTGAAGTTTTTTCTAAACTAATTTGGGGTCGTAAAATTAAAAAATATATGTCATGTCAGAAGCGGAATATTTGATTTTTTTATTAATTATATCAAGTTTCCAAATTCGCTGGGTATTTATCACCGAGCGGCGTGGTCTAGTGTTCTAGATCGTTGCTTAGCATTCGGGAGGTCACCGGTTCGAGCCCGCGTCCGGCTGCTCTGGTCCCAAGTTTTTCTGTGGTTTCCTTGGATGGTTTAGGCAAATGCTGGAGCAGTAATATTCCACAGATAATCTTTCACTTCTCTTCTGTCTTTATTTCGTCCGTTTCATCTTTCTCTCTCTAACCACACCACCCAACCATTCCTACGATTTCTACAAGGAGGCTAAAGAGGGCCTTACGTCCTACCTACCCTCCGGCTTTGCACTACAGTGTAGATCGGAGGAACTGCCCACCCACCAGCACGAGTATCTGGTGGGAATGAAGTACAAAAAGTTTGTCTGTTTTTTTTAGGTATTTATCAGGAAAACCTTACTAGTTCCAAATCAGAAAATCCTGGCTAGAAAAACATTATCAGTTCCATATTAAACATTCCTGACTAGTTCCTCAGTATTCATCTGCGAGGCATGCTTGAACATGTCCTGATCATGTTCAGATTTTTTTTCTGGTTAGGTATATATGATTCGAAGGGCGTCTATATAAAATAAGCAATTTGGTAAACAACGGATGCCCAAATAAACATCTGTACATTATTGTAGGTAGTAAATAACGTATGTAGACAATCGTTTCTTTAAAAAATTATGCATTGGAATTTGATTTTTATGGCACTAGAATGTAAAAACAAGTCTAAGAATCCGTTATGTAGTATTTTAATACACAAGTACATTGCATGCGAATACCCCCACGTGGTAAGCCGCCTCCGCTATAAACTTTGGTGTAAATGCACGAGTGGGCATTCAGTGTAGGCATTTGCGCACTTTAATATACCAACTTAACTTTTATAATATCATCAATGTTAAATTTCAATTTTTTATTGATTCGATATATCTTAAATGTAGTAAATGAGAATATGAGTTATATACTCAAATAATTTTCTCAAAAAGGGGTCTTAAATTAAAGACTTTATTGTGTTTTTTATAAATAATACTTATTAAATATTAAAAAAACAATTGTTCTCTTATTAACATTATAAATCTAGTAATCTGTATGTTGGCGTTAAACTCGCAAACTACTGGATGTATTTTGATGCAGTTTCTGCTATTATGTAAGATGGAAGGTTATAGACTAAGTTCAAATATCATCACTACTGATGATGATGAGATATCATTGATTTTGGTGAAAGTAGTTTTTTGCTTTAACTCGAGAACTACAAAATAAATTTCACTGTACAATTGGGAGAAATGCAGGAAATAGTGTTAAAACCAGAGCCGGACTCAGAGTTCAGCCTTTTACAGAATGTTTTTTCAATGCTAATAAAATGAGCAGTTCCCGCATTAAATATCGGTGGGACCAAAGTTGCCACTAAAAATAAAGATCTACCTGCTACAAAATTGGGGTTTTAAAAGTAAACAACCAATCTTGCCACCAGGTTATGGATATGAAAATGGTAACTATGTGCCTTACATATATTGTTTATTGAGAAATAAACAATCACAAACATAGGAAAAATTATTTAATCTATTAAAATCCAAAATTTTAAAGGATTTTAATTTAAACTTCTATCCTTATTAATTACTGTTAAATAAATGCCATAAAATATCAATAAAGTATTTTCCTTTCTCATTAGAATAATTTCTACCTATTAGGTGTTAGTGGCACAATCGGTTGTACCTTTTCAAGGACCCTTTTTGGTAAGTGGCAATATCAGTTGTACCTTTTTTTGGTCAGGTATAATTTGGTGGCAACTTCGGCTACGCCCTTAAATATTGCGTTATTGTTAATGCACAAAAAAAACTCGTAGGTAATTAAATGTAATTATTATCATATTTACAATTTTTCTAAATGTGAATTGTATTAAAAATGTAGCTTTAACATGAGAACTGTTCTTATTGTTGCAGTCGTGTTTCTAAAGACGGGGATCCCCCGGTTGCAAACATGGAAGCAGAAAAACGGATCAGACGCGAAATTGCCAACAGCAACGAGCGAAGACGAATGCAAAGCATCAACGCCGGATTCCAATCTCTTCGATCTCTTTTACCTCATCACGAAGGGGAAAAATTGAGCAAGGTAAGTTATTTTTATAACTCGTAGTTTTTCACATTCATTTCTTCACGTATTTGGTAACCACCCGTATATACAGAGGGTTGCTACTACATAATAAAGTATGTGGTTGTTATTAACTCGTCATTGTATTCATACATTTGTTTATTTTTTTGGTAATGTCTCAATTATCTGATAGCATAAAAATTGCTATTCAAACTGATGCTTGTAATTGGTTTATAACAATTCTATCGCGTTATGTTGCAAGTTTCTCCTTTAATAGGGATATCCATGTAAATTGTTTAGTTCAGAGAACAATGACTAACAGAAAAACAGAAACAAAGCATTCAATTAAGTTTTTCATATTGCTTTTGAATATAGAAATATTTAAAACGCGTGTGTAACCCCAAAAAAGTTAATAAATTGCTAGTGCTCCATTCAGAATTTCACCCTTTTTTGTCGGTTAAGACCATTAGTATTAGTAATTGAAGAGGTACGAGGGTAAATCAAATATAAACGGTAATTTTGTAAAATAAATTTATTGATTAATGGTACTCACAAAATTACAAACATTTAACATTTTTCAATGTAGTCACCTCCGTGCTCTACACTAATTGCTGATTGCCACCGATTTGGAAACTTGAATATTCCTTCTTCATAAAAAGTTTGAGGGTGAGTTGGCAGCCAATTGCGCACATACTCCTCTACTTCTTCTTTACTATCAAATCTTTTGCCTTCAAGTGATTCTTTCAAGGGCACGAACAAAAAATAATCACAGAGTGACAAGTCAGGGCTATAAGGAGGATGCTTGAGGGTTCCCAACCCTTTTCTTCCAATTTATTCCTTGTCATAACTGCGGTATGTGGCCTGGTGTTGTCATGAAGGAGGATTACGTCTCGAATGGGCATACCGCATACCCTGTCATTTGCTTTGGTACGCGATTTTTGTCGACTGTAACTAACAACTCAGAATACCTGTAGTAAGCCGCATTCACTGTTCACTGTTCGTTGATCGTGAAGAAAATCAATGAGTGAAACTCCCCTTGCCCTTGAGTCAAAGAAAACAGTCGCAAGCACTTTTCCGGCTGAGAGAAGGGTTTTGGCTTTGACAGGGACAGGGCAGCCTTCATCCTTTCTTCGCCACTCCTTACTCGCCATATTTGATTTGGGAGTGTAGTGGCGGACCCACGTCTCATCACGCCTCAACCTTCCCTTCTTGTCGAAATAGATTCAGAAATCTTTCACCGATCTCCAATCTGACCAGTTTTTGATTTTCGAATTTTCGGTCAACAACCTTATTGGAACCCAGCGAGCACTAATTTTTCTAAAGCCAAGCTCATCAGTGATAATGTATTTAACACTATGGACACCATAGCTTACTTCTGATAAGATTTGTTCAATGGTTAACCTGCGATCACCTTCAACAAGCTCTCGAACAGCACGGATTTTGTCATTTGTGAGACTTGTTCTTGGGCATCGATCGTCGATCATGACTTTCATTTTCGACATTTTCTCGATTCTGAGATAGTGTAGCATGTAGCATCCCCAAACTGTGCCTTCAAACGAATGAAAATTTCAGATGGTTTAATTAATTAATTTTATTGGTTAAAAACTTTATGTTGATGCGTTGTGCAACAGACGAAAGTACCTTGCGCTCAGTCATGGCTGTACTGCGGACAGAACCGAGCGCAGCTGCTACCTAAGCCGATTTCCCCCTCATAAACCATACAACACTCGAGCATCGAATTCTCTAGATCGGAATTACGTGCTAAGCTAAATAGTAAAATTACCATTTATATTTGATTTACCCTCGTAAAAAGAAATTCAAACGGTATAATTAAAATGGAAACATCAATTACAAAACGTAAAACAATTTTTAGCACTAGTTTTCTGGCCAAAAACTAAAAATAATCTTTCCGTAGGTACTTTTGTAATCGTTGTATTATATTTAAGTACATAATTTCTCCCAAATGTACACATGCGTATATAGGTATAGGTATGCGTAAATACAAATGTCGATGGGTACTATGTGTTGGGCACCGTACTAAAAACATGAATGAAAAGGCTCAATAGAAAGTCCGTCAGTATCTATCTAGGAAGTTTTGGGTGGTCCGCCGAAGTCGATGACCTTTTTGCATACATATACATTCGTGTATGTATGGGTCTACTGCAAATTTGAAAGTTAGTTAGTTGTATAGACACAGCTGGTCGACATTAGAGATATGCAAATAAAGTGCATGCAATGGCAGAAGCGGTTTAAAAGATAAATAGATAAATTGTCTTGATTTTGACATATGTCCGACTATAACACTTCCTGTTGGTTAAAACAAATTGTTGCCTATATAAAAAAAGGTGTAACAATAGAAGTAGCACGCAGATGGTTTCTAATTCTTATATAAATTATGCGAAGTACTTATTGATCTTTCAATAAATGTCCATTTATAGGTTATGATATATCCAGATTTTTTAAAGGGAGAGTCCAACTCATTCGTCAGGGGCTCGAGAAATTACTTACTTATACTTAATAGAAGATCAGTCCTTATGAAATTCTTACCCCCCAACTATCCCTAGGATATGGTTAAAAGGTATAACTTTATCTAAAAATAAATCTAAAGAAGTCCAAGTGATAATGCAATTTGTAATAGAATTAATTTTACTATTAACACTTTCAACTACTTTTACGGACTTCCTGGACCTCTTCTCATGTAGTCCTTTTTTCAATAATTTTTAAATATATTTAAAAACATAAATAAAACGCTAAAACCCACAATTCCACGATTATCTAACGTTTCGTTCTTGATATACAAAAACAATAATATAAACATTTATTTTGATTTATTTGCTCCTTGTATATGAAATAGGTACCACCTACCTTTTATTTTTTTAGAAATAAAATATCCAATTTTGTTGTTGACAATGTCCACGTGTAAATTTCCAAAATAAGTACGTGTTTTTTACGGCGTAAAAAAGGGTGTTTATTGTTTTTTTTTGTTTTCGATCGTTTTTACGTAGCAATCCCTTGTTTAATTTTTCGCATCACTGGCCAAATAACAAAAAAAGGATAATACGGAAATATATTGTCGGACCATTTTCATTGTGTTTATTTTAAGTTTATATATTTATAATTTCAAATATAATACATATATGTATGTATATTGTTTGGAATCTTCGTAACAAACCGATAAAATACTTATTCTTATCATTCCCCAAACTAATTTATGAAGTGGTTGAAAATGTTTTTTTACCTCGCCTAGTGTTTGGCACGAAACCGTAGGATTCGGAGAGGACCTACCCTTTTAATCCCTTAAAACAAACACGAAATAATATTTATTATAGGTTCAGTAATCAAATCTTAATTGGTTCCTTTCTAGTAGATTAACGATAACAAAAAGTAATTTTGTGCAGAGTATATAGAATATATGTAGAAATCTTTAGCATTCCATTTGATGATGAACTATGTATCTTCTTACTTATATACAAGGTATGTTTTTTATGTAAGTATCGTTTTGATATTCTGCCGCCGGAGTGATGCGGTCAGCGTACCGCGCATGCGTACTGAGTAACTACATCTTTCAATTACGCACTGACGCCATTACAGTCTGATTTGCCCTTGTTTACGTTGTTTACTGAGTGTTTAAAATGCCACCGATAATCGTGAGTCCGGGCTGTTATACGATTTGTTAGTGCTAAACGACTAAAACAGATTGATATTCATCGTGAGATCTGTGCAGTTTACGGGCAAAACATAATGAGTGATGGAATAGTAAGAAAGTGGGTGAGAGCATATAAAGATGGCCGCACAAATGTGTATGACAATGCCCGTCCGCATGTGGCTAATCGGATCAAAGATCTCTTTGGTCACATCTTTTCACTGGGAAACTCTGTATCATCCTCCCTACAGCCCTGATCTGGCGCCCAGTGACTACCATTTGTTCCTGCACTTGAAAAAACATCTGGGCGGTCAGCGTCTTCAAGACGATGATGAAGTCAAAACAGTTGTGATGCAGTGTTTAACAGTTAACAAATCAGGCGGCAGAGTTCTATGAGAAGGGTATTCAAAAATTAGTCACTGTTCAAACGTTATGACAAGTGCCTCAATATTGATGGGAATTATGTAGAAAAATAGATTAAGGTACAGGCTTTCATGTAAAAATAAAATTATTAAGATATGTTTGCACGTTTTTAATTAATTTTAAACGGTACTTACTTAAAAAAAACATGCCTCGTATTTCGAAATTCGTCCGAAAATTCTGCCAAGATCTCAAAGTCAACGTTGAAATGATGACAACGATATACGCGCTTACTTATCGAAACGGTTGAGAGTAATTCCGTATAATTTTAACGTATCTATATGTATGTTTGTATAGTCTAATAGTATATTGGTGGCAGACTGGTAGACAGATAGGAATCTAGGTCAGGGTATTTTTGAAACGTGGTCGTGCACGTGAGGGGATGAGATCACACAACTTGAATGGCAGCGTATTACAAACCGTCGTCTGTGCTGTTGATAGATCGAAGACCCTAGTTTTAAAATCATATTTTACATTTGTTTCATTCATATTTTACAATATACATACGTACATTATAATAGGCACCTACAGAAAAAAATAAGATAAGAAGATTTACGAAAATTAAAAATTTCGCCAGTATTTTATTGTAGGCATTTATTTCGTTTTACATTTGTCGTCATTGCTACACCACTGTAAGTTGTGACTAGGATTTTCCAGTCCTGTGATTTTAACCAAAAAATGTGGTCCCGGGTTTTTAGATATAGTCCCAAACCCTTTTTTCATTAATACACCACCATGATGACAACAACGTAAAGCCATCTTCCTAACGAAAAAATAAATTTAAATACCGGTAATTCCAGTGTAAAATACGAATTTTACATTTTCATAATTAATTATGTGTATTGATTGAAAATCACAACTAAAGAATTATAAATATAAATATGGAATCGACAGACACAACTACTCCAAGGACTAATACCCCTACCAGCATTGAATTACACTGTTGATTCCGATGGACTCCTAGACGAAAATATAACATATTCAAAAAAAGAAGGAATTAAAATCCTTATTCGTCTAAATTTTAAGATCAAAGATCTCTCTCGTGGGATGTGGTTTTCTGTTCGTTGTGCCTACTTGGTAGGACGCGTTCAAAATGTGAGATCTTTGATCTTAAAATTTAGACGAATAAGGATTTTAATTCCTTTTTTTTTGAAAGTACTATAAATTGAAAGCGATTGTCCACGCCTGGAGAGGAAATTGAGACGTTTGTTCGTTATGAAACGGCAGCGATGCGATTTCAAGTCGTTACGCGTCGCGACGCGAAGTATCGTATCCCGTGATTTGGCTACGAACCCACACGCCGCGGCGTCGTTAACGAGCATCGTGTCGGCCGATTGCCTACAACAGTAACTGAAATTGGTACGAGGTCACATAAATGTTTTGCGACGCCTTAACTCCGAAACAGTCACGGTAGGTTATGTATCGAATGTATCTGCATGCATGTATACGTTAATTTATTAACACATTTATCATCACATGTATGTATTTTCGTACGTATGATCCATCAAACTTTTAATAAAATACTCTGCTCATAGTAATAACAATTATCTTATCATAATCATAATATTGAATAATAATAACTGTATTCAAATCAAATCGTATAGCCGTGTCAGAAGAAGTTACCCACTGTTAAAGTTTGTGTTAAAACATGAACTATATATATTACTTTCATAATTTAAAAATATTTATCAGCATCAGTGTTACACTTTGCAACTTTGTAACACTGATGTAGTAAGTGACCTAGAGCATCTTCCTATAATCTTACTATAATTGTAAATACATTGTCATAGCTTGTTGCCTGAGGCAGAGAAAGCTCGGTTGTCGATGGTCAAATGTAACCAGTTTTATTGTACACCCCCGTCACCCCCATAACCCTAATCTAGCAACTTTTATTTTCAAGCAAGTGTAACGTTATCGATCTCAGACAAAACACGCGTTTCTCTTAATTCATCCTGTTGTCGTTTAATGTTAAGTTTATTGTTATTTGTGTTTTCCTTGTATTTATAATTTAATAAGCTATTCCTATAGTGAATATAAACTCTTTTGATCGTCGCTCTAAGAAAAATTTAGACTTTGCGCAATTAATTTTTCGCTAAAAGTGATTACGTACTCCTTAAGTGATAATACTTAAGCCAGCAGCACTTAATCACAAATCAACAGTGGCTTCTATTTATATCTAATTGACGAAGTTCTTAAGTATTACAATAATAATTTGGGGAAACCAGGTAGTTATATTATAAGTAAAATAATAATTGAAAATTCAGAAAGTTACTAGACGATTAAAATAATACCATATTACAGATAAGTTAATTACAATATACCTACAAAATACAATAAAATAAACAAAAATGAAATGTACAGAAACAAATTACAATAAAATCAGAATAATAGTATTAAAGACAACCTATATTTAAATATACCAAAAATTAGAGTAAATTGAAAACGAAATATAACAACAGTTAGAATAAATTTAATAAGGGGGAATTAATTAAATGAAGTTGGTGATTTAATAATGTGATGCTGTTTCTATGTCTATTTATCTCTAATCTTTCCAAAAGATTTAACTTCCTTCCTTTATTAAACGCATGTAATAATTCAAAATTTTCATGAAATTTATGTTTTTCGTTAGCTAAATGTATGGCATAGATTTATTATCTTCTCTAGAAAAACTATCCTTGTGTTCTTTTATGCGTTTCTCAAAGGCTGTACCAGTCTGGCCTATATAAACCTTACTACAGGAACCTTTATGTGTTTTACTTTTATTGTTTTTAATATATTTACCTAAGCTGTTGTTAGATATAAAATCATAAGCTTCTAGTAACTTTCTGAATTTTAAATTATTATTTTACTTATAATGTAACTACCTGATTTCCCAAAATTATTGTTGTAATACTTAACGACTTCTTCAATTAGGTATAAATAGAAGCCCTTTATCCGTATAACTTAGTTGTAAGTTACATCTGAAGAAGTTATTATACCGAAACAGCTGTTAATAATAAGCCAGCAGCAGTTAATCACATAATAGTTTGTATGGATAATTTATAGAATGTAGGATTTTGGGTAGTTACTATTCAAACTTTTTTTGTTTCATTCCCACCAGCTACTCGTGCTGGTGGGTGGGCAGTCCTACACTAGTGTAAAGCCGGAGGGTAGGGCATATGACCCTCTTCAGCCTCCTTTCAGGAATTGTGGGAGTGGGTAGTGGGTGGTTTGGTTAGAGAGAGAAAGATGAGACGGACGAAATGAAGACAGAGGAGAAGTGAAAGATTATCTGTGGAATATTGTTGTCCCAGTATGTGCCTAAGTGATCCAAGGAAACCACAGAAAACTTGAACCAGAGCAGCCGGATCCGGATACGAACCGGTGACCTCCCAAATGCTAAGCAATAATCTAAACCACTAGACCACGCCGCTCGGTTTTCTATACAATCCAGTTGGTGGTTTATTAACTATCCAAAATACCTATCTATGTAGCAAAAAGTTCACAAAATAATTAACACTTTATTCGCTCTATTTGGATTTATTATACCTCTAATAATATAAAGTACAAAATTAAAAAAAGACACCAATTCACCACTAGTTAGCGTCGCAAATGATATCTCTGTTCTTAACTCCCTAATCCACTTTGACCTCTTTAATTTATAGGGTTTGTTCTTTTATTATAAGTGCATATTTTTCATTTATTTTGAAATAAAATTTTCTTTAAGTCATTTAAAATGTACAACGTGTTTGGTTATTATATTAAAGTATGGCGAATTTCATAATCTTTCTTCCAACACGATCGCTTTTAAAATTAAAGAAAATAATCAGTTGCAGTTAAAACTTTATTGAACACTCAACAATTCAAAAAAGAAGGCATTAAAATCCTTTTTCTTCTAAATTTCAAGGATCACCGATCCCACATTTCGAACGCGTCCTACACAGTAGGCACAGCGTACGGACAGCTATATCCCACGACCAGACTGTAAAGGCCTTTCTGCCAGCGCCTACCTGATGAAACCCGATAGGTCGTGGGAAATGACTTTCCGTACGCTGTGCCTACTGTGTAGGACGCGTTCTAAATGTGAGATCTTTGATCTTAATATTTAGACGGAAAAGGATTTTAATGTCTTCTTTTGTTGAAAAAGTTATATCTTCGTCTAAGAATCGTTCGGAATCAACAGTGTAATTCAATGCCGGTAGGGGTATTAGCCCTCGGAGTAGTTGTTTCTGTTGATTCCATATTTATATTTACTCAACAATTGTTTCGACCTAGTAATTTTAACTGCAGAAACATTTTCGTATTAATTTTTTTATTAAGATGTATTCTCCACGAATACACCTACGATAGTTTAATCTTTTAAAATTGTTCATTTTTTAAGAAAATTAGCTCTCACATTACACATTCAAATACATCAAGGTTTCTTTGCTCATTGTATGTGTTACCTATACGTTTTGTATTATGTAGACATGTACAAATTCATGATTTTAAAGCTAATTTGAATGCTCCAGAAACAAAGAACAAAGTCAACTCACTCAATGTTGTTCCTAGAAATCTGTTCAACAACTAGTTCTTTAACTATATAATATACATGTATATAATAAATGTAATAGCGAGTGTGAAATCATCGGCGTTTGAACACCGCCCATAATTTTTTGCACATGGCTATTTAGAGATCATAGACTAATAAAGGAGAATGAAAACGGTCGTCTATTATTGGTAGTTGGGGCTATTGTATATTTACAACATCGTTCTATTGCCAATCGTCTTTCGCGTCGTTGTTCATGGTCTGCTGGACGTGATAATGACAGATAGTGCAGCCAGATAATGAGTCCGATGTTGCGGTAGGTCGATAGCTCAATAGGACTTTGTGCTCCACCAATTTTCTTGATTGTTTTAACAGTGTAGTTAGAGTACCGTTTATTAGCATGTGTTACGTAAGGTAAACCTCTTACAATTATTGAAATGTCCCGGTAATCCATCGGAGTTTTTTGTTTATGAATCAAAAAGGTTGAACAATAAAATTGGTAAATAAATAAATAAAAATTCTTGGAAACTGGTCACAATGTTTTATTAAATAACTCGATGCGTATTTCGCCCTGTTAAGGCATTATCAAGAGTACTAAAGTTAATACACAATTAAATTATATTTATATACATACAATACAAAGAAAGAGGGTGGGAGTTAAATTAAGGAACCGCTAAAAAATGGATTATTCCCGAAATCTAATTGGTCGTTCGTGAGAGCTTTGTTGGCTTTAATAGCTTTATTTATTTCTACAATTTCAAATCTATCGAGTATAGGACCTCCTTTCACATTTTTTAGTAATTTTGATTTATCTACATAATGATTGGTTATTATTTAATACATGGCTAGCTAGGCCTAAGTTAGGTTTGTTAGTTTTAATATAATTGAAATATTATAAAAAACGGATTTCAATACCTCTTTTTGATTTACCTGTATATGTAGCATTACAATCATTGCAGGATATTTCATAAACACCACTTTTTTGTAAAACGTTAACCCGTTAAAGGAGGTCTACACTCGATAGATTTGAAATTGTAGAAATAAACAAAGCTATTAAAGCCAACAAAACTCTCACGTACGACCAATTAGATTTCGGGAATAATCCATTACTTAGCGCTTCCTTAATTTAACTCCTAACCTCTGTCTTTGTATTGTACGTATATAAATATAATATAATTTTGTATTAACTTTAGTACTCTTGATAATGCCTTAACAGGGCGAAATGCGCATCGAGTTATTTAATAAAACATTGTGACCAGTTTCCAAGAATTTTTATTTATTTATTTATTATTTCAACATGGTTCACCAAGATCTAACGGCAGACACCTTTTATTTTATAAAATTGGCTTTACCGTGCCATTTTGGATGAATTGTTGTAATTACTTAATGAAAATAAAATAATGCAGAAAAAATTTATATTCTTTAGAACTATTGTTTTCCAAATAATACTATTTAGTTAAAAAAATAATTATTTATTAATCATAAGTACCTATTCCAACAAAGTGTTATCAATTGAATCGACGAGGCTTTGTTTTCTTGTAACTTTTAACAACAAAACAAACACACGCAATGTTTAGTTAGGTAGGTACAAAACATTATTTTATTGTTAAACCACAATAATTATTTCGCCGACACAGTGGCTTCTTCAGGTGGAAAAATAATATATCTTAACACTAGGATACAAACAGATTTATACACTATAATAAAGTAAATTAGGAGTATGGGAGAAGTTGAAGAGAGGATACTAAAAATTTTATATATTGTATCATTTAATATAATGCCTTTTTTGTTTAATTTGTTTATTTATATACTTTAAAATTAACTTAACTTCCAACCTTTATTTTCAAAATATAAGATTTTATAATTGTTAAAATTATGATTATTTGTAATTAAATATTCAGTATAATTAATAATTATTGTGGTTTTTCAATAAAATAAACTCTTGTAATTAAACATTGCCTGTTAGAGTGTTATCATTTATGCAGATAAATTTATAAAAACACAGACTGTTACAGGTTAGTAAAGGTTCTTTAAGTCTAATGTAGAACTCAAAAACCTTAACACATTATTAATCAAAGTCTAGAGCTAAAACTAACAACGTTACATATGTACATTTCTGCAACAAGTAGTAAATATTTGTGAAGATAGCAGAGCTTTCATTATAATAAGTCATAAAACCGTGTTTATAGCTACCCATGAACATAATTATTAGCTTGGCAAAAAAAATAGCTCTAGCAGACCTGTACTACTCGAAAATTGCCTTTGACGAAGTACTGTAGTTCGTAGACAAATACCTATAACGGTTTTAACTTCATTAAGTAAACATATAAGTACAGTTGCACCGTAATTAGACGTAAAATTAAAATTAACACATCTATAATAAGTTTTTGAAGATTTAAAACTTATATAAACAAGTATTAAAGTTAAATATTATTACTTTATGAATCAATACGTATAGTTAAAAAAAATATGTTCGATTTTTCCCACAGGACTTAAATTCAGGTACCTTTATCTGTATAGGTAGATATACACACGTACGACATAATTCAATTTTTTCAAAGAAACAAAAGACGCTGTTGCATACCTATTTAATAATAAACAACATTATCGTTAAGTATAAGCTTAATAACAGGGAAACATTTCCTGTTATAAATTCCTCGAAGCAAAGCATCGATTATACAGTGTCGTATTGCAATTATTATCATAATCATGTTCAAGATTATAG
This sequence comes from Agrilus biguttatus, assembly GCA_963921985.1. NCBI lineage: Eukaryota > Metazoa > Arthropoda > Insecta > Coleoptera > Buprestidae > Agrilus > Agrilus biguttatus. The sequence continues at coordinate 16,496,401 of OY998119.1, read as the reverse complement.
GAAATTTCTGAGTAAAGTTTATCGGTGAGTACTTACTACGCCCCTGCTCGTGAACACCAATTGAAGAATGATAAATCATTTGTGCAATACCCTGTATTAGTTTTAATTGAAGTACCTATTGATTACTTATTCTAGAGACATAACAATCTTCGGTTGTCTGTGTTCATTTTTACTTTATGTTTATCTTTATTGATTCTCTTGAGAACAGTTCTTATACCCCCTCCCATTGTTCTGTACACATGTTAAAAATAGCATGGAATACTTCAAACAGTGGTTTCTTTTTTGTATGTGATACTAATGGGGTGTAAACAATTAGCTATGTAAAAACAAGAAAATACACAAAATGTTTCAATGTTTTTTAAATGTTAAGATACTTAAAACCAAGAATAATTCTATAAGTTTTGATATTTATCGAAAACCTTCAACAACTGATGTCGTCATTCCTGCCTCTTCCAATCAATCTTTTACTATAAAATTGTCAGTCTTTCATAGTCTTATACATAGGTTGGTTAATTTCCCATTATCAAATCAAAATGTGTATAAGGAAATGAACAATGTTAAATACATTGCCGTAAACAACGGTTACAAAGTGGACATTGTAGATATTTTAAAGAAAAAACTTAGAACACAAGCTCAAAAAATGTTAGGAAATGGTTTACTTAGTAACTAATAATATTAACCGTTTTTGTGCCTTAAATTATATTAAAAATACCAGTCATAAAATTTCAAATATATTAAAGAATTTAGATTTTAATGTTATAAAAGTAAATAAACTAAAATTAAGTAAACTTCAAAAAAATGGCATTTATAAATTAAATTGCAACAAATGTGATGCTGTTTATATTGGCCAATGTAGTCGGCCCCTAAAAAACAGAATTTATGAACATGAATTAGCCATAAAAAATAAAAATGCTACTACAGGTTTTACAGAACACTGCATAGAAAACAATCATATTTTAGATATCAACAATATTCAATTAATTCACAACGTTGAAAAAAGTAAAAAACTTAACTTTCTAGAAATTTTAAAAATCAAATTAGCAATTGCAAAGAATGATAATATAGGCAATAACCAAACTGAAATATTATCGAACACTAGTCTACTTCTGTTAACCAATTTATGTTGGTTTCCCCCCTATTTAGGCTTATATACATCTGTAACTTTGTACTAATTTGTTATCTATTTAAGGTTTGAATCACTGTTCCTCAGGTAGTAATTACAATACTCTTGATAAAGACCGACTGGTCGAAACGATTGTCGAGCTTATGGCTAATACAATCGTTGAAACATTTTGTGTATTTTCTTGTTTTTACATAACTATTCTATAATGTTTCATCAAGAATGCACCATAAACAGTCTTTTAAGTGTAAACAATTATTTGACAATGACTTTTTTTAATGACACAAAATTGTAAACAAACAGAATATAGAAAGATGAAGACGTATGGTTATTACGATGAGGGCAGTTGTTTTCACGTGACCGCATTAAACGTTATTGTATCGATTTTAAACGTCTGCTTTCAATGGTGAGCTACAAATGCACGTTTTTCTTCGACAACTCCCTGAATGGTTGACCTCGCGAATCTGGGGCGAAGTAACGATGACACATAATATAAAATTCCAATATTTATAATATTTAAGAGTAACATAAGTACAGACTACCAAATAAAACTGCATGTCCCCATGCACCATTTGTAATCTACCATTGAAACGATTCCCCGGTATATGGGAGCTTAAAATATTTTGCGTGAGTTTTAAAGAAGAGTGCTTCACTATCTCATCTGCATTCCATAGTTTATTAGCGGAGTAGTATCATTTAAAACAAATGACGCTAGTAACTACAGTAAAGTGTCCGGTTCAACGAACGGTCAATCGAAACGACATAGAGAGAAGCCGGCCGGCCGGCCGGCTGGCCCTGACCTGGCTTATGCTCAAAAATTCCTCGTTCTATTATAGATCGGTTGGAATTCACAAGTGAAAGGTATACACTTACATAAATAATGGATATCGTGTAATTAGGTTTGTCCGAGTCCACGGAAAAAGCTTCTCGATTCCAGACCGATTGTCGAGCTTCACGCACCATGATCTAGCGCCACATGGTAACAAAAGTTAACCGTTATTATTATTATTATAATAAAATTACGTACAAAATAAACGTCAGGTATACTGCAAAACAGTGACCTATTTTTCAAAAAAGAAACAGACTTTATATTTCTGTTAGTTTTGTAATTTGTTATTAGTAGGTAATATGACAGACGCCTATATAGGTTGTACCTAACCAATTTGGTTTCAAAAATGAAGATATATACATTATACACGAGAAACGCTTTTTTGACCGCAAAATCGACAGGTAAATTTTACCCTTCCTCCATTTTTACATTCATAAAGATTTGACCAAAAATCTACTGACCGCAAATAGGACGACACCGTCTACATAGACACTAAAAATATCCCTATATCATCACTCTTTAAGTCACAGGAGGAGGTCATCCGTTCTGAAATTGATCGCTTTCATGGTGATAAACATCTACGGCCCCTAATTTGTTCTCTGTTTTGTGTTGTTTTACAATTTTTTTTAACTTCCATTTATTATTTACAATCTCTCTTTTACAAAAAATAGAAAAACAATAAGTAAATATAAATGTGGAATCAACAGAAGCAACTACTCCGAGGGCTAATACCCCTACCGGCATTGAATTACACTTTTAATTCCGATGTATTCTTAGACGAAAATATAACATATCCAAAAAAGAAGGAATTAAGATCTTAATATTTAGACGAATAAGGATCTTAATTCCTTCTTTTTTGGATATAAGTAAATATGTGTATCGGTTATATAGCATGTGGAGTGAATATCCAATGATAGTCACTCAAATACAACAACATTGTAAGTTAAATACTTCTTTTGAATTTAACAAGTCTGGGTGGAGTCATCGGAGTAAGTAAACTAGCTGCAAGTTTATTTGGATGAACCGAAATTCTGGTTTTATAGTTGGTAAAAAATCTGGTGATCTCTTCGTTGACTTAAGGAATGTCCAGATCCTTGTAGATTATTTCATTAGTTACGAACCAAGGTACCTTTACAATAGATCTAAGAACCTTGGATTGGAATCGTTCGAAGATGTTGATGTTGGATTTTGCTGCAGAGACCCATAGCTGAATTCCGTAGGTCCAAATTGGTTTGAGGATCCATTTGTAATTTTACAATTAAAAAATTAATTCGATTGATTTTTTATTTATCGGTAAGGCAAGTGCTTAAGTAAGATGTAAGTAATTAAATTATTAGGCAGAAAAAACATTCATTTTGAACATTATAAAAATGGATATTTTTTCAATAAGGTAATAAATAAACTTTCTAGGCACTGGATGTTTAGATCGTCTTTCTATCTCCATTATAAACTTGTGTTTTAACCCATATATATATATATATATATATCGCTGTCTCAGACTCACTCTGGCCTTACTGAAAAGTTTTTCGCTATTTATGCGCGCATATTGCTGGTTTCTGATTTAATTAAACTTGCCATTACGAAATTTAGGGTTGCGGTACAATCGAGGGGTATCGAACACATTATCCATATTAACTAATTTGTAGAAGGGTTGCTGGCGGAGGCAGGGAGGAGGGTGTTGGTGTACGCTGCTCCTTTCGATAAGCGTAGTAAATGCATCCCTTTTATAATATATAGTTCTCTCGCAAGGAAATACTTCTTACGTTACGTTTATTCCTTTTAGGGATTCTATAAAAAAAACACATGTTGTCATGAATGGTTGGTGACGCCAAGAGGTGCAATAATTAACACATGTCATGCAGTTTACTGTAAATAATAATTAAACTGTAAAGTATATGTATGTCACGGGTAAATTCGATAAGAGAGTAAACCGGGTAAACTGAGTAATACCCAGGACTCTTGGTAAAGTCCAAAATATATTTGGAATTGTACACGTTTTGGGCTTTACCCGGGTAAACCGCGTTTTATCCGCTTTCGCTTGGTTAAAGTTGGAGTCTTGGGTATTATACAGTTTACTCGGTTATCTAAATGTACCAGTAACATTTATATCATCATGGGGTTGTGAGTCCGAAGACTGGTTGGACACGCCTCCAGTTATTGGTCACCAATTTTTTTTACTAGCTCGTCCCTATCTTTTTCATCTCCCTTGTGTGTAATAATATCGATTTAGGTATTAAAAGAGTTGTACGTTTTTATATTCGTCTAATTTATTAATGCTAGTCAGATATTCGCACGTAAGAAAGAAAAAATGCCACGGAGGCGGTTTGTTGTATTCAGCCGTCAATACCAAACATTCCATTAATGCAGAAACCGTTAGCATGAATGCATTTCTCTCAACCCGAACGCGTTACCATTTACGATGTTAATTGTGAGTCATGCTACAGTCAGCAAGCAGACAACCTTTGCAAAACCTACGACCAGTCGCGTACTAAATATCGCGACTATACATGCATATATCAATTTTGAAAGCTGAACGTACATTCACTAAACCCCAGTCAAGAATTTTATTCGGTAAGAGTTGCAAACACCCGGTGGTTTATGGCGAATTTCATTTCATATATTTACTAAGAAGGATCGTTGTAATGAGAATTAGTTCTTCTTACTGTCAAGAATTCGTTAATAAAACAACTAGTAAAGTTTTAAGTTAATAATTTCCTGTATTGATTCATCTTTATGAATTGCATTTTTTCCCCTTTACCCAGCCCAGTTGTATCGAACACTCTGACACTGACCTCTTCCCTTCTCCATTAAGAAAGGACAATTCTTCATGGTCCCAGCATTTGTCATCATTGTGAGAAATCACAAGGACGTTTTTTTGAAACAATTGTTATTGATGTTTTTTTTTCAAAAGAATGAAACCGAAACTATTGCAGTACAAGGTGAATTAATAGTACGGTGCAACAAACAGTACCTGTTATAGATAAGATACCACAAGCAAAAATTAAAGTCACACAACCTAAATTACTAAATATGTATATATGTATTTATTTTTCCACGTATTCAAATTCCAACTTTCAAGAGAAAATTAATTAGAAAACATATTTCCCACATGGAGGCAGCCTAGAAAATTAATTAAATTAAAAGTCTGTTTGGTATGAATTCCTGGCTTGGTAATTACTGTTTACTACAACTTTATAAAACGGATCTAATTAAAATCCTACAAGGTGACAGTAGGTACACAACATTTGAGAGAAACGGTTTCGTAGGCGTCTACAACCGTTGCTGTGAACTACAATAACATTACCTTAACATCTAACGTGCTAGTTAGTATTTATCTGCATATTCTTTAGATGTAAACTTATTAGTAGCGGTGTCGTCCGTCCTATTTGCGGTCAGTCCATCGAGCGGTCAGTGGATTTTTCGATCAAATCTTTCTTAAATGTAAAAATGGAGGAAGGCTTAACTTTACCTGTCGATTTTGCGGTCAAAAAAGCGTTTCACGTGTATAATGTATACACCTTTATTTTTGAAAACAAATTGGTTACTTGTGATGTTATGATTTTTCTCATTTGCTCTTAATAAATATTAATTATTAGATATTTACCGTCATTAGTAAGATTTACTTGTTACAAAGAATGGTGAATCGTTTTTGTTAGCAGATAATGGTGATAAAATCCGTTTATTAGTTTTTGCCAGTGAGAAAGGCAAGCAATCGTTAGGTTAAGTTAGGTTAGGTTGATGTTAGTTGTGTTTTATGTTACCTTGACCGCAAAATTGACATATTTAAATGAGATGGAAAAAATGACCGCTCAATCTACAATTTTTACGTTTTACTGCAAATTACACGACCGCTCGATCCATACAACCATTATTAGTTTATGCTAATCTTGCTAAAAGAAGAAAATCCCCACTAAAAAATTAATAATTTATATGTTTTTAAGTTTTAAAAAGGAATTGTGGTTGAATTGGGTAACTAACTATTTAACTTAAGGAAAAAGGTTATTGTCTTGGTGGAAACGGAAAAAAACAATACTTTTACATATCAATGCTTTATTTGTTTAATATTATACGCCCTAATTCTAATAAAACATCAGAAAGAAATATTGTAATAGATATTCACTTTGTGTTATAAAATTTCTATTATTTAATTTATTTATAAAATTGACACACACTGAGGAAGTTGTTTTTCTAATTAAACTAACCACACTTACATTAATTAGGTAATTTGTTTTCTTGAAAAAAAAAAGAACGGTAGTCAGTTATTATAAGGCGTATAAGTAATAACAACAATAATTGTATTAAAAATTCAAAAGCTAAATTGTATTTATTATGCTACTAATAACCGGGTTGACTGACTATGTTCGACTTCCGTTGCTACCGGAAGCTTAACCAATTTGGATTTTTAAAGCTACGCTTTGTTAAATCCGGTTATTGTAGTATATACGTCATTTTTTTGCAACACGTGCATCAGTGCTCATAAATAATTATTGGCATAAGTGTTATGAATTATTACGATAAAAAAGGTGAAAAAATTGCGAAGATTGAGTTTTTCTTTTATTCCCTTTAGAGAATATTCGGCTTTGATAGTCAAAGTATTTTTTGCTAATGGAACGTCTCTAAACTACGCGGCCCATGTTGGGAAGGGGGGTGATGAAAAGCTACATAGAGCTACATGAGGAGGAGGAGGGAGGGATTGGTGGCGGAAGGAACATGGTTTTTATAAATATTTCATTAAATAGATATCAATCGTTGTTGTCGAACCAATAAACGTGAATCAATGAATGAATAGATAAGATTACATTAGTAACACAGTTAATAGTAAATAATAATGTATACTTTAAGACATCCAAATGCAGTATATTTGTTCATATATATATATATTATATTATAATTAAAATAGAAATTTTGAGTTGATCTAAATATTAACAATTTTATATTGAATTAAAACCCACATGCCACTAAGCAAGGGGGTGGGAGGGTAAAATGTTACGGTAGGGGTTCATGGAGGGGGTATAAAGTACACTGAAAAACTGGCTACATTGTTTATGAATGTTCCCTAAATCCATTTTTCGTTTCTTCTTGCAATATATTAACTGTGTTCTCTGGCGAAATGGTTTTTACAATTCAATGAATAAAATTTGTCACGCATGACAGAAATAGGTTCTTACAATTTCGTTCTGGAATTATTATTAACAAAAAACCGCACATTAATATGTATTTATGCAAATCTGGTATATTAGTTTACTGTTGCAAATTCTTGGAACATTGCGTTATGTAACCTAGACGACTGACGAACAGACGTATATATTTTTATATACAGAACATATGGATTTACGAATACACAGCGATTGCATATAATTATTATTAATTTAAGTGTATTTTTGTCATATGTATGTTATTAAAGGTGTTCACCCTGTGTATAACGAACAATTATTTATCCATAGCCTACTTGAAACTCTCGCAAATTCCACCGTACACGAAAACGTGTATGCACATAAATTTATTACTACCACTGCTGTCGAAGGCTAAAATGGTTGTAAAAAAGCACTAAACCGCACGTTGAACGTTGGAAAAAATTATCCGTAACAAGGCTGATCGCTAATATTTTCATGCACTTCTTCGTTTTAAGAAAAGAAAAAAAAATGTTTTGTTTCATCTACTGGAGCTAAAGTTAGTTGCATTTCTACTGGAAATTGCGTCGATTTTTGTACTATTAAATAAAGAAATAAAAAGATGAAATGTAAAATAATTATGTACGAAGATGGCTCGTTTGCGTGTTAGCTGTTTATTATTGTGGCTAAAATACAAACAACAATAAAAGTGCAAAAAATAACTAACACTTTTGGCTGGTTCACACACAAGCTTACAGTGCGAAATAAATAATTCGTTATAATTGTGGTTGTTACAACTGTGGCTTTGTTTTCATTTCTAACTAACTCGTTATCTAGTTAGCTCTTAGCGGCGTGGTTTAGTGGTTTAGATCATTGCTTAGCATTCGGAGGTCCACCGGTTCGAATGTGGGTCCGGCTGCTCTGGTCCAAGTTTTCTGTGGATCCTTGGATCAATTAGGCAAATGCTGGGGCAGTAATATTCCACAGATAATCATTCACTTCTCTTCTGTCTTCATTTCGTCCGTCTCATCTTTCTCTGCCTAACCACACCACCCACCCATTTTCACGATTCCTGAAAGGAGGCTGAAGAGGGCCTTACGCCCTGCCCTCCGCTTTACACTGCAGTGTAGGTCGGAGGGACTGCCCGCCCACCAGCACGAGTAGCTGGTGGGAATGAAACACAAATGTTTTTTCCTTTAAAAATTAAACTAAATTGTAAATCATCGTTTGTTGACTCTACCACTAAATAAAACTAATTTCGAAAAAGAAGTCTCTATCAATCCTTATTATCAATAAAAAAGCAAAAGAAATTTAATAATTCTCTAACATCTTCATTCTGTCCCAGATTTCTGCGTATTATTTTCGTACTCAATATTTCCAATAATATTTGCAACAAATCAAAGAAACTAGATTTATCAGTCATTTCGGATAACAAAAATATTCTAGGAAAATGCTAGTAAATAACAAACATAAGATCAATGAATTAAAGAAAAGCGGCATTTATCAGATAGATTGTAATGACTGCGAAGCCTTTTGTATGGGCAGACTAGTTGAGCCCTTAAAAAACGCCTAGACGAGCACGTAAAATTCATAAAAAAACAACAACAAAATGCACAGGCATAGCAGATCATTGCGTTACTATAAAACATTCAATGGACAGTAACAACATTAATCAATAAAGGGATACGTCTTAATTTCTCAGAAATATTCGAAATAAACCAAGCCATTGTAAATGACCCAAAACCAAACACCAGAATGATTTTGGGGTTTCCCAGCTATTAAAGTCTATTCTATTTTAGGTATAAATAGTTTGTAAGGCAAAAATGTACCAATGTAGGCAAATTCTGAAGCTGTAATATTCCACAGATAATCTTTCACTTCTCTTCTGTTTTTATTCGTCCGTCTCATCTTTCTGTCCCTAACCACACCACCCACCCATTCTCACGATTCCTGCAAGGAGGCTGAAGAGGGCCTTACGCCTTACGCTCCGGCTTTGCTCTACAGTGTAGGTCGAAAGGAGACTGTCTGCCCACCAGCACGAGTAGCTAGTGGGAATGAAACACAAAAGCTTTTTTTTTAGTACCTACATAAACTAACCAATGTATGTATCCATGGTTTATGTTTCGCTAAGACGAGAAATATTTCAAATTCAGCACCATGCTTAGTATTACTGGGAATAATCCAGTGAAATTTGATCTATCACCGTTTTTTCTTAGATAGCTCTCCATGAATACAAAAATTGTTAGTCTGTAGTTATTGCACGTGTGTGTATTATACATGTTAGTACTTATTTATGTACAATATAATCAAGTAAGAAACACATACTAGCCAAGGGTATCCATTGGTTAATGCAGACACTAGCCAACGAATTGGTTACAAATACATTATCCAAATACAGTGGATAGATTATATCAAAATGAATTGGCTATTTTATATACCTATGTTATTTTGTTGTAGTATGTACTTTAGCCATCAATTGTTTATAGTTGGTAATCTTGACAGTACTCAGATAACATTTCGGAAAGTTTTAATGGGCGTTTCGGGTTGTTTTAAAGTGTATTGTCAATACACTCCGTATATTTATTTGTAAGTTTTGCTGATGTATCCCACAACGAACCGGTTTAGTTATATTTGTATTGTACTGTAGTTTGTTGTAGGTATTTACGGGTCGAAGAAGTTAATGATTTGATTGCAGTTGGCTGGCGTTTGACAAATTCTTTTACTACGATTGGCCGTGCGTGCGCAGTGCATCCGTGCGCATTGCACTGACGCTTACTATTGATAATGCGCCGTGTAATATCAGTAGTACGTTACGTTTTACGTTTTTGCCAAGGAGAATCATCCCCCCTCTGTCTTGCATCGTGGTTTCGCATGCACCCATCTCCGTTCGTTTTTGTTTTACTGACTTTTTAAACCGCACCCATCTGTTTTGTCGATTGACGTCACACTGTAAAAAGAAAACCCGCGAAATCGTAGTCTTCGTTTTTAATTATCCAATCAGAGTCAAAATGTATACGTGCACGTGGATGTGGGTTAGCGGGTAGGTGTGGCAATGAACTATATACGCTTTTTGCGCCTTATTTTCCATCTACATATCTACTCTTGGAAAAGTTACGTCCTTTTAGGGAGTTTTAAAGAAATAATATGGTCACATGGATATATCTATCGTCTTCTTGTTGTTAATGATATAATAATGAAAGTTAAAGTTGTATGGAGGCACTTATATTAGACTGGTTCAACAAAAATCAATTATTCTTTTTTTTTCATTGTCATACGTTTGACAGTCGTAGAAAAACAAAACAAAGCACTCTTTATAATCTGAACCCTTAATATTAATGTTTAATGGTTCCTGAATGTAACTTTCATTTAATTGAAATGAAAAAAAAATTTTTTTAGTTATTTCTGAATTTTGCAGCTGAGTAACAAAGCAGTGAAAGTTTATAGGTAGGACATATGACACAAACCTAATATTTGTTGAAATTATTTATTAATTTTTACTTATTTTATAAAACATATCCCATAGATGGTAAATTGCAAAATTTATTATAAAAAATATTAGTAAAAGTGTAATTAAAATGATTCTAAAAATTTATAAGGGATTAATTAAGTGTGAGGTGGACATATAAACTTGTTGTGAATGATATTCATTCATATTTCAGTAGGAAATATTAATATTTAAAAGTAATCTTCAACAAATAATAAATAAAAACAAATATGCCCTATTTTTATTCGCTGGTGAAACATCTGAGCCACTTTTGCATTTGCAGAAGCTCGTCATGTTTTAATTTTGATGCAATTCGTATTGACGTTTTGATAAACGTTTATTTATTATAATACTCTGGCGCGAGATGCATTCATTGTTGCTGCTTTCACACATCATTTCTACCTATGCGGCACATACCTACATGCTATGTTTAATGCAGTGCCTAAAAATAAAACTTGAGTACTATGGTTACATGCTGTACGGCCTTACGTTATACATTATGTACTTTTGTTTAAAACAACCTTGAGCGTCGTCGTCAAAATTAAGACTATGACGCAATTCCGAACTTCGAAGTCGAAATACACGCATATAACTTCTATCTATTTACATAGGTACATAGTCAAAGCGCGCGTGTGCCTGTAAAGCTTTGGGAATTCGAATAGATATATATAGGTATCTGTGTATAAATGTATACGTATCTATTTGTATATAAGAAGACCTTGTTGTCTCGATCGTTCACCTTTGATTTAGATTCTTGAAATAATACCGATTTCAACATTTCTGTGAAGGTTAGTGATGTTACGTTATTTTCGGTTTGAGAACCTATAAGACATATATGTAAATCATCACACATCTTGCTTATAACATATCCTGTCTGTAAGTCGTATTTTGAATAGTTATTTTGGGCCAATGTCGATTAAAAACCTCAAATTTGGCATTGAACGTTTTTCTTTTTTTTTACAATTGAGCATTTGTTACCTTTCGATCGATGGATGATATAGAATGCAAACACAATACTGTGGTTTGTTGTATGTAATTGGTTATCATAGATCATTTGCAACTTATGCAACCAGATGAACAAAATGTGTTCAGCCAACGATTTCATTTTTAGTGTATCTTCGTTTTTATTGGCTGTAACATTTCCAGTGAGTAGTAAACTTTCGTTTTTCATTTTTTTATTCCATTTTGTTGTTCCCTTTGTAAGATACTGTAATAAAAATCAAAGCCAAAATGGAGACAAAACGCATTATGATCTAAAAAAGTCTGATATACAATAAAGGCGAAATGTAGATATTGATTGCTATTATAGCACTTTATTATAAAGTGTTTTTTGCCCTTATTTTGGCTTCGATTTTTATATTTCAAAAATGTATATTCAGACAATTACGTGGGCAACACCCAGTAGAAAGAAATTCGGTAAAGTAGCTATTTGAATGAACGAATATTTTTTCCCAAATTATACTTGTGGGAAATCTTAAAATTTGATGAGATGATCCATCTTAATTAATCATCTGATAGAGTTGAAGTCATTTCTTTTGTATTAAATTCTGTTATGGCTGGCGCGAATACAGACTTTCTTTTAGGGGGCGGTAAGTGGAAAATTTTTGTGTAATTTCCTGGGTGCACAATTTTTGAATCGTTCAATCAAATTTTGCCAAGGTATTTTTATCAATAATTCTGAGTGCAACACATTTGATCAATCGATGTACCTAAGTAATAATGACGATTCTTATAAAGAGGTATAAACGACGATTTTAAATTTTGAAATGTTCAAAATAAAATGTTTCAATTGCCTGTCAGAGGGGGGAGCAATAGATAACATCTATTGCCCCAACCGCCGTTGCATTCTGGTCGTATACCTGAGGATATATTATCGGAAGAAGGTATAATCTTCATTAATATTTTGTTTGTATATATGACAATCGCGGACCGATTTTAAAACGATTATTTTCGATTTTCTAAATTAAATTTTTTAAGAATTTTATGTACAAAAAAATATATTTATGTCAACAATTGTGTAGGTAAAGAAACAATCCAAAAATAAAACAAAGAGTAGTCGCAAAACTTTTCCAATTCGCGAACTTCTAACCCCTTGCGCCAAATACCTTCTATGTCAAGTCTTTCTTGGCCACGATAAGATCTGCCGCAATTAACATTTCCTACGAGCAGGTTCACGACAGACAATGATTTCCCGTCCATGAATGAATTTAAATGTCTTATGTGTTTGAAAGTAGTGGGTATTCGCAGTTTGCGAAGAACTGACCTCGCAGAGCGTCATGCTATTACAAGCGGGTGGGAGGCGAGTATTGCGGGAGGCCGCGGGGGTTGCAAGTTAAGCCGACAAGCCGGCCATTTTTGTGCGCGCGCAATCCCCGGTCCGTTAATCATTATATTATGTACAAGCATATCCGCGGTTGCCAAACTTGATTTTTTTCCTTGTCCTTCAATACTTTTCCCCATAAAAGACCTTTTAAATCTTTTGAGTAGCAACTGCGATAAAAAACCTTATTTTTATTTTCAGGTGCTTTTAAATAGGTCTTTTTTTTTTAACATTTTGCCACAAAAATAAATATGTATTTAGCTTCTTTATTTCTTGTATATTCAACGTATATATCTTGAGAAGGTGTAGTTTATATACGCTATATACTGCGGTAGGTATATAAATGTGTGTACTCTGACTACTAGCAACGTCGCAGCCGTCTTGGGCAGTAATAATTCGAGTGATTCGAACAGCGCCGGCAAGTCGATGACATAAAATAAAATGTTAGGCAACCTGCAAGTCGGCGGATTCGATGCGTGACGTCAGCAGATTGGCGGTTGCCGCGGCAACGACAGTGCATTGATCCGCCGGGTTTGTTGAAAACAGCTGCTTGTATCTACGCTCGGATAGTAGTTGGCCGTGCAGCTTGTATATGAGCATTTTTAAAAATCACCTGGTGTGCGACTTCTATATTATTTACGATTTATAACACTATACAATGTAGATCTCTGTACATAAAAATAAATATGTACCTACTTTTTGTCTTTTTCCCGTCATTTTAATATTTAAAGCTGCTGCCCCTTCCCTGTATAGGTATTTAAAAAAAAAAATCGATTTTTTGTTTTTATATTTTAAAATTTACCTAATAAGTAATATAATGTATCATATTCTTAACTTATCCTAGAAGATTTGCAGTACATTGCATTGTTAGTTAGGTATTGTTAGTCAGACACAAACGACCCTTATGAGGAGGAGGGGTTGGGAGGACTCTAAGCTACTTTTTGTTGGTTAGAAAAATTGTATTTATTGTACATAATTAGAAACAGCTTCACGCAAAGTGTAGGGTAAAAGTTGGTAAATAAAAATGAATAAAATTTATAACTACCAATGAGGTTGTTTACAATTACATGCATACATTCCGGGTGTTTGCGTCATCAACAACCCATCTGTGCAATTTTTCTAAAGATAATGCAGGAAGTCGATCCTCATAAATAATATTCACTTATAAAAACATCTATGTATACTACTTATATGTATATACAGGGTCATTCAAACTTTGGGGTACGTTAGCCGTTTTAGGGAAACTAAGCATGTTACAGATTTGAAAATTTGGGAGTAGGGGATCAAGGATGATCTATTTAACTAAAATAATTTCAACTGTCGGGCACTTCCGGTTATACCGGAATGATTTCAACTTGATTTTTTCTTAAAAAATATATATTTTTTTCAAATAAAACAGGAAATATCCAGATGGATCGAAAGAGGATAAAAAATGGAATCGAATGACAAAATAAAATATGCTAGGTGCCATTCGAAAAAATGAAGTTATTTGTGTTTGAAGTTTTTAAACTTTAGATTTTTTTTCTGAACGCCCTGTACAAATTATAAAGCTTAGTTTTGGCACGATATGAGCCTTATGACTTGGCTATAAGTAGTACAAATTTCAACATTTAAGTCATTTTTTATAGTTTAGATTGCGGTGCAATCTTTTTTCAAATAAATTAAATTATCTCAGAAACTATTCATCTTAGGTATACAAGTCACAAGTTGGTTATGGTTATCAAAGTCATACGAATTCATCCTAAAAAATAAAAAAGTTAACATCAACTTCCGGTATAACCGGAAGTGTCCGACGGTTGAAATTATTTTAGTTAAATAGATCATCCTTGATACTCCCTACCTAAATTTTTAAATCTGTAATATGCTTAGTTTCCTTAAAACGTCTAATGTACATGTATGTATATAACATACAGTGCAATTAAAGAAACTGGAAATATTTTCGTTTCAAATTGTACCGGTGGAAATGGTTCAAATTCAAAGGCTACATTTAATAATACATAGTAATGGTTTTCGTTTATAGTTATTTTTCGAATTGTTCCAGTAAGTAATAATGTTCTTCATTTGGACCGTTTTGTATATATTCTTCATGACTGTTTTATATGGGCAACTTCTGTGGGTGGCAGGAGGATTGTAGGTTGCTATTCTATCGTATACATTCTTGCCAGAACGGTTAGTTTGATAACTGATAAGAAGTTAGAAAACGAGTTGTGCTAGCCACTTTTATTCGTTTTCTAACGTTTAGACGTTTTGAACCTTTAAAACATTAAATAGTAAATAATAATAGTTTACATAAATACGTGGATACTTTATGAAATATACGACCACCAACAACATTTAAAAAATTAAATTATTTTATTGTTTTATTTTTTTTTGTATTTCGAACAGCATAAAATTTTGAATTCATCGTTTAAATTCATATCACCCAATATTACGAGCAATTTCAATGAAACAAATGACATTGCTGTTAATGAAATTTTATGTTATTCAAAATACTTACAAAAACTCATTAACATACAATTTAATTAATTTTATACCTAATTTAAGTGAGCAGGTATTTAATAACATTTTTCAAAAAATTAAGAAATTTTCTATTTGCGTAAACAAAAACAATTTAGGTTCACTTTTATTTAACAATAAATAAAAAACCGATTGATAATAGAGGGAGTGCACCAAATCAACTATAAACCGCTAACTCTTTTTACATTGGTCAAACCCAACGGCGTGAAAGCTGAAACAATTGTCGAATCTTTTGAATAAATTTATGAAACATACAGCAGGCGTTTTTTCTTTTTTTATTTAACTAATAAGTAATAATTAATTATTCATCAACTGCTGAGCAATGAATCCATTATTTACAAACCTATTTATAAAGATTAACATTAATCAGATTCGCACTTGCCAGATTTTTTATTATTAAACATTCATTCATTTAATACTCGTAATTATTTGATAGTGAATTTTTTTCTCAAATCGGGACAGATTATGACAATAGTAAAATTTCTTTTGCCGCATTTGTTTTTCGATTGCTGCTACGGTTTAATTTCACAACCAATTTTACTGTGCTGGCACTAGCAGCGAGTATTTAATGGGAGCGGAAGGGTGGGTGAATGCGAGGGTAAGCGAGGTGGAGGAAAATTCGCGAGTACACCCGTACCGACGATGAGGCGGCGTCAACGTATGACCTTTATGTTCGTTACTGCGCGGTTCATAACGAACTGAGGGTGTACTGGGTAATGCCGCAATGCACCAGCTATTCGAATATGCAACCCCAACAATTTAAACTTCGGTAATAAAAAAACATGCGTAGGCAGTTTAAAACAGGAATACTCTTCTATTTCCCATCAGTCTTTAAGACCTCCATATGTAATTTATTAAACATATACCCTGAAGAATTATTAAAAACTTTGGTAGTGTTCAGTTCTCTTCAGTCCCTGAAGAAGATAACTTTGTTACCGAAGAGTACTTGGGATGTTTAGTATTGTGTTTTACCGTTGGGGTTAGAGCTATTTTCTGTGTTCTAAGTAGATATTGTACCTAACGAGTAAATTTTGAAGTAATGTGAGAAGAAAATTGTGGAGAATATTAAGATTTTTTTGGCATGTACTTTGTGCTTAATTGATCTTTTTAGTTTATATTTTATGATTTTAAAAATCGGCCTATAACCAACTTGTATGCATGCCTACCATGAATA
Source organism: Agrilus biguttatus (assembly GCA_963921985.1). Lineage (NCBI taxonomy): Eukaryota > Metazoa > Arthropoda > Insecta > Coleoptera > Buprestidae > Agrilus > Agrilus biguttatus. The sequence continues at coordinate 16,479,846 of OY998119.1, read as the reverse complement.
GTTTCTGAGATAATTTAAAAGATTGCACCGCAACCTAAACTATAAAAAATCATAACTTCCATAAAAAATGACTTAGAATGTTGAAATTTGTACTAGTTATAGCTAAGTCATAAGGCTAACGTCATGCCAAAACTAAGCTTTATAATTTGTACAGGGCGTTCAGAAAAAAAATCTAAAGTTTACAAACTTCAAACACAAATAACTTCACTTTTTCGAATGGCACCTAGCATATTTTATTTTGTCATTCGATTCCATTTATTATCCTCTTTCGATCCATCTGGATATATCCTGTTTTATTTGAAAAAAATATATATTTATTTTTTTATTATTTTTTGTTTTTATCATTTTAAAAATCGGCCAAATGGACCTCGGTAATAATATTGTTCTTCTTGTATTTCAAAATTCACAGAAATGTTAATAATGTATTTTTGACGATGTGTAATGTTATATTTTTGAAAATAGCTTGTACTAGTTTTTAAAAATTATAATTCTTTTTGAATAACATCCAAGTGCAATATTTTAAGAGATTTCGTAGAACACGCACGTACTCGACCGATTTATAAAATAGACTTTATAAAATTTATTGTTTTCGAAAATAATAATTTTGCATTATTTTACTGCTCGCTTTGGATAAGGTCCAAGTGCAATTCTGTGTAAATGAGTAAACTTTCTGGACCTACACCACTATTAGTGTCAACGCCGGTACATTGCTTCAACCCCATTAAAGGGCGTACAAACTGATCGATACCAAACAACCCCTCGCAATCGAACTACGGCGGACGTCGGCATTCGAGGCCACAAGGCCGAATGCGCTGTAGCTCTGCGTCGTCCAAACGCCCAAGGCCACCGTCGAGACGCCGCCTGTACCCCGTCTGTCTCTGATTATATAGTTTCACCTATAAAACAAGAACTTTTTAATATAACACAACTCAACGCCACTATTAAGAAATTCCATTTGATACCTTCCATACAATTATTACATCTGCATTTGATGCTTAACCTGCCGTAGTAAGATAATAGTGGAAAGGGGTTTGTTAGTGATGTATGTCAAATCTGAAATTATTGAATGGATTTTGTTAATCTCAGTCGATCGTTGACTGTGTCTGTCTGCTATGAACTGTTTCGTCTCTTTTAAAATAGCAACAGATTTAGTATTTCTACGAAGTCAGAATTAAATATGTACACAATTACCTCATGGCATGACGTATGACGGTGAAAAAAATCTATTCCTAATCTTTTTATCCAATTTTTTTAATTATTTATAGATTACCAGACAGCGAATTATTAAGCGCCCAATTTTTATAAAAAAGAAAACCTAATCACTTCGCTTTCTGATAATAACATTGCCTTAATTTTTATAAATGTTTTTATTTCATTTCTGAACAAAAAAAAAACAACTTTTTTCATATTGAAATGGAACTTTATGAAAAGGCCTATTGTTTTTAAAGACTCGAAAATTACCTGGAAAAGCAATTTATTTTCAAAGAGAATTTCAACTTTTGAAAGTAAAGAGAAATTGTTAGAGGGAAATATAAATGCAAGTTTTTCCGGGTGTGGCTGGAGATGACAGTGAAATTCACGCAGCAGTTGCCCTGACTACTACACGAAATACCTTGCTAAAAAGATCGTTGTAGCATTTTCCTTTTATAATAAACAAGCGATAATAATGTGACATTAACTTTTGATTTTATAAGCCTAACTTTAAAAAAATAATAAAAATACAAACTGCAGGTATTCGTATAATAAATGAATTGAATAATGAATATCTACTAACTAAACATTTTCATGATTATTTTTACCCTTTGTAGATTAATCAAACATAAACAAATGTGAAGATGTAACATATAGGGACTGAATTTTTTATACTTGATAGTCGTAAAACACTGGGTAGGTTTATAATAAAGTGTTAACTAAGGTACATTTAAAAAAAAAACTTTTTTGTAACTCATTCCCACCAGCTACTCGTACTGGTGGGCGGGCAGTCCCTCCGACCTACACTGTAGTGCAAAGCCGGAGGGTTAGGGCGTAAGGCCCTCTTCAGCCTCCTTGCAGGAATCGTGAGAATGGGTGGGTGGTGTGGTTAGGGACAGAAAGATGAGACGGACGAATAAAGACAGAAGAGAAGTGAAAGATTATCTGTGGAATATTACAGCTTCAGAATTTGCCTACATTGGTACATTTTTGCCTTACAAACTATTTATACCTAAAATAGAATAGACTTTAATAGCTGGGAAACCCCAAAATCATTCTGGTGTTTGGTTTTGGGTCATTTACAATGGCTTGGTTTATTTCGAATATTTCTGAGAAATTAAGACGTATCCCTTTATTGATTAATGTTGTTACTGTCCATTGAATGTTTTATAGTAACGCAATGATCTGCTATGCCTGTGCATTTTGTTGTTGTTTTTTTATGAATTTTACGTGCTCGTCTAGGCGTTTTTTAAGGGCTCAACTAGTCTGCCCATACAAAAGGCTTCGCAGTCATTACAATCTATCTGATAAATGCCGCTTTTCTTTAATTCATTGATCTTATGTTTGTTATTTACTAGCATTTTCCTAGAGTATTTTTGTTATCCGAAATGACTGATAAATCTAGTTTCTTTGATTTGTTGCAAATATTATTGGAAATATTGAGTACGAAAATAATACGCAGAAATCTGGGACAGAATGAAGATGTTAGAGAATTATTAAACTTCTTTTGCTTTTTTATTGATAATAAGGACTGATAGAGACTTCTTTTTCGAAATTAGTTTTATTTAGTGGTAGAGTCAACAAACGATGATTTACAATTTAGTTTAATTTTTTTATGCAAAGGACTCAAAAAACAAAATTAAAGAAAAAATTCGCTTTTTAATTTTGAATTACTAACAGAATCGTAACATTTTTAATACGTCCCTGGCACAAACATGCAGTTACGGTATGTTTGACGTTTATATATGTACATGCATACATAAATAAGTGCAAATATTGTTTTGAAAATGTACTAGTAACCTTGACGTTAAACTACACGTATATTTGCAATTTTTTGTTCTTAAAAATTCAGATAAATATGTACATGTGCAAGATAAACAAATTTTAATTTTTTTTTGTAGCATGAAATATCAGGAAGTGTTGAGACTTTTTTTATAAAAGGTATGTTCCTACTTAGGTATATGATTTGTAGATGAAAATTATCTTTACTATCGTTATGAGTTGTGCAGGAAAAACTGAAAATAATTAGTAGTTCTGTATATTCACTACCCATTACCAAAACGTTGCTTCGAAGATATGGATTTTTTAGTAGGGATCGGTCTATTTTTCTAAAGGTGATTTGTCAGGGTAGAGCATTTAATTTATTTTTTAGTTTAGTTAACAGGGGGGCTGAAAAGTTCGTAGGCTAGCATAGAAAAAATATTTTTTTTAATAGAATTTGATTTTATTATTCAGTATAGCTCCCTTCGAGGGCGGTACAACGATTATAGCGGTCATACTATTTTTCGATTCCATTTTTATAATACGATTTGTCTTTAGCCTCAAAATATGCTAGACTTCAGTTTCGGCGAATACCTCTTCATCGGCGCGAAATTTCTGTCCAGCGAGCATCCTCTTGAGGTCTGAGAACAGAAAAAAGTCGCTGGGGGCCAGATCTGGAGAGTACGGTGGATGCGGAAGCAATTCGAAGCCCAATTAATGGAATTTTGCCATCGATTTCATTAATTTGTGACACAGTGCATTGTCTTGATAAAACAGTACTTTCTTTTTCTTCAAATTAGGTCGCTTTTCCCGATTTCGCCTTTTAAACGCTCCAATAACGCTACGTAATAGTCCCTGTTTATGGTTTTCCTCTTTTTAAGATAGTCAATGCTCATGCTATAATATTACCATGAGCATCCCAGAATACTGACGCCATAACCTTGCCAGCCGACTTTTGCGTTTTTCCACGCTTTGGAGTCTGTTCATTACGTGCAGTCCACTCGGCTGACTGTCGATTGAACTCCGATGTGAAATGATGGAGCCATGTTTCATCCAGCTCCAAATACTGCTTAGAATCATCGATCCGTTGTTGTTTTTGGTCGATTGTGAGCTCGCGCGGCACCCACTTTGTACAGAGCTTTCGTATATCCAAATATTCATTCACGATATGACCATGACCAACACGTTTCTTTGAAATCTTTACGGTCTCAGCTATCTCAATCAACTTCACTTTACGGTTATTAAAAATTATTTTGTGAACTTTTTTTATGTTTTCGTCGGTAATAACCTCTTTGGGGCGTCCACTGCGTGCATGGTCCTCGGTGCTCATTTCGCCTCGTTTAAATTTAACAAACCATTTTTCTACGGTTGATTTTCCTCATGCAAGGTCCGAATAATGTTTATCAAGCCAAGCCTTGGTTTCAACAGTATTTTTTTTCGCCAAAAAACAATGCTTTATTAACACACGAAATTCCTTTTTATCCATTTTTTCAAAGTAACAAATGTTCTTTCACTAAAAATGCTATAACTCAGACACTAATAGTGCAACCGCTGTCAAATTTATACACACGTCTTTTGAAGGTTAGGGCTAACTAAAAATCATATGGATTTGATACTAGTATACTGGGTTAGCCTACGAACTTTTCAGCCCGCCTCTTATATACTTACATGTACCTAATAGGTAATAGGTACAATGCTGAAGTTTATGTAATGTTAAAACCAGATATTTTCAGTATTAGAATGGCGCCAAGTTGTTATTTGGCAGCAGATATGTGGTATATGATATTAGAAAATCAAAATCATAATTTTCTTCAATGAAGCCTATTTTGGTTTCGTGAATTCGCGCATTGCGTCATCAGCTGTTTGCTTAGAAGCCTGATAACGATAACTTATCTTTTATACGAGTGATAATGAAATTAAATACGGGAGCACGAGTCCAAGTTTTGAATGGAATCCACGTTTAATACCTACCTATATCTTTCATTCAAGCTCTATCGATGCCCATTTTCGCCCATTCGAAAAGTTCTGTTACATATACCAGTTATTATGTTTACTATAGATATAAACATTATAAAAGAAGGTGTTCTCCGTATTTCCTAATAATAACCAGTTACAAATCGATAATAATTTTAAATTGAAACGTAGAAAACGATTTTGCAACTTAGAACAGATGAAAAGTCATCAGCCCGTAAAAAAATCCGGTGTAGTAATTATATAAGTTCGAATGACTCAGGCGCCCTACTTTTAATGTAAGCTGCCTACCGGCGAGCTGTGAATGAATGTTTTGATACAGATATTTCATTCATACTGTCATTTGTCTAAAAAAATTCTACTATAGCGGAAATTCAACTTTATTTATATTTGTAGAGACTACAAATATTCGAAAAATGGAAATTTGATTTACGAAGATAAATTACCACTTGAGTTTGTTGAAACTTGTCAACGTACACACCCAAAAAAAGGAATTCGTTTAAACAATAAATCTTGCATTTTAGATTTTGGTATGTTAAAGGAACGGTTTTTTAGATTAGTTAACACTGAAAGTTTTGTTTCGAGCCCTTGATAATGTTTCAGTTAATATTAAAAATCTTTTATTTTATTATTTGTTAATCCCATAACATATATGCATTAAAATTACGTTTTTTTTTTATTTTATAGTTGAAATAACCGATAATGAAACATTCCAATCGTTCAAAACACTTCAGTGAATCTGTGCCAACTTTTAATTACACTATATACTTTTGGTTTCATTTAACAAATTTACCTAGCAGAATGACCTATATGTTTTGTCATTTTTGAATTGTACGATCGCAAATTAGTCTAGAAACAACTTTTTAGCATAATGGGGGTTGAAAAGTTTTTTTTTTATAATTCTTTTGGTACCATTTCAAAAAATTATCAAAGAATTTTTGCTCCATGCTTTTGCTGAAAAGTTGCTTCTAGACTAATTTGGGGTCATACAATTCAAAAATGACAAAAAATATAGGTCATTTATGTCGGAAGTGAGATATTTGACATAGATATTTAAGTGTTTTTCTATCATAATTTAATTAAATCAAAACACAAACGAACTTCAACAGGTATATTTCAATAATCCTCAACAATTGTTTCGGCTAAATAGCCATTATTTAGAATAATAAACTATACTAATTTAAAAATGTGAAAATTACAGCTTATATAATTGCATTATAGGTTAAGAAGGAGTGGGGTGTTAGCATGTACAATTCTTTTTTATTTTCTTGTTATTTGTCAAAGCCTTTTTAATTTCTAAAAACTCCAATATGGTTAATTTCCTACTTTTAGATTGACAATGGAGCAATTTCAAATTGTCGATGTTTAATTGATTGTTATTTTGTAGACAGTGTTCTGTCAGACTCGTTACAAGTTTTTTATTCTTGATACTCGCTAGGTGTTCTTTAAAACGAACTTCTAAAGACCGGCCAGTTTGTCCAATGTATAAAGCATCGCAATCTTGGCATTTTTTTCTATCAGTTATCTATTCCATATACCTATTCTTGACCGTTGATAGTGGATGGTAAAAGTCGTTAAAATTATGTTAAATGTGGTTACGTAAAATTCGATAGCTGTCATAATGAAAGATGTATGTTCGTTCCACGATTTGTTCCGACAGAAAAGCGGAAATATCCATGTATGTTATACCTAATATATAGCAAAGAAAATAAACGTTTTCTGCATTAATAAAGTGGTTGTAGATCGCGCGCTGTTTATGTTCCCACGTTGTTTTCGAATTTCTGCGGTCATTTGATGCACGAACGTCGAATGGTTGGAATGGCGTTAGTCGTCAACATTATCGTGTCATGCATTCCATCGCGTACTAGTCGTCTTCTCTTTCATGCAAGTTCAATTGAATATTCGTTTTGTAGACGAGCAGCGACGTTCTTTCGCGGTCTATTTCAGCGCACCACGATTACTACGATTTATGTATTAACTTCGTGTCTTCCTGTTACAAGTGACTGACTGATGGATGAATTAAAGTCATTTAACATGCATTCCACCATTCCACTTACATAGTTCTCCAGTAGTACTATCTGTTACGATAAAATGTTTCACTTACTATAACCACTTTTTTTCAATTATATGATAAATTTATTTAGTTTTAGTTTATAATTTTTTTAAATTTTTATTACAAAACGAGTCCAAAATAGAATGTCGAAATTTAAAAACTGCTAAAAAGAGCTGTCTGCACATTGATAAACGTTCCCTAATTAATTTTAAAACAGATTGTTTTTGTGACCTAAAAATATGCCACATATACCTACCATGTCTTCTTATCTTCAAGATTTTCAAACTAAACAGCTTAAAATAGTTCACGTGAATAGTAAATATTACAGAAAAATAAAATGACGTGTGTAACATTCATAATTCGGAATAAAAAAATAGAAACTGTAGCGGTTAGTTAAATTTGATATTGTAAACTTATAAATATTATCAGGATTTTTGGGAGATTAAAATATACTACTATTTTATGCTAACAAACCAACGAACGAAAAAATACAGGTCTAAATGAACTAGATTAAACAAAAGACAAGATTAAAAATACAACAGTGTACAATATCGATACAAAATTGTTGTACTCCAACAAGGTCGTTAAGGGTTAAAATGGCTTAACAGTACAGGGAAAAGAACTATATAAAGTCAGAATTTGTAGTGGATTAGTTACCGAGCGGTGTGGTCTAGTGTTCTAGATCGTTGCTTAGCATTCGGGAGGTCACCGGTTCGAACCCGCGTCCGGCTGCTCTGGTCCCAAGTTTTTCTGTGGTTTCCTTGGATGGTTTAGGCAAATGCTGGAGCAGTAATATTCTATTCCACAGATAATCTTTCACATCTCTTCTGTCTTCGTTTCGTCCGTCTCACTTTCTCTCCCTAACCACACCACCCACCCATTCTCACGATTCCTAAAAGGAGGCTGAAGAGGGCCTTACGCCCTACCTTCCGGCTTTGCACTGCAGTGTAGGTCGGAGGGACTGCCCGCCCACCAGCACGAGTAGCTGGTGCGAATGAAACACAAAAAAGTTTTTTTTTTTTTTTAATGGGTTAGTTTAGTTAGTAAGTCGTTGCCTTTCTTTTGTTAAATTTATACTATTGAATTACGTATTCTTATTGTTCTTTGCTTTTGTTTTTGTGTCTGTTTTTTTTGTGTGATCCAAATTAAACCTTTTTTAAATTTTATTAGACTATTCTTTTTTGTGTTATTTTTGTTCATTTGTTCACCGAACAAACCCCGATAAAACTATGTATTAATTATTGTTGTTCGGTTTTTATTGCAGTATAAATTTGTTAAAGTTTTTCTTACATAAATTCGGTATTATTTATATAATTTTGCTTTTGTTGTATTTCTTCTGACACCAAACAGTTTTTATACGTGTATGTTGTCACAATTTAATATACCAGGGTATATTAAAGTCGAGGATGGAAAGAAAGAACCAAACACCAACTATTTCGACTTTAATAACTTAAATTCTGTCATACAAATATCCTAGCCTACCGAGTGTAAGACGGACATAGATTTAGTCTTTGATGATCTTTTTAATACTAATGACAATAAAGAAGATTAAGTTTTTATCTCGTTAATTTGGTTACATTGGTGGTGACAATTCTGTCGAAAATGTCTATTCTAGAACCCTTGTATCTTAATTAAATATTACAATAACTCTTTGGGAAAGACAAACGAAGATATTAATTAATCTGTATTTAGATAAAGAGAAATTTGAATTGTTTTTAATATTTAATAAGCTATCGGTGGTTTATTGTTGATGAAACATTTTAAATCGAATAAAAACCAAAGAAATGTTTCAACAAAATTTATTAAGAAAAATTCTCTTAAATTATTTCGACAGATCTGTCATTATCAAAGAGTAATAAGAAATATTGTTGAAAACTGTGAATTGTTTACTTACAAACATTGCAGTAAAGGAAGTTATTTATTGATTTTCTTATATATCTATACAGATAGTCTGTACTTAGTATTCATTAATGTTTCTTTTTGAAATAACATACAGGGTGTTAGAATAAGCTTTTACAGAAAGAAATTTGAATGGTATCTAAAACTTTTACATTGGGTTGAAAGTATCAACGTATGTAATACACACCAGAGAACAAAGTTCTATAAATAGGAAGGCACCAGTTGTTTGTTTGTCGGTTAAGTTCAAGGCCAGTTGTGAGAGATAAAATATGTTTTAATTAAATTGATTGAACCAAGTTGTGTACCAACATAATGTATGTCTACAATACGCGTGTGGAACTATATACTTATGTGGGGACTATACATAGTAGTAGTATTATATAAGGGGTAGGTACAGTTTCTTCTAATAAAAGTTTACCATTGCCCCTATGATTGTATGTATTTCAATAGGTACCATGAATTTAATTTAATTCGAGAACATTATAAACTACAATACAGAAGTTATCAATTTGACATATTTTTCACAATATAAGTTTTAAATAATCCCATTACTTATGAATAAAATTTAAGTAGGTACTTGTATGTATTTTTTAATATTAAGACATAAACGACCCTTAAAAGAATTTTTGTCTGTCTGTACGAGACGGTTCTAACTTAGATGCCATATACAGATTACTTTTATTATTATAAACAACTGATTGCACATTGCACAGCTGGTCGAGGATGGACAACGAGGTTGAGGCTCTTCAAGGTAATCTAAAATTTTATATTCACGCTACCTACTACGTTTAACAAACTGCTAAATAAGTTTTATTGAAATGTTCACCAAAATCGTCTACCTGGTCGATCACAGTTTACCCCCAAACATGTTCAACACTTGTTTTTAATTCTACCAATCACAAAAACATGTTTATAAATAGATGATTGCACTAATAATGATTTCATTAATAAGAGCAGATATAAATGCAGTTCTAATTAATTGTTTCATCAGTAAACCGGTGAAATATATTAAATATTATTTATAATTTAATGCATTGTTAATAAATGATACTACTTTCCTATTTGGATAAATTATATGTAGCTAGGTACATATTAAAAATAATAAAGAAAACATTACCTTTTTATAGCACTTTGATAAAAAATAAAAATGTTAATTTTAATATAATTTGAAATTTATAGACACGTATCTCCTTTATATAAATTTTTGCATTTAACGTTATGTGGCGCCGACCACAAAAATAGATTCTGCTCCACCCATCTGGCATCTGATGATATACTTTGGCTGACGTCATAGATCCAAACGCTCGGTACGGTACATTCCGCACTGATTGCGTCACAGGGTGAATAACCGGCCTAGGGGGTGGCCTCTTGATTCGACCGTGTTTCATTTGAAACATTTTATTTTTCCCGATATTACGATAGTTAATTAAACTTGACGCTAGGTATATTTCGTCAATTAATTTTAAGTAATTAAATTGCATGACAAGACTCATGCTAAAAATATATTGTATATTATTGTGATTTATAATCACCTAATTAATTATAGTACTTGTCTAATTGCTTAGATAATTTTGGTTATAGGTACTTTTAATTCATAAAATTAAAAGTAACAACGCTCTTTTGTAATTAATATATGTAGGTAATAATGAAACCTATTAACGAAGTAGAAATAACATTAATTCAAATAATGAATGATACACATGAATATAAAATAATAGTCCATAAAGTGTTTTGGATCATTGTAGAACATTTCGAAAACTATTATTATATACCGGGTGTACCATATAAACTTATACGTTACAGGTTATCTGTATGTTAATTATTTATAGTATATAGTATTATTGAGGGCTTATAGTGTAAAATATAATTTTTAAACACCCTGTAAACATAAGAATGCATAGTGTGCATTTTAAGAACAGTCTCTAGCACGATTTATCCTCCTCGGAGACTGACGATGAGTGCTGGACTGGTTGCGCAAAAATGATGTTCGGAATGTTGCATCAAGGTCAAGAACATAGCATGCATGTTCACTGAAAAGAAGGAAGAATCGTGGAACATGGTTGGTAACTGCGAGGATAGCAATTTTATTATTGGGATTAAATAGAAACATTATATCTTTATTTTCACCGTGTTTTTTCTATACTCAGATTTGTCGTACTTACCTGGTTAAATAATAAAATGTTGATTGAAATTTATTAGTTGGTCGTCTTTCTTTAATTATGCATAGAATAGTTTGCTGGTTAAACAAACAGTACTAATTACTCTTTTATCGCCTTGTTTCAGGCTGCTATCCTTCAACAGACTGCAGAATACATCTATTCATTGGAACAAGAAAAGACGCGACTGTTATCCCAAAATTGTCAATTGAAAAGGTTGGTCAATCAGCAGCAACACGAGGTCGGGGAGTTGCCTCCGAAAAAACGTAAAACTGATGTAATTCTTCCCACCATTACCGAAACGACAGAAGACTGCATAGATGCCATGGCATCGGATTCGATGAATATAATGTCGGTAACGGTAGTTGAACCGTCGGAATCGGCGTCGGAACTTCGACGTCAGCTGGACAGGGAACGTGGAATTCGGGTTGTTCTCGAAGATCAAATACGACAACTTCAAAGTGATTTATACCAACACCAAATGTACCAAATAACAACCACCGAAGAAACAGACGACCTTGGTTTACAAGTCGTAGCCGCAGACAGTTTACCTCCTGTTGGTCATACGCAGACTGTGGTGTGTTCTCCTGTCCCTTCCCGAAGTCCTAGTCCCGAACCTGTACAAGAAAAACGGCTGCCGTCAGTTTTGGAAGCTGCCATTAAGGCAGAACCGAAAGTTGAAGTCGAACGTGTTCCCATAACCCCTCAAGACGAAAGTGGCTCGGGAAGGACGCTTTATGGCCCCAACACCTCCCGTCAAAACCTCGAAACCATCGTTGAAGCAATCCGCCATTTGGAAGGCGATCACATGTTTGCGGAAGAACCTCAACAACATACACAGGAAGCACCTCTTGCCCTTACAACCAACACAAGGTCGTCTGATCATATTCTTAGGTTGGATATGAACCAGTACATCGATTTCCATGTGACACAGCAGTCGGTCAATGTTCAGCAGCAATCTAGACCGGGAGTGATTGTTGTCAAACAAGCGTCGTGATTAGTTAACGCCACATGCAATACTAACCCTCTTGCCCGAAGCATCGTGCAGCATTAAGCTAGGTCGCTCGGACACTCGAGGGTGTTGTATTTTAGACTGATGTGTAGTCAAGATTGGGTGGGGTGGAGGGTGGCGACTGTCTTCATTCCTAAGTCTCTAGCTATGAATCTCGATAATTACATAGTTCTTAAAGTAACGTGGCAGTGATCTAAAACTGACCCAAATGTTGTCTCGACCTGTTTCATTATGTTAAAGGAATGTAGCTAGATAAAATGATAAGTAGGATAAATTTTGTACGGTATGGTTATGATAAGCTGTTAGGTTTGTCTTTCTAGGTGGTTGTTGAAAAGTCTTTGTCCACATGGCGAAAAAGTCGCTTAGAAAATTATGTTTTATCGTGTTGTGTTCATTAAGACATAATCTTGCACTCTTTTACAATGACGAAATTTTTCTTTTTTATCTTTTTGTCTTACATATTTATATATATATAAAAAAAGAAAGATTCATTCTTTATTACGCACGATAGGGAATGTGTAAGAAAAGATTATTTATTTTATCAAATTTCAATAGGATAATTTCTTGTAGTAAATATGAAATCAAAAATCGTTTTTCGCTTTCTAATTTTAATAGTGCAAATATTACCCAGTACTGTTTCACGGAAACGACGTATACTTTGTTAAATAATTAATTATACATACATGTTTGTAAAAAAGCGCGAATTGAGTCAGGATTAGGATTAGGAGTGCGGTGAGACTATACAGAAATGAGAGTAGGGGCAGGCTAGTCGAAAAGATGTTTTCAGTAGTCGGTTATTAATTTATAAAAAATGAAACAGGTCAGTCTGTACGTTATACATGACGATTTTTGTTACTTAATGGTGATGTTTAATTTAAGGCGCCAAATCGCAGACTAGGAGGAATTGTGGGTAAAATTATATGACCAAACCATCATTTTTTTACGTTTATAGTGAGCAATACAATATTTACTCATCTTTGTGATACATATTATCCTGTAAAATATTAATTGTTTATTCGGTTTAATCTAAGAGTGTGCCATTCGAATATTAAAGTTACTCGAATTCCCATTTTTTTAATTTTTATTTTTATTTACTTCATAATAATTATTGACACAATCAATTTCAAAAACTATTTATTTCCTAAACCACTTATTCTTTGTATTAAGAATGATTTTGTAAATTCCAAAAAAAAAGTTTAATTCATTGTAATATTTATTTATAGTAAATATTAATACCTTTGGATTCGATTTCGATTATTTTAAAGTTTAGAAAATTCGCATACCCTTGGTTTAAACTGAAAGTTAATAGTTTGTACAGCCTATATAATGATTTTTTATATATATATATATTTAAGAGTACTGTAAAAATCGAAATGAAAGTCGATGTGTACTGTCATATAATTTTACCAGTAAAAACTTTTGTTCCTTGTATATAAGAATATATTATTTAATTAATGGTAGATGTGGTTTTTTAGGATAGATGTCTTAGCATTCTCACTTTCCTATTGTATATGTTCAATATTACTTACTTGATTATTTGTTTGTTGTTTCCTCGGTATGTAGTATGGTTACGTTGAACCTGTAAATAATAATATATATACATATATATATATATATATATAAATATATTACTTATTAGTATTGTATTTTGTATACGTAATCGAAGTAATTGGAGAGAATTTTGTTTTTGTTCGTAAAAAAAAGAAAAAATTAGTAGAATGTCTCTTTATATTGTTTCAGTTTTTTATGCTTTACGTTATTGTATTTTTTTAATTATTATTATTATTATATTATTATTATTATTATTATTATTACTATTTGTAAGCATCGCGTTTTTTTTTACATTATATCCGTCATGCATTTTTTTAAACCGTTAGAAGGGTGGATGAATGTATTATTGTGTCTGTGTGGATTTCCTGATGTATTTAGGACAGAACTGAATTTTGTAAGGTTTACATTCGTTTTATGGTAAGGTACGATAATGTAACACAAACAAAAATCGTCTAAAATTTGACTTGGAGACTGTTTCTCGTCCAGTTATTTTTTTGAGGTTTTTATTTCATTATATATTTGTCTTCATTTATTTGGCGTGGTTATTTCTCTTAATATTTTGGACCCAAATAGTTTAATAGTTCTAGTAATTTTAGTTCTACTTCGAAAGTAGTTTGAGAATGCATTTGGAAATTATTTATCATTCAAAAACATTTTGTGTTCTTATGTTTGGACGAGACAATTGTCTCAATTTACGAAATATTGGGATCGTGTTATTTATTTGGCAAATGTTCAGCAAAAAATTACCAGTGATATCGATACATATATTTCTTTTTAATGAAATAAATTAAATTCTGAAAAATTATAAATGTTATAAGCATTCTTAAGTTTGAAAGCTTTAGTTTTCTCGTAGTAGCATAAGTGTAATGAAATAATAATAGTGTAATCACAATTATAAGAGCAAAATTTAAAGATTATTGTTTGTGTTTCGCGATTAATAATTAAAAAAATGTTGCTCAGTAAAACCTTTGCATTTGGAATTTGGGCAAATTGAATGAATTTAGAAAAATTTGCCGGTGGACTTATTTGGTCCATTAAATATTATGTTTGGACTTGCAAAAAAGAAAAAAAGAATTCAATCGATGTAATACTACACTCAAATGGAAAGGTGATTATAATAATGTAAGCGGAAATAATAGGTAAAATTAGTTTAAAAAGGTAATTTAATTTTCAAATTGGTTACGTTTATTACTGTGATTCTATTTGTATAAAATTTTTAAGATACCTTTTGTTAAGAGTAACGAGTTTAGAATTTGCATTTGAGATCGATTATACAATATATATAATGCGACTACTAATGTATTAAAGTAGTTGTGTAAACTAAAAAAGAGAATTGTTTTGTAAATGAGAACTACAAAAAACGTCGAGCAAAATTGGTTCGAAAAATATGGTAAGTTTCGTTTTTTAAAACTACCAAATATTTTTATTACCAACGTTGTTTGATATTTTTTATTAATCTTTTGCGGTCATACTAGCACTTTTTTATACTTCATTTAGGCAGTCGTTATAGTGTCCATAACTAGACAGTATTATATACTAAATTGATTGAAAGATGTGGCTGCGAAAAACGATTGTCTGTATATACTGTTTATTTAACGCAATAATTTTATATTTGTGGGTTTTTAAAACACTTTAAGTTTCATTAACAGTTTATTACAATAATTGTAATATTTTCATTTGTTATGATCATATGAAAATTTGCATTGCACATATTAATACAGATGTATGCTTCAATAATTATTCTTACGTTGTGTCGCTTGTATTATACAGAATATTTCAATAAACATTATGTAAGAAGATTTTAGACTCTTCGTGTGTTATTTTTGTTTTTAACTTTCAATAAATATCCAGGAAAAAAATTAATGAGAGGTAATAATTTGTTTTTTTTTATTCAAATGGTTAATTACTGCAAAATTTGTGACAATGAAACTAGTTTACTTTACCTTTACCTTACACAATACAGGTATATGAAAAATAAAATTTAATTAAAATGTTGAATATTATTGAATTTCGTTTTCAAATTTTAGCGGGCAATTTTGCCATCTTAAAAGCCAAGCAGGAATTTCAGTTCTTCTGCCTATTCGGTTGGTAGTGCCAACCAGGCAAATGTCAAACTAGCTACCAATTTTTGTTTAGAGTTGTTAGAATATATTTATTTGAACAGTATAGCATTATTTTGTTCTTCTAAATTAATATTTGTTATTAAATTTTATCATTTCACCCAATTTAATTAGTCTCTCATCCCCAACGAGATTTTTTACGGAAATCTCGACTCGATAAGAAACGACTTCAGCCGAGAGTCCATCAGTGTTTTTGGTGACGAGCGAAGGACTCGTAAGTGCTTTTTGCCTATTTCACATTATTTTATAATTATTATTCTCTTTTACATTAGTGCGTTTCATTAATTTATTGCTGTAAATTTTGAAGAATTAGGATTTTGTGAGTATATCTTTATTAATGCTTATAATGAGTGTGCAATTTGCTACAACAGGCGATGGCTTTGTCTTATGCACTTTTTACAAGGAAAAAGTTTCACATTGGTTTTGTTTTTTGATTATAATGTAATAGATTTGATGTGAATACTGTCGCTATTTTTTTAGTGTTATCAATATATTTAATTTTAAAACATATCTTTTTTACTTTTACGATTCGAGATTCATTGCAAATAATTTTTGTAGTTGAAGTAGATGTTCAGTAATTCGTTGTGAATATGTTAGAACAGCTTGAAGGAGTAATTTTTATATACGTAAGGTCGTTTATGGTAATTTTTTGCTTAAAACTTATAGACTTAATAGTTAATTTATGTCTAATAACTAGAAAACGTGTTTCTCAAGCAAAAATGTGCCCTGTATATTACGTTTGTACATTGCCTTTATATTTTGTGGTGCTGTGTAACGTTTTATAAAATTAATTTTCTTTGTTAAAATTTTGCTCTCGAGGTCATTTGTGTGAGTCTATTTATTAGCGTATCTTTTATACGAACGTAAGAAGGTATGCTGGATAAGTAAGCATGTATGTAACTTGGACCTTGAAGACGAATTCTTTACCTCTTTCATAGAGTTACCCTTAGGTCATTAACCCCATAATCTGTACTTGGATAGTGCAAAATGCAAAGTATACATCGCTCCCTGATTGATTAAAATGAAAGCTTTTGTTTTAGGAACGTTTTATAATGACTCATCCTTTTAACCATATCTGAATCTACAACATATTCAAAGAAATATTAATATCAATTTTTTAGAATTTATATATAACATGTATGCAGGTTTCCTCCCTAATGAGTTATATTAAGCATATCTACCTAATTAAAAAACAACTGTTTTTAGCTTTCTTAATTGTTTGATTTAGACTTGAAAATATTATAGTATCATATATGTAGTTAATACATTTTGTTTTAATATTTTGATATACCTACAGGGAATACCATTTACTCATATTAAATTTTTGTGGAGTTTATCTACGTTTTATTAGACGATTGACATTTAATAATACCATAATTTTCAGTAGCAAGACTATATTGCTGAATTAAGTAATTTAAATACGTTTAGAGAATTTCAAAACCTTATTACAAATTAAAAGAATGTTACTGTGTTATCTTTTACTCTAATAATACCTATAACTAATGAATTGTTCATTTTCTATTATGAATTGATACTCGGTTAATTTGTACTTATTGTGTTGTTCTGTTCTTCAGCGAAGCAAAAAGCAATTATTATTGTATTAAAATGGATAGCTAGTTGAACTGATTGTAAACGTATAAAAAGATCTATAAGTTCATAATACTATTTGATTTTATAAGTCCATAACGTATTTTGAGTTCGATTTTTTGATTTTTCACAGATAACAGTTGGTCGTTTTTTTCGTTAAGTTATACGGCCGGTTATAAAACAGAGGACTCGTGTGTTTTCGTAGCGCCCGTTAACCTCTTATCACAACGGAGAGCCCCAGGCAATCGGGGCCACAAGCTCGTGTTTCGGGGAAGGACAGTGTTCCCCCCGCCAAGCGACGCTGGGTCCCACCATCTACACTGCGCCATCAACAAGATGCCCTCACACCTGAGTCTCGAAACGATCTCATCTTTCGCAAAGTTCGCGGTATTCTCAACAAGCTCACGCCAGAGAAATTCCAGAAGCTGAGCGACGACTTGCTACGCATCGATCTTACTTCGCATGTTGTTCTTAGAGGTAAGTAATTGTTGTTTTATATTTGATGAAACTTTTAAATCTATTTGTTTGTAGGTGTAATTCATCTGATATTCGAAAAAGCTCTCGATGAGCCGAAATATTCGTCTATGTATGCACAGTTGTGCAAACGACTGTCAGAAGAGGCGCCAAATTTCGAACCACCGGGTTATCCGTGCACATTCCGTCTGTTGCTCCTTAACACTTGCAAAGCGGAATTCGAAAAACGTAGCGAGACTTTTGACAAATATGCCAGTAATCCGGATCTTGACGAGGATGAGCGCCGTCAACTGGCCAAGCGCAAGATGTTGGGAAACATTAAATTCATCGGAGAGCTTGGTAATAAGTATATTTGATCAAATTTTATTACATTTCTAAGTATTTATTTTTCCATTATTTCTCTCCTTTTTCCATTAAAAAAAACTCCATTCCTCCTTTTCCCCCCATCCTTTTTCTAAAAATAGTAACAAACTATAATGGTAGACTGTTTGAGGACTTAGGCTATTTGAATTCTTTAATGCCAAAATTGCTAACAATAAACTAAAATTAGAAGAATTAGAGCCAGAAAAAAGTAATTTAATAATCAATATATATAGCGCATGAAAATGAATAGGGATATGTTCAATAAAAGTCAGTTAACAATGAATTTTTGTTTATGGGTTTCAGTTTCTGCAGAAGTACTATTTTGCATTTGATCAATTCACTTGCTAACAATTTCTTATTGAAAATTATCTGTAAGGAATGTTGGAATAAAAATATTTTATTTTGGAATGATTTTTTAGTCTAGAAATCGAAATATTTCTTGAAAAGTGATTGTTTTTAAATATTGTTTTGATAGGTAAGTTGGAAATCATGTCAGAGGCGATTATACACCGATGCATCCAGCAGCTGTTGGCGTCGAGAAAGGGCTGCGATGCGTCTGAAGATTTGGAATGCCTTAGTCAGATCATGCGTACGTGCGGTCGAATCCTCGACTCTGACAAGGGCAAAATGCTGATGAATCAATACTTCGGCCGTATGGCCAATTTGGCGGATAATCCCGAGCTCCAACCGCGTATACGGTTCATGTTGAAAGACGTGATTGAGCTGAGACGCGACAATTGGGTCCCGCGTAAGGCCAACGTGGTCGAAGGACCTGTGCCCATCAATCAGATTCGACCGGACGAGCATGAACGGATAGCGTTGAATTATCGCCGCGACAACAATCGCAACAATCATCACGATCGCGATTCGGATCGGTTCGCAAGCGTTTCTGAACTGTTCCGGCACCCAATCAAGACCCGCTCTTCTGGCATCGACGACATGCTAATGGGACTCAACATAAGCTCATCCACTAGCAATTTGATCCCCACGCACTCGTTTAATAGTCCCAATGGTTATGGTGTGCAACGAGGCGACGTGGGCAGTGGTGGTGGCTCAGGTGGCGGTTTCCGCACCTCCAACAATCAACGCAATTCAGGATTCAACAATTATAGTAACCAACGTGGACAATACAAGCACAACCAGAACAACAGTAACAACCAATACAACAATCGTAAGTACAATAATCATAAGAAGAGAGTACTGTAATCATTTTCTATCCATTTATTAAAAGTCAAATAAATTCTTTAACAATAAGCTTCTTTACTTTAATTCATAGTCTTTTTGGTGTATTATGAAATTCAGTTTTTCTAGTCATTCACTGTTAGTCAAAATTAAGCAGTTTTGTGGTAAGTTTATTTTTTATTATCTTTTTTGCAGAATCTAATAAGGATATTGCACCTCGTTTTAAGAAGAACTTAATCGTTGCTCGTGAACAAGACTTAGACGAGATTCAACTGCGACCTTCTGCTAATTCGATGCTCTTTAGCAAAGCAACTGTAAAATCGAACCCCATAACAAACAGTCGCCCCATCGATCCTCCCTTGCCCATACCGAATTCTGTACCTAAACAACAGCCCATCTTACACAAGGAAACTGTACCCATCAAACAGGTATCCGTTGAGAAACCAAAGCAGTCCAAAAAGGATAAGGTACAAAAATATGCCTTAATTAATAATCTTCCCTAAACAACTGTTTGATTTTTGTTTTATTTTTACAGGGTCCAAACAAGGAAGAAATTTTGAAAAAGTTTACATCATTATTGACTGATTATTTGAAATCAGAAGTGGATCTCAAGCAAGCAATCGATTCTTACAAGGAATTGAATGTTCCTGAAAAATTTTCTAAAGACATCATTTCTCGCACTTTAACTCACACCTTAGAAAAGACAGGTTAGTAATGATATCTGCAATTGTTTGAAAATTAATTTCTCATTTTAGAAACTATTAAAAATTAGTCAGTTGACTAACTGTATATATACTAAAACTATATTGTTCAGTATTCTGTCGAAACTACCAGATGTCAGATATTTATATTATGAATTTTGATTGTTTTTTCTTTATGTAGATGATGAAGAACGCGAAAAGTCGGTGAAGCTGTTGTCGTGTCTGCGCAAAGAGTCTTTGCTGAACGCGAATTTGATCCAAGAATCGTTTAGAACGTTGCTAAATTTAATGGACGAAGAAGGTGAGAACGAGACAACAACGAAGATGAGTTGCGCGGGCGCTGCGCTCGTGGCGCACGCTGTCAGAGAGCAGCTGATGTCTCTAGTTGACGTCGCTGCCCTGACTGACAATGGCTCGCACTATCCGCTCTTCCTTTATGTGCTCCAACGCCTGTACAAACTCATTGGTAAAAACGAATTACTCGAACTGTTCAATAGTAGCAAAATCAATTTGTTGTCCCAGTTGCCCGAGAGCGACAAGACAAAAGAACGTTTAGCGGAAATTCTGGAAGAGAGGGATCTGACGTTCTTGTATCCGCTGTTGCGTATACAGGCGGAGCTCGCGAAACAGCTTCACGCCGACCCTAATCCACAACAGTTCTACAAATGGATCAAGGAGAACCTCGATCCAACTAATTACATTGATCCCGGTTTCATTAATGCACTGGTTACTGTTCTTCTCAAATATATCATACAGGTAACTCTTCACTCTTTCCTTGCTTTAATTTTAATAGAAAGTAAGTTAAGAAGAGATTTCTAAATTGCTCTAAAAAGTTATAAATAATTATGTTGCCGAAAATGAAGAATGCTGACCGTTCTTGGCAGTTATTTATTGTCTGATTTTATTTTGTTGGTAATTGTTTCTGTATCGAGCTCATATTTATTTGACGAATATGTAATAATTTAAGGAATGTCAACAATCTGCATTCTATTCAGTTAGATATTTTTAGGACTTTTTAGAGATCAATTTTAAAGTAGCTTTTTACTTATTGTTTTTATTAATTTTTAATTGTTTTTCCTTTATTGTATAAAGTATTGTAATTCTTGAAAATCACTGACTGAATTTTAATTTGATTTAAAGTCGTCTTATAGTCTCAAAATCCTTTTGAAATTATTACAACAATGAGGTCAGCAATTTCATTTATTAAGCGACTTTTAGAAACGATTAATGTACATTTTTAAAGTTGGAAATGATTGATTAAACTTCATGAACTTTACACTAAATGTTGTCTATAAATATCCCTTGGGATCCTTAAATTATAGTATAAAAAGATTCATCCAAACATTTTATACCTAACAGCTGATCCTTTTTTGTTTTAAAGTCGCTTAAAAGTACTTATAAGAATAATAGAAAATCGTAATTAGTTTTATTAATAGTTATACGAAAAAGTTGTTATTAATAGTCTTCTTTTGGTTTTTCTTCTTGATTTTTAATAATTGTTTATGTTCCATAAATGCATTTTAAGGAAGTTGCCAAATTACCAACGGTTTTTGATCAATTTCTTGTTCATTTTTTAAAGAAAAAAAAAATTTTTTCATTTTAAAGGAGGCGGCAGCGTGCACCCCTGGGGACGAGAAAGCAATAATCGAAAAGGAACGGTCTCTCTTGGAACGTTACCGCCCCATTTTGACGGCATTCCTTCAGGAACAGTCAGCTTTGCAACTGGTCGCCGTCTACTCATTGCAAGTTCACTTCTTCTCACTCGGTTTTCCCCGCGGTCAATTGCTACGGTGGTTTATGGCTTTCTACGATCTTGAAATTATCGAAGAAGAGGCTTTTCTCAACTGGAAAGAAGACGTCACTGACGCGTACCCTGGTAAAGGACAAGCTTTGTTCCAGGTGAAAATTTTATTTTTATGTTAGTTATAATAATATCAATAAAAGTTTAATTACGCCTTGTAATAATTCCATTTTTTATTACGATATATATATGCGAAAATGTTTGACATTGAAATAGCTCTCTGTTGATGACAAAAACAGACCATCTTAAGTAAAATATAGTGTTGCAGGCCAACCAACCAACCCAGAGCTAACCTTTTTATTATTGTATTGTTTAGGCAAAATTTTCCATATTTGATTTGCTTATGGTGGTGTGTTACAGGTGAATCAGTGGCTGACGTGGCTTCAAGAAGCAGAATCAGAAGAGGAAGAAGAAGGTGACGATTGAAGGGAGCCACGAAATGATCGTGATAAGTCATTTAGGAAATTTATTAGGATATTAAAATGAGAAAATAGCCTTTGTCTAATTTTATTTTTTATGTCAACAACTCGAGTAACTTAAAGGTGTATTTCTTAAAAAAAGGTAATTTTCCATCACTGTTAGAAAAGTTTGATTTTTGGTGATACAGCATATACCCGAATAAATATAAAAACATATACATTATACATACACTCTCGTACAGACAGACAAGATACATTTAGAAAGTACGCGTCACATTTCTTAATAAAAAAAAACTTTGTACATTGTATTTGACGTTCACGTGTGGATGGTTTTATATATATATAAATATGTTTTAGTGGACAGTATATGTGATGTTAGGGCAGTAAGATGTGTCTCTGATGTTGCTTTCCAAATTTAAGCCAATAGAAGTCAAACCCCCTGAGTATTGTTAACTTTTAAACTTTATTTTTACTTTAACAATTTCATTTATTACTTACATAATACTATATAAAATTTATTATTATAATATTATTAAAATGGAACGAACAGCGGTACATTTTTTAATTTAAAATATAAAAATAACTTATACACATATTAAATAAAACATGTGTTTCAATGATACGTGTAGAATAATGATAGTACGACGTACTGTATATGTTTGTTTTTGTTTTCAATGTATTTTGTAAAATTTACTTGGATATAAACTACTGTTAGACGTAACAATTTACTGCTAGTTGTCTATTGTCACAGAAAGAAAAAATTATTATTATGATTATTATAAAAAAAGAAAAAGACAGACCATCAATTTATTTTATGTAAGTTTTTCGTTATAATTAGTAAAACATGCGGCGGTATTTGCTATATATATTTAAAGTTTAGTCGTTTTTATTTCATTCTTTGCTCGAAATTGTAGTGATTAATAACAAAAAAGTAATAAAAATAAATTTTAGCGAATGCTAATACATGCCTTTTAAATTAAAAAGAACCTAAGTAATTGTAAATAAAACTAGAATTAACAGAACGTAATGTATCGGTTCGGGGTTTAGTGGGTGGGCGGGTCTGTGAACTGTCGTGAAGTTGAGTAGATTCCCATATAAGCTAGTCGACTTTAGATTGTTATATAAACAAATCACGTTGAAATTTTTTCAGAAATTATATAATTACAGATTCTTGTAACAATTTACTAATGTTATGCTATTCATCAAAAGAGGAATAATAACTAGAATACTAAAAAGCAAAGACACTCAGAAGTTCTGATCAATATAATCATGCTAATAAAATAAGCCATTCAAAATATGTTTTTTATTTAAAATTGTTGTTACTCTCTACAATTCATTTGTTCATTAATAACTTTATTATTTATACATAAATATATTAATTTTATGAGTTACTAAAGCAATAATAAAATACACACTATTATTTTTTTATAAGGTAATTCCTGGACTGAATAGTAATATTTCTTGATGGCTTAAAACCGTTTGCCACTATGCTTTACTCTCCTTATCATCGTTTATTTAACTATCCTGAAAATAAAGACGAAACCCTTTGTAGCGTATGCTATATAACAGCCAATTTAAGTGAAACAGAATTTAAAGACGAC
The DNA here is from genome assembly GCA_963921985.1 of Agrilus biguttatus. NCBI lineage: Eukaryota > Metazoa > Arthropoda > Insecta > Coleoptera > Buprestidae > Agrilus > Agrilus biguttatus. The sequence continues at coordinate 16,456,004 of OY998119.1, read as the reverse complement.
TGGATACTATTTAATAAGTCATTTAATGCAATATTTAAATAAAACGTTGTTAATAAAATATCACATAGTTATTAAATACTTACATCTACTAGTTTTGACGTTTGATTTTATAAAACAAAGTTCGTTGATAACCTCACTAACCTAGAAAATGTTTCTTACCAACGAGTACAATTTTAGTATCATTATCAGTTCATTGCGTGTCTTTAAGTGTTTACAATTAGTTATTTAAAAACACGTTTTTTTCATTTTTCTTATACAAAATGGATGTTAAAGAACCGTGGCAAATAGGACTTCCAATATTCATCAATGTGATTATGTCTGCTATTGCATTTTTTACCACAATGAAATTGATACCAAAGTTTAAGGATACTTTCATTAAGGCACATCTTTTTGGTATAGATATGAATAAACGTACAAGCGAAAAAATGCAAGTAATGTTATTAACGTCTGATTTACTTATTCACAATATCTTACAACTTGCAGACCTGAATCGTTGGGAGTGTTAAGTGGATGTATCTTCCTTGTAACACTTTTTTTATTTATACCGGTTCCCTTCGGAAATCGTTTTTTTAACGGAGAATTTCCTCATGATGAAGTAAGTTCACATTCTTTTTAATCAAATATTTATAAGAGGCTTCTTTTATATTCAAATTGTAAAACAGTGTAAAACTCCCATAAATTTAACAATTAATACTATACTCCACAATACTGTTTCAGACTTATTATAAAGCCTGTAAAGTAAATATAATAGATGATATACATAAGTAGATATGTATATATACAAAATATTTTTAATTATGGCTTATTAGTTTGTAGAATTATTATCAGCATTGCTTTCCATATGCTGTATGACTCTGTTGGGATTTGCCGATGATGTGTTAGACTTGAGGTGGAGACACAAATTATTCCTCCCAACCATAGCATCACTGCCTTTGCTGATGGTGTATTATGTTAACTTTAATTCTACTACTATAATAGTTCCAAAACCTTTGAGAGAATGGTTGGGATTAACATTGAATTTGGGAATTTTATATTACATATTTATGGGTCTTCTGGCAATATTTTGTACTAATGCTATAAATATATTGGCTGGGATAAATGGTCTTGAAGTAGGACAGAGCGTCGTTATTTCTTCATCTCTTATAATCTTTAATATTATTGAACTCTCAGGGAACCAATGGAAAGCACATCAATTTAGCTTATTTTTCCTTGTCCCATATACTGCTACTTCGCTGGCTTTATTCTGGTACAATTGGTAAGTAAGCAAAATATTATCGCTTTTACAAAGCTATTTTTGAAATTTCTGCTAGGATAAAAAATACTCATTTAATTCTATTTAGTTTTTATCTTTAAAAATAGAAAAACTATTGCCTTTACCTGATTTTATAAATTCTGGAAGGGATTCTGATTAAAACTATTTTTAAGTCATAATAGTATAGTGCTTAATTTAATTACACCAATATTATTAATGAACATAACAACAACTATAAAATAATATCAATAATCCAACCTTGAATATATATTTGTAAGTAACCAATCATAATTCCATTTATTCTCTATCACAAAATGAGGAGCATAGTAATGCTCATTTGATCGATGTACTCTTTCTAATTCAGTCTTTCCATCTATATATAAGCCATTACCCATTAAGTCTTCCAAATATTCTTGATCTATTTTAATAGTTTGTTGGTTTAATGATGTAATATTTTTAGCAATTAAATAGCTTATAATTGTTTGTGGCTCATAACAAAATTGGCAAAACCATCCTCCAAAGTGATTTAAATCTCCAATTATAAACTCTTTATAAGCAAATTTATCCATTCTTTTGCTATTGAGAACACTTTGTTTGATATGATTCCAATTTTCATTTAAATATGAAAATGTGAAAACATTTGTTTTTAAAACAGTTTTCTTTGGATGCAACCAGTAGTAGCCAAAAACAGACCATCTTAGACGAAAACTTAGAGGTTCAGGCCAACCATCATAAAGTTTCAAAAATTCCAGTCCCTCTTTATTTAAAATTTCATTTTCATTTATAAAAGCAATCAGTGTTTCTTGCTTTAAATTTCCAACAGAATTTTTTATTTTAGAAAAAAGATCACTTTCATTGGTAATGTTAAGATAGAGGATTTTTTTATGGTAGTGTTTGACAAATCCATTATCTAATTGGTTTTTCAAGAATACTGCTTCAGAATATTCAATTAGTATGAATAAGTCTACAACATTATTAAGTTCACTTATCATAATTTCAAGTGCTGTTGTTAAAAATTTATCTGCAATTATAACAAACAGTATATTTCTTTTATATTTTCGTGGCCCTTTTATATTAATTGGTTTTCGAAAATTCAGTAATGCTCTCCAAATTATTTCTGGTTGACCACAATTGTTTCCATGAAATGTTGGAAGACATTTGCAGTTCCACTTATCATTGTATTCTTTGTGTAACATTAATTTTATATCAGTTCCATTTCTATAGCATATGCTTGTATTAAAGTCTATAAATTCACCGTCAGATGATTGCTTCTTAAGGTATATTCTATCTTTGTAATTATGATATGTATTTTTTTTGAGTGGTACATACTTAAGGCTACTTTTTGTAAAAAACGATACTCTTTTGGAAGTTCGCGAAGTTGTAGAAATAATGTCGACATTTAAAAGTAAATATGCTAATAGAAGACTTACATGAAAGCAAAATATTACATACAAAATAAGACGTTTGTGAAAAATCCGGAATTGGCGCATTTATAACCTCATTTACGAAATTAGTGGGTGTGTCGGCGATCCTTCTTTATACACTAAATTTTTCTCTTTTCACTACTATTTTATACTTGTTAAAAGTCTCATCTTTTGATATAAAAAGATTTTCTCATAACAATTTTTGAATATTTAATTAAAACGTTAATAAACATTTTTTGTTTACGTTTATGACATTTCTATCTATAGAAAGCATATAAATTATTAAAGAGCACAGATAATTTTTGGTTGCGTTCTATTATTCTGTTAAGTATGTGATTTCAACAAAAGATCGTATCAAATACGAATTCGTTAAAATAAAAAAGGAAGATTAGTTCACAATGCAATAAATGATACATAAAATGAACATGACAAAGAATGACAATTAAACAATTATATATGTTATAGGTATCCATCATTGGTATTTGTTGGCGATACATTTTGCTACTATTCGGGAATGACTTTTGCCGTTGTGGGCATTTTAGGACATTTTAGCAAAACGACGCTGCTATTTTTTATTCCTCAAGTATTTAATTTCCTATATTCAATACCTCAATTATTTCATTTAGTGCCTTGCCCGAGACACCGATTGCCGAAACTAGATTCTAAATTAGATAAGTTAAACATAAGTACGACTTCTTTTAAATATAACGATCTATCACTCTTAGGAAAATTAATTGTGAATATTTTTAGAATATTTAGGATAATAAAATGGCAAGAAAAAGATGGTTATGTAATTACAAATAACTTTACGTTAATCAATTTAGTGTTACTTATAGCCGGTCCTATGCATGAAGCACGTTTGACCATAATTTTGTTGATTATACAAATAATTTGTACCATATTAGCTTTTATTATTAGATATCCTTTAGCTTATATATTTTATGATATATAATTTATTATATTTCTTATAAAATGTTCGAGTTTGTTTGGAAATCAATAAAAAGTGTTCTAGATTTTCTTGTTTTATTTTCTCAAATATCGAAGTGGTCTTGCTATTTGACTTATTATAATTGACTTAAAATGGGTGACGAAGAAGAAGGAGAAGGGAAAGGAGAAGGAGAGGGTGAGGAAGCATATCCATATGGGGTATTATATCATTTTTTACTATTATCATTTAAAAAACATTTATGAAAAAAGTATTAGAAATCGCTCGGTTTTAAACATTGTTACTGTTAACCGGTTTTATATTTATTTTGTTCGCTTAAGTGCTTACATATATTTAACATAAATTTATTATTATATAATTAATTAATTTTGAGATAATATAGGAATATGAAGGTGGAAGGGATGAGAATTTAGATAGACATGGATGGGGAAGCGCTTTGCTTCCTAATGGTGATATTTATGAAGGGGAATATCGTCATGGAAAACGTATGGGGAAAGGTTTATATTGTTTCCGGAATGGAGCACGATATAATGGAGAATGGAGGAAAGGTTAGTTTTATATTAACAATTTTTTAGTTATCGACAAATTAATATATGTATCTTTAAAAATAATGGGGAAGTATAAGATTGAGAAATTATTAAATGAAACAAACAGCTTTTAGAGAAATTGATAAAGCTGTGTCAATTAATTAATACGCACATATTAGTAATTTAAATCTAAATATCAATTTAGGAAATATTTATACATTGGACTCATAAACGACAGCTAAAGCAAATCAAGAGTCATGCCAATCAAATTTGAAAATTTTCATATATGGTGTGGATATTAATATGAGACGATATAATATAACATATTTTTGTCGTGAACAATATAGAAAATTTTATCATGTAAAATTTAACTGTTGAGGTTTAAAACATGGTCAGGGTGAATTTATTTACCCCGATGGGTCACGTTATATTGGTCAATGGAGAAAAGACTTCAAGCATGGGCAAGGTTCTTATTATTATCCCAATGGGGACACTTACGAAGGGGCATGGTTTAGAGGTTTTCGTCATGGTTTAGGAACTTACACTTATATAAAAATTAATATAACTCACTTCGGTAGGTATCTTACAATTAGACACAGTGACAGTCTAAAATTTACTAAAATTCTTTAAATTTAGGGATGTGGATTAACGGTAGAATGGAAGGCTCCGGAATAATAAACTATCCGCGATACAGATTTCATGGGACATTCGATAAAAACTTGCCTATCGGACCTGGTTGTTTTACATTTGAAAATAAGTACATGCAACACGGTTTTTATATAAATATTCGAGACCCGGCTTTTGATTATATAGGAGCAGAGGAACTTGTTTTACCAGAAGATCGAAGACAAACTGAGGGTATTTATTTTAAATATTTGGAGCAAAAGTGTTGATATTATGTTCCAGACTTATTCGTATTTATATTTGTTATTTTCCCAAATACTTATATCACGAAGTTGTTTTTTGTATCTTTATAAGATTTAAGAAGTTTAAGACCTTTTATTTACGAGATATTTCAGAATACAGTTCATTAGTACTTGTTACTTGCCTATTTGTTCATCAAAACTTAATTTTCTTGTTGAATTACTTTATCAAGCTTTTTTTGTAGTAAAACTAGAGGTTCATTTACATGCGTAAAACGTTGTCTTTTATTGAAGTTAATTTTACATTTTATTAAAATACTGGCACAAGGTTGAGTCAACTAAATTAGGAAAACCACACAATCTTTTTGTTAACACTTGGATGAATATTAATTTACATCTGCCATATTTAAAAAAATACTATTTGAAAAGAACGTATTAATAATGAATTAGTATGAAAACACAGGGATTTTTTTAAACATGAATTCGATGTATTAAAACGTCCATACTTTATAATTAGGATTAGATGAAGAAGAAGACAGATCAACACCTAAAGGAATTGTTCCTATTTGGAGGGCCCGATGTGTAACCGCATTCCAACCGGAATTACTTCCGCCGGAACCTCAACCATGGCTTTACAAAGACTCTGAAGATTCCCTACTTGATATTATAGAATATTTGCAGCAACAATATGAAATGGGCGGTTATGGAGAGGAAGAGGAAGGAAAATTACCCAAAATGCTGGAAGGAGGGGACGAGAAATAGGATACTTCTCTTGAAATTCCAAACGTATAAGAAATAGAGAGACGCTTTGGAATGATTTTTATTATTCATTTAATTTAATTATTAAATAAATGTTATTAATTTTCTGCAAGATACAGTGCGTTATGGATTGTAAACGGCATCGTTGAGTAATTATCATGATAATTGAAGTTCAATATTATCAATAAAAATAGTATTTTTATGTTCTTTCCTTCGATGTTGACCAAAATAATCGCCTTTAAAATAAGTAGCTAATGTAAATTAAAAAGAAAACTTTACCAATGCAGTCGACGTCTATCCTCTCACTTTGTTGAACCTGCCGTTAACATATTTATTAGGGCAGCTCTTTCTTTTTCTTTCTTTCTGACTGCATCCACGCATCTGTTTTTCCAATTGCTTTTACGAAGTTTGATAGGTCTACTTCCTACATATCGTCCTAGAAATAATGGAAATTATTAGTAGATATATTTTTTTTCTAAACAAATAAATATCTTCGAAGTATGATTAAAGTAAAATTAACTTTTTTAATTTAAAAAATGCACATCATTACTGTATATACATAATATATACTTAGTTACAATTTATTTTATCACTTTGATGAAATTATATATTTATCAATACCATATCAAATGCTGTGAACGGTAATTTTGATTGGGACATTTTCTAAACATGAGTAAACTTGATGATACTTAATTTTTTTAAAGTCAAAGTCCAGTCAAACAAGAAGACCTTTTAGTGTTATTTTTGTCAAGGTTTATTAATTTAAAAACTAATTATTAAATTAACCTTTACTTATCTAATTTCGAAATTCTTCACATTACTTATGTATTGTTTTTGAAAAACTACACCCTAAATGTTTTTCTTTCCTTCTTGTTCTTTTTAATTCTTCAATTATGAAATATTAAAAAATAAAATAAAATACTAGCTTATAGTTGTATATTGTTCTTACAAAAAAATAAATAAATAAGTTATTGAAAAAAGGGGAAGATTAAGAGAAGAGAAGTAAAAGATTAAATTTATTTAAAATCAAAAAATTTTTAACAAGAACAAACTGGTAAACAATTCTGAAAAAATATTAATATAAAAATAACAAGAAAAAAGTATCAAGAACATGTGCGATCCTTACGTCTCGACACGTGATTACCGTATGAGTAAATTTTATTCCTTTTCGAGGGTTGGAGTTCAAATAGTCGGAGAAAATACTTTAAAATAGCCGGAGGTTGTACGCTGGCGCTGAATATCGTTCTATTCTTTAAAGTGCAACAAGTTCGAAAAAGTTTTTGGTGGCGAAACCAAGTTTACCGCTAAAGCCGGCAACATAACTCCGGACCGAGTTATTTTCTTTTACAAAAAGTAAGTAATACAAAAAAACGTTTAATTACTGTTAATAGTTTGTAATTCTATCATATAAGAAACATTTTAATGACAATCTTTGTTAATTTTAATTAGATAGATTAGATTTAATTTAAAAATAAATATATTTTCAAAATTCTAATACATTTTAACTTGGATAATTTAAACGTAATCGACAACAGCTAATGCAGTGAAAAAAAAAACTAAAAAGGAAAAGCAGATAAGCAGTAAATAATTTCTTCTCAAGTTATTTATCATGAATAATCGTTTTTTTTTTAACAATAAATGGTGTTAAATATCGTTTATTGTAGAAACTTTTCCAAAAGCGTTCCAAAGTAATACAGCAACAAAATATTTAGCTATGTATTGAAGATTTATGTTATTTGTTTTCTACACAATTTATGTCAAAAAAAAATATGCGGGTTGAGAAATCTATTTATGAAACCTATTTTTCTCTTGCTTTGACGCGGAAGATATTTCGTGAAAGTGTTTTTCACATTTCTTATTGACAGTGCTAATTTTCCAGTGAAATATATTTTCTATTTGTGATCTGAAATATTTATTGTAAAGAACAAGAATACGTAGCAAAACAGTAAATTTAGATAAGCGTTTATTTTTTTAAGAATTACCTAGTTAAATTTATCTTTAATTTTTTTTGATAGTCAATATAATTTACTACCCTTAAGAAAATTTTTAATAAAGCTAATTAATTAATAAAAGAAAACGACACGTCCTTTATAAATCAGAACAGAACAGACGTAATTTGTTATGAATATTAGATCCGGTTTATACTTTTAAATATTAAACAGTTTTTCATTACCATTTTCTCACATTTTAACATTTTAATTTTTTAATTAAAGGCATAGAAAGAATATATATATAAACTATAAAAGAAAATATAGATTGACTTTAAAAATGCAAGTAGGATTTACGACATTTGACGATAAAAGTTAAACAGGGCATCGGTCGAGTAGTAATGTAGAAAAGACAGAGCTACTACTTTTACTATAAATTAAAGAGAATAAAGTAAAAAATTGTTTTCGCATGATATGAACACAATTACATACATACAAGCAAATAATATTTTTTATAAACATTGGGGAATAATATAACTGGTTATTTTTGTAATAAATACTTTTGACCTTATCTAACAATAAATAATTTATATTTAGTACTAAGAATGTCCGTTAACTTTTAGAATCGGGTACAATGTTTAGTCTATAACAAAACAACTAGAAAGTGTGGGCAATACCTATGACGCACTGTCTGATAAAACTTCTATCATCATTTAATAAGATATTGAGCTTGACATATTTTCAGTAAGTTCAACAAAAAATTGACTCAACGGAACTGTGGTAGATTATATTTTACTATGACATTTAAATGCCAATTTTTAATCAGGTAAACAATTCTGACAAATTATTTGAAGGTCTTCCGGTGAATATTATTTCATTAAATAAAATCTTTACCCATGCAATTTTACTAGTTGTGTTCGTGACACTTTGAAAAAAATATGTACAATACATCGCCAACTAAAATAATAATTTTATACAAGTTAATATATGTGACCATATCGTAGTATAAACAGTTAAGCTTCTAATAACCCTTCTATCTTCAATCTATCCGTCTGTTTGTTTGTTCGTTTACACGTCACAGTTCTACCTTTCTATTAAAATTAAAATGAAACTTGCTATACCGACTTAGATGTAAAATGTTAAAACAGAATTGTTTATTTAAACAAAACGTGACACTATTCAGCGTGTGATGCAGAAACTTCTTGGAAGCGTTATTTCTATTATTTATAACCGTAATATTATTATATATAATATAAAACTTCTGATTATTGTTGATAATTGTCCAAGAACATGTCACTGACATTTTTGCGTAAGCAAACCTATTAATCGGTTGAAAAATATGTTCTATTTTTAAATCAAGACTAGAATGAAGTAAATCTGTATTGCAATTATAATCAAACAATTATAAAATATATTGATTATTTGTATAATACTTATTAATTTAATTAAAATTTATCAGATGTTTTTTTTTATTGTTCCACCAAATCATGTACATCGATTTTTTTTTATTACAAACATTTTAATGTAAAACGAGTTCCGTTTAAAAGATATATTGTTTTGTGTATATTGGTAATTAAACATGAATTTCTGTTTCAGAATGAAAATTGTATTTCCCGTATTTTTACTTTGGTCCGTGGTGGTTTCAATGCCTGTTCAAGACCAGAAATCAATCAAACCTAAAAAGAATGTATTCACATCCTTCGGCTGGGGAGCAGCAGGACTGCCCGTTAACAATTGGGCCAAAAGTGGAAACCCATTTAATATACTCTATATGCAAGATCATGTACATTATCATCCCGTAAATACATTCAGAAATAATAGACAGCAACAACAAAATATGTACGAATCGCAGGCTTTAAAATCTCAAACGACAAAGCCCCCGGTAAAAAACAATAAAACTAATCAAAGAAAAAAACCCATGTCTACTACCTCCAGGCCGTTATTTTCTGGGATGCCGCATTTATTTATGTCGTACCATTGGGGACCGTCAGGAAGAAAATTGGAAGAATCGCATGACAAAAGAAAAAAATTGTGAAAAATTCGCTTTTAGACAAAAGAGAAATGAATCATATATTTAAAGGTAACCTGATTGTTCCCAAAATATAATATAATGAAACAAGCAAGATGTCTATCAAGTTAAAAATGAATGTATGTATGTATGTTATCAGAAAGTTTTAAGAACCAAATGAAATTCGTCTATAAATTGTTTGAGTTTAGGAGCGACTATAGGCATAATTATGGCATAAAATGAACAGGTTGAATTTTAATTTCATTTACCTTTTTATTGTCAAACGATGGTGAAAGTAAATCAAAAACAAATGAAAATTTTAATTCTGTTGCAGATATGTTTTTAAAAGTACACATAAACGTTATTTTTGTGGGAAGAGTAATAAGTAAAAAATGTACTTAGAATTTTAATTAACCGCATTAAACAGAAAAAAACATGTAAAAAGAGAATTAATATATATTTTTTTATTTTTGTTAAATCAGTTATGTGAAAAGTAAAATCAAAATTTGGTTTTATATGAATTGTACACCCACACAATATGTATCTCAGATGTAATTTTGAAAATATGACAAATGTTTAATAAACTTAAGCATAATATAAAAATGTAAAAAAAAATATTTTTCATTAACTCTTAATGCTTAAATAATAAATATTTACTTTTAGAAATACATACTCAATTTTATGTTTTAATTGTTCAACAAACTTTTAAAAGTACTTACTTGTAAGAACAATCTTAATAAAAAGTAGATTCATTACATGAAATAAGATTTGCTTAATATTAAATTACTACTATAAATGGCTGAGAAGTAAAATTTGAAAAGTAAACTTACCATTCATCTCCTTCATGGCTTTTGTGAAATCTGATGGATCCTTGAAACTGACAAATCCATAGCCTCTGCTCTTGTTTGTTCTTTTATCTCTAACAACTCTGGCTTTAACAAATGATGGATATTTATTAAATGTTCTAGTCAAAAGTTCATCAGTAACATCATTTCCTAAATCACCACAAAATATTCTAAAGTCATCCTCGGACCAATCAATTAAAGTTGGATCTTCCCAAACTTGACCACCTGCTGTTCGTAACAACTTTTTGTTTTTACCCCTTCTTTTATAATCCTCAGGGCCAAATGACTGAAATGCGCTACTTGCTTTTCCTGTAAACAAATGAATATTACAAACTAGTTTGATTGCTTAAAGAGTATTTTTTTGTACCTTGTGAAATTGCCTGTTCTGCAGGCACACTGACCTTTTCTTTTAGTTTTTTTAATTTCTTGTCTACTTCTGATTGCAATGCCATAAAATCAACTTGACTTTGTATAATGGGCTGTTGTTGCGGTTGTGAAATGGTTTTAGATGGAGTATAAAGAGTTGGCTTTGCAGATACAACTGCTGGTTGTGGGGCGTCATTAATTCTTCTAATAGTACTACCTTTCACTTGTTGAGGTATCATCATAGGAGGAGCAGGAGGTGGTGGAATATGACCAAAGCCGGGCAAATTGAGAGTTGGATAACCTGGATTAAATGAAACACCGCTTGCTATGGGAAGTCCAGAAATTTCAGCCTCAAAGCTGCAAAAGAATATGTAAGTTGAATACCGTCAAATAATATTTTAAATTCAAAACATGTACCGGCTCATTTCATCTTCCATTTTTCTAAATTTATCTCCCGATCTATCCATTATTTAATTTACAAAAATTACTATGATATTTACTAACTTATTAAAGAAATTACTCAAAATCACAGGAAAAGTATTGAAAAATAACCTTAAACTGCCTTAAACGTCATGTATACAAATCTCTCTGATCTGTGGATACAAACTTTTCTTATGCAACCAACATTGCAACTACATATAGATGAAAATACCATATTTTATTTTCCATAGATCAGAAATGGTTAATTTTCTAGACACAGATCAGATTGGAGTTTTTCGTTATATTGTTTACTGTAATATGTATTCTTTGCTGATTCTTTGCTATTCGTAGTAGATCATAAATTTAAAAAGTTAGAATTGTGTATCTTTTGAGTTTTTGGAAATTAATGTTATGCTTCTTTGTGTACAAGGTATTTATATAATTTTTGTTTAATTTAATTTTTGTGCGAAAGGTAATTTAATGGGAGGTTTTCAATTATATTCACCTATTCCTATTAGCTTATTCAATAACATGAGTAGGTAATAGTTTTAATATAGAAATTAATTATTGACGCAATTTTAGTTCGTAAAAATTTTGATTTAATAGGAAAATGAGTGTAAGTGTACAGCAATGCCAAAACTGACAAATTTTATTATGAATAATAATGATAATTGACTTATTGAGGGGAATGAAAACGAAATTGGGAAAAGTAGGGCTATTATTAAATTAAATTTTAATTATTATAGATTTTATTGTTGTTTTTATTTTAAGCATCTAGAAGAAAATTCCTGGCAAATAATACTACAAACCACTGAACATGGAAGGAATTGCCAAGAATATTTCTAAGAATAACTAAGTTAAGAAATTGCTTTTCTAATGAATTACAACAACAAATTTCTGATGTTAATATAATATTAAAAGGAATAGACATTCTTCAAATGTTAATGGTTTAGAAGACAAAAACAGTACAAATTCAAATGGCAGTAATAAAGACCTTTTTGGAACAGTCTCAGAATGATTGTTTTACTGATATATGTAATTCTACAGAATTTCTAGAACAAATAACTTGTTACAAACAGTGGTTCAATGACAATCGACTCTCTTTCTGTAGAACAAGATGAAAATAAAAATAAAAGAAAGAGTTTTGAGAAGGTAGAGAATGTTAATAAAGTATTGGAAGTACAAACAAAACTAATGATGATATTTGGAGTAAAACAGTTGATTTTCGCATAACACAGTTATTTAAAATTTCTCAATATCCAACTCAAGTAGCATCACTATTTGAAGAAGTACAAACATCAATTTTTCAATTGGGGCCAAACCAAGACAAACTTGTGTTGCCTGAGCAAACAATTCGAAATGACAAGAAGATTCTTACTTTTGTTACAAATACAAATAATCCTGAAGTTGATTGGGGGAATTAATTAAATGGATTCGCGGGCTTACTTAATCTGTATTAGAAGTAAGTTCAATTTTGAATTGTTTCGACCTTTACTTGATGAAAATCCATATTAAATACTAATAAAATTTTATATGAATTTCCTTCTTTTCCATTTTATGTCAAAATAAATTATTTCTTATGTTCACCTTTTTTTTTATAGGCATCTATTTCTAAGCTGCATTCGATTTGGTACAGCTATCAATAGAAGCCAATTAAAACTAGTTGCAAGTATGAGTCTTCTAGCTGTACAACAGGATAAGATCGATGTTAGTGTAATGAATTTAACTGATAATGCTATTTGTAGCCCCTTCAAATTAGGCCCCTACAGATCCATGTTCAGAAATGACGAATCTCTTCTGCTCCAACTTTATCATCGAATATTGGTTTAAGAGTGGAGGCAATACTTGTTTTCTTTCCCATAATTTTTTGAAATTATTGTTTTTATTATCAGACGTCGATTGTCATGAATGAATCTCAAACTGAGAACACATTCAAAACCCAGGTTTGGAAGAAATCTAACATCATTTTAACAAATGATACTAAGCTAATTGTAAGTGTACTAGGAAAAGCTGCAACCAAAGGTATGCTTTCTTAACACCGTTTGTAATCATTAAGATTTTATGGAGAATTTAACTCTAGAATGCGTTAATAAATTTTTAAGTGTAACATCATACCACTCGGCAGGGGCGCATGGTATATACGTGCTGCCGAGCTATTCGTTTTTATTGATAATGCATGTAAGACGTGATTTTTACGTTTTCTTTTTTAAGTCTTATTGTTTTATCAATGTGTATTAGTAATTAGGTTTACTGTTTATCCATTATTTAATTTACAAAAATTATATTTTAGGTTGTTTAGAATTGTCAAAAACTCACCTCCTTTATGCTGATCTAGTCCAAGCTCATGAAAGCCTTGTCTTTTTAGATCATTTACATTTATTGTATCTTGTTACTCCTTACGATCAACGTGAAAAAAATAAACCTCCTAGACGTTTATATTATAATGTGGTGAGCATTGTAGTATACTTCTTTTTTTCGTGTTTTAGTTAAACTTTTATGTTCTGTTTCTTCTAGTTGATAAAACTAGGAAAAAGCGAAAAACAATCTGCAAAAATACTGGGAATCTTGTACCATGAAATTGTTAACAAATCAGCAAATAAAGGTACAAAATATCCATTTCAAAAACGATTGATATATATTATTCAAAAAATTGATTGAACTGATCTCTACTTAAACTGGAAATGAAACATTTGCATGCTTTCATTTTTATTAAGGTACTGATTTTCTGAGAAAAGGCGTTTTCATTCTTTATGAAACAACATTGTTAAGCAGTGCCTAGATAAAAGTTATTACGAAAGTGTTTAAGCATTTCATTTGCAGTTAATATTGAAATTATTCCTTAGCATTTAATTTTTTTAGGCCGTACCAGAGAATGTTTTAACTAGATTTTACGTTTCGCTAATGTTGTATGATTTGTGGTACGGAATGCCAGTATTTAACATATCTGAGAAATATCAGGTAATAAATATTACTTATCTACCCTTTATTTTTGTTAAATAAATTTTATATAACTTTTTCAGATTGAGGGTGGACTAATTCAGAGTCTAATGATTTCATCTGCAACTTTTTCATCGAATGTCGTCAGTTTTTGTGAAGAAATTGAAGAATTTTGACCGTTTAGATATTTACTTAAAAGTTTAAGTGAAAGAATATCTCACTGTTCTGCGAGAGAGCTGCTTCCCGTCATGGAATTACCCGCTGTTAAACAGGTAAACCTAACGTTAAATAATTTTATTTGAAACTGCAATACATACGTTCATTTACTTTCAAGTCTCGAGCCAAGCAACTTTATAGTGCAGGTTATAAAACTCTTCAACATATTGCAAAGTCTGATCCAAATGAACTTGTCAGAAGTATTCAATTTATGTCCAAAAAAGTTGTAAATTAGCTTATTGCAGCTATTAAGTGTGTTATTATATTTTTCATGTAATATTTTATGTATTTATCATTGTATTGTTTCATTTAGATGCTTTTATTGGAAAAAGTGGAAACCTTAAGAGATGAAGGCGAAAATGTTTTAAGTGGTAAAGAACAAATGTTGGATTTGTCACTATTTCATTGTTCCATTAATATAATAGGTAGTTTGTCAAAGAGAGTATTGTGAATTTAAGTATAACAAATATATATGTATTTATTTTTGTTTTGTGTTATACCAACGAGTTTATTAAGTTTCTCACAAATTATAAACTATTTTTGTATTTTTTTATATTTTTATAATAAATTTAAATGTTTTTTAACATAATGTTATTGTCATATAACAAGGTCGTCAGTCCCAAAAGAGCTTGTATACGAACCTTTACTCTCTAAATCGTTATTTTCAAATAATAATCCAATCTATCTTTTTTATAGCATTGGCATGTTCATTTAATTTATCAATTATCTAATAAACTCAGTTCTTTTTTGTTTTTGTTTTTGTTTTCGTTTATTCTTTACAAACATACAACCTAAATTATTATTGTTTACCACCACAGTATGTAAATCTAATTTCATACAGAATATTACTATTTTATTTTTGGCTATATTAAATTCATTGATAATAATTTTATTTTCTATTCCTATTGGGGTTGTTGTATATTGAAGAGTAAGTTATTGCCCTTTGTTTTTTATTAAGGATGTTGGTTACTAGCCTTCAATTGATACAAACTGTCTGATTGGTGTTATCTGTTGTCTTCAAAATTGAGGTATAATAACGTAAATATTTTCAATATCTACAGCTACGCCTTTGCTTTCATCTTGCAAATAACGATTTTCAAGAACAATCAAGTACTTTTTAAACATTCTATTAAGTTCCAATGTCTAAACAAAAGGGAAGAACTCCCTGTCCTAGTTCTTGTACAACAGCATGTAATCGTCCGTAAAATGGGTTGCATAACTCAATGTAACAAAAATTAAAATACAACCGATCGAGAATGAACGAAGTTTGACGAACTAAAGGTACCAAAAGCAAAATGTATTTATGTCTAGATATTAATACGCAGTACTAATAGGGAATGTATAAGTAATTGTACTGTGTCTGTGTTGTAATAAATGTGAAATTTCATTGCTCCGCTGTTCAAACAAATGGAAAAGGTAAAACTTTTATAAGTTAATATAATAATTTACAGTAGTATATAAACAATTTAATAGACACAATAAATCGCTTATATTTATGGTTAGCAATGTAGGAAAATTATGTGATGTGTTAAAATCATACAGCAACGTTTGAGTGAAAAAGTCATTTTTCCCATGTTTCCATTTGCGTTGTTCACAGGTGTGATCTACAAAGCTGAAGTTTTAGGAGAATATTTAAAGATACGATGCTAAATTGACTAATGGAAACGAAAAGAGTGTCCTAATTCTACATATGTAAATGTAAAATATTTTTAAAAACAACTTTTATTTTTAACATAACTGAACTAATTTCTTAATTTTACGTTAAATTTACCTCGCATTAAACAACGCTAATATTCCTACAGAGAAATATTTCTTAACGCGTCTGTTTTTGTAAAGAACACATTCGATCATTATATATCTCCATTAATACCACGTCTGAAAGTTAAATGAAGTTAAAATAGAATATTTTAAAATCGAGTCAATTTGTGTAAATATGGAATGTTTTGAATTTATTGGACAGTTTCTTTTGAGACTTTAATTACGTACATTAAATGTTGCTTATTTAAGTAACTTACATTTTCTCTAATCGTTATTAATGTAAGATTCTGTTGCAACCTCGCTTGATAGCAGAATTGATAAATACTAATCCAAATCGTAGAACTTCTCAACACTAAGTATATTTCTTGCACAAAATATATAATAGTAACAATAATCAGGCAGTAATTTACATAGATGTCGAGTGAGGCTGTTGGTTGGATGTTGATTACAATCTTGTTCAATCTTCTTACAGTCTGCTACAGTTTCTCTGACTGAACGTTTTGGCAAAAAGTCTTTTATATGAATATCTTACATAGGATATAATTAATTGTCATGAGCTATTAAAATGAATTCATGCAAAAGTATTAAAATGGTCCATTGAAATGATGCTAGAGTTATGATAAGTACTAAACGGTTAAAGTTAAATGAAGAGAGCTTGATAAATAATAAATGGTACATTAAAGTTAGATGATGTAGAACTTATCAATATGTGTTACGATGAAATACAAGTATATATACAGTGGATATCATTATAATGTATATATATGGAGGATCGTAATAATACACTTAAATAATGTATAATTTTCATTCTTATAAGACATTTATTGTTGGCGCTACGTGAAAATGTATTAATGAAAGCAAAGTTATTTAATTAGCTCCAAAAAATGTTTGTATTAATTGTTTTAGAGCTTAGAGTAACGGAGATATTTCTAAAAACCCAGTTAGATACACCCTTTTTTCAAGATGAATAAATCGGGCCGGGGTGGCTTTGTGATCGTGAAAATCGAATTTTATACTAACCACTACATCCTCTATACATCTTTAAAAAAAAACAATTGCTGCCTAGCGAAAATGTTAACCTTCCCTCTTTTGCTCTGCCATTCCATTAGCCTAAAAACAGTTTCGTTGTTTTATTTATTCATTAAGTACTTAAGATGTAACGCTGAATTGCGCAGTTCAATACGTTTTATTTTAGAAGTCTAAAATTTATTTGCTTTAAAAGGTTTAGGAACTCAGTTCCAAAGCTAGTTACTTAACTTAGAAAAAAGTCATTGAACTTTTAATTTTAATTTAATCGTACTGCCAACAAAAATGGTCAGTAGAAAAGCTGTACCTTTCGCTAATGACCCAATTAACAACTCATTATTAACACCTTGTAATTACTTTTAATAAGGAGTTGTTAATTGGGTCATTAGCGAAAGGTGCACTATGTCTTTAACGAAAAGGTGCCGTTGGCCACATATAATTATGTGACGTAAAAGTTTTGTTTAAGGTCGTTATAAAAAAGCTGATGATAGGAAAATATTTTTTTTTTTTAATTCAATTGCTATTCATCGGTGAGATAAAAAACATGTTATTACGAAATAATTTTGTTTTTAGACATCCGTTTGTAGCAATAATATATAATATAATATAAGATAATTTACCGGGCTTTTGGGCCATGGTCTATAGGATTTTTGGTTGCCTGACGTTTCGTCAGCGGCTGCGGCTGACATCTTCAGAAGCGTTTGTGGTTTGGTCGTTGTAGCAGCTTTCGATCTCGAAAACGTCTAATGTCATATGACATAAAGTAAGACGAGGAATGAGCGAGAGCTCGATCTCGAATGAGTGCTCTGTATTGTTTTTTTTGTTTTAATTTAACTCGAGGTGGAAAACCTTGCATAGGCACCCCCTGAAGGGGGGTAGTATCAGATTCTTACTGACTAAAAACCCACCTCGAGTGGGGATTATCAACCCGAAGGTTTTAACATCCCCAGGGTAGATGCGGAGAGGTTGGGATAGGGAAGAAGATTGAGGAGAGGGGCAGAGTTGTGGGGGAAGGGCCGGGAGCGTTGGAGGGAGGGTTCGATGAGTCGGTGGCTCAACACTGATATGAAGGGTGGGCTCAGGGTAGAAGGTGACAAGGCCTTCTAAAGCGGTCGTTCGGTTTTGGGGCGCAGTTGGAGAGTGTCGAGATGGCCCCACCATCGAGATTGTGGGGTTTGGGTGTCCTGGCACGGAGGCCCGAAGATTTGCCGCGTATGTATTTGCAGCGCAGGGGAGAGAAAGTAAACCGGTTTCTTTAAGAATTTGGATGTTTCTGACGAACCAGGGGTAGTACTCTGTATTTTAAAAAAAAATTATTTAGTTTTTAACCTCAAGGAGGGGAAATCTTCATAGACACCCCTGAAGGTGGGGGTAGTGTCGGATTCTTACCGACTAAAACCCATCCTTGAGAAGGGGTGAAACCCGAAGGTTTTTCATCCCTGGGGTAGTTGGGAACGGGAAGTGGATTGCTTACGGGAGCTTTGTGGGGATTGGGGAGGGGGTGTAGGAATTGACTGGTGACCCATCTCGAATGTTCGATGGGTGCTCGCGCTAAAGAGCGAAACTAGAGGTTGAGCGGGAGTAACGGCTCAGTGTAGAAGGTGGCAAGGCCTTCTGAAACGGTCGGTAGCCGAGGTAGGTGATTGAGTTGCTCCATTTGATGGGGTGGTTGTTTATAGTGATGGGCGGAGGGGTACGGTTCCTCCGGGAGAAGAAGATTGCTTCTGACTTGGCTTCGTTGATGGAAAGTTTCCATGTCTGATATCAGTTTAAGAGCAGGGGCAGAAAAGCGTTGATTCTAGCGGTGCAGTGGGCTATGGTTTTGCTAGAATTGATGAGGGCGATGTCATCGGCATAAAGTGCGATGACGATCGAGGGGTGGCGTGGCATGTCAGCGCAGAAAAGGTTGAATAAGAGGGGCGATAGCGATAGTTTGGGGCCTTGGGGGACACCAGCCGTGATGGGTTTGTTGGACGAAAAGGCGGAGCCGACGCGAACACGAAGGGTTCTGTCGGAGAGAAAATAACGGATGACTCCGATTAGGTAGTGAGGGGTGTTAAGGGTAATGAGTTTGGAGATGAGGCCTTCGTGCCAGACCTGGTCGAAGGCTTGCCTCACGTCAAGAAGTAGCATGGATGTATGGTGGCGTTTGTTTAAGTTTTCGGCTGTGTTCAGACACAAGTTGATGGCCTGTGCCGTGTTGCCTACGAAAGCTGTATTGGAAGTCGGGAATAAGGTTGTTATTTTCCACATGCTCAAGAAGCCGGGTTAGGAGGATGGACTCGGCTACTTTGCTCAACGAACTGAGCAGGCTGATGGGCCTGTAGCTGGACGGAGAGCTCAGGGGCTTTCCTTTCTTGGGGAGGCAGATGACGGTGGCTTCTTTCCAAGCCGTCAGGAAGTAGTGGACCCGCATGATAGCGTTTATGATGTTGCACAGTGCGGTGAGATGCTTTCGTGGCAGGACCCTCTGTATTATCCAGTGCACAGCCTTTTATAGTGGTTTGGGGTAGGTCCACGCACCTCGGGATGGTTCGGCTGGAGAGGGTCGCGCCGATGGTAGGGGTGCACGGGGTCCTGGAAGTAGCGAGTTAAGCGTGGCGCTCTCACGAGCGGTATTACGGGGCGCAGCGGAACTACCGTGGGGTGCGATACTAGCAATTGTCGGTGGTCGCGCTACATTATCAGTTTTGTTTTTACTTAAAAAAATAGTCGAAAGACACGTTTTACAGCGTATTAAATCGTTACACTGATTTTTAGTTAAATGATTTGTTAGACAAAAATCCCCTCTAAAATCTCTGTTACATTGCTCGCAATGTTTATTAATTGCGTTAATCTGACACGGAGGTGAATCATGACAACAAGGACAAATATACTTACAGTTTTTCAGACGTTCTCTTCCACTAGTGCGATATTTACAAAATTCGCAAAAATAACTTGTAGTAAATGCTGCTTTTAAAACGTTTTAATGACTATTTTCTAAAATTAAATTTAAAACAGTTTTGTCTGTTGTACGAGTCCTTCAAAATATACTGATGTACCGCGTCTATTATTATAAACAACAATAGTATATTGTGGTAAACAATCGTGAAACTTTTGAATATGTTCATAAGAACCCCCGTTTGTTAAGTCCACATTACATGTACGACATAATTCTAAAGCCTTCACGTGTAATACAGGTTTATTCTTAACAAATAAATTTAATTGCTCGTTGTTTGTTTTAAAAACTATTGCTATCACTAAAGCATAGGTAAGACACATAGAATTATTATTATCAGGTACTAAGATGATACCATTTTTTTACGGCAAAAATCTTCAAACGAAAGACCAACTAAAGGGGTTCTTCCGTGATAATAAAAAAATATATGTGTATATATATATATATATATATCTTAAACTTTTCATTTGTTTTTGTTATTGTTATAATCGATACAAAAAGAAATTTCTGTAAAAAAAAATTCATACATTTTTTGTACTGAAGAGTCATTCTTATCTAACCTGCTATTAAATAACGCCAGAAATTCATGCAGAGATTGATTATTCGCTAGGAATAATAAAAAAAACTAAACAATATTGACCACATAATTCTAACGTAACGTTTTGAATTACTTGCGAATTGAAAATACACGTTTTACAGTTTTTAATAATAAAATCAATATGCAATTGAATAAATGGTTCTCAATGAAAAACCCATCGATATAGGGACAATTAAATTTCATATTTCTTTTTTATTCTTAATTTATTTTCTTAAAATGTAACTTTACACAAGATGTACCAAACCTAAATGGTAGTTTTCACCTGTGTTTGTTAATAAATGTATTTCAATATTTTCAAACGATCGTTTTAAAATAGGTATGTAATGGGGAGGTGTAAATTTTTTTTCTTGATTAGATCCAAAAGTATTCTTCTTATTATCAACACTCATAATTGGTAATATTTTTGCAGCAACATCGCCGATAACTTGTGGTTCTAATAGGTCACAATAAATAAATATCAAAGTTTCAACGGAAGGGTCAAAATAAGGCACTTAGAGATTTGAGCAAAAGCAGATTTATTGAATGATGAAGGAAACGTATTGAACATACGGAATTTACCAATAGACTGTTTTATATAAGCTTAACTTGGGAATGCCCAAATAGTACCAGCAGCGACCGTGAATTTAATCTTTTGTAAACAATTACAAGTCGGAGCCGGAGTTATGTTTGAATAAATCTGTCTTTGGTTCATAACCAAACTGAATACTTAATGTCGGTGACAATTTTAATGAAGTAACTTGTGAAGAGCTAAATGATAATTTAATTAAATCAAAACACAAACGAACTTCAAAAGGTATATAATACAATAATCCTCCACAATTGTTTCGGCTAAATAGCCATTATCTAGAGTAATAAACTATACTAATTTTAAAATGTGAAAATTATGACTTATATGGGTACATTATAGGTTAAGAAGAAGTGGGGTGTTTATCATGTATAATTTTATATGTGGCCAACGGCACCCTTTCGTTAATGACATAGATGCACCTTTCGCTAATAACTCAATTAACAACTCATTATTAAAAGTAATTACAAGGTGTTAATAATGAGTTATTAATTGGGTCATTAGCAAAAGGTGCAGCTTTTCTACTATGGACCTAAATCCATTTCTTATCGTTGTGTTATTAAGTATTAGATCCTCTACATTGGATCCTCGTTATTAAATATCTTCCTTTTTTTTGTGTATTATATATATATATATATCGATGTAGACGTCCGAAAGGTCGTAGGTGATTGCCAGTTGCTTGGCGGGGTTGAAGGGGATCCCTTCTTTCAAATACTTTAGCTTGAAGCAAGGGCACTCTTTGCCCTGATAAAACTAATTGAAGTGTACGTTGAAAAAGTAAATTACATGTAAAAATGCCGAAGCGAGGGAAGTTTTATAGAAGGTTAGTCGAAGATAATGTCGGTGGTTGTTAAAACGACAAAGAAGGAATATTCTTTAGAAGAAACTGTAAAAGTGAAATAATATTGCTAACAGAAGAGAAAGATTGTCGGCATTTCTTAGAAGTATTACAAGAATAAGGAAAAGATATACTTATATTATGACGGTACATGACAAAAGTCCCTGTGTGTAATTTCTATACTATCGGTTGAAGTTTGAAAAAAGTTAAATTTAACGTATAGTTGGTAATTTTAATGAAAGTTATAATAAACACTATAAAAAAATTTTTTTTTTTAATAAAATGCAATAAACTATATGTTACGTTTTCTAGGTTCGTTCGAAGAAGGAAACGCGAGCTGGGGAATGGCCGAGTATATCGAAGCATTAGAGGCAGTGTCGCAGAGTGCCGGGCTTGGTCTTACGCAACTGCAACTTAACAAAGATGAACCTGAAGTAGTTTTTTCAAAAAATTATTATTATTGTTGTTGTTGTTATTGCTTGTAAGGTACGAAATATAAATAGAAATGAATATATCAAAATTATATTCAATAATTGTCATCTTTGTATTTGCTTTTGCTTGAATCTCATACTTAACGTCGTAAAGACTGGCGACTAGCATCCCTACATGTTTTGTTTATGTTATCTAAGGGTGACGAAAGACATAAGAAGGAATAGAAAGATGCGAGGGCAACATTTTGCTAATATACAGTATGTGTATAGACGTCGTGCACGATTGCAGTGACAAGTTTTGCTAGCGATGCGATGCGGCTGCTTTTGCGAGCGTAGCGATGCGATGCGTTGCGTTGCATGTGCATTTATTATGCGTAGATAATTTGTATAGTAAATTATTGGGTTATATATATTTCATATATATGTATTATGTATATTGTGCACAGTACTCGAGAAAGATCTGATAGTGTTAACACGTTATCATTGGCCATTGTGTTTATGAGAGCTCGTTGTTGAATTGTGGCTAAAGTGCCTCCAGTGATGCCTATAGTACGGTGACTTGCCTTGGGTGGATGGGCATGGTGCTATAGCAACACCTCCTTTAATCAGGCCTTACAACAAATTATCAGAATACGTATGACGTCATTACATTCAGGCTTATTGTTTTACATTGTATAGAGTGCGAGACGGCGCCGACGGGAGATATGGTATCGAAACGAAAACGTTTAATTGTTTCAGAGCTACTTAAACCTTGCTTACAACACGGAAAGTATTAGCAAAATCGAAGCTGGTGTTAATTAAAATTATTGTGTAATTTTGCAATATTTAGTATCACATCACAAAATGTCGTAAATAATAGCAAAAATACAAAGAATTTTCGAAAAAATATTCCAAAGGGGTGGTGGTATTTCGCTAGATTTGGAAAAAATGTTCCAAAGGGGGGTGGGGTATTTGGTTCCATTTTGGAACAAAATGTCGAAAATAATAGCAAAAATACAAAGAATTTTCGAAAAAATATTCCAAACGGGTGGGGGTATTTCGCCAAACTTTGGAAAAAATGTTCCAAAGGGGAGGGGGTAGTTGGTTAGATTTTGGAACAAAATGTCGAAACTAATAGCAAAAATACAAAGTTTTCGAAAAAATATTCCAAAGGGGTGGGGGTATTTCGCTAGGATTTTGGAAAAAATGTTCCAAAGGTGAGGGGGTATTTGGTTCGACTTTGGAACAAAATGTCGAAAATAATAGCAAAAATACAAAGAATTTTCAAAAAAATATTCCAAACGGGTGGGGGTATTTCGCTAAACTTTGGAAAAAATGTTCCAAAGGGGAGGGGGTATTTATTACAATAATTATAACATCGAGCATGGTGAACAAGTGTTGTGTACCAAATTGCAGCAGCAATTATGAAACAAATAAAACTAAACTTCATATCCTCAAGTTTCCCAAAGCTGAAGATCTTCGTTAAAGGTGTAATACACCGAGAAAATTTTATAATATCGGAGCATTCTGTAGTCTGCCATCTTCACTTCTTTCAGAAGTTGATTGGAAAACAGGTAAGGTTTTAACAGTTGTTTTGAAAAAGTCAAAATTAAAAGAAAATGCAGTTCCTTGCATTTTTCCCGGATCTCCATCATATTTAAGTAAAAGTAGTCAATTTTCTCGTGAAGGTCCCAATCAAAAGAAACAACGCTTGGAAGCTATTGCCATTGAAAGAGCTTTAAGTGCGAGTCTTGATACAGCTGCCTAAAATCATAAAAAATTAAGCATTGATAACATTGAACAGTTATTATAAAAAATTAATCAGGTTGATAAAGCTGATGGTTGGGACGCCATAAAAAAAATGATTCAGTAATTTTCTGTTATTCTGAATTTAATAAAACGCCTCACGATATGTGGTACATAGTAATTGATAAATACTGACAGTTTCTATATATAGGAATGGTATTTTAACAGTTCTTGAAAATTTACCCGTGCATGTAAATAGTATAACTGAAGTAGATTATATTATACATCAATGTGCAACAATTATTAAAGGTAAATAATATATCAAATTTACTAGATCTTCTTGATAATACCAAAGATAATAGCAATAATAAAGCTATTCAACTCATAAAGGCACAGATACAGTTATTTACGCAATGTAAAACCCATCACAAATTTGAATCAGAACACCTAATTATCTCATCAATTTTACATAATATTTCTCCGCATTGTTACAAACATTCAAACACTTCATTATATTATAAATTTATGCTCCAACACCACTGTTGATCCTTTTTGTTCAACTTTCTTGTCATATATTAGAGAAAAGAAATCGTCATTGCAGACTCAAGACCTTCGCGTTACACTGATGTTGGATGAAATTCATATTAAGCCATTTTTAGATTATAAAGGAGGCAATTTCATTGGAATGTCCTCAAATCAGTTAAATTTGGCTACAATTGTTCATACTTTTATGATTCAAAGTATTAAATCAAAATATAAAGACGTAGTGCATGTTATTACAGTACACAAATTAACCGCAAAACCATTATTTGAAATAATTAAAATTATAGCCACAGGTCTTGAATAAATTGGTTTTGGTTTTACTGTTATTGCAATAATAAGAGATGATAATAGTATAAATATGAAGGCGGTATCACATTTTGTGAATCCTGCTCAACTAAGCATAGTTTATCCAAATATAAGCAATCCTAACAAACCATTGTTTTTAGGGTTCCGTGCCCAAAGGGTAAAACGGGAATCCATGTACCCAACATTATTTGGTTGATTTTTGGAAAAAAATAGTTTTCATTGTAATTACCCTGACTCATAACAATTATTGTAAGTGTTAAAAAGAGAACGTTGGCTCGTCGAAATTTGCATTTATATACTTCTAACTAATACAAATGTACTTCTATATCTACTTAGGTACTTGTATATTTTCCATTGTACGTTAATACAATCCATAGCATTTCCTATTTATTTTAAATGTGTGGTTTCAACGAAATTTTCATTTGTTTTGAAGTGGATACATCTTTTGGTGTACTCATTTATTTGTCTTCGACAATTTAAGGTAGTTTATTAAAATTATTTCTAGTTTATATTTATTTATAAAATATGGGAGCAGGGCTACTGGCGAGACCCATCATAATAGGTCAACGCATCGACGAAGTGATACCTCAAAGGTGGTGCGTGTGGAAATCACAATCTGTCGTTTTTTCTCTATTAAAAATAGTTAATATTACTGTGGTAGAACAATTTAAACTCAACAAATTGGTATAAATGTCTGTTTTTTTTTACATTATTTGGAGGTTAAAACATAATTTTAAACGTTATATTTTTTATTTCTATTCCGATCCGCGATGTTTTTACTTGCATGTGAACGTATCGTTTAAGTATCGGTGTCTCACGTCAGCCTGAATTGACTGACGTCATATTTTGGTTGTCGGGCCTTGATAAAGGAGGTGTTGATAAATCACGCTGTAAAGCATTGTTTTGATGATTTTGGATATTTATTAGAACAACACACGTGCAAAATTGTCTCTGAAAATAAAACGCTTGCATTTAAATTTTTTAATTGCAAAAATTTGGTTAATTATTCATTAAAATAATCTTTCAAAATCCTGTTTTAGTATACCACTTCCACAAAAATCTAAGTAAAAATGTAAATGCAAAATGGTTTTTAGAATAATTAAATTTATACGTATTTCTTAAATTTATTTAAAAGTAGAAATTGTTTCGTGTTATAGAACAGTAAATTCATATAGAGAAATCTCTTATCGTATCAGCTTTAACGGTCACAAAAAATCTCGGTCTATTTTTGTAACTGCCAACATTCTCGAGGTCAAATAAAGGTACAGCGGAGATAGATGATACACAAATACAATAATATTATAAAATCGAACGTATTTCTTTATGGAAAATTTTGAATTTTCTGAACTGTTAGAAACGAGTGTACATAATTTTATTATTATTTGTTATGGAATATTTTAAATTCGTTTTTATAAGCAGTTTCAATTAAAAACCTATCTTCAAATCAAACTTTTTTCCATTTAATATTACACATACATGATAACACATTCATTCTCCTAAAACTTCGATATTAATTTACCGCGCTCATGTTCGCGATGGTTTTAACACATATTTCTAATTAGAACTTTAAAGTTACGAACTGCAGGTCTGCGGAGTCACTTGTTTTAGCAGTATTAATCAAAATTCAAATTTTAGCGCGGCTTTTTGGCATGGTTAGGAATTTTATCGTGAAAATTGGAATATGTCGTTATATGTACCAAAGTCTGCTCTTTGCGGCATTTTAATCAGATTTTAATTCTGACTACTGTCTTGCAAATTGTCATCCATTTTTCGAAAATCGAACAAAATTCAAATTTTCGCGCGGCGTTTTGACATAGTTAGAAACTTTGTTCTGGAAATTCGAAAAGCTAGTTATCTGCACCAATGTGTGCTCTTTGCGCTGGTTTAATCAGATTTTAATTCTGACTTTAAATTATGGAGGTACGGTCCTGCAAATTGTCTTCCATTTTTCGAAAATCCAACAAAATTCAAATTTTCGCGCGGCGTTTTGGCATATTTAGATTTTTTTTCTGGAAATTCGAAAGGGTCGTTATCTGTGTTTAAACTGATGTCTGTTTATAGTGTGTAAATTTTTTAATGATTAGATTTTTTTTTTTTGCTCACGATGTTTGTTATCGGTTTTATTCATAAGGCGTGCGGTTAAACAATGCGTTCGACTATCTAGAATAGTAGGATAAGGGGGTTCTGTATGGCCTGTATGGCAAGATAAAGTGGGCAGATCCTGATGAACCACGATACCGCAATGAACACTTTGTATATTGACATAAAATAAACGTATTAAATTAGAATGTTACGACTTTAAATAATTTCACACAAAGTTAAATCGGGGTGTGAAATGTGGGTTACAATACGCACAAAACATTGGTCCTTCGAACCGGATTTCTATTCGTACAGTAGAGAATTAAGAAACAAAAGTGTCTTCATTTGTATGGTAAAGAAATGTTTCCATTTCTATATTGTTATCATCAACATCTTATCAACTCAACATCGATCAACTACCAACAACAGAGTGGATACAATGTACACAATTACAAAATTATCATTCTGGTCAGTCAAATAAATCACCTTCATTACGTTCTATAATTTATCCTCAATACGTGAATCAGGATTTCATTCACAACGATTAACTAATTATTAGTTTATATATTATAATCATGATAGAATTAAGGGGTTTTACATTGGTACGTCGTATTGCAAAGGCCCAGATAACACGATTGGAAGGTTACTTAGCTAGTTTATCAGAATTTGATATTGGCGATTTAGAAAGCCGTAAATCAAAATTAGAAAAAAAATATCGAAACTTTTTAGATGCACAGTTATCAATAGAACTTTCTCAAAATTCGGAAGTCGACATTAATGACCGTAACGAAGTGGATGATCAATATTTTAGTTATATTACAATTATTAATAATCAATTACGTCGTTTACATTGGTAGAAGCTAACGAGTTGCATGAATCTTTTAAACAAAATCGATCTACCATAGCAGTTCAACAGGGACCGCATATGCAATTTCATTACTTAAAGAATGCACTCTCAGGTGACGTGGCTTCTGTCATAACTTCTATTAATGCTTCTGAAGAAAATTACCATGTAGCCTGGAATTTACTAATCGAAAGAAATGATAAGCCGCGGCAGATTATTTATTCTCATTTAATCTTGCTCATGGAATTGCCAGAATTACATAGAGATACGCCAGATGATTTGCGTTCATTATCTGAAAAGGCACAGATGCATATAATTGTCCTTACTGAGCTTAAATGTCCAACTGAACATTGGGATACATTTTTGGTTTGTATTTTGGTTAAAAAATTTGATAAAAATACACGTAGAGCTTGGGAGCGTATGTTAGATAACAAGGAACTGCCGTGTTATTCTAAATTAATAGTTTTTAAACAAATAAATTTAATACTTCCTCACAATCATATCACGAACAAGCAAAACATAATGTTAATAATAATCGTAATCAATCATACATAAATACTGTAACGTTCGGGGGTTCAACAATTAAAACTCGAAGACTTTTAAACAGGAACAACAATTTATTTATACTAATATTAATTAAGTTAACTACTAATTACACTATTTATTTATGTACAGTTACACTTTTCACTTTTCTATTTATTTACTACGCGTCTCGATTTATTTCTCACCTTATTTTCATGACCGTCAATTTATATCTGAACTGTTCTCGGCGATTGTCTTTCCGCTTATATACTGTTCCGTTAAATTTCCGGAACACTCCCGAGAAACAGAAAAGTCGGGACCATTTTATTTTTCACCGAAATATCAAACAAGTTTCCGTGAAACAGAAATACACTAACATGTCATCATTTATTACGCACACACTTGCAGATACGACATACACGTCGCGGCTCAGCCGCGACCGGCTCACTCACATACATGGACACTTGAACGCACACAAGCAAAGACACACTCGTTACAATACATTTCATTGCAACCAAAATCACTATATTTACTCTTGTCCCAAATTTTTAGAACTTCCAATTTCAGACCGTATTGAAACAGCTAAGAATGCTAAACTTTGTATAAATTATCTAAAAAATAACCATTTAACAAACAAATATTTATCTAGGGGATGCAAAACATGTAACCGAAAACATAACACTCTCTTACATTTAAATCGGGAGTCATTAACTAATAATATGCAATAAACAAATAATAATGTTCAAGTCACTGAACAGAAACAACAGGGGGCTATAAAAAGGGTTCATACAGCGTTATTTAATTCTGAAATTTTGCTTTCAATAGCACGCGTCATCATATTAGATTGCAATAATCAGGAACATGAGTGTAGGGTTTTTCTAGATGCCGGGTCCGAATTTCATTTTATTACAAGCAAACTTGCTGATCAATTAGGTTTACGCAAATTTAAAATTAACATACCTTTCGCTGGATTTGGTCAAAGAATTACTACTGCAGAATACAGCGTAAATACTACAATCAAATCAAAAATATCGGCTTTTCAAAACCAAGTTAATTTAATAGTATTACCTAGTATAACTGGTGATTTACCGTCGCAACATCTAGTCTAATTTGGCTATTCCTAATAATATACACTTAGCGGATCCCAAATTCCACAAACCGGGTTGGATCGATGTATTGTTAGGAGCATCACTTTTTCATCATTTATTAAGAGTAGAACAAATTAAGTTACCAAATTCATCAATAATTCTTCAAAAAACATGTCTAGGTTGGTTAGTTACCGGGGAAATAAACACCTACAATAATTCCAACAAACCAAAATCATGCAACATTGTAACTTTAGAAAAACAATTAAATAAATTTTGGGAGGTCGAGGAAGTTCTATATCAGAAATATTATTCAAAAGAGAAAACAGAATGCGAAAATCACTTCGTAAAAACCGTAACACGTAAAAGTGATGGTCGATATGTTGTCAGCCTACCATTTAATAATAAACAATGCAATGTAGGTGATTCTTATAATGTAGCATTAAAAAGATTTTATAGTTTAGAGAGAAAATTATCTAATAATACATATTTAAAGCAGCAATATTCAGATTTTTTAAATGAATATTCAGCATTAGGTCACATGATAGATATTGCAGCTACAGATAATATTAATTCAGCCTACTTTTTACCTCATCATGCTGTTTGAATCAAGTTTGACAACAAAGGTGAGAGTTGTGTTTGACGGCTTTGCAAAAGCAGATACCAATAATAAAATTCAAACAAACAATATGTAAAGGTTTTACAAAAAATTTAATAAGATTTCTCCTACAATGTTTCGGCTTGTAAGGCCATTATCAAAGAGTTATAAATAGAAACTAAACTAAAAATAAAAAGGCGTCAATATATATACTACAAATATGAGTGGGGGAGATTACAATTTCTGACAACGCGCTAAAAATATAGGGCTCTTATGCCCTTCACACTGCTCATTCGTAACAATTTTATTTTGAAAAAATTCCTTTTGAATCTCTAATTTTTCTAAAAAGTTTAGTCTTTTACTTTTATTTATACTATGTAAAATTTTAATATTATCTTTACTAAAATTATGGTTATTATTAAGACAATGTTGCGCGAAGTCAATATTACATTTTCTATCTATAATCGATTTTTTGTGTTCTTTAAGTTTAGTTTTAAAGGATCTACCAGTTTGTCTTATATAGACAGCCTGGCAGTCCGTACAATGGATCTCATAGACACCTGATTTACAACGTTTATCAAAATTTGAAATTTTATTGTTGACTAACATATTACCTAAATTAGTTTTATTGGAACAAATACTAACAATACCTAATTTATTTAATCTTTTACAAATATCATCTGACATTTTCCAACGGTTTTAATTAATAATAATAATAATTCAGTAAACAGATTTGTAGCATGTTGTTTACGATTTGTAAAAAACAAACGATTAAAGTTAAACATCAAGGGAGAATTAACAGCACAAGAAATTCAGGATGCACACTTACGTATTATTAAGTTAATTCAACTTCAATCATTTTTTGAACAGCTTCAAGCTTCTGAAACATCCAAATCTATTAAAGGTAATCCAAAATTCTTTTGTCTTAGTCCGTTAATTGATGATCCGGGAATTATTCATGTGAGACTATAAAATACACAAATCAGTTTTTCTCAGAAACATCCCATATTACTTCCACCTTCGCACTATATTACCGAATTAATTATTTGTGAGGCGCACATCAAAAATTGGCATTCTGGCATTCAAGCAACTTTAAATTACATAAGAATCAAATATTGGCTATTGGATACGTCCTTTTGAGAATATAGGTATAGATTATTGTGGACCATTTTATATCAAATAGAAAAAAGAAAGAAATACGAAAAGGGTAAAGGCATATGAAGTTGTTTTTGTCTGTTTTGCGACAAAGGCAACGCATTTAGAATTAGTAACAGATTTAACAACAGCAACATGCATAGCAGCAATTAAGCGGTTCTTTGCCCGTAGAGAGGTTTGTCCAAAAATATATATTCAGATAATGGCTCTAATTTTGTGAGAAAAAAACGATTTTTTTGAAGCCAAAAAATTACTTAATTCTCAAATCTGTCATAACACAATGACTCATTTATTAGCTAACGACAGAATTAATTGGCACTTTTCACCCCCTGGGTCTCCACATTTTGGTGGCATTTGGGAGGCTTGTGTTAAATCTTTTAAATCCCATTTGTACAGAACAGTAAATAATGATTTGTTTACTTATGAACAATTTTATACGTTCATTGTTGAGAGTGAGGCTATTTTGAATTCACGTCCCTTGACACCTCTCTCCTCTGATCCCCATGATATTCTTCCACTTACCCCTGGTCACTACCTTATAGGTGATTTATACTAACTGTCCCAGAACATGATACAACGACCATTGCGACAAATAAACTTTCACAATGGCAACATATTCAGAAAGTCAAATACGATTTTTGGAAACGCTGTTATAAGGAGTACCTGAATACCTTGCAAACGCGCAGCAAATGGTACCGGGGTGATACAACAACATTAAAAATTCGTACGCTTGTTACTATCAAGGATGATAACCTATCACCCTTACATTGGACTATGGGTGGTCGTATTATCGCACTCCACCCGGGAGAAGACAACATTGTGCGGGTAGTGACGGTAAAAACAGTGAGTGGAAATTACAAAAGAGGTGTTAAAAGTTTGTGTCCTTTGCCAGTGGACGAATTTTAATTTAAAAATTGTATCATATTAATGACAAGTAATATAGAGTTTTCAATTTCTATTAGATTAGGTTAACTCATACATTTACATTGCAAGCATAATTAATGTTATCAAATTATTTCATTTGTTTGCTGTAGGTATATCTATGTCAGATTTGCTAATATTTTCAGTTGAACAAAGATCGATCAAGGTGGGCGGTATGTTTAGACTGATGTCTGTTTATATTTTGTAAATTTTTTAATGATTAGATATTTTTTTTGTTGTGACGACGTTTGCTATCGGTGTATATTATAAGGCGTGCGGTTAAACAATGGGTTCGACTATCTAGAATAGTAGGACAAGGGGGGGGTCTGTATAACCTGTCTGGCAAGATAAAGTGGGCAAATCCTGATGAACCACGGTACCGCAATGAACACTCTGTATATTGACATAAAATAAACGTATTAAATTATAATGTTACCACTTTAAATAATTTCACACAACGTTAAATCGGCGTGTGAATTGTGGGTTACAATCAACACCTCCTTTAATCAAGCCTCCCAGCAAAATATCAGAATACGTATGACGTCACCATAAAAAGGCTTATTGTTTTACCTCAAAAGTGGTGTGGAAATCACAATCTTTCGTTACTTTCTCCATTAAAAGTAGTTAATATTACTGTCGTAGGATAACCTAAACTCAACAAATTGTTATACATGTGTCTTTTTTACATTATTTGGAGATTAAAACATAATTTAAACGTTATATTTTTTATTTCTATTCCGATCCGCGATGTTTTTACTTGCATGTGAACGTATCTCACGTCAGCCTGAATTGGTTTGTCGGGCCTTGATAAAGGAGGTATTGTTACAATACGCACAAAACACTCTGCACAGTGTCTGCACTTTGCTATGGTTTAAGCAGACTTTAATTCTGAATCATGCAAATTGTCTTCCGTTTTTTGAAAATCGAACAAAATTTTTGGCATTGTTAGACATTTTGCTCTGGAGATACAAATAGGTCGTTATATGTACGAAAGTCTGCTCTTTGCGCTGGTTTAATCGAATTTTAATTCTGTCTTTAAATTAAGGAGCTGTGGTGCTATAAATTGTATTGAAAATCGAACAACATTCAAGTTTTCATGCGGCGTTTTGGCATGGTTAGGAATTTTATTCTGGAAATTCCAATAGATCGTTATATGTACCAAAGTCTGCTCTTTGCGGTGATTTAATCAAATTTTAATTCTGGTTTTAATTAACGAGCTACTGTCTTGCAAATTGTCATCCATTTTTCAAAAATCGAACAAAATTCAAATTTTCGCGCGGCGTTTTGACATAGTTAGAAATTTGTTCTGGAAATTCGAAAAGGTAGTTATCTGCACCAATGTCTGCTCTTTGCGCTGGGTTAATCATATTTTAATTATGACTTTACATTAAGGAGCTACGGTCTTGCAGATTGTCATCCGTTTTTACAAAATGGAACGAAATTCAAATTTTCGCGCGACGTTTTGACATAGAAATTTTGTTCTGGAAATTCGAAAAGGTAGTTATCTGCACCAATTTGTGCTCTTTGGGCTGGTTTAATCAGATTTTAATTCTGACTTTAAATTAAGGAGGTACGGTCCTGCAAATTGTTATCCGTCTTCAGAAAATCCAACTGTATCGTCAAAAGTTGATAATTTCAGTTGTAATGTACTTCTTTATAAAATGGTCCAATTTTATTTTTTGCTTAACGGTTTTGGAATTTTAGAAAATGCTAGTGCTAGTTTTGTGTGTTTATAGCCACGAATAGTTTATTCTTAAATAATTTGGTGTTGTAATTTTGTATTGTGGTGTGACGTTTTTTATACCGACCATTAATGATACATTATACATTGGGTATCTATGGTTTTTCCTTTCTCACGATTGTCGAGTATCTGTGTGATAGATTGCAGCAAACGTCATTTGTCTTGTGTGGCTGCTGTCATAAGAGGCACGCCTAGTCGCCATTTAATATTTCACTGTCTTGCTCGCTTTTCGGTGAGTTGTTTAATTGTATTTTATATCGTGTCTACTTAATAGTATAGTTAATTCGCTTTGGTCCATTTTTACAGATTGGCCAAAAAATGTGAATGTGAAAGTTAATATTGATCATATCGAAACAATTTACAATGGTATTGTTTTTCCTGACTTGGGTTTCGCTGTTAACGACTTCACCTTGAAACATTATGCAGTTAATTGTCGACTGATGATTGAGAACAGTTATTTGGATTCCACTGAGACAAGGAATCGTCTAAGAGTGGAATGTTCTTACTGGACATCGTTTGGCTTTTGATTTCATCACCTTGGACAATTGTGCAGTTAATTTTTGATTGGTTAGTAAGAGCACGTTTAATTTTAATTCAACTTCACTGGAATCCTAAATGTATCCAACAATTGTACATTTCTCGTTATATTATAAAGTTAATTAAAATGAGAATACATTGACATAATTAATGCATATTTAATTTAAGCAAAAAGAAAGATTCCCCCTAATTACCAGTAATACAGTAATTATTGTTTAGTATTTTTAGTTATGCTATGGCTAATGACAAATTGTAACACCCTTCTTGTTACTCTTGCATTTTAATGTATTCTCGTTGAAGTGAATTGAAGGTTGAATGTTATTTATTCCATTACTATCTGTTTACAATATATGTTTTGTCTATGTATAATGTACGAGTCACGCCCGATTCGCCATTATGATCTGTGCTTGCTTCTTACTTTTGGATGCTTTTTTTTATTCTGTGTCTTGTATTGTAGTTAATTTTTTCTTCTTGTCCATTTCTACAGGTGACTTATGAAAGGAAGGATATTGAAGTTTATTTCCATCTCACTGATGCAACAAAAAGTTGTCTACAATGAATTCGTTCTTCCTGGAGTTAGTTTGCTGTTGGGAAGTTACGTATTTCATTTTCTGTCCCAGGAACGACAGCACGCTGAAGTTTATTGTTATCCCACTGTAATTAGTCATCCAATTGGATTGTTCTTGTTGGACTTATTTACTGTCAACTTTATCTTCTTAATTAAGGTAAGAATACGTTTAAATTAATTACGAATTGCTTGTTATTAATCTGTTACTACCCTATCTGTTTCAGATCGACGGTGGAGAAGATTAAGAAGACCCCGTAGTTAGAATGCTTCTTTATTTTATTTAATAGTTAATTTTGCATGCTTTTTTATTTGAATTAATTGTTTATTTTGCACGTTTTTTTTAAATTTGATTTCGTTTGAATTAATATTTTATTTTGCATGTTTTTTTATTTGGATTAATATTTTATTTTGCATGTTTTTTTATTTGGATTAATATTTTATTTTGCATGTCTCTTGCTTACCTCTTCGCTTTGCTTACTGCATATTCTTACTATCCTGCTTCGCATTTACACTACGACGTCCACATGATTCAACGTTTCGTTATCGTGTTCAATTCTCTTCTCAGCTTTGTGGGCCGAGGGAGGGCCTCCCCGAACGAATCCCCTTAGCCTTAGCTTTTTAGTTGTTCTTTTAAGGTACCTTAGGTACCTTAACGCGAATCTACCCTAACGTTACTTCATTTCAGACGGGGTACAGTGGGTTATCTGGAATAGGAGGAATAGCCGACTGCCCAGCTTATTTTGTCGAAATCTGTCCGATCTTTTCTACCAATCTATTAGTCTTTGTCGTTAGTCCTGCTTAATGCTCTATTCGCTTTCAGATAATATGGGATTTCCTAAGAAGACTGAAGACATCGTATTTTTTTCTTTTTATTGTGCTTTATTTGAAATTTCATTTGTTTTCTTGTATTTCTCTTACAGGTATTTTGTTCTTTTTACTTTATAAACTGTTATATTAATATAATCGTAACTTTAAATGAAAATTAGCTTTTCCAAATTCAGTTTTTGCCATAATTGTTCAAACCAAAAATAATGTTATTAGTAATTTTAATCATTAGAAGTAATTTGGGTGGATAGGGTGGCTATAAGGGGAGATGCGGAGGCCACAGAGGGTTAGGGGGCCTTTTTGTCCCAAAAATAGTATTCAAATATTAATATAGCAGCTTATTAACGATATATTGTACATAAATTTGTCTTTCTCCTATAGGTAAATTATTCTTTTTACTTTATAAACAATATATTGTGCATAATTTTGTTGTAATTATAATAAAATCTTGTTGAAATGTATTTATTATTGATTGATAACACTATGGTAACATGTATATGATTAAATAGGGTAAATAAATGATATGTTCTGAGTAAATAGGTGTATCAATAAATAAATGTTTGTGTTTTTGCATAGTAATTAGAAGCTGTTTTGTAAAGTTATTAAAAATACATATAATTGTTCTACTTGATGTACATTACTGATCTAATTAATAAATAAAACATAATTATGGCTTAAATTTGTTTTACTCAATGTCCATTACAGATCTAGTTAATAAATAAATCAAAATTATGGATTTTTTACATGGTAAAAGTAGGGTAACGTAGTCAGTTATTATTTCTTTTGAACACTCCGACTAATAAATTATTTTTCGAAAAATAACTCCTTGGACTTATGCTCTCCTGATACAAATGTTGAAAATTTTCCAAAATTTCAGTTTATATTCACATACGAGGTCTAGTCAAAAAATAATTTTACAAAAATCTGGAAAATCGAATTTTGTATGTCAAACTATTTGTTGACCAGACCTCGTATGTTAACACAAATTGAAAAATTTTCGACATTTGTATCAGTAGAGCTAAGTAGCTTTGGATTCATTTATCGAATTTAAATTGAACATCTTATATATCGTTATGTCAAAAATTTCGAACTAGCATTTTATTAATATACTTAATGCCTTCTTTTTTTAAATACTTTATTGAATTTAATGCGTTGGTTAATCAGAAAACAAAACAATTTCTAATCTTAACATATTTATTAAAAATTACTCTTAAGAAAACACAATATAATTATTTAATCTCATGTTTTTATTTACATAAAAGTATTAATAGATTAATTGATTTATTTAATAAAAAATATATTGGATACAATTCAGCTTGATTTACAAACAATACACAGATAGTATAATTAACTTCAATACATCTTTAATACAAATTGACAAGAGTTTACTACAATTAAATGTGATAAATACTTACATTTTATGCTTTATAAACTGTTATACTAATATTTGAATACTATTTTTGGGACAAAAAGGCCCCCTAACACTCTGTGGCCTCCGCATCTCCCCTTATAGCCACCCTATCCACCCAAATTATTTCTAATGATTAAAATTACTAATAACATTATTTTTGGTTTGAACAATTATGGCAAAAACTGAATTTGGAAAAGCTAATTTTCATTTAAAGTTACGATTATATTAATATAACATTTTATAAAGTAAAAAGAACAAAATACCTGTAAGAGAAATACAAGAAAACAAATGAAATTTCAAATAAAGCACAATAAAAAGAAAAAAATACGATGTCTTCAGTCTTCTTAGGAAATCCCATATTATCTGAAAGCGAATAGAGCATTAAGCAGAACTAACGACAAAGACTAATAGATTGGTAGAAAAGATCGGACAGATTTCGACAAAATAAGCTGGGCAGTCGGCTATTCCTCCTATTCCAGATAACCCACTGTACCCCGTCTGAAATGAAGTAACGTTAGGGTAGACTCGCGTTAAAGTACCTAAGGTACCTTAAAAGAACAACTAAAAAGCTAAGGCTAAGGGGATTCGTTCGGGGAGGCCCTCCCTCGGCCCACAAAGCTGAGAAGAGAATTGAACACGATAACGAAACGTTGAATCATGTGGACGTCGTAGTGTAAATGCGAAGCAAAATAGTAAGAATGTGCAGTAAGCAAAGCGAAGAGGTAAGCAAGAAACATGCAAAATAAAAAACAAACATGCAAAATAAAAACGAATTCAATTAAAATGAACTAAACAATTGCAAAACAAAAAATTAATTAAAATAAAATGAGCCGAATAAACATGCAAAACAAAATATGAATTCAATTAAAATGAACTAAATAATATGCAAAATAAAATATTAATTCAATTAAAATGAACTAAACAACATGCAAAATAAAAAAACTACTGAAATAAAATAATGAAGCATTCTAACTACGGTCTTCTTTGTCTTCTCCACCGGTGACCTGAAACAGATAGGGTGGTAACTGATTAGTGATGTGACATTTTTAATTAACTTTGAGTTTATTTTCACCTTAGTTAAGTGCAGAATCTACTGTTCCAAAGGCGAGGAAGTTAATAGTAAAAGAATCAGCTAACTGAGTGCAGGAAGGAACGTACCACAGTGGTAGGCCATTTATAATCCAGTCAACTGTAGCTTAAGAGTACTCGGCAAATCACTAGAATTTCTCACCGGAAATCGTCGTTAAATCCACTGTAATCATTCTCGTCATCAAGGTGGAAGACGTGGCTGAGAAGGACCAAATCATTCCACGAAAGATGAAACTACATTTAAGATCAGCTTGTCAGAAATACTCATGGCAGGTTTGAACACGTAGAATACACAAAAATCGAAGTGTAAGAATAAAATATAAACGTAACTAGTAAAATAATTTAAATAAAATATTTATGTATTTTTAATCGACTTTTGATTGGATTGTTCAATAGAATTAAGAAAATGTCAAAGCAGAACGTTGATGCAAGAGAACATAAAAATAATGAACGAATTTTCTTTAGGCTTATTTAAGAAATAAGGACTGATGTTTATTAAACTAGTAAATTCAAACTAATAATCAAAACTAACATAAAACAATTATTCCATACAAATTTATTTCAATATTATTATATTGAGAACAAATTTTATCCGTTCGTAACAAATTCCAAGTTGCAAACAATGATAATCGGCACAAAACTAATAACTAAAAAT
The DNA here is from genome assembly GCA_963921985.1 of Agrilus biguttatus. Taxonomy (NCBI): domain Eukaryota; kingdom Metazoa; phylum Arthropoda; class Insecta; order Coleoptera; family Buprestidae; genus Agrilus; species Agrilus biguttatus. Next base: position 16,416,755 of record OY998119.1, on the reverse strand, counting down.
AAATTAGTATTAATAATGAATTCCTCAAATAATTCGTTGAAACATTAACAAAAGTTATTACCTAGTTTTCTGAAGCAATACGCCACAGTTGGAATTATGAAGTATTTACGCTGAACCTATTTATGGTAAAAGTTAAAATGTTATATTGTTTATGAAAAATTCCCTACTAATAACTACTGAAAACATTAATAAAAAAATAAATTTTAGCATGGAAAAATTGCTCACAATTGAATGCATCAAGTATTTACGCTTTCTTAATAAATTGTTACTATAATTAATACTTCGTAATTTGTTTATATCAAAGTCCTTAACACGATCATTTTAAAAATCAATCAAAAAAGTTTCTCTTCACCATTAATGATTTCATCGTAACCAGTCCACTACATTACATTATGGTAACAAATTAACATCGAAAATATTAGTGTTCTATGTATTTATCTTTTTTTAAACTTTATTAAACAATTTTTGAACGAACTGGAATATTAAAATAGACAATATTAATTGTTTCGGATGTTTAACGAACACCCCTAAGTCCCAAAAGAATTATTATAAATCAATCTTCTTACCTTCTCATATTACACGCTACTAATCTACTCTAATTCCAATACGTAACCAACAATTCCTTCTTTACCAACAGACTGGACGTTGTGATCCTTATATCCAGGGGAGAAAAAGGCATTTCTAAGACCATTCTTTGACGCTAACTGGAGAATAAAATAAGAACATTATTTTCATGTAAGGACAAGATATTTAATTATGACATCAGTTTTAAAACTGGCTGTGACATTGTGCAATAAGAATTAATAATGTGGCAGGCAATATTTTATTTCTCATATAAGATTAACATTACATAGACATATAAGACACAAAAATTAATATGTACATTATTTGTTGAACGAAATTTTAGCAAGAAAACTGAATGTAAAGAGACAAATCTCTGAAAGTGTCGAGTATATTTAAATAAATATACTTAAATATAAATTATAAGAGAAATGTGAAGCTTGTGAGTAATACATTATCCTTTCAAGATTACCATTAATAATTGTAATAATTATTTCACAAATCGATTAAGAGAGATTCTTTTCTAAACCATTTAGCTATTTTCCTAAACACGAATGAATAGAAACTAAAACTATTAATCGTTTGGGACCACTTAACGAACAAACTCAGGTCCCAAAAATATTCATAAATGATTTTGGTTACCTTATGGACCTACAAGCTCCAGGGGTCTTCATTTGGTAGTTAATTCCATGTCACAAACAATTCCTTCTTCGGCAACAGACTGGACGTTGTGATCCTTATATCCGAGGGAGAAAAAGGCATTTCCAGGACCTATGTCAAGAGAAAAAAATAACATTACTATCATTTAGGAATAACGATAGGCAATTAAGACATCAGTTATAGAACTGGCTGTGACATTGTGCTATTCAAGAATTAATAATATCACAGGCAATATTTAATTTCTCATATAAGATTTACAATACATATATATGATCCCAAAATTAATATGTGCATCATTTTTCGAACGAAATTATATCAAGAAAACTGAATGTAAAGAGATGAATTTCTGAAAGTGTCAAGAGTGTTTGATAATAAACTTAAATACAAACCATTAAAGAAATTTAAAACTTGTGACTAATACATTATCCTTTCAACTTCACCTTTAATAATTGTAATAATATAATTATTTTACAAACCGATTAACAAAGATTCCTCTCTAAACTTTTTAGCTATTTTCCAAAGTACAAATAAATAAAAACTAAAACTGTTAATCGTTTGGGATCATTCAACGAACAAACTCTAGTCTCAAAAATATTCATAAACGATTTTTTCTACCTTCTGGTAGATATTACAAGCTCCTCAGGTTCACAACAGGTAACCAATTCTATGTCACAAACAATTCCTTCTTCAGCAACAGACAGGATGGTTGTATCCTTATAACCAGGGGAGAAAAAGGCATTTCCAACACCCTTCTTAGAAGCTAAACGGACAATAAAATAAGAACATTATTTTCGTTTAAGAACAAAGATAAGCAATTATGACATCAGTTATAAAATTGGCTGTGAATTTGTGAAAATGAAGAATTAATAATGTTGCAGCCAATATTTTATTTCTCATATAAGATTTACATTACAGATATATGGAACCCCAAAATTAATATGTGCATTATTTGTCGAACGAAATTATAACAAGAAAACTGAATGTAAAGAAAGGAATTTCTGAAAGTATCAAGAACATTTGATAATAAATAAACTTAAATACAAACCATTAAAGAAAATTAAAGTTTGTTAGTAAAATATTATCCTTTCAACTTTACCTTTAATAATTGTAATAATTATTTTACAAATCGATTAAGAGGGATTCTTTTCTAAACTGGTCAGTTATTTTCCAAAACACAAATATTTAAAAACTAAAACTATTAATCGTTTGGGATAGCTTAACTAACAAACTCAAGTACAAAAAATATTTATAAACGATTTTTCTTACCTTCTCCACCTACAAGCTCCTGGGGTTTTCATTTGGTAACCAATTCCATGTTACAAACAATTCCTTCTTCGTCAACAGACTGGACGTTGTGATCCTTATATCCAGGGGAGAAGAAGGCATTTCCAGGACCTACGTTGCAAGCTAAATGGAGAACAAAATAAGAACATTATTTTCATGTAAGGACAAGATATTTAATTATGACATCAGTTTTAAAACTGGCTGTGACATTGTGCAATTCAAGAATTACTAATGTCGCAGGCAATATTTTATTTCTCATATAAGACTTACATTACATAGACATATAAGACACCAAAATTAATATGTACATTATTTGTTGAACGAAATTTTAGCAAGAAACCTGAATGTAAAGAGACAAATCTCTGAAAGTGTCTAGTATATTTCAAAATAAATAAACTTAAATATAAATTATAAGAGAAATGTGAAGCTTGTGAGTAATACATTATCCTTTCAACTTTACCTTTAGTAATTGTAATAATATAATTATTTTACAATTCGATTAAGAGAGATGCTTTTCTAAACTGGTCAGTTATTTTCCAAAACACAAATATTTAAAAACTAAAACTTTTAATCGTTTGGGATTGTTTAACTAACAAACTCAAGTACCAAAAATATTCATAAACGATTTCTCTTACCTTCTGCACCTACAAGCTTCCGGGATTTCCATGCGGTAACCAATTCCATGTAACAAACAATTCCTTCTTCAGCAACAGACTGGATGTTGTGATTCTTCTATCCAGGGGAGAAAAACGCATTTCCAATACCCTTCTTTGGTGCTGAATGGATAATAAAATAAGAACATTATTTTAATTTAAGAACAAAGATAGGCAATTATGACATCAGCTATAAAACTAGCTGTGACATTGTGCAATTGAAGAATTATTAATGTCGCAAGTAATTTTTTATTTTACATTACATATATAGGATACCAAAATTAATATGTACATTATGTATTCGATGACATTTTAGCAAGAAAACTGAATGTAAAAAATGGAATTTCTGAACGTGTCGAGTGTATTTGATAATAAATACACTTAAATATAAATAATCAAAGAAATTTAAAACTTGTGAGTAATACATACTTTATATTTTATAGTGATGCCAGAAACAAACAAAAAAAAATTTTTTTTTTGCGAAAACTTATTCAATTATTCACCTTATGCACAAGACAGATTAATAATAAATCCCCTTAAACAATTATTTCCAAAATCAATATAGATCTTTTTCTATTCCCCGAGAAATTGTTTTTGATGAATAAAAGTGATGTTCTTTATGATGATTTTAATATTGCTGGAAAGAATGGAGTTCTACCTTAATTTTGATGTTCTGTTTTTGACATTTTTGAAATGATACTTAAATGACCATCGATTATGTAGTGACCGTCATTCATAATCAAATCATAATATTATGATACTATAGTAAGCATAATTAATATATTGTACTTTTGTAGCTCTCATATTCTACAAATACAAAATTAAAACTTAAAAGTGTCTTTTATAATAGTAGCATCGATTTTTAAAAAGATACATGATATTTGAATGGTTTTTGTAGCAAAGTATAATCAATCCTATTATTTATTAGTGTTAATTTACCTAGATCGAATTTAATTGCCCTGAACAAATAAAGTAAGTATGTACTTTCTAAAGGGACTTATGCACCCTTCAGCTAAGTTTTGCACATGCAATAGTTGATTTTACTAGTGTGAGACAAGTAAATGAAATTAACGAACGTGATCCTGATCTGATAATATAACATTAAAAGGTAATATTAAATAAACGTCATACAGGTTTTTATTACAAATGAGCAAAAGGACGACGAACTTATAATTTAAACAGTATGTGACTCGACACAAAAACTGACTTCTAATTGTCCCATTCTGGAATTAAAAATACCAAAAATAATCATAAATTATTTTTCTTACCTTCTGTTACCAATTCCATCTCACAAATTTTTTCATTGGTGACATACCACTGTGATTATTATCCTTATTTCCAGGGGAGAAAAACCCACTGTCACAACTCTCAATTCTTTGAAGCTAAATGAAGACAAAAAGAAACAGTTTTAATTTTCTTTCTTCAGAACTACAAATTATTCAGATACAACTGCAATGTAACAGAATCTCCACATAAACAAACAAAAACCCTTATTCCTATCTCCTTGAACTAACTAATTCTTAATTAAGAAACTGATAACAATACTATAATTAAAGATTGCTGAATTTTAAGTTAAAGCCTAGAGATTCTTAAAGTTCCTTCTTACTTTCTTCGTTGTTGTTAAGTTATCAATATATCACATTGTTATCATACCTTACCTTTTCAAAGAATCAAACAGGCTCAGGATGTCCAGATTTTTTCCTGTATCCCAAATACTGTGTCCAAAGGAAATGTCTTCATAATATTAGTATTTTTATTTAGACCAGTTCCATACCTCTTGATATTGTAGTCTGTAGAAAAACAAAAAATATTTAAATTATTTTATAATAACTGTTTACTTGTTTCATTTTAATTAACTTTACTTATATTTAAAGTAATAACGAATATTTCATTTACAACTTTACACAACCGCTTAAGAAGTTGATCAGGATGTTCCGTAAAGAAAGACCCATACCTATGTAGGTATTTATTTTCAAAGTCATCTTACCTTGCAACAATAAGGTCAAACTAAAATGAGAATTCGTTTGGCAAGGACAAGAAATAATGCATTTCGAAATGTATCTGTGAAAAGAAAAGAACAAATGAAAGCCAAAAATACTAATAAATTAAAACAGTAATTATTTAGTTACCAAAATAAAAAAAGTGAATTATTTCATACAATCAATTTGTTTATATAGAACTGATGACTATTATTTTTCATAAAATCAATCAATATATTAAAAAAAAATTTAAGCTTTTCCTAGATTATTAAATATGGCGTAGTGAACAAGGAACTGCTCGTTTACTTAATTAAAGTAAATCGTACAAATAAAACTATACCCGAATAAAAAAATACATACCACATATATAACCGTAATTTCGGAATTTATCGTGATACAAATTTTATATGTACTATTAGTTTTTTCCCAAAAAGTTTTATCAAAAACGCTGACAAAATAACACACCAGCCACAAGCCAAACAGTAGATACAATACACGAACGAAGCAGCGAGCAAGAAGGAAGTACGTCATACACAACATTAATAAATATAACGTCTAACACGTTCTTTTGCTAAACCGTCGTTGCTTCCAGCAAATAATGATTTAAAAAAATACGTCCATAAAATTTAAATACATCCACTATAACTAATTATTACAATAATTAGATGAAACAAGACATTTTTGTATTTTATTAATCGCGTAGCGAAACTATCCGAACGTTACCGAAGTTGACAGAAGGGATCGCATTTCTAGACTTCTGCGAAACATTTAAAATTCAAAAGAAATTAAGATTTTATGTATTTTCAACAAATTCATGAAAACAGACGTCACATTATCACATGTTTCTAGTTTATTTGAGGTTTAACATAAAATCGAAAAAAAGCAAAGCAAAAATTAATAAAAACAGTCACTTTTTCACGATGTTGATAGTTTATTATTTCAAGTTAATTTTTAAATTTGATTTTACCCATCGAAAAGAATTGATTTTAATGCATGGAACACTAAAACACCTAAATCTTGCAGGCCCGTAGCTCGTAAATTTAAAGTCCAAATTAAAATCTGCATAAACTATCCTATCATTTAAAAATAAAATTTGTAACTATGTCAAAAATGCCTGCGAATATTTAAAAGAAAAAATATATGTAGGCAAAAATTCCGATAATGTAAAAACAGACACACTGCAGGGTCGTAACTCTTAAATTTAAAATCGAGATTAAAATCTGTACCAACTGCCGGAAAGAGCAGAAATTAATGTATAAAACGGATTGCGAAATACTGACATTATTCTATTATGCAAAAACATACAATACTTTGCAGGGCTGTAGATCGTAAATTTGAAATCCGAATTAAATTCTGCAGAAGCTATCGGAAAAATAAAAGCTTACTGCATTAAATGGCGTTACCGAAGTTTCAAAATTCAATATGTAACTATTTCAAAAGGGCTTACAAAGAAAGGATTTTTATTCTATCCTACAATAACAGATTACGCTTTGCAGGGCCGTACCTCGTGAATTTGATGTTCTAATTTAGCTCCGCAGAAATTTCTGGAAAGTCCAATATTTGGTGCATGGAAGACTGTTTTTAACTATACCAAAATGGTTTGCGAATATAAGATATATTTCCTATTATGCAAAAGCACGGGAGACTTAACAGGACCGTAGCTCGCAAATTTGAAGTCCAAGCTAAATTCTGCTGTAATCATCGGAAACACCAAAAATCTCTGGATTGAACGACCGTTTCGAAGTTTCAACATTCAATTTGCAATTATGTCAAAAGGGCTTACAATGAAAGGACTTTTATTCTATCCTACATTTACAGATTATGCTTTGGAGGTCCGAATGTCGTGAATTTGAAGTTTAAATTTAGCTCCGCAGAAATTGTGAGAATGTGCAATGTTTGGTTCATAGAATACTGTTTTCGATGTTTCACAATGCAATTTTTAACCATACCAAAAAGGCATACAAATTTTAGAAATATTTCCTATTATGTAAAAACACGAGCGACTTTAAAGGACCGTAGCTTGTAAATTTGAAGTCCAAATTAAATTCTGCTAAAATCATTGGAAATAGCAAATTTCTGTGGATTAAATGACCTTCTTGAAGATTCGAAATACAATTTGTAACTATGCCAAGAAGACTTGCGAAATACTGATTTCTTGTCTGTTCTGCTAAAACAAATGCACTCTGCAGGACAGTACCTCGTAAATTTGAAGTTCAAATGTAGCTACGCAGAAATTGTCAGAAAGACCAATGTTTGGTGCATGGAAAACTGTTTTCGAAGTTTGGCAGTTCAATTTTTAACTATACCAAAAAGGCTTTCGAATATAAGAAATATTTCCTATTATGCAAAAACACGGGTGACATTACAGAACCGTAGCTCGTTAATTTAAAGTTAAATTCTACTGTGATCATTGGAAACAGCAAAAAGCTGTGGATTGAACGACCTTTTCGAATTTCCGGAATACAATTTGTAACTATATCAAAAAGGATTGCAAAACACTGATTTTCAATTAATTCTACAAAACAAGATTACACTTTGCAGGGCCGTACCGCGTGAATTTGAAGTCAAATGCAGCTCCGCAGAAATAGTTGGAAAGACCAATGTTTGGTGCATGGAAAAATATTTTCCAGGTTTCACAATTCAGTTTTTAACCATACCAAAAAGGCTTGGGAATATAAGAAATATTTCCTATTATGCAAAAACACGGTAGAGGACGGTTGCTCGTAAATTTGAAGTCACATTAAATTCTGCCGAAACCAGCAAACATATGTGGATTGAACGACCTTTTCGAAGTTTCGAATTACAATTAGTAATTATGCCAAGAAAGCTTGCGAACTACCGACTTTTCGTCTATTCTGCTAATACAAATGCACTTTGCAGGACCGTATCTCAAAACTTTGAAGTCCGAATTAAATTCCCAGATACTGTCAGACAAATCGAAGCTTATTGCGTAAGATGGCGTAAACGAAGTATCAAAATTCAATTTGTAACTATTTTTTATCCCACAAAAACAGATTACGCTCTTCAGGGCCATACCTCTTGAATTTGAAGTTCAAATTTGTAGGAGCGTAGCTCGGTAATGTACAATATGAATTAAAATCTGAAATAACCAACGCAAAAAGTAGACATTGATGCATATAACGACTTTTTCAAATTTCCAAAATCAAAATTCTAACTAGATCAAAAACGCCCGCGAAAATTTGAATTGCATTCGATATTGTATAAACAGATGACTGATTGAGTTTACATTTACTTGGTGGAACTGCATATTAAATATAAATAAAAAACTATAGTAGTTTCCACAATTTTTATTGTCACTTGACGTACGTTTTGCTACGAAGTAACAAACAAAAATTGTGGAAACTCCTATAGTTTTTTATTTATATTAAACAGATGACTCCGCGAGCTGGAGTTCGTAACTTAAAGGTTCGAATAAGATACAAGTATGTGTTAAAACTATCGCAGACATGAGCACGATAAACGCATATCGATGTTTCAGAAGAATGAATGTATATGTAGCTAATACAAAATAGAGAAGAGTTTGATTTTACAGATACAAACAAACGGATCAATATCATTCCATAATCAAGATAGGTATTTATGCAGTCTGGACGTCATGAAAAAAATTGGTTTACTTTCATAGAAATGGCCTAACTATATTATGTCACTCGTTTCTAACAGTTGAGAATATTAAAAATTTTCCATAATGAAGCTCGCTCGATTTAATAATGTTGTTGTATCTTGTGTATCTCTGCTGTATTTTTATTTGACCTCCAGAATGTTGGCAATTACAAGAATAAACGAGATTTTTTGTGACCGTTAAAGCTGATACGATAACAGACTCCTCTATATGAATTTACTGTTTATATAACACGAAACAATTTCTACTTTAAATAAATATAAGAAATACGTATAAATTAAATTATTCTTAAAACCATTTTGTATTTAGATTTTTACTTAAATTTTTGTAGAAATGGCATACTAAAAATGGATTTTGAAGGATTATTTTAATAAACTGAATAATAAATTATAGTTTAAAGATTTTAAATGCAAGCGTTTAATTTTCAGAGGCTATTTTGCACGTGTTTTTTTAGTAAATATCCAAAATCATCAAATCAACGATTTACAACGTGATTTATGCATTTATTATTTTACTGACCACAAATAGAAGGATTTTATTTTATCTATTACGATGTTTATAACAGTAACAGCAACAACAATAATAACTTTTTAAAAGACTTGACTTGGAAGGTTAAAGATTTTGGGTAGGCAGCAATTATTATTATTTTTAAATATATATACAGGATGTAGTGGTAAGTATAAAACTCGGTTTCCACAATCGCAAACCCATCCCACCCCATTTATTTATCTTGAAAAAGGGATGTATCTAATTGGGTGTTTAGAAATATCGCTGTAACTCTAAGCCCTAAAAAAAATTAATTGCAGCTAATTACACAATTTCGACTTTCATTAATACATTTTCACGTAGCATTAACAATAAAAGTCTTATGTATTAGAATGAACGTTATAGATTATTTATGTGGCTACAAAAAAGGGCTGTATAGATTTTTTGTAGGACTTACGGTTCCGGATATTAAAAAACAAATTAGAACTCTTTTTTCACGAAGGCAGCTAAAGGGAAGTAGTATGCGACCGAAAAAAAAAAAAAAACAGTTTTATTTTTATACTGACTAGTACATCCCATACCTAAAATATTAGCCTATGTAGGTGTCAATTGACTGACCTATTTTAAATGTTCAGTGATAGTAATCGTAAATTGCATAGTAAATAACCATGATCATTTGATTATACAATCGACCTAAAATTTAAATAATTTTAAATTTAACAATAAAATTACCAATGAAAAACAAACATTTGACAATGTTTCACGTCTGGACAAATTGTTAAAAATGTTAATAGCTCCTACTGTAACATGGTTATGTTGCAATGGGACACCATATATTTACAACTTCATGGTGAAAATAAAGTACCTAACGATTTTGTCTTTAATTTGACACCTCAAAATATATTATTATTTAGTTTCACAATTTAAGATGCAATTAAACAATTAGAAACCTTTTGCAGAATACTAAAAATTAACAAAAAAATCAATAATATTATCATATTGTGTATCTTAGATCAGTAACGATAAGAAAAAAAAGTAAATGTACTTAAATAAGCAACATTAAATGTTAAGCTATCCTATTAAGTAATTAGTCTCAAAAGAAACTGTCCAATAAATTCAAAACTTTCCATACTTATATAAATTAGCTCGATTTTAAAATATTCTATTGTAACTGTTCATTTAACCTTCAGACGTAGTACTGACCGAGATATATAATGATCGAATGTGTTCTTGAGCAAAAACAGACGCGATAAGAAATATTATTCTGTAGGAATATTAGCATTACGTTAAATTTAACGTAAAAATTAAGAAATACGTTCAGTTATGTTGAAAATAAAAGTTATGTTATTATAAAATATGTAGAATTAGTGTCTTTTTTTACGGTTCCATTAGCCAATTTAGCATCGTATCTTAAAAATATTCTCCTAAAACTTCAGCTTTAGATTAAACCTGTGAACTACGCAAACACAATTTTTTTTTAATTTAATTAATAATAATATTTTTTACGAGCTTTTTATTTTTGGGTAAAAATGTCAGTTTTCCATGTTAATTAAATGGAAAACAAACTCCGTTTGAGACGTGGCAAGTTGACCATAAAATTATAATTTTTAGATTGTTGATAATTTTTGCTGAAAAATTATCGCTCTTTTGTACGGGCGAACTTTAATACGTAAAACTGAAAATAAATTTGCGAAATATTTTCTTAAATTAATTTATGAACATTTTTTTCCTTTGCTTTGAAACTAACGGTATGATATACCTATTAACCGTTTTGATTTTTTAAGCTTCTGCCTGCATTAATGTTCGAGTCAAAAATTAATTCTCACATATCACTTTCCTACTTTGCTAACCATAAACTTAAACAATTTATTGTATCTGTTAAATTGTTTATATACTACTGTAAATCAATAAATTAATTTTGGAAAATTTTACCTTTTACATTTGTTTGAACAGCAGAGAAATGAAATTTCACATTTACTACAACACAGATGCAGTGTTAACCACCTGCGCTTATCACTACTTATACATTCCGCATTAATACCATTATATGGTCTAGGATTAATACTATGTATTAATATCTAGACATAATTACGTTTTGCTTTTGGCACCTTCAGTTCGTCAAACTTCGTTCATTCTCGATCGACTCGAAAATAACATATGATACACAGCTTTTGATTGGTTGTATTTTAATTTTTGACTTTAGTTACATTGAGTTATGTAAACCATTTTACAGACGATTGCATGCTGTTTAATACAATCGAGGGCTAGGACAGACGGCTTTTCCTTATTTTTCGCATTGAAACTTACAATTTTTAAAAGATACTCGATTGATCATGAAAATCTTTGTTGGATAAAAGCAAAGGTGGATAGAATTATGACAAAATCTAACAAACGATTAGTTTTAAATTTCGTTTTCTTCCAAAATTCCTAAAAATCAATTCAACAAAGTGCAAACTTTAACTTTTTTTATATTTGAAGAATCATGTCTAAAAATACTGATGTAATAACGTTTGCATGAAAACGTCAATTTTTTCACGTTAACTCTTGGCTATCAGCTACTTTCATAACAAGTTTACCACGGCCGGCAGGGACAAGTTTTTTGAAAACTTCTGAAAAATATTTCGATACTTGGCGGAATGTAAACTGTATTGCTTCCATTTTGCGTTGTTCTAGCATGCTAAGAAGTTCTCTGATCTTTTCATCACTAGTTAAAGAATAGAATAATGTGGTTGAATTTGTTAGTAATTGCCAAAACCACATAAAATATATGGAGTAATGTCACAGTTGCGACTTTATTCAAATTACAATTTCTTACCATCTATCCAGTTCTTCTTTACATTTTTGAAGCTTTTCCTTTTGGTCAGAAAAGCTCATGAACTGGTCTAAAGCCTTTTTGTTAACATGACTGTATTTGGTTGTTGTTTTTTTTCCAACTCCTTAAATATCTACAAAAAAAAAAAATAATTTACATAAATTTCAGCTAAGGCATGAGGAGTTATATTAGCCAATGCTGACAATTACACTGTACACAAGTTTAAAATATAAAAATTAAATGAAAATGAATTTATATATATATATAATCAATACAAGAGAATTTTTTTTAATAGGATGGTAAATAAACAAATAGCAGCTACATTAAAAACATACGTTGAAACATAAACTCACTCACCACTTTTGAACATAACTTAACGTAATAATTGTACAAATCATCAGCTGGCAATGCTCCCAATTGATTAATTTTTTCAACAGATCCGGCTATTTTCTGTTCCAACATATTTTGTTTTGTAGTATACTTTTTCAAGTATTTTGCATATACGTAAATTTTGTCTTGTGCTTTCTTCTCAGCCTTTTTCCATTTGTCTAGTTCAGCTTGTTCCGCCTTTAAGTGTAACAGATAGAAAAGATGTAACGTAACCACTGCCATTCTTAAAAAATGTTTCCCATACTTTTTTCGACATTTCTATTACTTTCGTTTCCATTATGGCGAGTTCTTTGTTCACTTTTTCAATTTTTTTATCAACTTCTTCCACTTCCTCTCTTGAATTTGTTAGTTGTCTTTTACGGTCTTCCAAGGATATTTCTTGTAACGCATGAAGGACTTTATCACATTTACGAATTATATTGTTGGTTAAGAGATTATCCAACTTATTTTTTTCGGCCTCTTTATTTTCGCGTTGTAATCGTTGAATGCCTGATCGGCAACTGATAATTGAGACATTAGTTCCTAAAAAAAGTGTTTAGTTTTAGCTAGTGGAAGAGAAATGTGGGTATATATTTAAAGAATTGTAAAATAACAATATAGCACACCTGATAAAGCTCAGATTCCAAGCCTTCTTTGGTATTTTTCATAGCTTGCGAACTAGAAGTGCACTGAGCCAAAGACCTTTCTTTGGGAGCGCGATATCTCTCGATATTGGCCAGTTCTTCTCTCATTAATCTCAGCTCACCTTTCACTTTATCATAAGTAGCTCTGAAACAAAAATATTGAAACAATGCTGCAAAAATTAACTTATAGGATTTACTTTGCTTTATTGTTCTTTGTTTCTGTTTTCTGCATTTCAGAAACGATACTGTTGATGGTCGATTCGGTACTGCAAAGTTCTTCTCGAAGGTTTCTCAATTCTTCTTCACATCATTTAATTTGTTCCATAAGTTCACTTCGGGTCTTTTGCATTTCAAGACGAGATCGAGATGTATTAAAGTAACCACCTGTTAATGAACCTTTGGACGAAACCTGGTCGCCGTCTAAAGTTACGCAATCCAAACCTGTAGTTCTGGCAAGTTTCGTGGCCACGTCCAAGTTACGACAGATTAATGTTTTTTCAAAGAGATAGCGCATCGCTTTATCTAATTTAATATCATAACGAAGTTTTGACACTAGCGGGATTGCATCCTAGGAAAAGTACAATAAATAAACAATTAATGCAATAATAAATATGCATTGTGAATATTTTCAAAAAGTAAAAATTGATTTAAAAAACTTACAGCATCCTGTGGATAATCTCTTTCATTTAACCTGTTTAAAGGCATAAATGTAACTTCACCAGGTAATTTTTGTCTATTCGTTTCGTTTAGGATTTGAGTGCATACTACATCAGACTCAATTACATGATGAAAGGCGATTTCCAGCAGTTACTTCCACTGCTGTGTAGATTGTGTTGTAGCAGTTCAAGATTTCAATAAGTAGTCCAAAGTAGGCCATCGCAATCTCTGCATTACCATCACCGCTGTTTATGTCAAGAACTTTGCGAACGCTATTGCGTCCATTTAGTGTTGGTTTTTCAGCCATAGACCTTAAAGCCTGGTCAGCTTTTGCCAAATCTTCCTTTAAAGAAGACAAATTTTGCTGAACGTTGTTTTCTTTTCGCCATAGATCTTTTTTTAAACGAAATAATAAATGTTATTAATAGCACATATTAATTACTTACTTTCTAATAGTTTGATGTTGATCTTTATTTTTTTTAAGTTCATAACATTGTTCTTTGTTTCTGTTATTATGTTCATTAATGCAAATTCTCTGTCTTTCGAGTTCTTGAGTCTGTTCTTCAATTTTATTTGTTAATTCAACTTGTTTTGCCGCATCTCGTTTCATGTACCTTTTTATGTTGTATTTGTTTATTTAGAGACCTAAAATGATTATAAGAAATAATGTACACTACAAAAAAAAATGATTTCAAAAACATTCATTTTCAATCTATTTACCTCATTCTTCTTTTGATGTAAACTGACTACCACATTCCTGTTTGGCATACAATTCTTTACGTTTTTGTTCTTTTAAAGGTAGTTCTCTTGTACATTCTTCTTCTTTTTGCTTCATTTTTTTATACTGGGGTTTAATCTAGAAAATAAAAATATACAGATAAAATACATATAATTCATTACTTTTTAATATACAGTATACCTTTTCCAATTCTGCTTCTTTTTCCTTTATAGATTGTGTTAAATGAGCCAGTTCTTTTTCTGCCCTTTCTTTAGATTTATTGCCCCCTTGATCTTCCTCAGTTAAATCTTTTATGGTTAAGTCAAGCTTGGCTTTTTCTTTAATGAGATGTTGCAGGTCATTGTTCAGTATGCCACAATCCTCTTTTACAGAATCCGATTTTTTTTGTTGCTTCCTTAGTTTTATGTGTAAGACTTTTAATTTGATCTTGTGCTTTTTAAGATTGACAGCTAATTTTTCTTGTTCAAAACCAGATTCGTTTCTTTGCTTTTTTAATTAAAAATGATAAAATTAACTACTTCAAATCAGAAGAAATAAGAAATACTTACATTAGTCAGCTTTTTTTTTGTTTGAGTTCAACATCATGTATAATATATTCAAGTGCTCTCCTTATTTCCTTTAGTACTGCTTCAACTCTTCTTTTTCTTCCTCAAATGTACTTAATCTCTCCTCTATAGTACAAAGAAATTCTTCAATCTTATGTACCTTTCGTTCAGTTTCTCTTAATATGGCTAAGAACTTATCACGATGTTCATCATAGACCCTTGTACCTGCTACTTCTAGTAATTTTAATCTATGAGCATCTGGAGCAGTTGCCATTTGATTAATCTAGAAAGCAAAGCAATAATTTTAGTATATAGCAGTAGCATCATTAATATGAATTTATATTTTATAATTTAATTTATACTATATTATATATAGTAAGGGTTAGAATTAGAACCCTTACTATGGTCAGAATTAGAAAACCCTGCTGACTCTAAAAGATGCATCACTTCACTACAAGGTACAACTTTTTTGTTTAAAAAGTACTGCCTAAGAAATATTTCTTCATGCTCAATCTACAAAATCAATGTTTCACTTTTTGTATACTTTTATGTTTTTGTACATACCGGAACACGGCCATCTGAATTATCCAAAATGATTTCCACATAAGCTGAAACAACACGAGGTCCAGTGCCTTCAGAGCAAATATTGCCTTTGTTCTGGTTGCAAATGAGAAAATTCATCACCGAGTACAAACTGTATTGCTGTAAAAAGAATATATTTATGGATCAAATAATTGCAAAATGAAATGTATGGTCCATTAATCATTTCATAAACAAAGATATACATTGAGTTGAAAATTAATGCTAACCGTAAAAGAAGTTACTTTTTCCTGAGCCATGATGTCCAACAACGACATTATGTCGTTTGTCGAAAGGCTCCACTACTGTTTGATCCCGATAGCTTTTAAAACCTTGTATGATAATCTGCAACGAGCAAGAATTGCTGAAACTTAGCATGAAGTCTACAAGTATTACAAATCGACATACCTGTTTAATATGCATTTTGTCATGTGTTTTTTGTACTATAGACATATCTGATACAAGTAATTCTAGCACTTTTCTCTAAAATGACTTGTAGTTTTTCTTAATTATTTCGATATAATGTTAAATGTAAGGAGGATAATTAAATATTCAGCGGAATAAACGACAACTTTTCAACCATTTTAATAAACCACAGATCAAAGGTTTATTTTTATTTCTAAAATGTTTCCTACTTATTAGACAACCCTCATTACGAAAATCATGCAAAAAAAATTATATGATAAAATACTTTTTCTCTTATGCAACCCATGTCACGTACTACTACAGCGCTATCTCTCGACTCGTGTATCACCTATTTCACAATTGACAGAGTGAACACCCCTTGTTTCTAATTATTTAACCTGACATTATACGATCCGTAACCTCTTATTGTGGGGTTTCAAAGTGCTTATAAAAATAAGAATTTCTTGTAAGAAAATAATACTTTATAGCTAAAAATGACACTGTATCATTTTGGAAATTGTATAGCACTTATTTATGTTCCTTATTATCTCACATATAAATATTCAGGATTGTAAGTATTATTGTCGAAGCAATTCACAAATAGAACTTTATTACTTAATTTATTTAGATCGGAATATGGGGCATTTTGGAAGTGTATTCAAGCTGGTTCTACTTATATATTTACTCAATTAGCAAAAATGTTAGTGTTGGCAACGTTTTTTCCAGATAGTGAGACAGACACTGTAGACTTTTTGGGAGTATGCAATTATATCTCAAGATAAACTAGTACTACAGAACAATTGCCTTTCAGGAATTCTTTAAAGCCACAGTAGATCTGACAGATTTAGTAGGCCTTTATTTAATTTTAAACAGTATTCCTGGAAAAGGACACAACAAAGTCTTAACTGCTGGAATTGGTTGGGCAACAGCTGAAGTAATTCTATCAAGGGCCCTTCTTCTTTGGGTCGGTGCAAGAGGAGCAGAGTTTGATTGGAAATACATCCAAAAATCACTAGAATCAAATATTGCATTGATACAACACATTTCCACAGCTACTTTGGTTTGGTTGTGGACAAGGCATGATTTAAAAGCCCGTTTAAGACCCATAGTCATATCATTACTAATATTTTCATCATATAAAGTTTTAATATTAGATTTGCTGTTTAAATCTTTAGTAATAGGTCCATGGGTTGCACTGTTGTTAAAAGCAATCATTACCATTACATCTAGCCTTGTTACACTTATATTGTATGCAGGGCTTGCCCAATCAATTGGAATATTTTAATATTTGTTGATTTATTTATTTCGTTATAATTATTTAAAAATATGGAAATAAAGGTTTCATTTGTGTTAATTCTAAATTTTTGTGTTTAACAGTTAGAAACTGAAATATGAGTATCTCTAGTCAGAAAGAAATACGTATATATTATTTATTACACGTTACAAGTCGTGATATTTAAATCAAGTTTCTGTCTCTAAAAAATTGTGAATTATGTCGTAGTTAATTATGAATTTTTAACAAACGCTTTTAGAATTATTAATGAAATATCCTTTTTATTAATTCTTTATATTACAAACAATAAATATACAACAGATAAACTAGTAACTGTGATGTATAATAACTACGATATATAAACGAAAATATTAATATTCCATTTTTTGTTTTCTGTTTGTATGTATGTTGTTAGAAAACAATCTTAAAAAGGCAAATTTTTGCTAGCTGTCGCAATTTCGGAATCGTTTTTTATTAGTGAAAGGACGAATTCTTTTTTTGTTTAGGAAACTATAGACAAGTCTCAGATAAAGGAAAACCCAATATAAATATAAACCTTACAAGATCACACTCTATTTTCTTCGTTGTTTATGATGTAGTACAGCCAGGAGGGCTATCCGGGTCTGAGTCAATACTGCTATCTCCGGATCCAGAACGAGACGAACTAGAAGAACTACTTGAAGAATTATTAACACTGGAAGTATTATTAACGAATTGTATAAAGTCCTCTGCACCAGAAACAGCTGCTCTCTGCAATTTAATAATTTAAAGATATAATGATGTCTGCAGAGGGTTTTCTTTCGTTTTTACCTGTCTGTTAGAATTTCTAAGATGACGCCAGAGCATCCATAACATTTGGCCTTCATTTATGTCGGTGGAAGATGACCAACTTACACGGGCTTTGCTGTTGGATTTTATAGCGTCAGCGATTCCCGTCATGGGCGGGTCGTCATCCCTAGACGGCACCCATAACTTTACGTCCCAATCTAAACCGCTCGTACATAGAAAAGGTAAACTTGGATGAGGCTCTAACACATTTACCTTGGAAAAAAAAGAAAGTAAATGATTTTTAGTGATAAGAATTTAATTTTAATCGGATTAAAATTTTATTTTATTATTGTCAATAACTAAGATTAAGATTACAAAAGTAGAGTACACATTAAAAAAACAGAATGAAGTGTTTATAATTTAAATTATGCATTTTTGAAGCTGATAGGGTAGATAAAAAAAATTAACTTACAACACCATTATCATCGGCCAACATAAAGTTGACAATGGCTTCAGTGTTTTTTTCCCAAAAGAAAACGTTACCACAGTCAGAACCGCTCACAATGAACTCGGACTTTGGACCGAAATAGTTGACCCCTTTTATTGTGGCGCCGTTACGATGGCCCTGGTACTGGTGCGCGAAAGTACCCGGCTCACCATTCGTGTCAAAGATATAGATGTCATCGTCGTTATACGAAGCCAAAATTTCTGAGCCATTGTAATTGTATATTGCACAGGTAACGTGCACGCTTAAGTATGAATCCGATTTCTATTTTGGTTAAAAAAAAATTAACAAATTAGGAAAAGATTTTCTACTTAATTTTCTTTCAAGCTCTAAGCTTATTTTACTTTGAGTAATTTTGGCCACTATATACAATTCAATATACTTACTTCAACCTTTTTAGCATAATATGTATTAAGTGGCGGGCAATTGTCGCTACATTTTCTTTGGTCGTAAGTTCGTACTATGTGGTCTCGTCCTCCCACACAAAACTCGTGATTTTTCAAAGGGTGACAATTGACACTATACAATGCCACTTCGCGTATATCGCTTTTTACACTCACGACTCTGAATTTAAGTAATTTTTTAAATTATTTTTAATAAGATAAACAAACAGAATTAAACGCACCTTTCGGGTTTCGAATTACGTACGTCGTGGCTTAAAACGAGACCATCTTCTCCACAACTTAGCACAATGTGGGGCTGGTCTGGTAAGATGGCCAGCTTGTGGCAGGGACCTCTATGTGAACCTAATTTTCGGCTACTACGCAAACCATCTTGAGCAGAAACTTGTGCTAAACGAACCTGTAGTAAATACAATAAAAAGTAAAAAAAAAAAAATGTTCAACAAAAAGTTAATTAATTAGAAAGTCTTTTATTCCGCATTAAAAAAAATTAAAAGATTATTTTTATGTACCTATTAGGACTTCTACAATTGTTTTTTAAAAATATGCACAATAAAGATGTTAATTTTTTACCTGACCATCTCTTGCACTGGTAACTAGGTGTAAATCGCCGCTCAAAGGTAGAAACTTGCTTTGAAACACATTTCCCCTGTGTTTTGTATCAAATGAGAGCAGTGGAACTCCCCTTTTCCAGTCCCAGATGACACACTTTAAGTCGTCTGATCCACTGGCTAATAAGTCACCATTGGGATGGAAGTTTAAGCTGTTAACACAGCCATCATGTTGCTCTAACTTTTTCATTAATTTCAAACGTTGAACGCAATGTAAAGAACCATAGCATCTTTGCTGAAACAAGACAGGATTTTGTTTACGAACAGTGGTTCCCATTTGACGATTTATAATCTCAGGGATGATAAACCAGTTGTGTTTTGGTTTTTCTTTCTTTAATACAGCAGGTTCTTCAACATCTGACTCATCAGAGTCAGTATCTTCTATCACAGTTGATAAGCTGTCAATGTCAGAGATGTTTGAGGCACCATCTCGTTCAGAATCAGTTCTTTGAGTGCTGGTATGAAGTATAGAAGGTAAAGATCTAAGTTCATCTCCACTGCAATATTTTAATGAAATAAAATATTAACTGTTTCATTACAGAACTAAGAGCAAGAAGAAAAAACATCAAATAGCATATATTTATTAAATGAATACTGACACTTAATATTTACCTGCCATTTTCACTTGAGCGAGTTGATTCATCATCTATAATAATTCGCCTGTAATTTCTAGTCAATGAATTGCGCCCTCTTGGAAAACCACTAAGACTTGTATTATTATTAGTTGTTTCTTGTTCTTCTGTAGCATTTGCACTTGCATCTTCTTCAGTGTGATTTTGAGAAGTGGTTTCCTTACTAGTGCAGGCAGAGTCGGTTGAATTTTCATTAAAACTACAATTATCAGTCTTTAAACGTTTTGCATTTTCAACATGATTTACATGATTGGTTGTATCTTCAGTTTTTTCAATATCTTCATCAGACATATTTTCATCCATATTTATTCTAAAAATAAACATAAAAGCGCAATTAATCCTAAATAAATGTAAATTAATGTTTTTATTCTTGCTAATTCTTACATTGGACAACTCAAATTAGTTTTTATAAAACGCAAAACTAGTTTAACTTCAAAATAATATACATTTATAGGTTTTATGAGCTGTCAAATTATCAAACTAAAAATATTACATTCCAATATCAACTCAAGTTGTTCTCGTACACTTTTAATAATTTAAGAGAGGGCAAAATGGATGTCAAACAAAATATACACCTACTAATTTATTTTCGTTGCAGAGAAATAGGTAATTTGTATCCAGAAGAGTATTCTTCTGCTCTAAGCTATGTTTGCAAAAACCTTACATTACCAAGTTGTATACACTAAATAAACAATTATTATTAGATGCTGTACTGTTATAATTGAAAGTTTGATAAATTAACCACAAGTTTGTGATATACTAGAAAAACGTAAATCATTTTTTACGGAATAAACCAGAACAAATTATTTTTCTGCAAGATTTTCACCGAATTTTCACAATAGAAACCATAGAAACAAAATGAACTGATAGAAAATATAAATATGAACCCCAATACCTTATTGTAGTTGCAACCATGCAAACGATACGTACCACTTGATCTGTTAACAGCAGATCACTATCGGTCAGGCAAAAATAAATACATTTACATAAAAACATTCTTTCTATACATATCATTATGCAAATAATTAAAAGTAAACCTCATCCTTTTTAAAAAAATTAAATTAATAATGCGGCATCAATTCTTTTAAACAGAACAATGTTGTTTTTATAAAATATAATTTACTTAACTGAAGAAATAAGGAGAAAACTTGTGAGAAATAAGTATGTTTAACTATGTATGTACAATATATATGTTGAATTTATGCTATAGGGGAATCCTATATTACTTTTTAGTAGTTTATTAAGAGAAAAGGTCATTTTCGTTGGAGATTATATTTAGCTATTACTGTTTAATAAACTTTTGCTACATAAAGAATGACTTATACGGAATCAACTTTTTTTTTTGTTTAGAGCTACAAACACAGTTGCACTACGTGTATAAATAGAGTAATAAATTGTTGGAATAGGTACGAATAATTTCTTTAATGAAAATAATGTACACATTATTGCCTAGACCACCATAATAGTTAGGTATATAATACACATCAGATTATGACCTAACATATACAATAAATACACTGCATTATTTCCATCAAACCGTCGAAATTAAATTATCACGTAAATTCACATTCTTCATCTTTTATACTTGCATACTTTTGTGGATACTCATTGCAAATATTTTTATTATTTTACGATTTTACATTCATTTTTCCGCTAAACACGATTTTTGATCTACATACACACATGCTTATACATCGTAACGAGTACATGTTACCATTTTTTATTATTTTTTAATAATTAAATATCATATGATTATTATTAAAAGTGAATTAATTCATGAATGATAGTAAATAATTACATCCATCGTCGGTTTCCTCGTTTTATTTTATTTTTTCTGATATGACACATTTACTTCGTTAGTGCGATGTCTTAATGCTCACAGGTCAAAAAATATTTCTTTTTTATAAAAGCCTTTTACTCGCGCGCCACATCGTGTTATTATACTTATGTATTTAACGCACTTTAATCTATTCTTTTTTTATTGGGATATGTATAAAAGTCACAAATATTTTTACCTTATTTTCAGAAATTCTGTGAACATTTAATAGCTTTTAAAAGACAAAGTAGCGATTTGCGATCATTTCTAATAGTAAAAAAGTACTACTACTGTTAATTAAACAATTTTAGTAAATTAAAATAAAAATCAACCGATTGTAACAAACAACTAATTTTTAAGGTTGATTTTTATTTCGAAAACAAGAAACAATTTTATTGCTAGGAATAAATACAAAGAATGTCAACATTCTTTGTGTTTTTTCCTGTACACGAAGTAGCATCAGAGTATACATACAAAATAAATAATTGTAAAAAAATAATATCAAAAGGATAAATTATGGGAAGAAAAGAATAATATTTTCTGAAATGTTATTATAACGATATTTCTATTATAAAATTTAGACAATTATTTATTTTGTATTAAGTTACTAAAATCAGTAGCAATTGTTTTACGAACTAATAAAACGTAACATCTTTTTCAGGTATTAAAAAAATAAGAACAATTTCCCTTTCTTAAAAAAAACACCATTTCGTTTTTACCTGAAGGAATAAAAACTATGATAAGCATTAAATAAATTTCAATATTCTGATATACATATTAAAAATAAAATAACATGCGTCACAATAAAGAATGTTAAGATTTAATTAATCTTAATTCATTACGAAATTCTCCATACCTTTAGTAACAAAAATATTTGAAATTACTTGTGTTACATAAATATAAAAATAAATACAGGGTGTCAAATTATCTATTTGTGTTGGAGTCTAAAAAGGTTATTGCCTTTAAAAGAGCCAACAATAAAAAATAATGCTAAAGAGAAATTCATAAGTGAGGAATATGTAAAGAGACATCCTGTAAATACAATATTTTGTCAAAATTAACGTAGATCATGCGTATATATTAATTTCAAAAGCTTGATTTTGGAAATAATAGGGTAAGTAAAATATAACTATGTATGTTAAAAATTTAGTGCACCCAAAACTAAACGATGGAACTTTTTTCTCATGACAATAACAACGTTCCGCAACTTATTCAAAATGTAATATAGTCAGTCTAAAACTTACACTACAAAAAAGTCCTGTATACAGAAAAGAAAATTATTTAACAAATTACAAATAAACAAAAATCGAAGAACGACGAGCAATATTTACTTAATGTTAGGGAGACGATAATATTACATAATTAATATATATCAGAAATATAAGTACTAGGAACTTTAAGATTTCTATTTTGTTTGGTCCTCCTTAACATTTGAAACCGAACCATTTTTCTACTATGAGTTGATACATATATACAGGAACATACGATAAATATCAATAAAAAACTGTCATTCTAACTTCTACTATACACTATAACTAGGGCTATAACTCGGTTTATTTATTATCTACAAAGGTT
Source organism: Agrilus biguttatus (assembly GCA_963921985.1). Lineage (NCBI taxonomy): Eukaryota > Metazoa > Arthropoda > Insecta > Coleoptera > Buprestidae > Agrilus > Agrilus biguttatus. The sequence goes on along the minus strand of OY998119.1, from coordinate 16,393,161 downwards.
ATATAAAAATCAACGAAGAACAGCCACTGGTAAAATATATATCTCAAGACCCTGCTTATTGTGTGACAGCTCTTTGTCAATTCATTTTCTCGCATTATTATTACAGAAAATACTTGCTAGAAAAAAGCCCTTTAAAATAAGGGCGCTTTTTTCATATAAGTTACAACGTTAGTATAGTATATGTTTCTAGTACGATATTAATGAACGGACTATGTACAGATGTTGCAAGTTTCACTGGAGATGATCGCAATTTCAACTGAGACGGAGTACAAAGTGACAAAAAGTACGAAAATAATAGTGGAAGACGTTATCACGATTAAATAAAAATGTTTGCAGTGAAAATACATCGAATTCTGTCTTTACATGATTAATAAAAAAAGATACCTACGTGAAAATGCAGCCAAACTTTGCACTTTGCTTTTTTTTCTTGTATTTTGTGGTGATAGATTATTACCATTGGCGAGACGACAGATTTACAAAATCATTTTTTTGCGGGAAATTATTAATTCATTGACGTTGAGCAAAATTAATAAATTTGTATGTGCACGAATTTTAGTGGGCTTTTTATTTCTATGGGATATCCAAAATGTAAAATTACTTTTCATTTGTAATATTAAGTTAAAAATGCAGATTATGGACAAAACCATTTTTACATCTATTAAAGGTGCAATTTGGGTAAAAGAAAAAGAAAGAATAAAAATTAAGCGGTAATCTAATGGAATTAGTTTTCAAAATAGTGTAAAATCAAAATCGTGTAAAAATAGAATTGGGTGTATTTACTATGTGAAAAGTTTTTTTGAAACATTCCGTCCAAATTGCGTTTTTTATAATCGTGATAATAATTTAACTGCAATTAAACATAAAAATAGCAGTATTTTTGTAAAAATACACTGAGATCTGAAATCGGACGTTATTTTATTTCATACAGATGGCGAGATGAAGTGTAGTCGACAAAAGGATGCCTCAAACTAGTCTTGATAAAAGTTTGATGAGTGTACGTAATTTATATAAGTTTGTTTGAGGTACATTGCACAATACTGAACATTCAACTAGTCCATAAAACGGTCGGTAAAAAAATTGACATGATGTCATTCTTGCTTTACCATAATGTTCGGATTTAATGAGTGTCCGGTAGAGGTGACCAGGGATAATGGACTGGCCGATAACGAGTTTGCGATAGCGAACATGGAACTATTACCATTGCTGACCGAACATGGAGATCCCATGGCAGCCGTGGGCGGGTTAATTCTCTTCTCTTTCTGTCGTCGATTGCAAAACCAAACCCTTACCACTTCTTTTTCCATACACAGACCATCCGCAAGCATCGATATTTCTTCGGAAGTTGGTTTCGGATTTTGTAAGAAGGCCTTCTCAAGAGCCACTCTGACGCTCGTCTCTATTGATGTCCGCTTTTTGCGTCTTCTACCTATAGCTTCTGGTGTCGTCATTGGATTACTGAGTTGTCCGGGGTTGGTCAGAGTACTATCCGCATCTTCCAACCATTTCTGCAGTAGAGGCTTTAATTTGCACATATTTTTAAAACTAAGGTTTAACGCTTCAAATCGAGATATTGTAGTTTGGGAGAAGTCGTTACCGTACAGTTTACCCATTGCAAGACCTACGTCTCCTTGTGTAAAACCTGAAAAAAATTGAAATCACGAATATTAGTTCATATTAAACTTTTAATTTTTGTTTTTAATTATAGAAGTTGATATGCTACCCTTTAAGTGCATTAGAAGTGCGTGTTATATACCGATTTTCAAAATTAAATAATCAATCGCTAAATATTAGTAAGTAGTTATGCAACTTTTTAGTTGCATACGTAATTCAGGAAGCATTTAAAAGTTGACTAATTTATAAAAAATTGAAATTAATAAAGATCTTACAACAGATCTGTGCCTTTAGGCATAATCTCAATGTAATTAGATTTATGTTCCATTTATTATTTTTACTGAAATTTGCTTTGGCAAAGAGATATTGATCTACAGAGTAGGAGTAAAAACAGTAGGCAACTCATTATGTTGAGGGTATCTATTCATATTTAACTAAAAAAATTTTAAAGAAATAATCATGAAGATGACAGCGAATTGAAACGGAAAAAATTAAAATTGTAAAGTTAAATCAAAATTTTAATTTTAAACTTTTATCTATGTCTTTTTGTCCTTGTATTTATAACAAAAACAGTTTTATGAATAAATAATTTAATTTCGAATCTACCAAACAAATATCGTACATTAACTTACCCAGTTTAATTCTCCTTTGTTTGAAGGTTTTCGCGAACTGTTCCAATTCCTCAAGATCGGTGGTTTCTTCTGGAGAAGGTTCCAGAATCCTTGAAGGTGTCTTCAGATGTTGAGGTGTTAGACCCCCTGATCCTGGAGTGCTCGGAGTAAGAAGACTGGGGGGAATATGGGTGTTATTTGGTGGCGTTGATTGCGTTTGTGATATTTGAGTGTTTTGCTGAATATTATTACTATGTCGACTTTGGTGATGGGATTGTTGAGATTGCTGTTGCTGTTGTTGTTGTTGTTGCTGCTGATGGTGATGACTTTGCTGTTGAGCTTTCTGAAGCTGTTGAAGTTGTTGAGCTGCTTGAGCAATTTGTTGAACCTGGAAGGAATTGATTGGCTGATAATCGACACGTTTCTTATAATTAATTGATTGTTCATAAATTTCGTAATATATTATTGATTATGCGATTTGAAAATATAAAAAGTGTCGAATAAAAGTAATAAGATAAGAAGTAAATAAGTGCAAACAATTTGTGAACGCCATCTGTATTCACTTGCCACTAATTGTGAGTTCATTATGTTTGACAAGGTCCTTCTTGATTACAACAGGTAAAATTGAAAGTGTCTGTACAAATTATTTATGAGAGAAGTGTATTATTATTATTATTTTCAATCAGTTAAAATTAAAATTGCGAGGATGTTTCCTAGTATGCTAGTATTATAAATAATAACAGGTTGAGTAGGAATTAATTTTTTTTTACTAAAAATTACGAAAATTAATAGAGTAATTAAATTAATGTGATATTCATATAAGTAATTAAAAATCTTTAAAATGTTTGCCACATAAAAAGTTGAATTGAATTGTCAAATTTGTTATCCTTTATTTTTATTTTATTCTTAACAAGGTCTTATCGATTGACGTCTGATTTAAATTATTTACTTGGTACAATTTTGAAACTAAAGGCATAATAAAGTACAAAAAAGCAAACTTAAGTAACATATACAGTATTTCTTGTAATTTCATGCTATTTACTGATCGTCTGAACTTCTAAGCATGCAAAGAATTCTAAACACAACACGACAGGAAACACACCTGCATTGAATGGGGTACTCTGGATGACAATCCAGAACGCGGAAATCCTTGGAGAAATCCCTTTAACAATTACCATTATATTATCAAATTTATGTACGAACAAAAAATTATTATTAATGGAAAAATAATTTTTTGATAACTCTTTATCTCACAATATAAGAATGGACATGTTGTTGGCAGTTAATCGATTAAGGAAGTAAAAGCCTCAAATCGAAATCAACGTTAGGATTTCGAAGAATGCATCAGCAACAAATATTGTTCATTATAATTATTAATGAAACCGTTTTATGTTTATAATGTGCGAAATTTCTTTTGTAGAGAGTACGATACCAAACGGGATTAATTATAATTAATTTGCAATTAGCGTGAGTTAATTGTAAATAAAATTGAATAGAACAATAGCATTAAAATAGCGGCTTTTAAATCGTAAATAGGTAAGGGCACCTAATATGTAGATCCAGTGGCGGATTTACCAGTAGGCTGAGTAGGCTGGAGCCTAGGGCGGCAGATTTTAGGAGGCGGCAAATTTGGCCCAATTTTTTTTATCTTACAGAAATAAAAAAAAAACATTATTATATACACAAAGAAACGAGTGACAAAAATTTTAATATTTTAGTAATGCACAGTATACTGAACACTCTTACGTCCGTAATCCGTATATAAAAGATTACTAAACGCACTGTAAAATATAGGTAGGTACTTATGCGATCATGAATTTTTAAAATATTCCAATAGCGTTTCAATATTAATTACAATTTAAATTTAGTAACTTTTACCCATTTTTTAAATTAAATGGGTACCATTTTAAACTATAAAAATGATATTTAACCTGTAATATGCTTCAACATTTAAATATTTCTTTTCTACCATCGACCCTGACGGAAAAAGCCATTTCGTTGGAAAAAATGTATCCTAAGGATTTAGAAACTGATTTAGTTCAGGAATGCGTACACTTTCAATGTCACCTTTCTTCTCAAAGAATTTTGATAAAACCAGATTCTGGATCATTAAAAAGTCTATCTTTGTTCCTGCGAAAACAGAATTTGGAGAACATTTATCCAAACTTGGATATAGCACTTCGCATGGCTCTATGTACACCAGTAACAAATTGTTCAGGTGAGAGAAGCTTTTCTTGCTTAAAGTGGGTAAAAAAGTATCTACGATCTACTGTAAGTGAAGAAAAGATTAACGCCTTATCTCTTTTGTGCATAGAGTCAGAACTAATGAACAAGGTTTCATAAGACGCTATAATTGATGATTTTGGAAATTTAAAATCTCGCAAAAAGATAATGTAAAACTTAATTGATTTCATTATCACCATTAACCGGATTGTTAATAGATTATTTAATAGAAAATGTTCGTATTGTTTTTAAACTGTAAGTGCAATAAAAAATATACAACAAAAACAACGTTTACTGACTACACATTATTTTGTATAAGCTGTGTTCATATGGCGTAAGCATTTTTAAGGCATACCTTTCCCCACCTTACAATTAGTACATGCTGCTGTTTTTAGGTCAACAGTATACTCTTCACTAAATCGTGGGTTGCAAAAATAATCCAGAAACTGACACAACTATCTCCTAGTTCACAATCATACTAATAACGGGAAAAAGCCGACGTAATAAAGACGATAGAACACAAATCATCAAGTTGCAATTTCAGAATAAATATGATTGTGAACTAAACCAGCGTATTGAATTTCAAAGGTCAGTAGGGGCGGCAAAAATTGAATAGCCTACTAGCGGCAAATTTGTAAATCCGCCACTGTATATGTCGCCTGTTTTGAAACTTCCTATTATCTCCAAAGTACAAAATGTAAGACTGACCTGATTTTGTAAAAAGAACTGCGCCTGCGGATTGAGTTGATTCCCGTGACTTTGTTGCAACATCGCAAGTTGCTGCAATTGTTGAAGACTAGTTTGATTTGAGAATGCTTGAAGGCTACCAAGCATTTGAAGAGGGTTACCTAAAATACTACCGAGTCCTCCTAGAGCCGCAAGGGCGGCTCCGACTCCGCCGGGCGTGGGTGCTGATACCATCGAAGAATTTGGAGATGCTGTTCTCGGTGGATCCCCTGTGACCTGTAGGAAATAATATTCTAATTACTGTTGAGACAAACCAGAATAGAGCAGATCTTTAGAATTATTTCATACTTTTCTTTTCATTTCCATTCAAATTATCACCACATTTTCAATATCATATAAATATATATATTTCTGGATAAAATAGATTTCTGTTGTACAAGATATATAGGCCAGATTACTTTAAATAGATTTTCTGATGATAAATGTTTAACAATAATTCGGGTACCACCATGTAAAATAGGTTCTGAGAAGTAAAATATCAAAACCGGCCATATCAAACGTTGTTTATTTTGTTCTTTTTTTATACATTGCAGTTTTATTTTGAAAATTAACAGGGTAATCAATCGTACCGCTTCAATGAGATTCAGAAATTTTCAAGACCTTTAAAGCAAAATTTGAACGTGTTGATCGGAGTTATTTTCACCGATAAAAACGTGAAAACCTAATGAAACCTAGAACCTATTTTATAAGGTGGTATACTCGGATTGCTATAAAAAACTGTGATAAAAATTTAATACTTTTGTGCTATAATGACTGGGTTAATATAAATATGTGGGGGTAGAACAAGGTTCGTGGAAGTATAAGAAGAAACGTTAATATATTTCATTGTACCTTTCGGCTGTTTATTCAATCTGCCTTTTTCCGCAATCTTCTTGTTCAATAAATATAAATCTGAAGTTTGCTAATCCCAAACGTACGCGAGTCACTTCAGCCCCTCAAAAAGTTGAAATGTTTAAACTCTTTGGGGAAAACAGTTCTAAACATCCCCTTTGTGTATGCTCCTTTAATTTGATTTGTAATCGATAAACTCGTTTCTTCGAAGAGGAATGTCCTTTTAACTTTTTGATACTTTTTTATATTCTCCCCAAGTTATTTACTTTACATTTGATTCAAAACATATTATTAAATTTCAATCTAATTCAAACCACAAATCCAGTTTAACTTTTAACTTAGTTTATTTTAATCAAAAATAACAATGAACAATGACCGTGTTTGAGTTAAAAATATATATTCAAAAAAGAAGGAATTAAAATCCTTATTCGTCAAAATACTAAGATCAAAGATCTCACATTTGGAACGCGTCCTACCAAGTATTATAATATTTAAACGAATAAGGATTTTAATTCCTTCTTTTTTGAATTTGTTATATCTTCGTCTATGAATCCATCGGAATCAACAGTGTAATTCAATGCCGGTAGGGGTATTAGCCCTCGGAGTAGTTGTTTCTGTTGATTCCATATTTATATTTATATTTACATTAAAAATATATTTTTATTATTACAATTGTATGCCGTTGTTATTGATATTTTAAATTTTAACTTTTATAAGCGTTACCTCTTATAATTTTATTGTTAATTATATCACAAAACAAACTGCAACAATACTTAATAAAAAATGTAGATAATTGTTAAAAATATATTGTGCTGATAATTAATTATACGAGTTAAATTATCATTATCACTGATTATTACGTCAATTATTAGTTCAAGTATCGGATGTCTGATACGAAATTTGTAAGTATATTTTTTCCACAAATAAATTTTTGTTAATTATTTGAGTAGAATTTTAGTAGTTGATATTTTATCAAACTAAAATCAACACTACTATTAGCAAAAATTATCTTTAAAATTAGATGTATTATTTTTCTTAAACAATTTGTAGAATTAACAGTTCAATTGTAGTACCTATGTAGGCTTTCACGGCCGGCGTCAATCGAATTGAAGCCTATAGACCACGGCCCACAAGCCCGGAAAATCATCCTAATTCGATTAACAGTTCAGCTTTGACGTGATAATAATATTAAGATAACATGTACCCATCTATCTGTCTGTTTGTCACAGCCGTGTCTCGGAAGTACTATTTGTAATAGAATTTTCTACCTGTCTTTTCCACCGTGCCCACGGTCTACGTTTCCCACCCATATAGAGCGTCCTAACTTGTATTACTTCTTAGATATCTAAAATTACGGGACTTGTTGCTTTTCATCCCTAATTTTGTATATTACTCTAAAATGACTCACATATGTTCAAGAAATTTTTAGAGGGGATAAGTTTAGAAAATGTTTCTTTTTATTTTTATGTGAGAAGTTGTTTGAACGGTTGTCTGGTAGCAACGGTCTCAAAAACAATTTTTGATAGAAAAAAGACTTACTAGGTTCAGGGCGCCATCTTTTTCTGAATCCATTGAATCAGCATCGTTATTATCAACGTGAGGTTCACTGCAGATGCTCCGATCTTCACTGCTGATATTTCCATTTGCGTCTCCATCTGCAACAATTACAAAACAAATGAGATACACAAACAGTTGAACGTTTTTGTGAAATTTGAAAAAATAGGTAATTCCGTGAGCATTTTTAAAGCGTTAAAAAAAATTTGAAACTGCAATACAGTCATCTTATTCACTGCACTTTTCGATGCAACAAACGGATTTTTAATCTATGCAGAGATAAGTGTTACAGGATCATAAAGAGACGTATGTTTTTATAAAATTTGAAAAAACAGATAATTTTGGCGAGTATCCCTAACGCATTAAAAAAATATTTTTTATTCCAGTCATTTTATGCATTAAAAACTACTCTTTCCGATACATCAAGCAGGTTGTAAATCTATAGAGACATGTCTGGTATAGCGTCACAAAGAGACACTTAATATTGTTAAATATTAAAATTAAATATTGTGAAACCTATCCAGTATTTTGTTTTATTACGTATTATAGTTCAAATAAATCACGTACATATCTGAAGATAGCACATTTTATAGTATTTAATGAAATAAAAAAACCATCGAAATGAGAAGTTAATAGATCCGTCGGGTTCTTAAGGATAAAAGAAACCGAGCCATCCTATGACTGTTGTGTTTGTGAAATTTCGTTTGCCGGTCGACGTGCTAACATGATTGGTAGAGGGTTAGAAGGGGTGCTTTAACGCGACCTAACGGATTAGGGGTTAGCTCGCGATAACAACAATGTCTGACACCACCATTGTTGTTTTCAGCATTATCAATCTTGTTTCTGACGCAGCGGTTTTGAATCCAATAGAATCCGGCACGAGCGACTTTTTGATCGAGAAAACAAAAGAATGAAAGAAAAGCTGCAACATCAATACGGCACCGATACCGACGCTTGTTTATCAGAAGACATTCCATTCAATTCCTAATCAAAATTTAAAAATAATTAACTAATGAAAGTGTGCCTTCCTGGCCGAACTGGTTGTTATTATCATTATTAATTGTTAGTATAGTAGAATCTTCATAATTTAAATCCCGGTCTCTAGATAGAAACAAAACTACTGTTATCTTATCCCCTATATCCCTAACTATTTGTGAATAGTAATCTAATCTAGGCCTTCTTCTGCCATTATTTACTCCTATTTCTGCTTCTAAAATATGTCTAACTAATTTTTTATGTTTTAAAATGTGTCAGGCATATTTATTTTAAATTAACATATATTAATTATTCGAGAAATATGCATTTAGATCACACTACACATATTTACATGTATGTTTTGATTTTTTAACATTAAAAAACAATTTGGAATGTAAGGGTGAGAATGAACCAGAAATTCTACACGGTTTTGTGAACACCCCTATCAATCACGAAAAGCCATATTTCGGAGGCATTCGATCAAAATGTACATTATAAGGTCATCGCGAGGGTGCATATTTGTCCAAAAGGGGTGTTAACTGTAGTTAAAGGAGATATTATGTGCCCTTAATCCGAAAAAATATACTTTAATCGATTATGATTGCTCCATATGGCATCTAAAAAATGGTCAAATTAATGTTATATAGCGTGCCAATTTTATACTTTATCTTTTTAAACAATTTTTCAGCTACATTTAAAAAAATATGATAACAACAACAATACTTAATTTTTAATATGGAAGGAATTCTATCGACTATGACGATGAAAAAAAATAAAACTAAAAAGGAAATAAGACCAATTTCTCAGTATATCACAAAGAAACACATACATTCAAATTCTTGTCATCCAATTTCAAAAAATTAACTTTCTTTCACTCTAGTTTCCATAGACCTCTTACAACTTCAATGTCTTCAAGAAGATTACAATGTAAAATTAAGCAGAATACAGGATCAGATGCCCTATAATATTAGATACAGTTATTCTTTTGTAACCAATATTTTAAACAAAAAAAATTAAAAAGCTAATCACTAAATTTCATTTACTGTAATTCTAATAAAAATTATAATAGCATAACATATTTAGGTAACTTTTCAAAAAAAATAAGTAAACACAACCAAAATTTTACCAGTAGATCAGTAGATCTGTTTCATTCAAAATAAATAATACTTTATGTAGATTCATAAAAACTAACAAAGAAAAAAGAACTAAAATGAGTAGGATATTTACATAATTGTGGTGATTTCAACAAAGGCTACATTGGACAAATAGGTAGAACATTCTTAGAAAGAATTAAGAAACGTAGGAAAATTTATAAGAGTAAAAATACAAATGCCATTTATGTAGAACATCTAATAACTAATAATCACAGTTTAAATGATAACTTAAAATTTTTACTTGTAGAAATAAAGGAGGAAGATTAAATTTATTAGATAACATTCAAATAAATAAATTATACAAAAATGCCCTTTTACTTGACGACCAATTAAGATTAAATAAATCCACTGTATTAAACATTAATTTTTAGTATCTATTCCTAGACTTTTGCCCCTACTCATTTTGAAATCATTCGTTTGTTCATTTGAACTTTCTGAAAACTGAATGCGTACTTTTTCGAAATAGCATCTCAAGATGTATAAATTTTTAATAAGATAAATAAAATTTAAAATAATAATATATGTTATGAGTCACTACTTAAACGTTAAACTAGAAATTAATAAATACAACTTCATATTGTTTATGCAGCTGTATAGTACTCATTTCTAATGATTTCTTTTAAATTTAAAAAAGTATACTAACACAGAGAAAGCCTTTATTAACATGATTTTAAGTAAAAGCTGGATTGTAGTAAATAATTTTTATCTTGACATAAGCGATAAGTTGTTTAATTGAAGAAAGATTTTAATTACGATAATGATAAAAGGTACCAAAAAAACATGTTTTTCGAGAATGAAGATAGTGTTAAAAGCAAGAAATCGTCTTGAAAAAATATTCCTCAAAATACTTCGATGAAGTTGCAAAAATGATTATCAGTATTTTTTTTAAATTAGGCGATATAACTAATATTATAAATTGAAATATATTAATGTTAAGTCTGCATTATTCAATAATAATGAATCGGGCAGCAACAAGATGACTTTAATTGTTTGGCTTGTGAAGAAAGCATATACATTGGAATAGAAAAATCAGAAATCCGAAAGCAATAAAAAATTACCAATAATACTGATACTCAAAAAAAGAAGGTGTTAAAATCCTTTTTCGTCTAATTATAAAGGATCACAGAGACCACATTTGGAACGCATATAATTTATTATATAGCTTGTAAAAGCCTTTCTGCCAGCGCTCACCTGATGAGACCCGATAGGTCGAAACCGGTCGTGGGATATGGCTTTCGGTGCGCTGTGCCTACTGTGTAGGACGCGTTCCAAATATGGGATCTGTGATCCTTTATAATTAGACGAAAAATGATTTTAACACCTTCTTTTTTTGGATTGTTATCTTCGTCTAATAATTGTTCGGAATTAACAGCGTAATTCAATGCCGGTAGGGGTATTAGCCCTCGGAGTAGTTGTTTCTGTTGATTCCATATTTATATTTATTAAATACTGATATACCTAGATATTATTTTTTTCTACTTATTACAAACTACCATTCTGAGAAATATTGGAAAACTTGGAAAATAGTTTGTAAATACCCTAAAGTACCTGAAACGAATTTCGTAAAATGTAATTAGAAGTATACATTTTTTTTGTATTGTAAAATTAAAGTTCTGTTTATTCCTGTACATGTTTTTATATACATTAGATACTTTATGGTTCGCTGGCAACATAATGAAACAAAATAACAAAATACCTATTAAACTTTGGCTGCGTATATTTTAACTAACAAAAAAAATTTTGTTCCGTATTGAGTGAAATCGATTATTAGTTTCGCGTTTCCGAATGGAAAACTACAAGCAATCCAATTTGGATTATTTAAAGTCATATACGCTTGCTTTTTTGCGATGTTAAGTCCTACCTACTAATTGTTACAAGGCATAGTCGTGATCAAAACCGAAATTTTTTTTCGTTCGCGCGTTATTCGGTTGGACAGTCAAGGAAGTGGAAGTGAAGTTCCCGAAGCCATTTTTCCGGTCGGTAAACTCAACTGAAATGACCGCTGCATCCCTAAATATCAAAATTCAACCGGTGTGAAATTTCTTATAGCTGTTTTGTGCCGGCCCTCGAGGCGTTCGCCTTCTTCTACACGTCCTTATCTGACCGTTCTGTTCCTTATCGGTTTGTATGCAGGACTTAACATCTACCCGTTGATGTGTTGGAAAATTAGACTTTTCAGCTTCTAAACTCACGATTCATGTACATATCTACACGGGAAAAAAAGTTTATGGCTAACGTTACGCGTCCATCAACACGATGGGGTGGAAATACGCGATTTCGAAAATGGGGGAAGTTTAGCACAATGCATTACAAAAAGTATAACTCAGTACAAGTTTTATAATTTATTTTACTAAATATGAATTAAAACATTGACAAATTTGGTACTATGTTAACCCAATTTTTTAAACAAGATTATAATATTATTGCAGGCTAAAAATTCAATACAAAAGTAGCTCCTTTGGAAAACGATTAAAAGAAACATTCAAACTAAGAAAATTCTAGAAGATGGAAAATATAATATAACAAAAGATCGTTTAGCGAGAGGGGAGATTTACAATTAACTAATCAACTAATTCTTACCGAAAAAAGAAAAGATTTTTTGGACAGTTACAAAAGTAATGGAAATATTTTTTAATTATATTTTCATACATTATCTACAAGATAAGCAATTAATACATAATTTTGAAGTACACCTAAAACCTACAAGCACCTTTACGGTGCTATAATCTTTTTATGTATTATTTTTAAAAAATGGGAAGTTCAGTTTTCTTATTTTATTTTCCTCTGGAGCCGTGGTTCAAACTTACTAGATAATGAAAGTTTTTTATTTTCATTTATCATCGAAAATTATAATAAACTTATTAATTTGAGTAATTTTTCACATAATTTAAATAATAATTTTTCATATATGTCATGTAATAAATAAACGTGATGCGTAGAATTGGGTGGGTAATAACTTTTTTGTGGCATAAGTAAGGGTAGGCATATAATAAAAAAGCAAGAGAAAAGAAATACGGCACGAGCCATTGGATAAGGAGATGGGGTTGATAGACCCAGACCCTTTCGGAAGGAAATGGTTGTTCAAGTCGACCCGTATTTAATGTTTTCCTTTTTTAATCAAAAGGTATTAACATGTTTTAGTTGTCAGTAATTGATGCCACGCGACATAACCCTTCGTTCATGTTTTAGGTTTCTTTATTGAAAAGAGTTAAACAATCCTTAAGGGTCTTATTTTGAAGGTACTTTAAATTTCCTTAGGGGACGACAGTAAACCTCTGTTTATTAATGAAACATAAAAGGGTTCTTTTATAACCGGATTATTGACTTTTGAATTGGAAAACTATTAACTATCATATTATACCGAAAAATTTCAGTTTTATTAATTTATTATTTAACGATGTTGTAAAATAAAAGTGGGTTAGCGTTTCAATGATTTCTGCTGGTCTATTTTAGGAAAAGAGTAATAATAATGTGGAACCAATTAAATACGCCGCAAATAATCACAAAATGTCTCATCGATGACATTATCAATGATTACATTCACAATGAATATGTATATCTACAGTAGATATATAACAACACTTCAATAAAAATGTTTGAATATTTGAATAATCGGAATAATAAATTTAACAATACGATTGTCTTCTTTACTTATATAAATTACAAACAGCTTTCGATCACGAAAATGTCTAATGTCTGTTGCAACGACCATACCAAAAAAGCTTCTGAAGATGTCAGCGGCAGACGCTGACGAAACGTCAGGCAACAAAAAAGCCTATAGACCACGACCCAAAAGCCCGGTAAGTTATCATAATTCTATTGATGCCGGCCGTGAAAGCCTTCATACTACTATTAATTTAAGATAGTTCATTACTATATATACACAGAAATACATGTATATATATATATTATTTTCAATTATCTGTGAATAAATTCATTTTTATTCGTTCATTTAGACCACGATCCGTTACTCCGAATTTGAATTCTACTATGGATTCCGACTGTGAAACCCTACGTACCCATGTATTAAAGTTAATACATGAATAAAACAACGTCTTTCCAACTAATAACTGGTGAAGTACTAAATATATCAGGGATTTACAGGAATGGCGGAATATCGACTTTTAACGTCAATGGATATTCGTTTCTATAAGCGAAGGTTTAGTTTGTTCACGGCATACGGCGGTCTGTTCATAAAGAAAGTTATAAATAAATGGGAAGCTCAGCTATATGCTCAAAAATATTAATAAAACAAGATGATGATAATGTCCAAATGAAATGGACATTTATTAACAATATTCCCTGTGAAGCCAGTTTTTAATTGAAAACCTGGAATAACTACTTTAGAATATAATATCGATTTCATTATATGGTGTTGTTTCCCGATTATTATATTTTTTGCATCAGAGGAAAACTATAAAACTCAATAAAAGGGGGAAAAACAAAGAAATATCGAATAAGTATTCCTTTTGTATGTGGTAATTAACTTACCATCATTGGAAGGTGGCGTAGAAGGGGCGTTTTCGACTTTGCAACTGTTGAGTATATTTTGATTAGCTGAAAAAGAAAAAACAAAATAAGAATTTTTCATTTATTCATATTGGATATGTATATATACATTGATATGAAATTAAAAAAATGTATAACTGTAAAAATATGGGACTGCTAAACAATATTTTAACGAAATACATACTTATAACTCAAATCTCCAATGAATGAACAATTATTTCGATTAATATTAAATTTATATTAATTATATTTCATTTTCTAATACATTGATTAAAAAGTTTTATTTATCTGAAATTTCATAAACCACTTGTTGTCGTCTTATAAATAATACAGTTTTTAAAATGTTAATATATAATTGCTGATTAAAATTTCTTGGGCATCCTCGATCAATTTGTATATGTAATATTCCTTAAATTTACTGCGTTTATTTATTGCAATATTGAATGAAGAGGAAAGGGACTCAAAAATGTAAAAAAGGGATCATTCTTCGATTAATTGAATTTTTGCGTCGGAAGGCAGCGAACGTTCTAAAGTAGGGGTTTTATAAAGATTATTTTTGCAGGTCCTTTATATAAATGAGAGGCAGAAAAGGAATCGGTAGGAGAAAGAAGAAAAGGTGCATTATTAATGGCTGGTATGACCAACAGACTCGTTCAAGATGTGGTCAAGGAACCGGTCAGCGGAGTAGTTTACCCGTTACGGCTCCCGGGGGACGTCACCTCGACGCTATTATTTTTCTCCCCCAATCGAGTGTTTGCATACTCCTGCCAGGAAACCAAATTCCCTATATTGAACGTTGCATTATTTGGATTAGCCTTGAATTATGGCACCGAATAAAAGTTCTCCTAATGTTCATCTTATTTTTCGTATTTTCGACATTTCTTTTTTGGAAAAGTACCTAGGTACCTACCTATACGTATTCAGACAAAAACATATACGTAAAAAATGGGCTAAGTTCTATTTTCATCAAATGAACTGATGAGGCCAACATGGATGCCAAGTTATGTATCAAAATAAGTAAATTATTGGTTTCTTGTCTAATTTTTATTAGTGACTTCACTTACAATAATATTCCGTTTAAATTATGTCGTAATTGTATTAGGTAGTTTTAGTTGGTTTTCAAATGAAGGAAGTCTGTTTGCTACGCACTGATTCTCGCTTTTCTCCTAAAAAATATGTTTTCAAACGAGTGGAAAAGACTTCTATTTCTATTTGGATGGCTTTAAAATATATTACGTTAATGAATTTAGGCTTTTCTAAGATTCCATCGTCCCTCTGAATCAAACCAAGATTATAACATAAAATTATCAACTTTCCACAGTTTGTTACATAGACTCATAAATTTACCGTTGAACCAAAATAATTTTGACAAAGAATTAAACTTTATTAAATTAATGGCACAAAACAATGGATACAATTCAATAATAATAGATAAAATGTTAAACAAAAAACTTAGAAAACAAATACTCAATCAGTTTTTCTCACAAAAGTCACAAAAACCCGAAAAATGGCATCCAATTACTTTCTATTAAAATATAAGCCAATAAATACAATAAGTAGTAATAAAAACAATTTGAAAACCATATTAGTTAATAGAAAAATTGATAAAATAGATAACAACAGAAAATCAGGCATTTATAAATTAAAATGTAATGACTGTGATGCTATATATTTAGGGCAAACAGGGCGAAATGTTGAAGTCAGGTTCAAAGAACTCATAAAATCAGTAAACGACAAAAAACATTCGACTGGATTATCACAACACTGTGTTATGATGAACTATTCAATTAACAATGACAGTCTTTCAATTACCCATCTTGAAAATAAAGGATTCAAACTCTACTTTTTAGAAAAACTTGAAATCCATAAAGTAATTTATAGGAAATTGAATTTGTACAATGAATACACGGAAGGTCTCAATAGCCTTATATTTAAAGCTATTAGTGATGTATCTAACGGAGGGGTGTACCCAACATTAGCACATAACAATATTGTTAGAGATTTCTAAATAAAGTGTAAAACTTCATCATTGTGTTTATTTTATTATTCAATATGTTTTACAATTACCCTACCGCGGATACTATTAAAATTATTTTCTAAGATCCCCTGATTGATAAAAATTTGAAGGCGAGAATTGTTGTAAATAAAAACAACCATCTTTGTAGCGATAAACTTGACTATAACAAGTTTGGTTAAAAAATATGTTGGCAATTGGTATCAAATCTTTAGTTTTAAATTTAACACACATCTGCTTTTTATGGCATTCTTTACGTATATGGGGTATATGACAATTTGTAACTCTCTTTCTTAGTCATTATAAGCAAATTAATACTTTTGTAATCACTTTCTTACCTTTGGTATATAACTTCCTTGGTATCAAATATTAAGTCTCTATGTTATGATGGGTATGTATTAAAATTCCGCTACATTGCAATGCACCTTAATATAGGCGTTTCTTAATATATTTCATTGCATATTCGTTTTCTATTTCTTAAAATATGTCATTTGGTACATTTTTCGTAGGATTTTAAAAATTATGTCAGTGTTTATTATATTGTGGTGGTCGTACGTACGAGTTATAAATTTACCATTGGAGAAACATCGACAGGCCTAGTATTTTATTCTAGACGAGCCTGGTTTACCTGCTCTGTTCCTTAAATTATTTAAAAGGCTTCGGTACATGCAAATGTCAGCCTTGCATACTAGAACCATTTCTCGCTTCAAAATCAACTCTTTCGATTATTTAGTTGAAAGAGAACAAGAAAGAGGTTAATTGCTTTATCAAGAACAAAAAACAATGTTTTTTGTCGAATTCGTTATCTTTTCTTAAAATATTCATTCAACACGTGTTGGGAATGATAATGATTTTGTTAATTAAATTTGAGACTTAAAAGCTTTGGATAATCCATCGGAATACATTGAAAATAATAACAAAGTATTGATATATAAAGATTTAGTTTGCAGTGTTTAAAACAATGATGGTTTAGGGATTAAGAGAAAATAAATCGACTACTGAGAACGTTCGTCATTTTAAGAATAAATCGCCTTTGTCATTGGCAAGCCCCGAAAAAATAAATAAAACGTAATATGGTCGATTAATCAATTAGCTATATTAATTACGGACTGTTCCTGAAAGCTAAAATGTAAAAGAAAAATGCCGATAATGTAATAGTAATTAAGCACATTTAGTTCGTAATTTTATTGGGTCATTTACCATTTAAGTTATAAAACGTTCAACGGCAACAAGAAAACGATTATTTAATTTATGAAAAGAAATAAACTATTTTCGGACAAAAAACGACAAATAAACGACAGTACATTTGTTACGTAATTAATTGGTAATTGTTAACAACAACAAGAGTGACAAGTCCTGTTTTAAAACAAATTTCGCAAAAGTGCTTTCAATATAACTAACCTAATAAATTGGAAGAAATAGAATAAAAGTTATCAAAAATAATGTTAAATATAACAATTGCAAAAACTGTACCCACTCTACTAAAATAAACAGTACCGATTATTATTTCTAATTTTCTCTTCGAATCTACGAAACATTATTTTTTTATTGCTATACATTTTCCTTCAGATATTCCAGCTGTAGTCATAAATTAAAAATTAAATGGTTTAAAAATAATAAACAAGATATAAATGTTTAAGTAGAACCCCTTCTTGACTCTAGCATTTCATCCATTTTGTAATAAGAGTAAAATGAATGTATGTTGTAACCTCTCCATAATGTAATATTTATTCGTTATAAAGTTTTCGTTATATCTATGTAACGCTATTACATAAAAGATTTGTCTGCTTGTTAATTTGTAAAGGGGTAATCTCTGAAACTACTGACCAGAATTTAAAAATTCTTCGACCAATAGAATGCTACACTATTCCTGAGTAATATAGGCTATATTTTATTTTAGAAGATTTAATAGTGTAACGTTTGTGAAACATGATTCAAACACTAATTTAAACGTTAAAAAAACGTAAAATGTTGCACATTAATTTATTTTCGATAACTCGATAATTGGTTCGATGGAACTGTGATCATTTTCAAGAGTAATCACACTAAAATTTAAAACTAATGTCAACATATTTGTATGCGTCTACAATTTACATAGGAGGAGTGGGGAGATAGTAGAGCCTAATTCTATTTGACTATTGACTGAATTTAAATTAAAAATTATTTTAAAAGGATTTTTTTATTTCAAGATTTTCAAGCATTGAAAATTTTCTATAATTGTTTATGTTGCAGTGTAAAATTTTAGAAATATTTAAGTTGAAGGAATGGTTAAAGGTAGTACAGTGTTCCGCGAACCCTGTTGTTTGAAGTTTTTCACTGATACTATAATTATGTTCTTTTAAACGAGCTTTAATCGCTCTCCCACTTTTTCCAATGTAAATTGCCTCACAATCATTACAACTCTTGAAAATGATCGCAGTTCGATCGAAACAATTGTGTTATCGAAAATAAATTAATGTGAAACATATTACGTGTTTTTTTTTGTTTAAATTAGTTTTACATTTTATTTTCTTGAAAATAAGTATTCATTTCTAAATCTCTATATTTGTAAATCAATTGACCGTCAAACCAACCAAGCTTAAGTAATGCTTACGTTATAGAGAGTTGACGCTGTATTATAAATTTCCTATTGTTTTGGTATGGAATCCTGTGAGAAATAACAATATTCATCGAAATTGTTTATTATTACGCACTCTTTATTAGTACGATAAATATATATACATATATAACTGTTCCTGAAATTGATTCGAATGAATAATTTTCAGTGGGAAATGTGAATAATTACTATTAAGATAAATAATATACATGTTTACTTTGAATATATGTAACAAATTATCTATTTGTTAAAAAGATAACAAAGGATAGTTATACTACTAAACACATATCTATTCGTAAATAAATCGTTATTATAAATTTTTTAATATTCGGAGAAAAAATAAGATGGCAGGGTTTCTAGAAAAAGTAACAAATTAAAGTTAATTTGTCTAAGTAATTGTAAGTAAAAATAAAGTAAAGTAAGTGTTGATGAAAAAGAATAAAACTAGAAGTTCGTACGAGATAAATTTGTATACCTGATACTTAAAAATCTATTTAGTACGTACATATCAAATTGAACTCAATTCTTATCGAATTCTTTTCGGTATCTATAGAGATTCATTAAATTGATTAATTTTTATAACTGTTATCGGAGACATAATGATGAAAAAAGAACAGATTAATAACTCATGATTTATATTCTAAGAAAACAACTAATTGTGAAAATATTAGAATACTACAAGTACCTTAATATTATTTTTATTATTGTGAGTTACTCAAATATTAAAGATGTTAAAATTAAGTTTTTTTTAAGTTTAATTTAAGTTTATTCTTCATAGCGCTAATTTGTATCTATGATAATGTATGTCATCATTCACTCTTTCCTAACTTGAATCAATTTTCGCATTTATCTCAAACTAGAACATCTAACATCTCTAACTATTTACGAACAGTAATCTAATCTAGGCCTTCCTCTCTTTGTTTTTACTCCTATTTCTGTCTCTAATAAGTCTCTAACTAGCTCTTCATGTCTCAGGTGTCCTAGCAATCTATCTCTCCTGTTTTTTATCGATTTCCATAACCTCCTTTGTTTTTTCTAATACATTTTCATTTCTAACCTTGATTATATACATACAAATGAATAAATTAAAAAATGAAGGTATGATAAATGTTTGTCTTGATAATACACGAATCTGAAACCGTTGAAGCTAGAAAGGCAGTCATTGGAGCATTTTTAGAATATTAAATCTTAAATAAAATTAATGAGTTAAAGTGTATTTTTACAAAGTTCTTAGATCTCCTGGTTTGCTTAAGCAAGAAATCTATAAATCGGAATCTAGTCTTCTTAGATATCAGATACACTATAAAGTATTTTGTAAGTTAAACTTGTGTGACCAACGAAAAAATAAAAAAAATAAAAAATAAAATCCATCGAGTCGGGTATCAAAATAAAAATACTCGAAACGCAATTTCAAACATGTAGCAACGGACAGGTAGCTTTATAATAATTATTAACATATTAAAAATATAAATGAACACTTAATATTTAACGAAATAAAAAAAGAGGGAAATAATATATTATGTAAATAATGCTTACAAGAGATGTTACTTATTAATGAAGAAATGTATTCAATATTGTGTTATATATTTTTTAAATTAGCATGTTTTGAAGATGAACAATTGTCGAAGAAAAGAAATGTTATCGTTAGAAAAAATTGGATTTGAAGTAGATGATTAACAAGTGGATCCTATGAAAGGGTTCGCGAACCGGAAAAAGGATGAGGATGATGTGTCACTAAAGTATTAAGTAGTAAATTTATCATTGATTTATAAAAATGTGCGTTCAAGTCGGTGCCTTTTATCAGATTTTATTATTTATTTTCGAAAAAGTGTACGGAAGTAATTGTACTTACGATGATACAGTTGGGCATTATCAGGATACATCGACTTAAAAAACTTCCTACAATCGTTCATGTCTCTTGCAAGGAAGGATGTCATGTTGATGATTAAATTAAAACTGAATATTTAAAAGTAAAGCTGTTTATTATAAAATGGGTTGTATAGATAATTTATTTAGGTACGGCTTTTAATATTGTAATATTAAAATGTCAACTCACAATATCGATAAGATACCGATAAAACCTTCCAAAGGTGTTATTAAATCAAGCTTAAGTGTATACATATAAAACACATAGTATTTACCTTTTAAATTTGTCATCACATATCTCAGCATTCAATGTGCGTTTGATTGCCAGTTTGTATTTGCGATTTGGTAACGGAAATGGTTGAAATCTTCAGTTTGAGATAAACTCACATACAAACAATAGTAATAAATCTTTTATAAAAAAAAATAGTCAGCTAATTGATCGCAAATGATAACAGAGCGTAATAAATAATCACGTATATCAAGAGGCTCGCGAATATCATTAAAAGAACGGTCATTACTGCGCTAAGTATCTGGTTAATAATTGTAATCATTTCCACCTTTGTGATTTTTACTATTAATGCGAATTTAATTAAAAAATAATATTTGTAATGCAACAGTAGAAAACGAAGCCTTTTTAAGGATTGTTAGATTTTGGTATTCCCAAATAAGAACATTTATATACTTTGTCATACGAAATAAAAATAAAATCAGATTATTATAATTATCATATATTTTTAATCCTAAGTGTGTTTTCCTTAAATTTAATTGCAATTATTGGACTATGTAATTGATATCATTCTTTTTTATAATATGACAAACGTGAAGAGGGAAATGATAACATTAACTGTAAAAGATCAGTTTATTGATTTACAAAATAATTCCATATTAAGATAATTAATATACTTAAATAATATATGTATGTTGAGATAAGAGATAAAAGCAATTTCAATTATTTTTTAGAGGAAAATTAGAGAAATTACAATTGTTACTAAAGCTTTTCTATGTTCTTTATGATAACGATCATTTATTTTTAAGAATTACCAATTTTTTTGAAACGATAGGTAAATTACAATAACTTCCTGAAGGGTTCGTGCTAAAAATTAGTAGTAGTTTTTTGTTACGATTTCTATGGTTGTAAAACTTTAATACAGGTATTATAAAAGTGCGTATTTAGCAATCTAGAAATTAAAAAAATAAATATTCTAAAATCAAGATGAAATACAAACATTTCGCGATTAAGTACCTGCGTAGTAATCAAGAAAAATGTTGTTAATTGATTAAAGCAAATTAGTATATCTTGAACGAACGTGATATTAAATTGAAAACAAAATTGACAAAACTTTACAATCACCGTCAAGTAGATACGTGATGAGCTGTGATCAGAAGAAGGTAATAACTCATTCATATAATCATATCAATAAAAACAGCGATAAATATAAATATTAAATCGGATTGGTAGGAAGAGAACAATGCGATTATATAAAATCTAGAGATATTATTTGCATCACACGCGCACGCAATAGTAACGAAAACTTGCGATTAGTTTTTATTTTAAGACGCAACAGCTAAAAGTTCTACTTCTCGTGTTCAATAAAGACCGACAACTGACCACTGGTTACACACATTCACAAATATATATGTAGCTGTTAATGCATGCACCCCTAACATTTGAGAAGACAGTCTCTCACTAGTTTGTATGTACGGCGCGGCGCCGTGTTAGGGGGTGGTTTTCATCCATCTACAGGGCGATCAGGAAACAACATGATATTACAAATTGATCAATTGGGAAAAAATAGAAAAACCAGGAATAGTTTTTCTAGGGGTTAGTATTTAACGAAGTATAATGTGCATTAAAAGCAACTACTAATATTATTACAGTGGTTTTAAAAACCAATTATCCAATTTTATTCGGAAAAAACTAGAAATTTTGCCAGGAATTAAAACTACCTGAACTACTATGAAAATAGAAAAAAAGACTATCAAAATTAGAAATACTTTCGCGTAACGTTTATAGTAACACACATATCCTCCTAGTTTCATTAAATATATATATATATATATATATATATATCGAAATATCTAATTGAAGTAGAGGTATTTTTAAAAGACGAAGCGGATCACCACAAGTTTGTTTTCAAACAACAACCGTTTTATTAATTAATCTAAAAAGAAGTGAAATTGAAAATAAGTTTTATTCAGCGCAATGAGTGCGAGGCAGCGTCAGGGGTTACTTTTTATAAATGTGCATGATGTTGATCTAAATATGAAATAGTAATACAATAATTAATTATTTTAGAAGTAGTGTACAACGTTGGAAAATAAAATCGTTTCGAATTGCGTAATTTGAAATTACGCGATCAAATATAAATATTTTTGGGGGGCAAAATACTCTATATATATAACAGGCGGGCTGAAAAGTTCGTAGGCTGACCCATAGATATAGTATCAAATTCATATGATTCTTAGTTAGCCCTAACCTTCAAAAGACGCGTGTATAAATTTGACAGCTGTTGCACTATTAGTATCTGAGTTATAGCATTTTTAGTCACAAATCAATGAAATCGATGGCAAAATTCCTTGAATTGGGCTTCGAATTGCTTCCGCATCCACCGTACTCTCCAGATCTGGCCCCAAGCGACCTTTTTCTATTCTCAGACCTCAAGAGGATGATCGCTGGACAGAAATTTCGCGCCGATGAAGAGGTAATCGTAATCGCCGAAACTGAAGCCTATTTTGAGGCTAAAGACAAATCGTATTATAAAAATGGTATCGAAAAATTGCATGACCGCTATAATCGTTGTATCGCCCTCGAAGGGAACTATATTGAATAATAAAATGAAATTCTATCAAAAAAAAAAATTTTTTTCTATGCTAGCCTATGAACTTTTCAGCCCGCCTGTTATGTTCCCTCTTTTATTCTTCTAATGGTTAATTCGTTAGTATGAATCATGAGTGCAACGTCAATATTATTATTTGGTTCGCCGGAAAATAGAACTTCAAAAAGTTTATTGATCTTTTATCAGTTTCGGACATTTTTTTTTACCTTGTATTATATAAGGAGAGATAACGGATTGAAAATTGATTTACCTCAAAATTCCACGCTTCAAGAAAAGTTTTTTATCAATTTTCTGGCTTAACAAGTATTTTTAGTGCTAAAACGTCAATGATACTTATATTACTACTAAACTAGCATTGAATATACTTTTTCTGATATTAAAACAAACAGATAAAAAGTTGTATATCAATTCATCGGTAGGTATAAAGTACAATTCTGTCAATACCTTCAAATTTGACAATTTTTACAGTCGTATAACACCATAAAAGCGTAATAAGTAGGCAAAAAATTACGTATGCAACATTTTATTGAAATAACAATGTAAATAATGATAAGCTCTTCGATTAAACAAAAAGTTATCAATTAAACGTTCTGAATAGATAAATTTATTTGCAATCATCTTTATCCATTAGAAAAACACCTTGGCTTTATTTGGTTATAGATTAAAATTTATTGAAATCTAATTTCGGAAAGTGTTGCTTAACATTAGAAAATAGGACGTAAGACAATAAATGTAAACAATCTAGTTTCAATTGTCTTTAAGAAAAAAAAGTTTTTATATTGACATATAAATTTCTTGTGAAGCACCTAACTCGTTGACTTCAGGGTTATTTATATTCTTCTGCAAATCTTATGAAAATAATAAGGTATTTAACTGATTTGATACGGAATAGTAGAGATAATGACTTGGTTTATCCTTCCCTTAAAATACAACAGTTTTGTTTATTTTTCAAATTTATCTAATCGTGAGACAATTTTTGGCACTCATTTAAAAATAGGTTAGTGATAATAAAGGCGAGGTAACATTAATAAACACAATCGTTCTTTTCGTTGGAACAATTTTTTTAAATTTATAACAATTTAGGAAATACTATATCTTGATTATTAAAAATGGTGTTGCTGAAGTTTTTCTATTAAAAATTATTTAGAAAATAGTGGTACAATTCTTTAGTAATAAACAATATATATAGATATATTATAATCAAAATAGTTTTAATCAAAGGTAGTCAATAAAACCTACCTCTAAATTTTTGTTTTTAGAAATGTCTAGAGAAACAAATTACAATGTTATTTTAAAAGTTTTATAATATATTTTTATTGTAATATATATATATATACATATATAATAGGCGGGCTGAAAAGTTCGTAGGTTGACCCATAGATGACACTACTAGTATCAAATCCATATGATTCTTAGTTAACCCTAACCTTCAAAAGACACGTGTATAAATTTGACAGCTGTTGCACTATTACTATCTGAGTTATAGCATTTTTAGTCACAAATCAATGAAATCGATGACAAAATTCCATGAATCGGACTTCTAATTGCTTCCGCATCCACCGTACTCTCCAGATCTGGCCCCAAGCGACTTTTTTCTGTTCTCAGAACTCAAGAGGATGCTCGATGGATATATATATATATATATATATAATCAAAGACAACGTTCAGTTTTTTCAGATATTTTGCATCGATAAATGGAAGGGACGCTTTGATAACTAGTTTGAAAGCAAATAATCTCGTGATTGAAGAGTTAAAATTGAAACTCTTTAAAAGATTTTCTTTTGTGTTTTAATATATCTAATTAAGAATATCTAACTAAATGTGGTAAGTAAAACGAAAGAAGTTAAGCAAATTTTTTCGATGTTTGGGAGAGTGGTCCAAAAATGATTTTTGATTTTGGGTTTTCAATCTACACTCGTCAAAACCACTTAAAAGGTATATAGGGAGAGAAGACTAGGGCTGTGATATACAATGATCCAGGCAGTAATGATTTAAGTGGGCTCTATTGTATACAGAACTGAATACTAGGACGATGGTTTACTACAATAAATTTCATGATTAAGTTTCATTTTTCTATAAGAATTCAGCTTTGGCAATTTTAATTAGCAAACTTTAGACATTTAGGGAACCGTTGTAATTTACAGCTTCATTATTGGTTGTAATATTTTTCCAATATAAACGGAACCACATAAGAGCCTTTTAATGGAAAACTTTTAATTTATAGAACCATAACCCACGAAAATTATGGGTTTGTTTTGCTAAAAAATAATTACACATTTCCATCATATATTGTAGTTTCACCCAGGCAACAACATTGAAGTTTTTCTTTGGAAGTTTTTATGTTCTCTTTATTTACTTTACATAACTAGATAAAAATGACAACGAATGATTTAAATATAATACATTTGCATAATTAAAACTAATTTTCTCAGTTAGATCATTATGACGATTTGTCCTTAGAGATACTCAAAAATATTAATATGAAAAAAAATATTAAATATTGAGGAAAAAGAAATAGTTATTATAGTTGCATGTGCCTATGGAGAAAAGGAAGGTGTATCCTTTGGAGAAACAAGTTTAACGTAGACCATTAGAGCTGATGGAGTCATTTTTAAATACGAATCTATTATAATCTAAAAAATGAAAATATGTTTATTTAAGTTCACTACAATTGTTTCGCTTAACTTAATCTTCTTCAGGCGAAGATATAACAAAATTTATGATTAAGTTAAGCGAAACAATTGTAGCGAATTTAAATAAACATCTTGAAACTTTTTGTGTGTTTTAATTTTTTAAATCATGAATCTGTTTCAACAAGTAAAGGCATCCACAATCAACAACTAATTTATTAATATAACAATTTTTCTATAAACAACTAGGTTAAAGGTATAATATATAGAAAAAATGTATAACTCAATCACTTTTCTGAAAAGTCTTTCCTAGTATTTCAAACCCGATACAGTATTTCAAATAAGATACTTTAATTCTGTATTTAAATACATATATTAAATACTTTTAGATATTAACATCCGAATATCATTTAAAATACCATAAACGTACTTAAATATGGATTCCAAATGCTTAGCAAATATGAGTTCTGTATTGTATCTGAATGTAACGACAGGTATTTATTTACTTTATGTGTCGTTCATTGAACTTTTCCTAGTTTTATAATCTTCTGCTTTTATTGTTGTATGTAAAAATTCAGTTTGTCCTCATTATAATCAAAATACACGTGAGACAAGTCGGAGGCAGCTGGGCACAGACAATTGAACTTACGTATTACATAAGTGGGTGCTACAACCTGATAAAATCTATCGTAATACCTTTGCGATTGGTCTTCGAATTATTCTATGGGAATACAACCTTCACTTAAGATAACAAGAGCACGATTGCACTTTCATGTGAGAGATTCTTTTTTTTTATTTCGATTTCAATGTCGTTCTGAAAAAGGCTGTAATTTTCAATGATCATTTCGCAAAAATCGGGGCAGTAATGTATGAACAGGTTGTATTCATCTTATACATATATAGAATGTCTCGTACATGGTGAATAACCTTTGAACTACGTACAAGGAACCTCAATGTATCCAGAAAATTACATTCTGTTTGAGGCCCATCGTGATTTGGCTTTTTTAAATTGGCCCTGGGGGGATGCAGCTTACCATGGGGTTTGCAAGATTTGCGGAGAATTGTAATTTGAATTTGGTTTGTATAGTTAACAGTTATTATATGGTTAAAATTCGCTGGATCTAAAATATTTTGGAACCGTTATTTGTACTTTTATGACGAAATTTCCTCATTACGCTATAAGATCATTTGATAATTTGTTTGAAATCTTTAATTTCAAAATTTTGTTTTCACACATCTTCCTAAGGTTATGTGGTTTAAAAAAAAAACACAGTAGCTATTCCTTAATTCTAAAGCACGAACAATAGCATAATTATTTAAGAATATAGTAGAATGATGATTCGGGCTTGTAGGCCGTGGTCGATGTGAACGATTTCGTCCAGGCCAGTCGCTATGATTCCGGCCGTGAAAGCTAATGTTCTTATATTTAAGAATATTATACAAAACAATAACTAAAAGGGCTTTAGAGGCGCTGTAGATGTCTACCGCAGCTGTAGACGAACCGTTAGGAATAAAATCCAACAGATCACGGCCCACCAGCCCGAAAAACGCTTTCCATATCATGACGACGGCCATGAAAACTTACATTCATTAATAATTAAAAGTATCCTTTATTTATGGTCGAGGCGCTTACAGAGATTGTCCAAATTACTCGAAATTAATCATAGTATTCAATTTCGTGGATGTTGTTGTTCGAAGGTTCTGTACTACTTACTGGAAGGATTTTTTTTCCTTAATACATTTTGGAATGCAAAACTCCTTTCTTTCTGTCTTGTTATTAACTTTTACACCATTTTCGTTTATTCAAAAAAAATTTACTAGTAAAAATTGGAATCATCATCCCTTGTACAACATTTTTTCGTTGCCTGCATTTAGGTAACGATGAAATTCACCGATGATGAAACTTATCAAAGTGTGATACATTTACATTCCAAACGCTTTTGCCCTTTAGAGTTGCAAAACGGGAGGATACCGAACAAAGGGTCCAAGTAAATTTGGTCATGTTTACATAGTATATCAATAAGTGGCCCTGAGGGGATGCAGCTGACCATGGGGTTTGCAAGATTTGCGGAGAGTTTTCATTTGAATTTGGTTTGTATAGTTAACGGTTATTATATGGTTAAAATTCGCTAGATCTAAAATATTTTGGAACCGCTATTTGTACTTTTATGATGAAATTTTCTCATTAAGATATAAGACATTTGATCATTTGTTTGACGAGCTATTTATGGATATTATTTTTAGCTTTTTGACTGTATGAATCAGAATGTTTACGTGTAATTTAGTAACAACCATTGTCTACAGGGAGTGTTTTGAAAATGTAGAACATCTTGAGTCGAGTCCTGGTTCTACCTCTCTCTGTTCTTTCAATCCTTAACAAATTGTTCCTTACAACATTGAAAACCCGTCAAAGGTGGTTTTTGAGTTACATAAAGGCAAAAACCTGTTTTCACAAGAATCATTATATCTCATGATTATGATTTTGACACATCCAGGATAATCCTTTAGGTACCAGCGAAAAATGCATCAAAATTCAGTCAGTAGTTTGTAAGGTTTATGGAAAAATACAGACAGATAGATACTTCTTTTCTTTTTTTATTTATATCAGGTACCAAAGAAGTCAGAGTCCCTACGTAATGTTGACCAGAATAGTGTAGTGTACTTAATACAAAAAAGAGCTTTAGAAATAGAATCGACTAACAACTATCCAACATCATACCAGGTAGTAAAGGAGCAAAATTAGGATGTGAACTGTCACCCATGATCTCTAACTTGTACTTAAAACATCTATTTAGAAAGGCATTTAAATAGAACACAGCTATATCCAATTTTAGATACGGCGATCATATCGTTTTGCAAAACGTCTTAAATAAATTACCTTTCATTATATAAAGATCGCGAAATACTTAAAATAATAAACATTTCGGTCATCTTCTTCGTAATCGAAAGTATTACATTCCGTATAATGTTAATTATGAAAGGTAAAATTGCAGGGTAAACGTAGCATTGTAGAAGTAAATTATCCTGGAGTAAATTTTAATGATCGTATTAATTCATATAAATAAAAATTAAACTGGATGCTTTTTTATGTTTATTAGGCTCTGAAATAATATGTCGAAACAATAGTAGAGCCTAATAAACTTTTTGAAACAAAAAACATCATCCATTTTATATTTTATTTCCTTTAATTAATTTGTTTCGTAATTACTCTTGACTCATTAATAAATTAGAAATTATCGTAATAATTAATTTAGTATTATAATCGTCAACAGGTGTAGCAAAATTTGGGTCATCGTGTATATGACAGATGTATATGATTGTAATAATTAGTTCAGTAATTTAAATAGATAAATGTTTTGTTCTCAAACTTGAAAAAGAAAATATAATATGGGTAGCCGTCATTAGAAGATTAAAGGACTCACTACACGCAGTCTTTTGTAGTTTGAAGAAAGCAAAGGAAAACGGCTTGCTTTTCCACATTCTCTTTTCGTAGTCGTGGTTGGTATTCGATTTCTTTGAACATGTAAATCGTTTGATTTAAAATCACTTTAAATGCTAAGAGCATCCGTTCTATCCGACTGACCAGTCAGCCACACACATACCCACATAGAGAGAAAGAAGTCCAGGCATCTTCTTCTTCTTCTTCTACTGATTCTCCTTCTTCTCTCCGGTATGCATTGTTTGAGCAATGTTTTCTTATGCAGTCTCTTTAGCTGGTGTGGCGAATCCTGAACGTTTCCAAGACCTTTTTCGAACGTCCACCAGTTTTTTCTCTGCTCGAATAATCACATGTTGAATTCTTATAATGGGAAAGCGTCTTTTGTAGCCGCTATTTGAGACTAGTGAATACATGAATCATTTAAATTCGATCAAACGGAGGAAATATTTTGACAAGAATTTCAAAAATAAAACAAACTAGATATGTAGTAATCTTTCACCAATTTAATAGTCTTACTCGACAAATTTGTTTCGGTAGTTAAATACCATTATTAGAGTATGTCTAAATAATTAGTTGTAGTAGGCGTTACTTGTTAAATCTTCATATTTCAATAGGAAGCAAATAAACGAAGAAACACAACAATTGTTTCACCAATACATTGGCTTCTTCAGGTGAAGATGAGTCTAATAAACAGTTACAAATATCAGCTTAAACCAAGTGGGAATAAAGTGGGGGCATTAAATTTTTGAAAGTAAATTTAATAATGGAGACCTATTGACTTCAATTTGGTCGTTAAGTAAATCATTCAATTTATTATATTTGTCAATATACAAACTTTCTGTTAGATTTTGCTTAATACTTTTGGGTAATTCTTTTAAAATTTTGAAATTATCATTGAGAGAGTGTTTTTCTAGAAACAAATGTTCCGCGTAGGTAGAATCCGTTTTTTCATTGGTGTAGCTATGTTTGTGTTCACGAATCCTATGCATGAAAGGTCTTCCAGTTTGTCCTACGTAGACTTGGTTACAGTCACCACATTCAAGCAAATAAACTCCAGATTTTGAAGATTTATCAGTATTATCTTGGTTATGTTTAATGTCTAAGTACATACTAAAGTTTACAAAGGTGTTTATAAATTTATACGATTTTCGGAGGTTTCCAACTGTACAGAAGAAGTGGGCAGTTTACCAAATCTACTTCAACATGGTTATATACAAAGCGGAGGTGCTTAAATTTTGTGTTCAAATAATACATCCTTACTGTTACCTAGAATACAATAGCTTTATTGTGAGTTGATATTATGATGTTCGAAAATTCCATGTAGGCTGGTTGGTTGTTACAAATGTGTTTATGTATGTATATTTTTAGAATCCCATATAGGCTAATTGGTTGTTACAAATACGTATATATGTAGATCTTGTCAATAGATACTTAACCGATTGGTTTTAACTTTTAATTTAGTTTGTTTACCTACTCTTTGATAATGACGGTCTCGTCGAAACGATTGTAAGAGGTTTTCCTTAAATACATTGTTTTGAAACTTTTCATATTATTTTTATTATTTATCATGTTTCATCAAATATGCACCAAAACTAGTTTAATAAATTTTAAATTTTACTTTTTTGATTTACAGGTTTTCTAGTAAAGTATGCTTTTGCTTTTGCTGACATTAGAATATACGACCTCAATTTTTTGAGTATCTATGTTGTGTTTCAGGTGCAGTCTACTGATACTTGATTGCGATCTATAGCAATAAAACAATTAATAAAAAATTGTATTTGTAAATCTCAATTAAATTTTATCGCACTCGACAATTATTTCGCCACAAACGTAATTTTTTATTTATTTTTTTTTATTGCTATGGATCTCAATCAAATATCAGTAGACTGCACTTTAAACATAATATAGATACTGAAAAAATTGAAGTCGCATATTCTAATGTCAGCAAAAGTTCACTTAACTGGAAAACCTGGAAACCAAAAAAGCAAAATTTAAAAATCTCCGCTTTGTATATAACCAAGTAGACCTAGATTTGGTGGACTGTCAACTTCTTCTCTACAGTTGAAAACCCCCGAAAATCGTATATATTTATAAACAGCTTTGAAACTTTAGTGTGTACTTAGGTATACTCTTGATAATGATGGCTTACTACCGAAACAAATTTGTCGAGTAAGACTATTAAATTGGCGAAATATATCTACATCCCTTGTTTAATTTTTGAAATTCTTGTAAAGATGTTCCACAACAACTGCACCGAAGAAAGTATAAATATTATTAAATATTTTAACATTTTATTCAAATCAATAATAATGCATGTTAGGTCAGCAAGAGTTCCGTACCACGAAACATTTTTCCAGTAACTTCAACGGTAAAGGTTTATTGGTGATTTATCAAAATATGTGTATAGTGTAATTGCAAAGTTTAGGTAAACTTCTAGAAACTGTCGCTTTTTTATAATTTTGGTTTTAGTAGTTTCAGAAATAAGAGGATGATAAAGGGACATACGGTTTTAACGCATATTTCTGTCTAAATTTTTAATTCAAAACGAAGTCTTTGAGCTCCTTAATTTAACCCTTCTTAATGATATTTATATCACGTGAAAAAATTGTTAAGTAGGTATATAAATATTTTAAATTTTTGTTTGTTTGTTTGTTTGTTTGTTTGTTTGTTTGTTTTAATTAACAACGATTTATATTACAAAAAGAAATTTGTGGTGCACAATGATCATAAAATAATTATCGCTATTGCCTTATCATTATTGGTTTATTATTTTATTAACTTTTTAAACTTCAGCCATAATAATATCCAAAATCCGTTTAGATTTATAGAGAAGCTTAAGTATATGAAAAATAGTTGTAACAATTTTCATCAAAGTTAATAAAAATACATATTTTTAAACTAAATAAACCACTGGGTTTATTAAAATCACGCAAAGGGACGCTGTCGTTTGGGGTAGTATCTTTTTTATCATTTAATTTTGGGTTATAAAATTACTACACAATTACGAATCAGATCGTAAAACTGAAAACAAGCGTTTTACTTTACATTCAATCGTATATTTACCTGAAATCATAAAATTCGACTTTCTTTTTTTTTAAGATTAAATATTTCGGTCTTGTGTACCCCTGACGTGGTCAATCTCGTTGTATAATTTTATTATTCGTGAATACCACCGACCAAGGAAACTGTTTTTGCATCAGTTTGTTCCTGTTTAAATTCCATTGTGAATAACTTTTTTGGCTGACTTTCGACGCGTGTTGACTATTAAACAGGTTCACATAAGACATGCAAGGGATCAGATCATGGTCGACTCGTTACAACATTTGCACGAAATATTTTAACAATTTTGCAAAATGAAAATAAAACGAAAACATATCAAATAAAGCATTATAATAAATACAATTAAATACACTTTTACTTTTTTTTGTATTTGAGTTTTTGATGCTTTACCACCTGCACGTTGAAGAAAAAATTAAAATGCCCATTTGAAATTCGTTCTTAAAAATAGTAGAATGGTATTGTGTAATTTAATACCCTGTACTTCCACTTTCTAATAATACGAAAGTAAAAGGTTCTAACACTATGGCTATACAATGGATAAAAAATCGACACACCTAAAGATATCAGCACATACGTTCTTTTGAGTTGTCGCTTTTATGACACGTGAGTCCTGTTCCTGCCTAATCCTTTATGTTTATAGGGGGTAGTTAATTCCAAAGGGTTTTTTTTATTGTAACAACAAAGGATACATGACCTACGGATCTAAACAAGACACAACGGCACCTTTTTGGTATACTGTACGACAAACTTGTTATCGTACAATATTATTTTTCGAAATTGTCTTTTAAAGCAATAAAGTGTATTACTGATATTAGACAATTATTATATTTTTGTCAAAATTGATTCATATTTATTTATTTATATAAAAAAAATAAGATTTAAAAACTATTAAAAATTAAGTCCAACAGAAATATTAAGAAATAATACAGTAATGAAATATTTGATGATTTTTTTGTAGGGGTAAATACATTAACGGGATATTAATCATTGAATTAATTATAAACTAAAAAATGAAATATAAATAAAAAAATTCAAATGTTTCATTATTAATTATTAATAATAATATACATTGATTCCGACGTTCTGTGACTTAGTAAGTACGTTCGTCGTTGTTACTGTTGTCGTAGCTTAATGGCAAAAGCATTGGCGCATAAAGCCAAGATTCCCGGCGGGGGCGTGATAACAGTAACAAAAATTTTCCTTCATTAATGAGGTGATTTGTTGGAAATGAAGACACCATTTTTTAAAAAAAAATTTTAAAAAGTTTTATTTTGCACCATAGTCCCCTTTTAGAAAGATACATTTATCCCAACGTTCCTGTCACTTTTTTAACCCCTCCAAAAAATAGGATTTGTCGAACTCTCCAAAATACGCCCCTGTCTCGGTGATGACTTCCTCGTTTGAGCTAAAAAAATTTCCCGCGAGCCATTTCTTCACGTTAGGGGACAAGAAGTCGCAGGGAGCCAGATCGGGTGAATACGGGGGGTGCGGCAGCAATTCATAACTGAATTCATGCAGTTTGGCGGCGATAACTCTGGATGAATATGCTTGTGCGTTATCGTGGTAAAAAAGAAGGTGCTTTTTCACCAAATGCGGCCGTGCCTCCTTCAATGTTTTGCAGAAGCGGTCCAATAACTCGCTGTAGTATTGTCCAGTGATCGTTCTTCCTTTTTCTTTTCCCGGCTGATGGGACCGTCTTCGCCTTCTTTGGAGCAGATTCACCGGGAGAAATCCATTGTTTAGATTGTTTCTTGGTTTGTGGTGTGTAGTGATGAATCCAGGTTTCATCAACGGTGACAACTCGATGCAAAAAGTCCTTCGGATCTCACTTAAATTGCTCCAAATACTGCTTCGAAGTTAACAGCCGCATCCGCTTGTTGTCCACCGTGGGCAATCGCAGTACCCATCGGGCCGACAATTTTTTCATCGCCAACTTATCATGTAAAATATTAATTGCCGTTCCGGTCGACACTCTTACGCCCTTTACTACTTCGTGCACTTTCGTTCGTCCATCCGCGAGAATCATGTCGTGGTCTTTTTCAATTATTTCCTCGGTAACTACGTCTGCCGGGCGTACTGGCCGCTCCTCATCAAAAAGCGTTCCCATCAACAGCATCCAACTTTACTTTTATCTCCTTGCATTTTTTCCCATCCAAAAACAAAAAGCGAATTACCAAACGATCTTTACCTGCTCTTTTTCCATCTTAGCGAAAATCACGAAATATGTCTCACTTGAAAAGCTTCCAACTCCAAACTAACCTATAAATCAGTCTGAAATTTGTTTTGGCGTCGTTTGATAGATGACAGCACACGATGATAACACCAATTTCCCTCAGGAACGTCCTCCATCTTCAAGCACGGGTACTTATTTTACCTCCCTCGTAATATCGCATTAATGTATTTAAGTAATACAGTTTCCTGTTGAGGAGGGCCGTTAGTCCAAAGACTGTTTGGACACGCACCTCTACCTCCACTCTTTCGTATCATAATTTAATCTTTGCACAGTTCAAAAATCAGAACATCCCAGCTATTTGCGAGCTTAGTAGAATTCAGATTTGGGTTAAATGAACGGTTACGTCCAAACTTTTCGTCGAAAAATGCGACTGACATTTTGAATTTCCTTCGCCCACGTTGTCACCGGCGTACCACGGCCGTACTATGGATTCCGGCTGTAAAAGCCTATGTTCTTATATCATTTACGAAAAGTAATTTAATTTGGGCCTTCCCCTGCACCGTTTTACTCCTATTTATGCTTCTAATGTCTCTAAATAGCATTTCATGCCTCAGAAGGTCTATCGCTCCCCAAAAAGACTTTTATTTATTTATAATTACATAGTCTTTAGAAGTTTTGGGACAGTATTACCATTTGCTTTCTTAAGTATGTGTAATGTGATTTTTTTTCACGACTACGACTACCTGTTAAACTTTAAAGCCGGAGGTGTTAATCGATACGCGTGTCGGGATCGCATAAACTACCACCTCTGATAGGTGACCTAAAGCCGATCCTAAATGTATTGTATGTGCGTGTGTGTATGTATGTGTTCGAGTGTGAGTGAGTATATATTACAGCGAGGTACCTCAAGGCAACGGCAAGGGAGACCGGCTCTCTTCTGCAGTAGGATACTTTAAATTCCATGCATTTGTCTCAACATCTCTAATTTACATGTACTTAAAACTAAGGGGGCCGATGTAAACATGACACTAAGGTGACCATCAGGCAATTTACAAGCACAAGTGGGCGGAATGCGGACTTATATAAATATACGTAAATGCATATTATGTAAACAGAAGTTTTGAAAAGAAGAAAAAATGTGTATGCAGAATTTTGGAATGCAAACATTAAAATGAAAGCCTGATGAATACATTTATTCATATTTTTTCTTCTAATTATGCATAGACGTGTTATTCCTTCCAAATTTAGGTGTTAATGATACAACTGATAGAAAAAAGTAAATGAGTGAAAGCGGAATATCTTTTCCTCCTGAAGATTCTGCTCATAATCCTACTATTAATAGGAGATATCAAACAATTCTTAAATGAAATTAAAACCAGTGATCACAAAAAGAGGCTTTGCAGTAGTAAATTTTCGATTAATGATCAAACACAAAATATTTTGGAGTTTAATAAAAGAATATTTCAAAGAAGTAGAAGGTCATAGCGTATAAGTGAAAATGCTAGAAAATTACACAAATATAAAATATTATGTATTTTATATCTTATTATTATCTCTTTTGATTTGTTTAGGTTTGTTTGCGGTGTCTGGCGCATCCACCAGGAGTGACCGGGTTATCAGAATTTGTCATTAAACGAACTATTTTACAGATTTACGTACAATCAAAGAATAAGGAAATGATTGATGAAACTTTGAATCCATATTAAATAAAAAAAAATTAAATTTTTCACAAATTTTTATTCTTCACAACTGTAGTTCTAAAGCATTTAGTTTTGTGCTTTTTAGTTTAGAATAATAGAACACTTAATCAAAACAAATTATATAAATCAGCAATTCAATTAATTTACCTCATATCCAAAATTGAAAAAAAACATACAAAGGAAAATTAAGTAACCGCCTGGCTTCAATATTAGGAAAACAAAACAAAAATATAACGTTTGAAACTACAAATAAACTAGGTAAGCTAATTAAAGAAAAAACAAGGATACAACTGATAAATGTATAAACTAAACTGCGGAATATGTGAAAATGTTACGTAGGATAAACAGGTAGATCGTTTAATATTAGAATTAAGGAACGTTTAAAATGTTATGAAAATAAAAAACAAAACTCTAATTATGCAAACCACTTACCAGCAACAAACCATAGCTTCAATAATAATTTCAAAATTCTACATGTTTTATGAAAAAGCAAAAAATTAAATGCTTTGGAAGCACTGGAAGTTAATAAAATTAAAATCATAATTCGGACTTATTACTAAATGACCATGTAGAATTAAATAATTCACCATTATTTAATTTATTCAAAATAAAAAAAAAACTCACCCTTAAGTTAAGGTAGATATATAAATAAAATGTTTGTGTAAACTTAAGTAGAATTGTAGAATTAATCACTTGAAAAAGCTACAGTACTTGTACCGAAACTATAGTTGTGAAGAATACAAATTTGTGAAAAATTTAATTGTGTTTTACTTAATATAAATAACGAAACGTTACGGGAGGAATATAATTTCCTAAAGTACAATGTTTATTTACAGTAGGTACTTAGCAAAAGTCGAATAAAAGACGAGAATGGAATAAATACCTGTTGTTTAATGTTTTTTTTTACTAAAACAATAATTATGATTAGGCATCTTTTTAATGTAGGCAATTACCAAACACCAACTTAATGACTAAATTAATATTTCTGCCATACACAATTTAAAAAGACAGTTAGCATAATAATATCTGTAATATTCTTGTATTTCACTAAATAATTAAATTTGGTAATATTTTTTGTTATCAACCTATTACAATAGACTTTTTTATCATCGTATATTGTGTCGAAAGGCACGGGTATTTTTAGGTTGCTAGTTTGTTTCGGGATATGTGAGTTCGATTTTCGGGAATGCTTCCCTTATGTCTTGGTCGTAGTAAGCCGGTCGTATATTACCGGGGACCCGTGGTAGGTTATAAGGGGTGTTAGTGCAAATGACCGAGCGGCCTGTCGGGCGGCCGGGGGCTGTCGGACAGACCGATCGGACGGTCGCTTTTCGGCAGTTTCCACGAGTACGGGGCTACCAGCAGTCGTCATCGCGCGGCACCTTGCCATGATAGTCCCCGATGATATACGGTCCTGCAGGTTATACATTCCATAAAACATATATTGAAATGTCACCCGACGACGCTTGTAACTGAATATGACTTATACGAACGACGGACATGCGACATAAATTTTCAGTATCGGCTGCCGAACGCGGTGTCGAAGAAAACGCCGTCCCATACGCCCCCTCTCACCTCCCCCTATACCTCGTCTTGAATTCGGCCGGTGTTATTTTATCACATTTCATGAAAAAATATTGCATACAGTTAGGCTGTTCTTCATTTGACTGTTTTTATTACTTTTTCGAGAATAAAACGAAGAATTATTGTTTACGAAATAAAATATGGTTTATGCTTTCATATTAATTTAATTAATAAATAAACAACACAAACAATTTCTTCACTTTAATGTAAAAATTCCTCTACAATTGTTTCAGTCTACTAAGCCTCTTTTAAGAGTAACTTAGGTACTGAGTACCTTGCGTTGTTTATTTATTGAAATAATGTTTCACAAAGAACCATCACTAGAATCTTTAAATATTATTAATTTAATTATCGTATTCATTCTTAAATGGAGACAACTTCTGGAAAAGAAAGGAGGGAAAAATATATATTTATATAATTTATGGCGTATTTATCTTTTTATTTATACTAGTTCACAAAAGTACGTTGCAATTTCGTATTTTTTGTTAAATAAATACTTCGAGAAAGATCTTTATAAATATAAAGTTACAAGATTACCACAAGTATCTGATGTATCAATCATAAATGTAAATCTAACTAAAAATATATAAATAACACAAAATTTTCCACTTAAAATTGGTTCTTATGAGGCAGGTTTTTTAAAGGACTAAAATAACGTCCTTCTCAATTCTTCATAAAAAATCCGTCAATTTTCTGTTTTAGTTTTTTTTTTATCCTTTGGACAAGTACTCTAGCCCTAGCTCTGCATTTATCGTGAAAACGCAGATAGCGTCGTAGTGTTAGACGGGCGCAAAAGTTGAAAGCAATTAAAAGTTCCTACCCTCGAACACTCCCAGAGAACAACGGTCCACTCCCCTATGTATAAAATATATATATCGGACGTTAATGGAAATCCGAAATGGAGATCTGAAGGTCTCTGTCAATGTGATACGACATCAGACATTTGCCTTCGACATGCACATGTAGAACAAACGTTACCACGACAAATACAACATTTATCCGTAGTAGTAAAATCAGAATATCGCTGAAAATTTGGGATAAAATGTAAAAAGGGTTTGATAATAAAGTTATATATTTCGAAAAAACATAAACAATATAACGAGGCAATCGGCAAGGTTCGGAATTAGGCCAACAAGCTAAACTCTAGGATAACTATTAAAAATATAGAATTTTATATAAACTTATAAATCGCAGGTTTCATACTATTTCCTAACAGAGTAATGCATACTAATTAAGGCCGGCAAATGTTCACAAATCATAAATTATAAGGTAATCTCTGGTACAGACTTATTACAAGCAGAAACAGAAATAAAGAGAGGCAGTTAATGGGTAATTTTGTCTGAAAATGTGACGAAATGGGGGGTTGGGTAGGTGCGAGGAGTCCATTGTGTCTTCGGACTGATCTTATGATGCCTTTTAATAAATTTTGATGTTGGTTTCATTTTCGAAACGACAAACCAGAATGTCAGTATTTCATATTTTTATATCATTGAATTAAAATTGAAAATTATAATAAAAAACTTCAAACCATTAAAATAATTGTTTAGGGTTATAACCATTGTAGATCGAATTATTTTTAAAACGAAAAAGAAAGTAATAAACAAAAGATTGTATTCGGCCGTTAGTAATGATGAAATCAATTATAGTTTTATTAATTATGTTCTCAACCACAGTAATAAAATTAATTAAAATATTAAGTACTATTTTGGTAAATAAATGTAATTTAAGTAAATTATTGATAAACAATAAACAAACGTAACCCATTCATAATAAAAGCGTATAAAAAATCAATTGTACAAATTATAAAGCATTTTATTTACGCCAAACGGGCAAAAAAGGTAAGAATAAAAGACTATATCAAGAATATTAGTAAAAATAAAAAAGCCGCTGGTTTTAGTACTTATTGTATAGAGAATGACCATAATACATATGTAGAGAATATTCAATTATTATACCAAAGAAGAAAGGCAAACGTATCAATATACTTAAAGATCTGGATAATAAGAAAACTAGATGATATTACAATTATTCAATCCGATTTTAAGAAAAATTTAGACTTTTCCTATAATAATGTTTATGATGTTATTTACTTGTTTATTTGTTTGCACTCATTTATATTGTTAAGATAATTTTAGGTACCTATTTAAGAATTTCCTCACTTATAAACTTTGGTAATTGTTATTGTACTCTTGAAAATAGCTGTAACCTGCGGAAACATTTGTAGTCTTATAAAACTCACTGAAACTTTAAAAGGTATTTTTTATTCGTTTTTAATTATTATGTTTCAAAATCACTCAATCGCACAATCGTTTCAATTTAATTCTTTCTCTCCCCTCCGCCTTCCTTCCTTCCCAGAAGAGCGTTTAATAACATATATTCGTATATAATTTTTTCCGTAATTCGAAAGCCGACTTTTTAATCTAAATCGGTCAATTTTGCCGTGTTCACACATTCTGAGAGTCCATTTGTCCGGTAGTCGTCGGTCAAGATTGCCCTTTTAAATTCACCCTCACGCAGAAGCGTTACTTTCTGTTATTTAAATTGAATTATACTTGAGTGTGATGGCTATTTATTCTTCGAAAGAGCCTTTTAAATAAACCGGTTTCTCTTTTTTCTTTTTTTTTCTCGAAGGGTCATTTTCTTAGACAATCAGATAAAAGCCGAGAACTAACGTATCCAATATATCGCCAAAGTCGTACGGTACGGACCAAACGGTTTTCGATAATCTTACGTTACAAACAGTATTTCCATATAATACGGAAATTAATGGAATGGAAATGTGAAAATGAGATTGTTAGAAAAAAGAAAATTTAATCGATTTGTACATACATTAATACTGTATCTACACCTATTATGTAAGCCGCCCATCTTATTCTATTCAATTTTTTTTTTGAGTAAAATTTTTGATATACTCATTGCAACTTTCTTTCAAATGTGTTGATTATTACTCCGTGGATAAATAATGATATTTGTCTTTACATAAAATCTATTTCTCTCCCTGCTTTTTGGTTTAAAAACATATTTACCCGACTGGAAATTTGTTTAGATTTAAATACTAATACCAGTAACGCTTCCTATTAATCGGATCGCATCTGCTAAACGGATCCGATCCTGTGATCAAGACCTATCAAAGGTGAATTACTAAATTCCATAGATACGTTTTGATACGATCTTGATTTGAAAAATGTGCTGGGATCGTGCTAAAGTTTTTAGTATCATATCCTGATCAGAAACTGATCAGATATCCAGATTTAGGAAGACCATATTCTACACCATGGCAGGAACTGATCAGAATGGTCTTATTACAGATTATTTAATCCGGATTTGATTATACTCCGGAAAATGTAAACTAATTTCTAGTTGAACAGATCTCACGCATAATAATCTACAATCGATTTTGAGAAAAAAAGCTTTTTTGTGTTTCATTCCCACCAGCTACTTGTGCTGGTGGACGGGCAGTCCCTCCGACCTACACTGCAGTGCAAAGCCGGAGTCTCTGCAGGAATTGTGGAAATGGGTGAGTGGTGTGGTTAGGGAGAGAAAGATGAGACGGACGAAATGAAGACAGAAGAGAAGTGAAAGATTATCTGTGGAATATTACCGCCCCAGAATTTGCCTAAATGATCCAAGGAAACCACAGAAAACTTGGACCAGAGCAGCCGAACCCGGGTTCGAACCGATGACCTCCCGAATGCTAAGCAATGGTCTAGAACGCTAGACCACGCCGCTCGGTTGATTTTGAGAAAGGATTGTACCCTTATGGAAAACATTAAGCATTGCTTGATATAAGTAATAATCATTCCGTTCGGTTAGGATGAGCTTCTTTTTTTATAAAAACATAGTGGTCTAATTTTCACACACCATTTCTAGAACACTAGGTACAGAGAAATGTTTTTGTTATACTATTGCTATTTTAAAACCGGTTTGATGAATATGTCGAGATTGAGTTTGGCATTATCGAAGAGCAATTTATTTCGAAATTAAGCATAAGGGATGCGAGATGATAGCCTTGAGCAACATGTGACATTAACAAGGGCATCTGGAAGGGGTGAGTCAGCAAATTTAGGGATTTTTCGTAATATTCTGTCAGTAGGGTATGTTTCTCAAATCGATGATGCTGCGATTTGATGGGTCACCCTACGAATACATCGACGATCCCATTTCCGTTCGTTATTGTCTAGTTTCAGTTCAATCATGTTCATGCAAACAAATACATAATATACATACGTAAATTCAGAGACAGATATACTTACAGGGTGATAAACTAGTTTTCGATTGCAACGCAGTCTTCGATTCGTCATTGGTTGAGATTTGAATCTCTTTTCGCCAAGCCAAGTCATCTTGCAACCAACTTTTACCTGGAACAATGAAATTATGTTTTAAGAAAAATGGAACACACAACTGGCGGTTGTACCAAATTAAGAAATAGGACCGATCAGTGTAAATTCTTCGTTGCTGATGAAAAAACGACGCGAAGAATAAAGTTAATTTATTACATTTATTAGTATCTAGAGACGTATAGTTTTTTTTAATTAATTTTATTGGAAATTTAATATTGAGAACAGAAAAACAATTTTCCAAAATTGAATAGATTCGATTTTTACTTGATCAAAATACAACATCATAAATAAAACAAAGGATTGGTTTTCATAATTTTATTCACACACGTGACGATCGATTCGTTAATAATATTAGCTTTTTCAGACAGGGAGTATTTACTACTAAAGATACTTAACAATAAAACTACTTATATACTAAGATGGTTTTTATAATAAATTTAAGAGGAGGGAATTATTGCATTCTGTTTGGTCGTTCATTAAAATATCTAGTTTTTTGTAATTATTAATTTCCAAAGCTTCTAATAGTGTTAATTTAATTACCTACTCTTACTTTCTATATGTAGAATGTCCAATTTATCATTAAATTGATGTCCCTCTATAGTGACATGGTTGGCATAAGTAGAATCTGTGTTATTTTTTGTATAACTATTTTAATGTTCAGACAAATGATTTTTGAAGCTTCTCCCTGTTTGTCCTATGTATTTTTTTGGCAAGATCCACATGTTAACTTATATTCTTCTGATTGGTTTTCTTTTATAACTTTATCTTTATTATTTTTATAATACTGCCTAATGAGGAATTCGTTTTAAATGTAATATTCAGACCACATTTCTGTAAATAATTGACCATTTTATTCGTAAATAGTTCAAAATATATAATACAGTTGTATTTAGTTTCTTTGTTTATTGCAAACGGATAGATTATTTGTAATGCTATTTTTTGTTTGCTATATTTTCAATTAATTCTGGATACTCCCTGTCTGATGAAGCTAATATTATTAGCGAAATGATTGTCACGTGTGTGAATAAAATTGTGAAAATCAATCCTTTGTCTTGTTTAAAACAATTATCAAACTTCCTAAATCAACCAGGATTTTCTTTGTAAGGTTTTGTGGACAAAGATTAATGATCCAAAAACTAAAATTTGAGATTTTTAAAAAGTATTTTCGTTGGACCACTTCTAATGGAGTGAAAGTGTAAATAATCTTTTTGACTTACCCCATTGAGTACGGCCATTCTGTTAAAATCTAATTACAAATTTATCGAAACGTCTAATTTCTCTATTGCCTGTTCTGCTTTCTATACAAATCGACGAAAAATAAACATTAATATTATTAATAATTATAACTAATAACAGCAAAAACAGTTAGAAATA
The DNA here is from genome assembly GCA_963921985.1 of Agrilus biguttatus. Lineage (NCBI taxonomy): Eukaryota > Metazoa > Arthropoda > Insecta > Coleoptera > Buprestidae > Agrilus > Agrilus biguttatus. Next base: position 16,349,333 of record OY998119.1, on the reverse strand, counting down.
TGTAACTTATCTATACCTTTAATTTCTTAGGTTTTGGTATATTTCTTTAATTAAAACCGTTCTGATATTTTACTGGGATCCAGTTGTGATTTTTTTTTTTAATGGAACGGAACTTTAATGTGGGTTGCTAAAAATCAGCGATAGTTTATGTTTGGTAATCGCTCCGTTACTGAAGGTAGTAAATTCTTTTCTGCAGCGAAATTCATGAAATGAAATATGACTGCATAATAATTTGTTATTCATCAAGGTCTGTGTAAGAACGATTAGATACAGTGGTATATAATTAGTACGTGAAATCAACGACGTGTACTTCCAGCTGGTTTTATTGGGGCTTTTATTACGTCTGGATTGTACACGTTTATTGTTTTTTCAATTCCCTAACCACACCTACATATGCTACATATCTCGTAGTACCATCTCTTCCAACAAAATTTAAGGGTGTTATTGTTATTATTTAAGTAAGTCAGTATTAATTTAAGTACCTGAGTCACAGTACGTACCAATTTCTTTTGTTAAAGTTAGAAACGAATTTTCAAAAGTAAGTAAATAACTCGATTTCGTACAATATATACCGGTACTTGAGCGTTTTCTAAAGTAGTTTAAAAAGACCGTTTTACGGGAAAATTCGATTGAGATGTCGATTTCCAAATCGCATTATGATTGCCATTGTTACGTGAAGGTAGGTTCCAAGTCCAACTATACGATAAAGTTGATTAAATAAGTTAGACTGCTTTGAAAAACACGACTTTTTTTTCGATAAGTGATATATAGTTCCATTGTTCAGTTGTAATAAGGGGAAATTGTTTATTCATCGGGATGAAGTAGGGAACAAACATAAAAAATGCTTTTTTATTAGGTGATTATTTGGAATTCTTTGAACTTCTTGGAAGTCTACGCCTTTCATAATTAAAGTTTTAAAAAATTGAATAGTTTCGACCTTTACTTGATGAAAATTAATTATAATCAAAACAAAATTAAACAGATTTTCACAAAACTTTATTTAAATATCGTAACATATGTTTCGCCAAATTTTGACTTCATCAGACGAGAGAGTATTTACTACTGTAATAAATCATTTCTACTGTAGTAAAAACTGATGAAGTTTGGCGAAACCTATGTTACGATATTTAAATAAAGTTTTGTGAAAATCTGTTTAATTTGTTGTTTTGTTTTTAGTTTTCGTCGTTAAATAAAGAAAAGGCTACGGATATTCCTTTGGCACACCTTCCGAGATACATTTTTACAATTTAGGATCATAAATAAAAGTTTCTTTGTACTTCTTAATCCTTTTCATTAGCGTAAAGTACATAATCCACAATAATGAGAAAAGTTATAACCAGGCTTCTCTATCAATATTTTAACTTCATAGTCAAATGGGCCGGTTGTTTTCTACTACGGACTCGAATTTAGTAGAAGATTAAAATAGTATAGTATATAGCTCTTATCTGAATTGACAACTCACATGTTTGGTACGAGGCATGTTTTTTAAGTACTGTTTCGAAATAAATAAAAAACGTGCAAAGATATCTTAATAATTTTATTTTTTCATGAAAGCCTGTACCATAATTTACTTTTCTACATAGTTTCCTTCAATATTGAGGCACTTGTCATAACGTTTGACCAGTGACAGTTTTTGAATACCCTTTTTATAGAACTCTGACGCCTGACTTGTTAACTGTTAACCACTGCATCACACTGTTTTGACTTCGTCAATGTCTTGAAGACGTTGACCGCCCAGATGTTTCTTCAAGTGCAGGAACAAATGGTAGTTACTGGGCGCCAGATCAGGGCTGTACGGAGGATGATCTAGAGTTTCCCAGTGAACAATGAAAAGATGTGATGAGATCTTTGGTTCGATTAGCCACATGCGGACGGGCATTGTCATGCACATTTGTGCGGCCATCTTTAAATGCTCTTACCCACTTCCTTACCACCTTACCATTCCATCACTCATAATGTTTTGTCCGTAAACTGCACAGATCTCATGATAAATATCAATCGGTTTTAGTCTTGTAGCACTAAGGAATCGTATATAGCCCGGAATTCACAGTAGGCGGACTCAAGATTATCTGAGGTATCTTAAACACTCAGTAAACAACGTAAACAAGGGCGAATCAGACTGTAACGGTGTTAGTGCGTAGGTGAGAGATGTAGGTACTCAGTGCTCATGCGCGAAACGCTAACCGCAGCGCTGCGGCCGCAGAATTTTAAAACGGTGTTTACTTAAAAAACATGCCTCGTATATTAGTTTCCTCTGTGGGTTGGTATCCAATTCAGGCGGTCAATAAATTAAAAGAAGTGAAAGAAAATCCTAGTGCCCAATAGATATCTTAGTGTGCCGATTGTTTTCGTGCCCAGTTCAGGTACGCCGTTTTTATTTTTAAAGATGACCCCGTATTTATATTCGAAACGTTTTGTTGTATACATTGCAACTAACAGGTCACTGACATCTATCTAACAATTGATAGCCTTTTGTGTTTATCAAATAATAATGTGCGATAATTTTTGTTCTTTGAAAACCAAAACGAAGGAAACATTTGATAATTTCATGATGATGTATTATGCTCGGTCGGTCCAGTTGAAGCGGTAACATTAAGGAAGCTGCGTGTGTTCGGAGGGATGACGGCGGCCATGCAGCGGGGGGAGGAGGTATATTGATTAGTTGGACCCTAGTTAGCGCGGAGACTGCAACTACTCTCGTCCGCCCTCGACCTCGCATCGCAGGACCTAAAGGCGATAGACAATCAACATGGCAACTAGCAAATTAAGGGAGCATACCGAAATGGAATGGGAAATATCCATTTGCATAAATCCTATACGCACGATATCGGTATATTAGCTGAAGTATTAGTCATTTCTTCGGAAACTGATTTTTCTTTCAAATGCTACGGTGGTTCACGTGCAGAGGTGTGACTAATTTGAAATAGCTCTATTTAAAACCTATTTTCATTTGCTTCTTAAATAAAAATATAATTACTGATGTCATTTTCATTTCAATGTATATTTATTATTATATTTAAACCAGCATAAACATATATGCAAGTATACTATAGAGATAAAGTAACTCTTCTGTAGGGAGAACAGGTTACATGACATTTTATTCTATTAAGAAATAGTAATTTCGAGAAATTAAGTAAAATAAAGCCCAAGAAAACAATTTTTAATTAAATAATTACTGCTTATTAGTTGTTAGAAGCCAGTGTGTTTTCCTGTATATTGAGAATATGGCTTTTTACATTCGTTACTTTAAGTAAATTCTTACAATTGTTTCAACCTAACGATCATTATCAAAGATACAGTACATACGCTGAAATGAAAATGACTGGGTGTTTTTATATGAAATACACTTCATAAGGATTGCAGCAGTGTTAGTTTTTATTATTAAAATGTAATAATTTCTATTTGTGTTTTGGTAGTTTTAAAACCTATTTTCTATTTGAAGTATTATAAACTCATATATAAATCACTACAAACTCAATACAAATTGGAGTAGCTTAACTACTTACAATGAATCTAATGTAAGTTACAGAGGAAAATATTTTAAAAACTAAAGACATTGACAGCATTAAAAAACAGGGTTTTCCGAACACCGTATAGTGGACCCAACTAATACCATATGGTATGTAGCAATTCATAGTGGTGACAAGGCCATTAATGTTTGAAAAATATATTTATTTCAAAAAACACATTTTACCAATAACAATTAGAATTCTAAAACTGTATTATCTTAAAGGGAATCTACTCACGAGTACTTATTTGTTCAAACAAGACAACCTGCTGTGACATTTCGAGTTGCAAAGATTTCCAATAGCTTTACCTAACCTAACCTAACCTAACCACAAGCTTTTTTTTGACAGATTTCAGTTTTTTTTGACACCCTTCACACAAGCGCAGATATACGATAGCTTAACAACATCTTGAGTTATAGGAGTCATTTATAGTACATCCAACTTTAACCAAGCGAAAGCACATAAAACGCGGTTTACCCGGGTAAACCTAGGTTTACTCGCTTATCTAATATTACCCGTGACATATACATTGAGATTCCCTATGCAAAAGTTTATTCTTTTGCAACGGTAAAGTTAATATTCAAACTGAGGTGTATCTATTTTCAATCAAACTTTTCCTATGTAATCTGCAAGGCTAAATTGTGTAATTTTCTGTAAATTTTAAATTTCAATAACACAGTACTCTTGATAATGGTCTGTTAATACAGAAACCATACTATCGAGTTTCAATAAAATGGTGAAACTACCCATAGGTTGGTTTTGATTTTCTTTCTTTTTTTTGACATAATTAAGTTGCTACATATGTATGAAATTATTAATAAAAACAAGAAAGGGCTTCCAAAATACCAATAGCTTGTTACAATATAATGATACAAAACCTAATTTTAGGTACAGTGCGTTTTAGACTATACTGATTAATATATAATCGGAATGTTCATGATTAAAATAAACAAAACTAAGGAAACGTTGTATTATCAAGTGTTTCAATATTGTTTACTTTCCACTAAATTATTTCCTTATTTCAATTATAAACACTATCAATTGACAGGGTATAAATGACTACGTTTGTCATTATATTTGGAATAGAATTGGACGTTGGAATGATAATGTAAAATAATATTTCTAAAACATGTCACCAAGAATTTTTTTTTTAAATAGTAGTGCGTGTGGAATAATTCCTTTGGTTATTGAAGGCATAAACATACGCTGGTAGTAAACAATAAAGTTGATTTTTTTTAAGAAATGGATTATCTGACAGTGAGATATACTTAATCGAAATATCAATATCGAAACAAACGGTAGACCGGAGATAAATTAACTTATTCATGATTAAGAATATAATTCAATACAGCACACAGTAGTTAATTGAAGCATTATGAAAAGAAAGGCGTAAAGTAAAGCACCATTGTTTGGCCATTTATTCATAAACAACGAGATATTCGCATGAGTGGCACGACTTTTTAAGTTTCATACGCTTAAAGGAATAAATTCGTTTTGGACTCAGTATTTAAATTGTAATTAACCGCTTTGTAGTTTTTATTTTATTAATTGACACTGATTTATTTTTTAATGTCTTATCAAACGTTACTGTACAAAATAAATAAATCTAAGCGAATCTAATTCGGCTATCGGCATAGTTTACTTAATTTTTATACAATTCTTAAAACATCAACAATTATTTTATAAATATAAAGATAAATATGGAATCAACAGAAACAACTACTCCAAGGGCTAATACCCCTACCGGCATTGAATTACACTGTTGATTCCAATTGATTCTTAGACGAAGAAATTACATATTCAAAAAAGAAGGAATTAAAATCCTTATTCGTCTAAATATAAAGATATTATATTTATATTTATTATGTTTTATTATATTATTAATATATTAAATATTAAGATCCCACATTTCGAATGCGTCGTACACAGTAGGGAATCAACAGTGTAATTCAATGCCTATAGGGGTATTAGCCCTCGGAGTAGTTGTTTCAGATGATTCCATATTTATATTTATATTTATAATATAGCCTGTAAAGGAATTTCTGCCAGCGCCCACCTGATGAGACCCGATAGGTAGAAAACGGTCGAGGGGTATGGCTTTCCGTTCGTTGTGCCTACTTGGTAGGACGCGTTCCAAATGTGAGATCTTTGATCTTAATATTCAGACGAATAAGAATTTTAATTCCTTCTTTTTTGAATAAATTATTTTATAATTTTTTGAAATTTCGACGTATCAACATCGTAACCAAAAATTTATAAAAAAAACATTTCCTCCACGATTTTACTGAAAAGTTGTTTATAGACTACTTTGGGGTTGTACAATTTAAAAATGAAAAAAAAAAACGTCATTTATGTTGGAAGCGAGATATTTGACTTTTTGAGTTTTTTATCGTTAATCATTTTGCAGAGGTTTGAAAAAATATTCACAAAATCTAAACCGTCTGAGATACAGCTTTGCTGTTTTGATTTTTCAATGCCAGCTGAAACATTATTATCAGCGGCTTGAAACTAACTAAACTACAAAAACAATCTATTAATATACCAAAATTTAAAAGTGCAAAATGTGTTGTGTAAACGAATTCCTTTTTGTCGGTGTACAGATGTTCTTACATAAATAAATACAGTATTTATATAAAATTATTGCAAAAATTACATTACGCATAAATGAAATTTAAATAATTTATGATATAGTTGAAAATCCATTAATTTTCTGTACTATACGTATAAATTTAATACTAAATTTAATTCCGTAAGGTATATTTACATACATTTGCATTATTATTTATTCACCGGATGCTACTTTTTAATGGAAAAAGTGTATTGAATATTGGATGTTTGTTTTAGAGAACCAATGTCTCAGCTAGTTAAAAATGGACTTGTTATCTGTAAAAAAACTTTTAAAAACTTTTTTGTGTTTCCCACCAGCTACTACTGCTAGTGGGCGGGCAGTCCCTCCGATCTACACTGTAGTCCAAATCCGGAGGGTAGGGCGTAAGACCCTCTTCAGAGTCCTTGCAGGAATCGTGGGAAGGGGTGGGTGGTGTGGTTAGGGAGAGAAAGATGAGACGGACGAAATGAAGACAGAAGAGAAGTGAAAGATAATCTGTGGAATATTACTATCCCGGCATTTTCCTAAGTGATCCAAGGAAACCACAGAAAACATGGACCAGAGCAGTCGGACCTGGACAGTATATGAATACAATAAAAGGCAATTGTTTAATGCAAGAAATTAAATTAATTTGCTATTCGTTTTCGTAATTTTTCACTCAAGATAATGTGCTTTGTAAGGCAATTTTTATTTTGCAATACATTTTACACAGTAAATAAGAAATATGAATATATTTTCTAAAATAGGCACACGAACACGAATCTGAAAAGAGAAGGGAAAAGTTATTTATCTTTATGAAATTCCTCATTTTCTTGGACTGTTCGGCAAACAATAAAAAGCCGACTGACGACTTTACGGGAACAAGAGAGAGATAGATAATATTAGCTAAGGCAAAAGTAAGACAGAAAGAGAGAAACGGTTTTTCGGTAGCATGTCATTATGTCATAATGATATATCGCTCTTTCGTAAATACTGAAAAATTAAACTCAAATTGTCCAAATTACAAGTTGAATAATGACGTTGAAATAGAAACGCCGGAGAGAACGGTTCTGTGAAACAATTATATATGTGACTACCGAAATGAATAATAAAAAATATTAAAATCGTGCATGACCGTGAGATATTTTTAAGGAAGTAGACGATATACCATATAGGAAAAAACAAAAAAAGGCCGTTCATAACCTATCATTACGCTACTAGCAACAAAATAGCCCAAGAACATTGAAGGTGTATAAATAAAGTGGTCTATAATAGTATTGTCCATGTTTCTAACTTTCTTTTAAATTATACTATCGCGACAACAAACAATAACATTGCATGCGACACGTAATTTCACGCAAATGACACTTAAGCGTATCTACGACTTAACACAATTAATCTTTTTCTTTTACAAATGTTAGAGTAGCTTTTAATAAATACATCCTGTTAAAAAATAATAGCACAAAATAACCAATGTATCAAAAATAGTGATGGCGATAGTAAATTTGTTAACGGTCGAAAATCTTGTATATCTAAACCAGATCTGATGATATCTGTCAAAGGCTTTAGAGGATTTTTATAATTTCAAACGTTCACGTAAAATTTATTTTTGGTTTATTTCTGATTGATAACATATGATGCTCTATTAATTTACTACTTAAACATTTGAGAATTGCTACTAATAATTTTTTTAAAATTGAACCATAAATTACTATCAAGTTCAATATAAAATAACTTATTACAAGTAGAATGATGATTCAGGCTTGACTGACAGTCTGTCGTGCCGAGACTTCGCACACGTAGTCAACACAGCACCCACGGACGAAACGTCTGGACGAAACCGTTCACATCGACCACGGCCTACAAGCCCGAATCATAATTCTACTATGAATTCCGGCCGTGAAAGCTTATGTTATAATAACTTATTTGTTTATAATGCATTAATGTGATATTAATTATTGTATTAATTTATACACACCAGGAAAAATTTGTTACTGTTGTCATGCCCTCGCCAAGACTCAAACCTAAGCAACAATGACAAATTTTCCCCTCATTGCATGAGGTAATCTGTAGTGGGTATAAATTAATACAATAGTTAACATCACAGTAATGTGTTAAAAATTTACCCCAACTAAAAAATTCTTTAAATATTTCATTATTTCCTTATGTTTCCATAGATCTGCCAAGGGATATCTGTAGTAAGGAGAGAAAAGGCAAGAAATTCCTTTCACCTTGAAGATTTAGATTAACATACGAATCAACAACAAATTCAATACTTGATGGACGAGAAATAAAAGATGAAACAAATTCAGTTCAAAAAAATCCTAGTGAGGTTGCAGAATAAAAAGAAGAAAATACAAAAATTAATCAAGAAAGAAAAATGTCTAATGTCTAATAAAACAGTATTGATTTAATATTTTGTTTATATTTTTAATAACACTCAATTGAACTTTTGAGGTTACAATTATTTTTATTAAAGTTATTAAGAATCATGGAGACTTGAACAAAAAAAGTAATAAATTATGCTTTGAGATGATTCACTTTTTAATTGTTTTGACTCCATTACGTAATCTTTTCATTAAGTGCTTTTAATTTTCATTTCCTGATCCAAGTCCACACTTTTGTAATAACATAAAAAATAACGTTTTATGATTTGGAAGTTGGAACGTTAATATTTGATCGAATCTTGTAAATTTTCCGAAAGAGGAAGACGTAGGAGCAGCCCCTGTCGCATAGTCCTGTGTTCGTCCTTTAGTCGTCCGAGTTCGTTCGAGTGAATTCAGTTGAAAAAAGCAAACAAGCTTCGTTCGTGCTTCATGTCTTACATATTTAGAATCCGCAACCTTTCTCTCCATCTCTTTCTTTCTTTTTCGTTCGCCAGTCGCCCGCTCCTGGTACCCGGACTTTTATTCGTCCTGTACCGCTATGAAAGCGTCTGGTAAAAGCATCCGCAATTTACTTAGGCCCCTTGAATCAAATTGTGAATCTTCAAAAGAAGGTTTGCTCCGCGAGTCTGTCTAACTAAAATGTTCCCCATTTCACTTTTATTTAACTCGGTTTTATCTCGATCAAACCCTTGGAAAGGTCCTTGGATGTTTAGCGAATAAGTATTCCTTTCAAATCATTTTTACAATATCCAAAATATACAGGATTGTTATGTAGGTTCAAAGGTACTACATATACGGGGTGTCCAGAATAATGGCTCCTATTATAAGTGTCCCCAATTAATTCTGTGGAAAGTCGACACGTGAATAAGAACGTTGATAATAATATAACGTTTCGTTAATTTTATTCTAACATATTTAGATTTGCGGATGATATAACAGTATTAGCATATAACAAGGAGAAGTTACAGCCAGATTTAAATAATATAGAAAGAAAAGGTATTGACAGAATGGTAGGTATGGAATGAAAATAAATGAAAATATTGTAAGGGTAGTGAAAATTGTGTTAATTGTGTTGAAGCTGATATAAAAATTTGACAAAAAAAGCTAGAAGTTGTCAATTTTTGACATCTAGGAAGTTAACTAACTCAGGATGGAAAAAGCTTTAATGATGACAATAAATAGTAGTGTCACTTTTCCCAAAAAGAAATCACTTCTGTGTTGTACACTGGATAGAAAGAGTTTGAAAAGAGAACGTATTGGGAAACGTAGATTAATGAACGAACATGAAGGGCTACTTAAAGACATATTAAAAGTGGAAATAGGATCAAAGAGAGGCAAAAAAGAAGACCAAGATTAGAGTACTGTTCGGAAATGGTTTAGAATGTGAATTGTTTTAATTTGTGATAAATATATTAAAATAAATAATCCATTATAATTGATTGCATTCGCCGTTACTTTATGTAAATTCATTTTTAATAAATAAAATGAACAAAATTCAATTTTTGTAATTTCCACTTTATTATTTTAATTGTCTTTACAATTGTTTCACCCTACTAGGGCATCTTCAGAAGACGTATTACTGAAATTCAGTAATGGTATTTCAACATCAACACTACTGTACATCTGTTTACATACATTCAATTTGTAATCATTTGTTTTGACAAATCTGTTTATATTCATTCAATTTGAATTATTTGTTTGACAATGACAAGCTTTTTTTATCGAAACTATAGTCAAAAGGATTTGTAAATAAAAAAGTGATAATAAACAAAGTAGCGTTTATTCATTTATCGTTAATTGTAAAGACAATTAAAATAATACAGTGGAAATTACAAAATTTGAATTTTGTTTATTTTATTTATAATCCATTATAGTTTAAGAAAAATCGCATATAGAATCCTATGAGTTTAAAGTTATTTACTCTTCTTATTAATTTTGTAAGCACACCAATAAGTTATCTTTTTAAGGGAGCAGTTCATGTGCTCATGTACATCTCTGCAAATTAGAAGACGATTTTATTTAACTGCGCCGTTTTATACCCCCATTGAAGTAAAAATGCATATTATGATAAATATGTTAGATGTGCTAGCAAATTAAAAAGGCATTGGGAATATATCAAAAACGTAGAAGAAATGTGAATTTAATTACAATTAAAATTAATTCTAATTAGCAAGGATACAGCAAGTGCTAAATGTCAGTTAAAATTAATTTGAGATAGTTTTTTGTATGTCTTGTCTAATTAAACTGTAGCTTTATGAGCATCAAAGAATTTGAAATCAGACACTGTAGCCAAAAAATAAAAGTAAGCGATATACATATGTACCTACTACCTTTCCAGGTGGTTGGTATGATTAACAATTAAAAATTCCATAATTTAATATCGTTCTGATTAGATAATTACCTACTGTTCCTGTAAAGGCTTAAAATTGCACCGGTATTCTTACATTATACATATATTTACGCGTTTTACGGTTGGAATGCGATCAAAGCCGCTAAAAAGTGCTAATGTATTCGAACTTTTAACAAATAAAATTTCATGATCAGCACCATAGTTGGCATGGCAGGCCGATAAAATTGGGAAAAAATTGAAATAGTTGGTTAAGAAATTAGACCATAAATGGGATCGAGCAAATGGTGCGCGCAGACATTCCCTGCGCTGACTGCAAATATTAATATTAACACTGTATAAGAAGTACGTAATAAATGATTAATTAGTTATTTTTAAATGATACATTTATGTATTAATACTTATATAGGGAACTGTTATTAGGTATTGCAAAAAAAGGCGTTAACGAACGAATAAATGAAGACAGAAAAGGAAAAATAAGAAATACACGGATTTAAGAAGATATAAAGAAAATGAAATGTCAGGAAAAGTATTAAGAAGAATGGGGTCATACCTTCCTGTATCTGTTTTTATACTTGTTTATTTCTTTGTGGAATATTTTGATACGGAATGTTGAAGAAAAATTCATCTCTTTTACATTAATTAAGACGTCCAGTTTTAGAATTTTAAATGAAATTCAATTGTAATTCATATGGATAAATAAAACTACTAATTGACATAAATACCTTCCTAAGTTTTATATGTATATTACAGACAGGAATGTTTTATGTTCACTTTTCGTTTCCTATTTCAAGCCTTAGTTTATATGGTTTATCAAATTTGAAATATGTACAGATATATGAAGGAGATAGATTTTGGGCTTTCTAATGTTAAGTTTATAAGTAAAACAGTTCTTTTTGAAGGTAGAATAAAGACTCGAAATTGATATGTGTTCACCAAACGTAGGCACAGACACAGTATAGTTATTTGTGGACATTTGCATAATTATCAATGAGGACTCCTGGGGAACGTTACCAGGCAACGAATGGAATACATATAGAAGATACAAAATTGAAAAACACTTTTAAAGAGGTTTGAGTAACAATAACGATGGGTTTTGTTTCACTAAAAATTTTATTGTCCTCAACAATATTGTTTCGACCCGCAAGGGGCATTCTCAAGAGAGATAAGACGTTACTAAATTAAAATTAACCTAAACAGAATATATATAGTAATACAATACAAAGCAAGACATACAAGTAACAATTAAGGTTGAATATACAGTAGAAAGTTAACAAGACAATTATCTATTCGGAAAGTCCACTAATAATAACGGGGAATCTAACGTACACAATTCAATTTGGTTGTTGACAATGTTTTTATTATTATTTACAGCTTTCTTAATTTCTAGGGACTCAAGTAAATTTAAATTTTGACTTTTGCTAACAGAATGTAGTAATTTAACACAATTTACGTCTAAATGATGTTGATAATCTAAACAATGTTGGGCTATCCCTGTAGTATTTTTGTTTTTTGAAATTTTATATACATGCTCTTTTAATCTTGTCTTAATGGCTCTTCCAGATTGTCCTAAATAAAAAGCAGAACAATCTCCACAATGAATTTCATACACACCACTTTTTTCTAAGAAACTTAATTTCGTATTGTTGTTAACAAATAGACCTTTCAAGTTGATTTTATTTACTAAAATACTAAGGTCTAATATTAAATCTATAAAGGTGATTCTTAATTTTGTAACCAATTTCCTTAATATAGTTGATGAAAGTGTAATTAATTTTATCTAAATGTCTGGAGTGATCAGATTCATTGTAGAGTTGTCTGGTGATACATTTACATTGTACATAAAAAACATCTTATCTCTCTTGAGAATGACCCTTGCGGGTCGAAACAATATTGTTGAGGACAATAAAATTTTTAGTGAAACAAAACCCATCGTTATTGTTACTCAAACCTCTTTAAAAGTGTTTTTCAAAATGTTTCACAACGAATGCGATAAATTTTCAATCAATTATACAAAATTGAAATGTAAAAAGAACTTTTAGGTTTCGAGTCTTGGACGTGAATGAATCCTGATGACAGAATTCGTTTACCGTATAGGTACTATTCTTTAACAATATTGTTTTTTTATAAATAAATTACGAATAAGCTAAAGGACCATAAATTCTCGTTAATTCAGTTCACATTAACCTGATGAGACCCGATAGGTCGAAACCAGTTGTGGTATATGGCTTTCGGTTTGCTGTGCCTACTTGGTAGGACGCGTTCCAAATGTGAGATCTTTGATCTTAATATTTAGACGAATAACGATTGTAATTCCTTCTTTTTTGAATATATAAAAGGGCAATATTTGTTTCGTTACTTAGGAAAATCATTGCAATTAGGTAGATACAAGTCAGATTTTGAAAATTCGTTTTGGTTCAAAAAGCCAAAAGATTATAAGCTATCGGTGGTATATTATGACCAAAATACTCCTTTAGAAGAAGAAATGGGAGCAATAAGGGGCAGAGGGAGGTCTAGATTTGGTACGTAACATGTTGATATAAGAAACCTACAGAATTCTTGCCGGGCACTGGATTTCTGGATTTCTTTTATAATACCATTATTAGAAAGGAACAATTAGGACAAGCAGATTTTCACGCAGGAGACGCCAGTATCAAGAAAATCAGAATGAAATTTTTGAGCTAACAAAATATTGGAACGAGGACGATTTGGCTTGTTCCACGACAAGCTAATTTTTGCTAATAAAACTTGTTACGTCTCTCGCGACGCGGTAACTCTATTAGATTATGTCGCATGGACCGGAAGCTGCATGAAAGGACTCTGAAACTTGGAAATGAAACAAATAAAGAAGCATCAGCCGAACAAACGTTCCTCGATCAAATAACAAAAAAACTCGTGTTCGAAGCGACGCGGTGGTTGCCATTGGTTACCCTTTCAATATAAGGGTTGAAGCTTATTCTCATATGTATATATGTATGTGTGTGTGTGTGTGTATGTGTATGTGCGCGAAGCAAGTCTACCTGAACAGATTACAAAAATGTACATATAAATGTGCGAGTTCGCGCACGCGTCCCGATTTTACATAATATCAATAGAGAGATATGGGCGTGCTACGCTTGCGCTATGCAAACTACCCCTTTACATCTGCATACGGTAAAAAAGTGGGATGGCTGGCCGACCAATATGATTCCACCAAAAAGCTCACGACCTACTTTTTAACCCTAGAAGATGGAGAGATCCTGCACGGATTCCAACTTACCCTTATGTATTTAAATTTACATCGATATGATACATAACAGATCTGATATAGACGGATATTCCAGGACCAAAAATGATATTTCAGGAATATGAGAACGAATTTTGCTGTTTGCTGAAACTGCATATCTTTTACCATTTCTTATTCATCTATTGCAGTGAAAAGAAACGAAATATTAACTCATTAGTAGGTATAGGGGTAATCATTTATTATACTGGGCATCTTCCGGATGACTGCTTTTGCTCAATATATTTCAATAATGTAAAACATAATGTCTTAATATTGTAAATTGAAGATTTACCACTGTATAGTAAGGACATACGACTTATCACTGGGGTAGGAAGTGCCAAGGTTGACAACAGGCCCAAGACTGGGTAACAGAGAATTGCTAATCCAACGCTGGTACATGCTTGAATTATGTATACAATAATTAAGGCTTGACGTGTTAATATTGGGAATATTCTATTTTATTTATTATTATAAAGAAGATAAAATTATTCCGAAGGCAATATCATCTCTTATAAATAATGCAAAAGGTTGGAATGTTACAAAGTATTTAGTTTCAAAATAACATATAATTTATTGTTGTTAGGCAATTATGCATTAAATATGTCATATTACATGCAGTTAGTAAAAATCATTGATTTAGTTGATTTGTTAATGTTTCAAAATATAAAGTGTCAGATAAAAGATTATTGTCTATGTAAGTTCATCAGGTAATTTTATACAAAAACTCCTATAAACAAATTAGAAGCATTCAAGATATCGTGTTGGCGAAGAAAAATATCCTATTTGAGACACATTTTATGAGGAGAATGTCATGAATTTCAGAGCCTAAGTAAGATTGAAGTAGGAAGGAAGGGAATAGGATGAAACTGTCTTGGTTGCAAAATTTCAGACAATGAACTAGGATATAACATTTTAATATTTAACAGAAATATATGATAAAGACGGATTCTTTCGCAAGGAATCTGCGTGGTGAAAATGAAGGTACATTAGGTATCCTAGATTTTTTTTTAAACGACAAAGACAAGAAAATTTTATGTTTGTCTAATATGGTTACAATTTAGTATAACTACTTTAACGTTTATTTTAGAAATTGGAATTTTACATTAATTAAAAAATAACTGCAAATATGAATAGATGTAGCGGTTGATATATTATTGAACATTTCGAATATAATCGTTAAGAAACAAAGTTGCTTTTAAATGTTCCAGAAATTGCTTTATTATAGCTCTCTACAGCTGTTTCGACCGATTATGTGTTTATCAAGAGTAATACGTTACTCCAAATGTACCTGTTTACAATGCTTACTTAAATAATGGTAATAATAGGTAATGGACGTCACCCGCCGATTGGGAATCCCTAGATATCGGGATTGTTTTTGAAATCTGTCTGGTCATTGTTTATGGGAAGTTTCTGTTTAAACGCTTTTTTAATTTCAAGTAGTTCTAGAATATTTAGTTTTCTGCCTTTATACCCTCTATGTAAAATTTGAACTTCATTATTGATACTGTGATTAATGAGTAATACAATGTGTACTTAGGCCAGTTGATGTTTTGCTATTCTGGATGTCTTTTTATGTTCCTTAAGCCTCTCGTCTATACTCCTCTCTGTCTGACCAATATAAAACGATTCACAGTCGTTACATTTTATTTTATATACACCACTTTTCTTGTTATTTTCTACTCTTTGTTTGTTATTTACCAATAATTTACTTAGGTTATATTTATTGACTGAAATAGTTCTGATACCTAATTTATTTAGGTTTTTATATATATTATTATTATTGATAGAGGGAGTAAAATTAATACAATGGTATCGATCTGTATCAGTTGTTTTTACGTAAAATTGTTCTAAGAGTAATTTTTGTTTTTTGATATCAATCATTTTATCTATAAGGGAACTACTATAGCTATTGTTGACAGCAATTGTTTGGACTTCTTTTTGGTTATTTTCTTTACTAAGAGGGAAAAAACGCTATCATTTTGATAATATTGGATTGTTTCTGTTCTGTATAAGTAGGTTTTCTATAAATACGGTAGGATAATTTATTATTATGGACTTTTATTGTTTTATTATCTTTTACGTATCAAGCACCTGTCTATATAGCTGGAATATTGATAATCATTTGAATTTGGTTAATGTTGACTTTAAATAATAGATAAAGTTTTCATATATAATAAAAACAATTGTAATTACTGCACTATATATTCACTTATCTTTTTGAAATTATTTCAAACCAATTATTAAGTGAATAAGATGTGTGGACACTGTGTTAATTTTACGTGAAAACGAATTTTTATCAAGGAACAGTGGGTAGATTCGATTAAGTTAATGAAGTTTTCAGGTTTGGCCGTAATATCTGATGCAGCTTTTTAATTAACTATTTAATTCATGTTTAGTTAGGAGTTTCATGATTGCCAAAACTCCACCCACCACTCCCCTGCATCCTTGTACACGATACTATCAAATTTTGGACAAAATTTGAATTTATACCATTTGACATTTCTGGAATCTAATCTTCGAATTATTCAAGTGCATATTACCTGTAGGTATGTACAGGTTACAGAATGTTTTCTGTTATGTTTTTAACTGTTAGTTCATAAATTCACTCCCTTCCATTCCATTTTAATCCATTGGTAGGTACGGCCTGTGACGTTAATTCCGCATTTCTGTCAACAAATTTCACCTTTTCTTCAACCGTTTCAGATGTTTTTATACCTTGAACGAAAACGGCCGGCGCAGCGGATCAACGTCATCATCATGACAATGGACGCCGACCGTATATTTTTTCTTAGTATTTCTTTAAGGCATCTGAAATCTTAAAGCGAACGGCCTCAGGGTCTCTCGTTTTTTATTCTCCGAATCCAGTTTCACTGTTTCGAATTAGAACTGATTTCGAAATGTTTGCACAGCGGCACCAGCATCACATGTACAGCTGATGATTGTTGCCGGAACGCACGCACAAGGGTTGAAGGGATGCGAAAAGCGTGGAGGAGCAGGGGACACATTCGCAGTTAAGGGTTGCCACCCCATAGACATGTACAGGCGTGCGTGAACAAAAGAAGTGTGCATTTAAAAGAGTAAAAAATGGTACCTAATGACATGTGGCAAACCTGGCCGCACACTTTCCTCTCTCTAAACTAATACCGAATCACCATTAGGTAAGGTACCTACCTACCTCTACATACGATTTGAGTGTAGTGTTAGCAATATAGTCAACGGTTGTAGCATGGGTAGAATTTTGCCACCCTAAACCTTATGCTAAATTTGACACGTGGAAACTACACATTTTGTTTGCTAAAACTGCTCTAACAGTGTGTGTACAACTTATGAAATAGGCAATGAAAGCTGTTCAATTAATTATTAAAAGAAAGGGTGAAATAGTTGGTTAGAAAAAGATTTAAGAGCTATCTGGTCTGGATAGTAAAATGCGAATAAATATCTAAAATATAAAGAAAGGAAATAAATAAATAATAGTGCTTTTTTGTTTCACACTTGAAATTTTATTAAATATCGACAATTGTTTCGGCTGATTTAAGCCTTTCTCAAGAGAGTAAGATGTTACACTCTTCTTCTTATCTCTTGAGAAAGGCTTAAATCGGCCGAAACAATTGTCGAGATTTAATAAAATTTCGAGTGTGAAACAAAAAAGCATATTATTATTTCCTTTCTTTATTTATAAAATGTTTCACAATAAAACAACTGCGTATACTATTCAAGCTATCTAAAATATTCCAACAGGTTCCAACGTTGTAGAAGACCATAGTGAATCTATTTTTGATGTCATTGAAGGATAATTTGGAATTCATTTCGGATACATTTTTGATTTTATTTGAGACATCAGTTTCCATTAAAAAAACATGGATTATTTAACATATTACATTTCTTTTTCAAAGTTTTCCTGCATCTCTATAAAAATTAATTATATGTCAATAAATACAAATGCTTGAAAAAACCGTAGCACATACATATAAAAGTTTAAAGCAGTGTATTTCCTCTATTTTTTTAATCAAAAATTGTAAAAGAACTGTCAGAAATGAGAATATGTAATAAAACACTTAAAATAACTAAATAATCGTCCTACTACGTCATCTTCAGAAGAAAGATCTTCAGAAGGAGAAGATTCCTTAGATGACTTAGTAGGTTGAAACAAATTTGTTAATAATTGTAGTAAATAAGTTATTTTAAGTATTTTATTACATATTATTAAGATGATCAATGTTAATATGGTAGAGGCCAATTCAGTCAATTTTGTCAGATTTTTTAGTGTTAAGTATATAAACTATATACACTGATTTTATTAGTTACTTGACATATATTTCGCTACATTGTAGCTTCTTCAGAAGTTTTAAATACACTTTCAAGTTTGAAGAAGCTACAAAGTAGCGAAACATATGTCAAGTAACTAATAAAATCAATGGAAATTACAATAGTGTTTTATTTATATATGTGACAATGAATTTCCATCAAGTAAAAGTAGAATCAATCAATTTTAAAAAAAAAAAGAAAGTGAACAATCAATTTTTTAGTGTAACTTTTAAAAAAAGAAAGAGAAAATTCGTTCATCCATTTTGAATATTGAACGACTACCAAAGGTTTATAAGTGCCGTTAGGTAATTTGAGATTTAACCCTTTTGAATTATGCAAAAGGAATTATGATTGGTGAAGGCAGCATCCGCAGTCGACCAACGAGGTACTGTGGTAGTAGGTACATAGATATATATATATATATATATGTATAACAAAAGAAGCTCGTCCTTATATGTAAGGACATATACATATTTTTTATATATTTGAACACGCGGATTCTTAAAAAGGGGTTCCAACAAGCAAGGTAAAAGAAACGCTTACTTTGCAGCACGAGTTGTGCACGCTTAGGGCATTATTTGTCGTGGAACGGAATGGGATTGGGATAAAAGAGTAAAAGGTACCAAACATATTTTAAACGGTAGCTTTTATTATGTGGCAGCTCCATTGATACATTTGAATTGAAACCAGAGTTGTAACGATTTCCCTTTCTTTGCACACATACTTGTATATATATATATATATATATATATATATATACATGTGCTTATATACTTACATTACATTATGTGAAAGGTTTAAGAAATGTGTAAAAACAAAACACAAATTTTAACGGTTTTGTAAAATTTTACAGCTGCAGGTAACAGAATAATAAACAAATGATGCTTTTAGATGGGGAATTCCATTTTCGCGAAGTATTTTAATTTTGTCTGATCCGAAGATACCTCTGTGGGGAAATTAATAATAATAAATAATAAACTTAGTGCTTGTTACAGTATTTTTTTTTTTTGTATTTTTATTGAAAGTACCAACTGAAAGCTGCTTTCAGGAATTAGACAAAATCAGAGGAAAGCATTGAACATTGATAACAACTTTGCAAGTGACTGAAGAGTTAAAATGAAAGCATTTTATAACATGTTTTGGGACACATCTAGGGATACTCAACTCAATTGGATTACTGATGTTTTTAGTCGATTTTGAACTCAGAATTAGTGGCAACAAATGGCGTTTACTCACATTATTTATTTTGTTAATTAAATGCTTATTATTTAATAAATTAAATTAATTGTTTCAGTTGATTAATTAATGTTTATAAAATGGCATTTAAAATATCAAGTGGAAACGGTTATATGCCAAGCTGATCTGTTATAATTTAAATTTTGGAAAAAACCAATTTACTCAAAATGTCAGTGAAAATTCGTTCAAAAAAATCTTAAAATTATTCGGATTTAATATAACAGATAAATATGATGAAGAATTAGTAAAAATAAAACACACTAAACACTTTCACTTAATTTTTAAAATTTTATTTTTACTAATTCTTCATCATGTCGATCAACTTTCACATAGTAGAGGTTAACTCAATCAATTATTTCATAACAGATAAAGATTGTGATGGTAAAATAACCTCAATGTAATGGGAGCTGTGATCCGTTCATTGGGCTACTATCCACTATCCCTATCCTGGTGAAGGAGAGTTTAAAATGTATGCTGATGAAATGGAAAAAGGTGAAAATGATAATATATAGTTCTTAGTTTTTGTGCGAATGGTTGCAACTCGGGTTTTTGAATACGAATAAAAAATGTGCAAATATATCCGCCAAGATGTTAGATTTAAGATAAGTTCTTGGCTTGGTTTGAAATAAGGTGGGTGGTGGACTTGTTCTGCGTCCGCTATTTTGAAGCTATAACGAAGACATAAAACGAAAATTTTGAAATAGGATAGCAACACTGCAACTCCTCTAGAGGGAGTGTATGTAACAGTCTTATGAGAATCACAAGTTACCAGCAAATAATAATAATTATTGTTTTTATATTATAGAAAAAATAATTTCTTACAACTGTTATATCCTATTATACATATATATTAGATAAATATGTATGTACTTACATATGTATAAGGATGTATCATTCATTAATTTGCATTGTGTGCTGTAAGGAATCCCCGGTAAATGAGTTTCATAAGATGCTAATTAATTATGCAACTAAATTAAGTGGGCACGCTAATGCAAGAAATGATAAATTGCTAATTCGTTCAGATCAAATCTGCCTTTTACACGAATAATGCTCGTTAATAATTATAGGATAGCACAATTTAAATTTACACCTGACTGTGTGTACTGCCTACAACTATTGCATACATATACATATTTATATATACAATACAAACAGTATTGCTTTGCAATACCTTGAAGAAACTCGTAAATAACAAATTAAATTCAAACAATAAAAAGGTAATATCACAATTGCTTCAACGTTTAAGGGTTTCGAATGTTAAAAAAAAAGATTAAAATGATGCTATATTGTTTATTGTTTTGTATGTATGTCATTCGACGTTGATTATTTAAGAAACTACTATACCGTCAAATTTTTTTGTCACATTTAAATTATTCAAAAAAATATAGACTTGGAGAACTAAAAGTAATAATTATTTTCTATTAATGAATACACCTATAATAAACGAAGGATATCTTCAAAATATTATCATAGACTTCACCGTATGATTGTTAATAATCCGCAGAGTAGCGACAGCATTAACTATACTTAATTATTCTTTTAAAAAGAATCTATTAAAAGCCAATTTGAAAATATCTTCTTTTAAAAAATACAAAAACAGTTCAAAATTCCTTCTATTTTGAACTCAGTTAAAAAAAATAGTTTAGGAATTTGAAACCCAACCTTTGATGCTGTAGTCAAACTAGTACTTCTTCGGTTTATAATTTTATCAGACTACTAAAAAGAATTTAAAATAGCTTATATCAGATTTTCTATAAAAACAAACAAGGCAAAGGGGGGAGGGGGTTTGATAATAATTACCTGAAGTTAACAACCTTCTAAAGAATTCTTAATTTCGTAATTCTTTGTTCTGGAACTTACCTTGAACTCTACAAACGTCAAGGTATGAAAAATTGCTTCAAAGATAATTAATCATTAACTATTATGCATACTTGTTTCCAAACACGAAAACTTCTAGGTAAGTACTTAAAATACCCTTGCGATTGGTGTTATCATGAATGAATTAATGGGAATAACATATTTAAAAATAATGTTCTTCTTAATCGCTTTTTGATGACGACACAATGATGCACTAAAAACATTTGGGTCTTATCTGGTTACAAAGAGTTATAAACAAAATTTATGCAATAACGCGAATGCACTTTTCATAATATAAAACTAGCCTATGTATAAGAAGAGTAAAAAGTGTAAATTCTCTAATTAAATAATTTCTCTTTTTCAAGAATCAGGACGTAATATAAAAAGAGATAAAATTATTAAAATAGTTTTCAGTGTTAATTAAAAATCAGCAAAACATATGAATTACTGAGGAAGTTCTGAATTATATGTGTATAATTTATGAAAGTTATGTGACGAAGACTACAAAAGTCTTTTAAAATCTTCTTTTTCATAATATAACACATAACGTCTTTAACACCACCTCTGATTGGCTGTATAAGAACCCCCAGGTGTCTTTATATATCCGCACATTTATTTACCTTCTTTATGGACGGTGCGAATTTCCGACTATCAAACGGTTATTGTATACGGTGTACATTAAAAAACGACTGAATACATAGGTGTATATACTTATCATATAATATATACAAATATACCTATCTACAATAAGTATATACATGGAAATAGTATGAGATCGTATATTTTTTAGGTGTTTCAAAAGACATTATGGAGTTTGTCCGTTAAATTTTTTTGTCAATTGTTAACCGTCATTTGTTCGAAAAGTTCGTTAAAAATAAAGTATACCTATATATTTATTTAGATATAATAACCCTTATAGACCGCCTTAACCATTTCTTCTAGAAATTATCCATTATATACCGCGGAGTTCTTTTATTATCAAACACCGTTCGTGTTTTTTGAGGGAATATACAATACACTGCAAAAACGTATATATATATGTGTGTATGAATGTATGCCACATAATTCACGTGAAGCATGTAAACCTTTGAGAAATTCCGTTAGAGATTCCTAAAAAAGGTCGTTTTTTCAATAAAGGGCTTTGGGGTTATAACGGCAGTTTTTTAAGCGTTCCCCGGTGTGTTTTTTAGGCCAAAGTGTCTTTTTATTCAGCCCATTTCAACTTTACCTACTTGTCAGATTTGCCTCGCTAAAAAAATGGGGTGCAAAGTCTTTTTTGTGCAACTGGAATGAATTTTAAGCGAACCTTTTGTCCGAAACGTGGGAACTGCGCAACTTTTAAGAGAGATTTCAGTTGGAGATTATTTTTTTTTGTTTATACTTACTCTAAAAAAATTTATTCGCCTCTTCTGTTATGTACGAACTAAGTACATAGAACAAAGTAACAAAAGTAGACATACATACTTATAGGTATTACAAATACCTTTATTTTATTTTATTATTTAATAAAATTCAAAGGAATAGCTGTTAAATTACATATCTAATAGTTGTGGACCAACATATATATCTAATACTTATTTAAAATAAAAATGTTTATTTTCAATCCTCCTTGAAAAAATAATATAATAATAAAGTATTGATTTAATATGTTCATACTATTATCCTAAGATTTTAAAAAGCTACATGAGATAGTATTTTAGAACAGTTCTCTCTCATATAGTTTCTTAAATTTTAGTATCTTTCTCTTTTATATAGTTTGTGATTAGAAAAATATTCAAAAACATAATTCAAATAAATGTTAACAAATAAAATAAAATCCGGATATCAGTTTTACTTTACAATAGTTGACATTATATAACTTTCTCTCTTTAAAGTTGCTGGCTATTTTTTATTGTGGTCATATGAACTTACAACATAAGTTTTTCGTTAAAATTTCACCTTCGATATTGTCCATTATTTTAAGATTTGTACCGTAAGTTTAACGATTACTAATACAATGACCGAGTGGCGTGGTCTAGTACTCTAAATCATTTTAGTGAAACAAAACCCATCGTTTTTGTTACTCAAACCTCCTTAAAGGTGTTTTCTATACTTTTACCTCTAGCTAAAATACATAATGTATAAATTGATATGGCAAGCGGAAAATTAGCATCCAAGAGATCGTAAGGCAATGTCATTTCGTTTATACGATTATAAGGAAAATAGTTACATGTTATACGTGTTACATCAACCAATCACCTTAATTACTGGCAACTAAAATGGATGTGAATGGTTAATGGCGAAAATAAATATTCAACTCGTTAGTATATCTAATCAGATAGACGGTAAATGAGCAAAAGAAGCCAACCAAACCATAATCAGCATAAGAATTGAATAAATACAGATTTAATTTGAAGTAAAATACATTTTAGTTCATTTTATTCATAACTCCGGTCTGCTATTTTACGAAAAAACCTGCAGAAATTAATTTAAAAAAATTAATAACTATTCCTATTTCCGAAACAAGTTTCAACTAAATTTTAATAAATGTACATAGAAATTCGCTTATAATGATTCCGAACAATCCGTTTATTATGACGAAATTTTTCAGTCTGTTTAGAATGACCGACCGCATATAGTGAAGTACCTTTCGATAAATAAATTTGGTTACTAAAACAGGACTAAAATGTCTTCGCATTGACCTACCCACGAGGTTTTTATAGCTGAGTATTTTTTACATTTACAGTGTAGAATTCATCATGGTAAATGAAGTAAACAGACATGACAGTTTTACCCAAAAATATGTCTCTTCAAAATTGTGTAACGTGTACTATTGAAAGAAAGTTGCTGTTATTTTGTAAACTGGGAAATAAATAATAATGTTGATGAACATAGATTTTACTATCTATAAGCTCATGTTCGATAATACAAAAGAGTTACTGTGGTGGTCAAGTACTAAAAGAAAAGACCTAGAGGGTAAAAGAAGTTACTGGCAACAGAAAAAACAGTGTTATAAAATCCTTATTTGAAGTATTTGTATATTATTCCGTTCGTTTATAGTTAGTGTAATTCGATTGAAATTTTCTTCCGAAGTCATGATATGATAACTTAACTCCATAATAGCTGAATACGGATTAAGTTACAGAGTGATGATGGAATATATTTTTACTTCTTTACATTTATAAAAATATGATAACAGGAAACCATCTACACGCATGTATACCAACCACGTAACAGAATGACAGGTAAAAATAATACCTTAGAGTCTGAATAGTTCTTTTTAAACCAATGAATAATAAATAAACTGCCTACAGTTATTTTGATTTCTATTAAATAATTATGAAACGGTACTCTTTATCAAATACTATTAGGTATATATAATATGTAGTATAAAAGCGTTTTAAGAACATAATTGCATAGAAAACATTAATGTAGGTCAATAAACGGATCTACCCTTTTATAGACAAAAGCACGGGCACCGCCACTTGCCATCTAAGCCCATTAAGGGCTACTTATAGGGTATATAGTTCATTAATTTTTATTTCCATTTCATATTTTCTGTGCCGTCCGCAAACGAATCGGATTTCTTTTCATTCAGATGTCAATCAACAAAATATTTCAAGAATACCCCGTCTCTAGATGTTTGGCCGTTTTTCGTACAAATTCAATTTAGTTCCGAATTTATTTCAGCAACATTTTTTGCTCGTTATGGCCTTCGTCGCTGTTTTAATCCTGGATTATTTTTTAAAGTCAACTTTTTGTTTGATTCAATAAAAAAAAATAGTTTCCCATCGTTAGTTCTAAAATATATAAGTATGAGGTACACAATAAATTAATGTCTTTTGTTATCGGGCAGTAAATGAATAATTATTTACTTTACAAATCTTCTCTTTGGTTACCTTCAATGGTCGAAGATTATTCGGTATTAAACAAGTTTTAATTTAATTTTAGTCTTCTTGGAGATGGTAAATGAAATGCGTTTCAAAATAGGATAGGATAGGATTGTAAATATCATATTTTAAGATCCAGCCAAGCATTCTTATTTAATTTTAATTCTTTTATAGAGGCATTGTTGCAAAAACTAAATCTAGATAATCTTTTGAAGGACAAATTACTTTAGAGGCAACGAAAAAGACGGCCACAGTTTTTCGATTAAAAAAAAATGTTAATAGGTTATGTATTAGATATAAATCTCATTGCATTATTTTTTTTATAAACGCATTATTATTAATTTTTTTTGTGATGATCTGGGACACATAATTATGTCGAGCAAACCAATTATTTATAGTTATCTACATTTATACAAATGAATATTGAGTTAATATATATATATGTCACGGGTAAAGTTAGATAAGCGAGTAAACCTAGGTAAACTGCGTAATATCCAAGAATCTTGGGTCCAAAATATAGCTGGAATTGTACACGTTTCGGACTTTAACCGGGTAAACCGTATTTTATCCGCTTTCGCTTGGTTAAAGTTGGATGTACCGTAAGTGACTCATATAACTCAAGATGTTATTAAGCTATCGTATATCTGCGCTTGTGTGAAGGATGTTAAAAAAACTGAAATCTGTCAAAAAAGGACTTGTGTTTACGTTAGAACCTAACCTAACGTAAACGTAAAGGTAAAGCTATTGGAAATCTTTGCAACTCGAAATGTCACAGCAGCTTGTCTTGTTTGATCAAATAAGTACTCGTGAGTAGATTACCTTTAAGATAATACAGTTTTAGAATTCTAATTTTTATTTGTAAAATGTGTTTTTTGAATTAAATATTAATAGCCTTGTCGTTTATGGTACATCCAACTTATCCAAGGTTTACTTGCTTATCTAACTTTACCCGTAACATATATATGAGTGATTTGTAGTATGAATTCCTTTATTTCATTAGAGGTTTAAATGATTTCTTGATCACCTTATGTGGATGTCGCTGATATTACTGCATTTTGTACACAGGAGTAGTTAAATTTAAAGAACATTGTTATCGAGCTATAATTAGTTCTTTCGGATTTTCATAATGTTAGGTGGATTCGATTGGTTTAAATTAGAAAGTTCGGCAAAGGAGTCCCCTCGGCTGTCAACGTCCATAATTAAGGTCAACCATTGCGATTGCCCTCGATTGGAACGGAATTTATTTGGCTGCACGTATGTGTATGTTCACGTCTGTGTTCGCGTGTATGTGTGCGGGGTAAAATTCAATTACGAACCCCAGGCGTGTGTGCGAGCGTTTGGTGACGCTGCCTGCGAGCAGCGGTGTAGGGAGCATCGCGACGGAAGGCGCGGCGACGGGGGAGTACGTCGCGGCGCTAAGTCGTTATAGGCGCGCACTTCTAAACGACACCGACGGCACGGCCGCAGCACTTGGGCTTGCCAACAAGACAATTCAATTACTAGCAACTCTACTTTTGTGAGTATTTAACGTTCCAAGCCACCTCTATCCGAAAACAGCTGCAAAGAAGTACAGATAAGGAACACCCAGAGCCGTCTTCAATCAATATTAACGAAAATCGACAAGTCTAAAATTTAATGAATTAACAACCACTATCATCATCTGAAGAATCATTGAACACCTTTCTGGTACTTACAAATTTATTGTACCTTTAAAAAATATTTCTTATTGTTTAGGCGAATAAAAAAGTAATTATAAATATAAATATGGAATCAACAAAAACAACTACTCCGAGGGCTAATACCCCTACCGGCATTGAATTACACTGTTGATTCCGATGGATTCTTAGACAAAGATATAATATATTAAAAAAAAGAAGGAATTAAAATCCTTATTTGTCTAAATATTAAGATCAAAGGTCTCACATTTCGAACGCGTCCTACGAAGTAGGCACGACCAACCGAAAGCCATATCCCACGACCGGTTTCGACCTATCGGGTCTCATCAGGTAGGCGCTGGCAGAAAGGCCTTTACGTGTTATATGATAAATATATAAATATAGAATCAACAGAAACAACTACTCCGAGGGCTAATACCCCCACCGGCATTGAATTACACTGTTGATTCCGATGGACTCCTAGACGAAATTATAACATATTCAAAAAAGAAGGAATTAAAATCCTTATTCGTCTAAATATTAAGATGAAAGATCTCACATTTGAAACGCGTCCTACCACATAGGCACAACGAGCCGAATGCCACAATTTCCTTTATATTTATTATAAGAATAAAAAATTCGAATTCACTGGTTTGTTAATAATGTCCTGTAGACATTTCTTTAAATAGCTATCCATTTAGAATTATCGGCCCTTAGGTTAACATGTTAACATTTAGACGAATAAGGACTTTAATTCCTTCTTTTTTTAATATTATTCAGAAAAATGCCAATCCGTGTTGTTTAATCTTGAATCAACATAAGCCATGTTAGTATAGGCCAGTAGATAATACTACAAATTTATATATACTTATATGTATATAGATACTTATGATGGCTAACTGTGTGTGTTTACAGTTCTTTTCCGATTTTTGTATTAATTATTTTAAAAGGTTTATTTACTAATCATTTATATGTAATAAAAAATATTTGTGATGCGTAAATACTAACCTTATATTTTTATTACATTGTAAATAAACGATTATGCAATCATCGGAGTAAATGGTGACCGTGAAAATTTATTACGATGATCTTGTCGCAAACAAAGTTGCACATCAAATTGTTTGCATACAATTCACGTTTGAACGCACGAAGTGACAAAAAGAGAAAGAAATAGAATACATTGCATCATGTATTCGACTGAACCAGAAGATAATAGAACAATTATGCTGTTTTTTATGTAATGCGTAATTTAATCTTTAAACCGAATATTGGTTTAACAGAGATAAGGTCATGAAGAAGAGGTGACGACATTTTCTATTATTGTGAACCCAATTCTAAAGAAATGCAATCAGGGAATCTTCCATTACATTCACGTTTCACTTTTTTTTAACGATGGGGAGATGATATCTTTCAAGCACAGAAATGATTGGCTGTTTAGGGGTTGATGGGCTTCGTGGTATTCATCCCCCAACCAATCGTTCCATTTAATTTTCAAATCCAATCTTCAATTCCGATTGCCTTTGTTGATTTCAAAATCCATTTATAGTGGAATAAAATTTAAATAACAAAATAGTCGATAGTGTTATTTTTATTATTAGGATTCCTATGGCATTATTAGTAAAAAGTTAAATAATTCATTTGGATTATTAAGAATTGAAAAAGAAAACCTGGATGAGTACAATTCAGTTAAAAATAAACTGTAAAAGTCTTACAGTTATTATAGTTAATTGAATCTATATTTACTTGATAGAAATTCATTGTAAAATTAGAAAATAATATAACATTTGTAATTTCCATAAAATTTTATTTAAGTGTTATACTATTTTCTAATCTTACAGTTATTCCTTAGCATTTTCAAAAAAGAAGACATTAAAATACTTTTTCGTCTAAATTTTAAGGATCACACATCCCACATTTCGAATTAGGGTATTAGCCCTCGGAGTAGTTCTTTCTGTTTCCATATTTATATTTATTTTTATCATATAGCATCTAAAGGCCTATTTACCAACGCCCACCTGATGAGACCCGATATGTCGAAACCGGTCGTGGGATATCGCTTTCGGTACACTGTACCTACTGTATAGGACGCGTTCAAAATGTGGGATCTGTGATCATTAAAATTTAGACGAAATTTATTATTAGTAAAAAGTTAATCAATTCATTTGGATTATTACGGATTGAAAACAGTTCTTTTAAAGAAAACTGTTCATATATCTTCTGGATGAGTACAATTCAGTTTAAAATAAACAGATACAAGTCTTAGTTTCTTATAAGAAACTTAATTAAAAATAACTAAAATTGATGTTCTATTGTATTACAATGATTATAAATTAAATGAGAAACGTAAATTACCATACGTTATTATCAGTTTAACATGTTGATGTCCTTATTGGAAAAGGACCTTGTTGAACTTTACTGAATCTCGCAATGGGTAACAGATCACGTTCTTACGCTGTCTGTACTTATTCATTAAATAATAAAAAAACTAAAAAGTTACTGTTACAAGTAAAGTGACGATTTGTTTTTCTTTCTCATACTGGTAATAACATTTATGCATACCTAACAAGTGTTTACTAAAGACAAGACCTTATCAGTGATAAACGGATTAAAAATTTGCAATTACATCAATGTGGTTTTCGTAGAACTGATATTTATCATAATAAATACACAAATTCAAAGAAATGTAGTATGTTTTTGTTTATCCAGACGGGATACACTTGAAGGTCAAAGATTTTCTGTAGTTTATCTTGTACTTATTAACAAATTACGTTATTTATAGATAAAATTGTTTACTAATGATCTAACTAAATTTGTGAAATACTGTGCCTTTCTAATAATAACATATTAACGAAACAAAAAAAAAATGGATTGATTCAGCCGTTACTTTGTGATAATTCATCTTAACGATAAATGAATAAACACTATTTTGTTTATTATCACTTTTTTATTTACAAATCCTTTTGACTATAGTTTCGACAAATAGCTTGTCATTGTCAAACGAATAATTCAAATTGAATGAATATAAACAGATGTACAGTGTTGTTTATATATATTTTGGACATATCATTAATTATTAAATGTACTGAATAATACTGAGTGGTATAAATTTACCTGGTCATTTAACAGGTTATTTTCGGAAATTTTTGATGCTTTATATACTTCTAAGGATTCTTATTTGCATTATGAATAATTTTAAGATTTTCTATAGTAGGAAACTGATGGCCTGTTTCTAAAAAATGGTTTACAAAATTGGAATTATCTTTTCTTAATCTAAATGATTGAAAATGTGTTCGTTATAACGAGTTCTAAATGATCTTCCAGTTTGGCCTAAGTAATAGAGCCGAACATCATCTCCAGTTAGTTTTTGTATTATCTCAAAATCAAAAAGACTTTTTCCTTGATTCAGAATTCATCAATTACCTTATTGAAATCTATATCGTGTACTCTTCGATTTTCTGGGTGTTTTGTAAACCCCGGTTGAACCACGCTAGTTTTAGTCCCGAGTCCCGATGATTCTAAAAGACATGAAATTATCATACGTAGCAAATAAACGGGTTGTGTGGCGCCAAGGTTGGGATATACACGCTGTTTGACAATCAAAATCACGGGCAAGGGTTAGCGTTTAATAAAATGAATTTAGTGCGAACGTGATCGCTAGCATAATTTAAATACAAGTTAATAAATAGTACATAAATGTCCACGTCACATGCAGCTGTTTAATTATGTTTAAATAAAAATTGGACAAGCGCTATTTACAAGTTATTATCTTGGGGTTACGTGAGTATGAGATCGATTACAATTAATGCACGAGCGGTACTTACAAAGAGATCTGGAGGAATCATTGATTAATCATATCGCATGCTTTTATGTTGTTGTAAGCCACGGCTAAAGAACAAGAAGAGTCTTCCGATGCACAATTAGCATACCTCTTGCTATAAATAAATCGACAACTAAAGAAGCGGTAGGTACATAAAATAAATATGTATAGGTAGATGTAGGTATATAACAAACAAAACGCTTTACGATACCACACAGTATTGAAATGGTTGATGAAGAACGAATCTACTGAACCATTACTAAAGGACAAGAATCCAATACAGCAATCCTAGTTTATAAAAAGCAATGTATAAGTGTATTTTAATGAAAATGTTGTTATAACACATGGGCTGAAAATTCCTGGGTCTAACACATAAATGGCGCTAGTTTTATTGCATTCACCTCTTTTTCAGTTAGTAGTAACTTTTAAAAGGCAGCTGTTAAAATTTCATGATATTCTATTCATTAGTTTGTGAGTTATTGTGCTAAGAGTGACTTTATCTAGCCACTTTTATTATTTTCAAAACAATCGATCAAAAACAATTTCGTGTTTTAATTTTACACTGCTTCTTGATGGAAAAAAATACCGTTCATGCGAAGCTTGAAGAAATGGCTTGAAAAGTGTTATGGAGGCTCCGCTCCATCGGAAACAACCGAAACAAAACAAAACGTTGCTTGTGGTGGTGGTCGTAGAGACACTGATGATGCAGACGTCATGCAGTGGACATCCAAATGAGGCAGTAACACCAGAAAACACAAAAAAAATCGTTTTGAATGAGCGAAAAGTGAAATTGCGTGAGTTAGCTGACATCGTAAAGATATCAAAAGAACGTGTTGGCTTTATATTGCCTGAGCATGAGCATTTGAGTATGAGAAAGCTCTGTTCAAATTGGGTGCCGCATTAGCTCACTGTTGACCAAAAACAAGAACGTGTTGATAATTCTGAGCAGTGTTTGGCCAGTGTTTGGTTTAAACGTAAAAAACCGGAAATTTTACATCAATATGTGACAATGGATAAAACATACTTCCATCACTTCACTCCAGAATCAAAACGATCGTCATGTGAGTGGATAGCACCTGGTGAACCTCGTCCAAAGCTCCCGAAAGCACAACAATCGGCTGGAAAAGTTATGGCCCCGGTATTTTGGGATGTGATGATGAAAAACAAAATACTATAACTTACACCTTTATATCAAATAAAGCTTTTGGAAAAAATATATTAGATATGTTAACTATTACACAATGTTAATTACTAATGTTTAGTAAATTTCTGAGTACCTCGCTAACAGTCTTACAGTGAATTGCTTTTTATAATCTCACTTCTACTGAAGAATAGTCTTAGAGAATAAAAACATGAAGGTAGTATACAATATTATAGAAGCGTGCTTATGAAAGGAAATATACTTAGACGTTATTGCGACCTAATTGCAAGAGAGAGACGTAGATGGGAAAGAGAGATCCAATCAGACTGCGTTAGAGCGAAAAAGAATGTCCAGATGTACTTCATATCTCAAGCACGCTGCTATACTACTTAATACGTTGCCTCCCTGAATTTATGCTCTAAGAGTATAGTAGATAGAAAACAGTTGATCTGTTTGTTTCGACATATAAATGCAGTTGGTTTTTATTTTAATGTATTCAGTGTCTTATCAGTTGATGCCACTGAACTATAGATTAAATAAATAAAGTTTTGATCAAACGTTTACTTGCATTCACCTTTCGAAATTGTTGTCCGTAGTTTTCGCGAAGTTGTGGTTTTTAGAATTTCAAAACAATGTTCTTAGATAAAAACAGTATATTTGTATATAAACACATATTTGGTAATACTACTTGTAATATCACTGATATGAAGTGTAGTTATTAATATTTATGACATCTTTATTTGTACTATCTAGTTATTTAGTTATTTATGATTGTTATGTAAGATATACGAAGACAAACATTAAAGAAATGTAAATATTAGAAGTTCGTTTGATCGTCTAGTAAAACCCAAACAAACTACTCCTACTTTTCATAAAAGAAAAATAAAAATGAAAATCTATTGCGACACGATATTGTGATTGTGTTTGTAATTATCTAAATATGTATTATTTTGAAGGCCATGAATTGTAATTAATTTTATGTTATTGTATTCACGTCAATCTTGATAATGTTCAGACTTATATAAGCCAATAAAAATATTGAGTTGTAGTCCATTTAGTTGGTTACTCTGACTGCCACACGTCTTATCATTTCTCGGATGATTTAAATAACATAAAGTTTAACATTCATCTAGGGCAACACAATAATTTGATTTCAAGATCTCTGACAGTTTCTTAATTAACATAAAAAGCGTATAA
This sequence comes from Agrilus biguttatus, assembly GCA_963921985.1. NCBI lineage: Eukaryota > Metazoa > Arthropoda > Insecta > Coleoptera > Buprestidae > Agrilus > Agrilus biguttatus. The sequence goes on along the minus strand of OY998119.1, from coordinate 16,316,161 downwards.
CTGCGTTTTCGTCGGCTTTTCATCAAGTGAAATTGCAGCAGTACAAGTGCAATGTTTTTATTATTAATTCTTGTGGTGTTAGCGTTATTGTACTATTCGTACATTAAACCATTGTGGCATTGGAAAAGCAGAAATGTTCCCTTCGAAAATCCTGTTCCTATTTTTGGAAACATGATGAAAACTACTTTAAAACTTGAGCATATCACTACATTTATAGAGAGGATATATCAGAACAGCAAAGATTCACCGTAATTATTCTAATGTTATTTATTTGTGTGTTGTTTTTCGATTTTCGGACTGTCAAGTCAACGATTTTGCAGTATCTCTGCATCTCTCAACGTTAGCTATTTTCTGTTGTAAAAACACACATTTGAATGCAGTCCTGTTTATATAAAAATATTGTCGTTGATTACAGATACTTCGGATTTCTGAACTTTCAAAATCCAATTCTGGTCTTAAAAGATCCTGAGCTTATTAAAAAGGTCACAGTTAAAGATTTTGACGTTTTTCCACGCCACCGCGCTTTAGTTGACGAGAACATCGATCCGCTTTGGAGTAAAAATTTATTTTCAGTTCAAGGCACGTAAATCTAAATATTTATTTACGAGACTGCACGATATAAGAACATCCCAGAATTAATATTATTAATTTGTCGTTGTTTTAGATGTTCACAAATGGCGCCACCTTCGAGCAACATTATCTCCAACATTTACAGCTAATAAATTAAGAACGATGTTCGATTTAATGCAAGAATGTGCCAAAAACTTTACAAAACATCATCTCGAACAAAAAGACGAAGTTTTAGAATTGGATATTAAAGATGCTTTTCGGCGTTATGCTACAGACGTGATAGCAACAACTGCTTTTGGAATTACCTGTAACTCTTTAAAAGATAGAAACAACCAATTTTATGTTATGGGTTTAGATGTTAGTAATTTTAATGGAGTCCGGACGTTAAAGATTTTCTTGTACAGCAGCAGTCCGTTTTTGTGCAAGGTACAAATATTAATTTAATGTGGTGTTCTAATATGGCATGCAGGAATACCTTTTTCCAGATACTACGGGTTGGAATTTTTGGAAAAACAGTTTCGAATTTCTTCAGAAAACTAGTCTCCGAGAATATTCGAATGCGTGAGGAACAGAACATCATTAGACCTGACATGATACATCTTTTAATGGAGGCAAGGAAAGGGATATTGAAGAATGAGAAACTGGAGCCAGTAGACTTGGAAGCGGATAGTTTTGCAGCGGTAGAAGAATCGGAAATGGTAAAGAAAGAGGCTGACTGGCAAATGGAAATTACTGACGACGACATTACGGCTCAGGCTATGGTATTCTTTTTAGCAGGTTTTGAAACTGTATCCTCTATGATGAGCTTTGCAATTATAGAGCTTGCTATAAATCCCGAAATTCAACATAAATTAAATAAAGAAATAAACGACGTGTATGAAAAAACAGGGGGAAAAATAAAATATGAAGATATTACCCAAATGAAATACATGGACATGATAATATCAGGTATTTTCTTGATAGTCTGATAAATATCAAGATATCTTTCAATTTTCAATTTCTTCCTGAGCTGTTTTGTCGTGATCCATGGAATTTTTTCGTGTTTCATATGTCGTTATCGCTCAGCCCCTGCGATACGTTTAGAATTGGATAATTCAATCTGACAATGGCAAAACAACCTGGGAAGAAGTTTATAAACCACAGTAACATTTAAAAATTTGTTTCAAGAAACATTGAGGAAATGGACTAACTCAGTGTTTCTGGATAGGCAAGCTGTAAAATCGTACACAATCCCGCAAGAAAATGGGAAAGCAGCCTTGCGAATTGAAGAGGGTGATGTGATATGGATTCCTATTTACTCTATACACAGAGATCCTAAATACTATCCAGACCCGGAAAAATTCGATCCAGAAAGGTTCAGCGATGAACGAAAACATGAAATAAAACCATTTACTTATTTACCTTTTGGAACAGGTCCAAGAAATTGCATAGGTAAGATACTTACAGCAGGAGGTGTTATGTAAAAAGAACTTATTATTAATTATAATATTTTTATCATTTAAGGATCACGGTTTGCTCTCCTGGAGGCCAAAATCGCGTTGTTTAATATTATAATGCATTTTGAAGTTGTTCCAACCGATAAAGTTACGTTGCCTTTAACGTTAGACGAAACAAAATTCATGCCACAACTTAAAGGCGGATTCATATGTGGTCTCAAAAAGAGAAAAACAAGTTTCGACAATTATCTAATAAGTTGAACAGGATTTAGGGGTAGATTGTACGAATTTAGTGATAAGTGATATGTATTAGTATATTTTTATATATTATGATAACAAAATAAAGTGTATAAATTATTAATATTAACTGCAATATATTTATATAAAAATTGTAGACACTGTTGTCCAAATAAATATTTCAATGTCTTTTTGTATGACGACTACCTGAATTGTATTTAAAACTATTGAAGTCAGAGTTTTTGGCCGTTAGGAATAATTACTGATGGTAGCTGTATTTGCACTGTATAATAGATATAGAAACGCAAGAAGCTCTTCTGATTCTCTACTTTTGAAAGATTTTCAAACTTACACTCAAGCTGAATTTAATTAACGATTAAATAGATAAGGAAATGCCAACTTATTATCACATTTAATGATTTTATGTGGAAAATTATCCAGTATTTATTACTATTAAGGCCATAAAATTATTATTTATTTAATTGTTGTATTCTCGTCACAGTCTTGATAATTTACTCTACGGTGATGAAGTAAATAAAACAGGACGAAAATGTGAGGAACTATAATGCAGTCACAGATATTAATCTCTATTCACATTCATACCTTGTTCATTTGTTCAGTTATTTACTTTGGTCGTTAGTGTGATACGTCTTATCGTCTTCTAGGGTAATTTAAAATAATTTATCATTTAACATTCAACTAGAGCAACACATCAATTTATTTCCAAGGTTACTGGTAGTTTATTAATTACTATAAAACACATATAACTGTGATTCAGTGGGCTTTTCGTCAAGTGTATCGGTTGCAGTTGCAGCAGAACAAGTGTAATGTTTTTGCTATTGGTTCTTGTTGTGTTAACGTTATTGTATTATTTGTACATCAAGCCATTGTGGCATTGGAAAAGCAGAAATGTTCCATTCGAAAATCCTGTTCCTCTTTTCGGAAACATGATGAAACCTACTTTAAAACTTGAGCATATCACTACAGTTATACACAGGATGTATATCAACAGCAAAGATTCACCGTAATTATTCCAATGTCCTTTATTTACAATTTACAAGAAACATATATTAATATTGGATGTTTGTTTACTTGTCTAGTAAAACCCAAACAAACTAATCGTAATTTTCATAAAGGAAAAATAAAAATGAAAATCTATTGCGACACGATATTGTGATTCTGTTTGTAATTATCTAAATATGTACTATGTTGAAGGCCATGAATTGTAATTAATTTTATGTTATTGTATTCATATCAATCTTGATAATGTTCAAACTTATATAAATCAATGAAAATGTTGAGTTGTAGTCCATTTAGTTGGTTACTCTTAGTGCGACATGTATTATCATTTCTCGGATGATTTAAAATAACATAACGTTTAACATTCACCCAGGGTAACCCAATAATTTGATTTCAAGATCTCTGACGGTTTCTTAAGTAGCATAAAAAGCGTATAACTGCGTTTTAGTCAGCTTTTCATCAAGTGAAATTGCAGCAGTACAAGTGCAATGTTTTTATTATTAATTCTTGTGGTGTTAGCGTTGTTGTACTATTCGTACATTAAACCATTGTGGCATTGGAAAAGCAGAAATGTTCCCTTCGAAAATCCTGTTCCTCTTTTCGGAAACATGATGAAACCTACTTTAAAACTTGAGCATATCACTACAGTTATAGAGAGGATGTATCAGAACAGCAAAGATTCACTGTAATTATTCTAATGTTATTTATACATTTGTTGTTTTTGGATTTTCGGACTGTCAAGATTCTGGACTAGTTAAAACCGCTATAGTCAAGAATTTTGCAGTACATTGTGCATCTCTCAACCTTAGCTATTTTCTGTTATAATAACACACATTTGAATGCAGTCCTGTTTATATAAAAATATTGTCGTTGATTACAGATACTTCGGATTTCTGAACTTTCAAAATCCAATTCTGGTCTTAAAAGATCCTGAGCTTATTAAAAAGGTCACAGTTAAAGATTTTGACGTTTTTCCACGCCACCGCGCTTTAGCTGACGAGAACATCGATCCGCTTTGGAGTAAAAATTTATTTTCAGTTCAAGGCACGTAAATCTAAATATTTATTTACGAGACTGCACAATATAAGAACATCCCAGAATTAATATTATTAATTTGTCGTTGTTTTTAGATGTTCACAAATGGCGCCACCTTCGAGCAACATTATCTCCAACATTTACAGCTAATAAATTAAGATCGATGTTCGATTTAATGCAAGAATGTGCCAAAAACTTTACAAAACATCATTTCGAACAAAAAGACGAAGTTTTAGAATTGGATATTAAAGATGCTTTTCGGCGTTATGCTACAGACGTGATAGCAACAACTGCTTTTGGAATTACCTGTAACTCTTTAAAAGATAGAAACAACCAATTTTATGTTATGGGTTTAGATGTTAGTAATTTCAATGGAGTCCGGGCGTTAAAGTTTTTCTTGTACAGCAGCAGTCCGTTTTTGTGCAAGGTATACACTTATTAATTAAATACGACGCTTTATTAATATTAGACATGAAGAAGATCCTTTTTTCAGATACTACGGCTTCGAATTTTTGGTAAAACAGTTTCGAATTTCTTCAGAAAAATAGTTTCCGATAATATTCGAATGCGTGAGGAACAGAACATCATCAGACCTGACATGATACATCTTCTAATGGAGGCAAGGAAAGGGAAGTCGAAGAAAGAGGAACCAGAAGCAGTAGCCTTCGAAGCGGACAGTTTTGCAGCGGTAGAAGAATCGGAAATGATAAAGAAGGAAATTGGATGGAAAATGGAAATTACTGACGAAGACATCACGGCTCAGGCTATGGTATTCTTTTTAGGTGGTTTCGATACTGCATCCTCCATGATGAGCTTTGCAATTGCAGAGCTTGCTATAAATCCAGAAATTCAACATACATTGAATAAAGAAATAAACGACGTGTATGAAAAAACAGGGGGGAAAATAAAATATGAAGATATTACCCGAATGAAATACATGGACATGATAATATCAGGTATTTTCTTAATAGTCTGACAAATATCAAAATATCTTTCAATTTTCAATTTCTTCCTGAGCTGTTTTGTCATGATCCATGGAATTTTCAATGTGACAATGGCAAAAGAACCTGGGAGGAAGTTTATGAATCACAGTAATTTTTAAAAATTTAATTTCAAGAAACATTGAGGAAATGGACTAACGCAGTGTTTCTGGATAGGCAAGCTGTAAAATCGTACACAATCCCGCAAGAAAATGGGAAAGCAGCCTTGCGAATTGAAGAGGGTGATGTGATATGGATTCCTATTTACTCCATACACAGAGATCCTAAATACTATCCAGACCCGGAAAAATTCGATCCAGAAAGGTTCAGCGATGAACGAAAACATGAAATAAAACCATTTACTTATTTACCTTTTGGAGCGGGTCCAAGAAATTGCATAGGTAAGATACTTACAGCAGGAGGTGTTATGTAAAAAGAACTTATTATTAATTATAATGTCTTTATCATTTAAGGATCACGATTTGCGCTCCTGGAGGCCAAAATCGCGTTGTTTAATATTATAATGCATTTTGAAGTTGTTCCAACCGATAAAGTTACGTTGCCTTTAAAGTTAGATGAAACAAACTTCATGCCACAAGTTGAAGGCGGATTCATATTTGGTCTCAAAAAGAGGAAAACAAGTTTCGACAATTATCTCATAAGTTGAATAGGATTAGAGGTAGATTGTACGAATTTAGTATCAGGTGATATGTATGTAGTATATTTTTATATATTATGATAACGAAATAAAGTGTACAACTTATTAAGTTTAACTGCAATATAGGCATTTAAAAATTGTTGACATAATTTTCCAAATAAATATTTTAATATGTAGTCAGAGTTTTTGTCCGTTATAGATACCTATTTAAGGTAGCTGTGTTTGCACTATACAACAGACATAGAACCATAAGAAGCTTGTCTGCTGCTCTACTATTGAAAGATTACACTGAATTTAACTAACGATTGTATAAATAGAGATATGGGAACCTATTTCATGATTTAATGTGAGAAATTATCCAGTATTTATTACCATAAATGCCATGACATTGTTACTTATTTAATTGTTGTATTCACGTCACAGTCTTGATAATTTAGTTTAAGATGACACTGAAAATGTGAGGAATTATAGTGCATTCACAAACATGCATCTGAATCCACTTAAATTTCTTGTTCATTTGTTGTGTTGTTTACTTTGATCGTTAGTGTGATACGTCTTATCGTTTTCTAGGGTAATTTAAAATAATTTATCATTTAACATTCAACTAGAGCAACCCATCAATTTATTTCCAAGGTTACTGGTAGTTTATCAATTACTATAAAACACATATAACTGTGATTCAGTCGGCTTTTCATTAAGTGCATTTGTTGTAACTGTAGCAGTACAAGTGTAATGTTTTTGTTATTGGTTCTTTCGATGTAAACGTTATTGTACTATTTGTACTTCAAACCACTGTGGCATTGGAAAAGCAGAAATGTTCCGTTCGAAAATGCTGTTTCTGTATTTGGAAATACGATGAAATCTACTCTATGTTAAACAGTTCAATGATTCACCGTTTCTTTGTTTTTTTATATAAAATATTTTTATTAAATGTATAAAAATCCTCAAATTAGTGTTCTGTTTATTTTTTAATTACATTGCCTTATTAGTATTAATATGTAGACTTTGGTTCCTATGAAAACTTTAGGTTGTTTCATTTCCACCAGTTACTCATGCTGGTGGGAGGGAAGTCCCTCCGACCAACACTGTAGTGCAAAGCCGGAGGGTAGGGCGTAAGGCCCTCTTCAGTCTCCTTGCAGGAATCGTGGGAATGGATGGGTGGTGTGGTTAGGGAGAGAAAGATGAGACGGACGAAATGAAGACAGAAGAGAAGTGAAAGATTATCTGTGGAATATTACTGACCCAGCATTTGCCTAGGTCATCCAAGGAAACCACAGAAAACTTGGACCACAGCAGCCGGACCTGGGTTCGAACCGGCGACCTCCCGTTCCTATGTGACTTCCTTTATAGTAATCCATTTTGCTGAATTACAGATACTTTGCTTTTCTGAACTTTCAAAACCGAATTTTAGTTTTAAAAAATCCTGAACTGATTGAGAAGGTCTTGGTGAATGATTTTGACGTATTTAATAGCCAGCTTGCAATGGCTGAGAAAATGAGAAAATCGATCCGCTTAGGAGTAAAAAAATATTTGCAATTCAGGATACGTAAATCTTTATATTTATTTAGGAGACTGTACGATCTAAGAATATTTCAGAAGATATAGCTCAGCAAAGCTAAATATTATTGATTTTTCGTTGTTTTTAGATGTTCACAAATGGCGTCACCTTCGAGTAACATTATCTCCAACATTTACAGCTAATAAATTAATAATAAATAGTAAAACGATGTTCGATTTAATGAAGGAATGTGCCAAAAACTGTAGAGAACATTATCTAGAACATATTAAATAAATAAATAAATAAATAAACGACGTGTTTGAAAAAGTAGGGGGGGGGAAATAAAATATAAGAAGATATTAACCGTATGAAATATATGGACATAATAATATCAGGTATTACATCAATTAACTGAGGATAGTGGTAGATAAAATTATAATGATTAAGAAATGTCGAGGAAATGGATTATTGCAATACTTCTGGGCAGACAAGCTGTACAATCATACACTTTTTACCATGATAATGGAAAAAAAGCTTTGCAAGTAGAAGAGGGTAATGTAGTATGGATTCCTACTTACTCCATACACAGAGATAAGAAATATTTTCAAAAAAAGGAAAAAATCGATCGAGAAAGTTCAGCGATGATCGAAAATATGAAATACAACCATTCACTTCCTTTCCTTCGGAGCAGGACCAAGAAATTGTATTGTTGATAAAATTAAATTTTCATTGTTTGTTATTTAAGGTTCAAGAGTTGCACCCTTTGAAGTCAAGATCACTTTGTTTAGCATTTTAATGTACATTGAAGTTTTACAAACGGATAAAGTTACCCTGCCTCTAAATTTAGATGAAAATGCAGTCACACTACGCTCGAAGGAGGATTCATAAATGATAGTAATAAGAAGAAAATTAATACGGAAAATTATCTCATAAGCTGAGTACGATTTCATAGTAAAACGTACGAATTTTGTTATAATTTTGATAGAATACGATAACGAAAAATTTAAATAAACTATTGAAATTAAGTGAAGTTTATACATACTTGAAAATATCAATAAATTTAAGTTTTCTTTATATATAAATTCTTTTTACCAAATACTTTTTGTATAAAATCAGGAAAATATCATAAGTAATTACGTAAAATACAGGGTGGTTAAAAAACCATCAGTGAGAAGTTTATAGGGAACAAATAGAGATTTCAATTTGATAGTTACACGTTTACAGATCATTTTTAGTGGATAACAACAGATATTAGTGCGTAAGTCTGCTTTAATTCTATTTTTCTTAATAATAAATTGAAAATTCTAACTTTTTTAATTTCAGAAATAATATTTTTTGTTATTGATGTTTTTGCTAAAGTTGTACCATGAAGTAATTATTGATAAATTAAAAAGATCAGATTAATGGAAATATCGACCTTATAAATGTTACTTTGAAATTTAATAAGTACTTCGAAACAAAAATAAAATTGGCTCATTCCATTTAAAACAAGAAAGTAATGGGGCATTTCGGGTAAAACCCGATTGGTTGAAATGTGCCTTTTGTCAAATCGATACGTCGTTTCATTCCCTATAAACTTCTATTGAACGGTTTGGATTTGGATCAACGGCCCTGTATATTCTAGTAGTGTAAATGTGGCGGTCAATTTCTTTTTGGATAATGGGATAAATACATCGTAATATGATGTAATATTGTTTCTGTCAGGTTGCGAAGGTCGCGATCGGTCCTCTAATAAACACTACAGTCGCGTTGTGGATCGTGCATATCTCCGCTGATATGCGAGTAGATATAAAGCCTGAGAAAAAAATAAATAACCATAGTATTATAAAATACGTTCAACCTAAAAAACGTACATATTCGTTTCTTGCTTTTAGTGGTGATTTTATTTAAATTTGTTAGGGGCAAAGCAACACAAAATAATAAATTCTAATATTGGATAGGTGTTTGTATATAAACAAAGTGATGCATCAATTACTATTTACATAGCCGTACGTTGTGACATTGGTCATCTTTTGTTTATATGAACGAGTTATTGTTTGTATTTTAAGTGTGGTAGTATTGACTGTGTGTAGAAGTGTAGAATGTTTTTGCTAATCGTTGCTGCAGTGTTGGCAATATTATTGTACTTTCTGTACTTCAAACCGTTATGGTATTGGAAAAGTAGAAATGTTCCCTTTCAAAATCCCGTTCCAATATTCGGGAACATGGGAAAGGCAATTTTCCGAAAGGAACACATGATGACAACCGTTAATAAATGTTATGACGAATTCCCAGATTCACCGTAATTGTATTAAATAATTACTTCATAAAAATTGCTAATAGGTAAAGAAAATTGTTACAATAAGTAATATTTCAGATGTGTTGGGTTTAACAACTTCCAACAACCCATTTTGATGATAAGAGATCCAGAATTGATTAGAAAAATTACTATTAAAGATTTTGACGTGTTCCCTCGCCATAATGCAATTGCTAGTGACGATGTTGATCCACTGTTGAGCAAAAATTTGTTTTCAATTCAAGGCATGTACATAACAGCAAAAACGAAAAAAAAAAATTAATTTAATGCCACTTTTAGATACACAAAGGTGGCGTCATCTTCGAACGACGTTATCTCCGTCATTTACAGCGAATAAATTAAGACTCATGTTCGATTTAATGCAAGAATGTGCTAAAAATTTCGCTAATTACTACCTTCAACAAAACGATGAAATTATCGAGGTAGACATGAAAGATGCTTGCGGACGTTTTGCAACTGACGTTATAGCCACTTCTGCGTTTGGTATAAAGAATGATTCGTTACAAAATCGAAACAATGAATTTTATCTAATGGGAAAAGACTTCATTGATTTTACTGGACTAAGAGCCGCAAAACTTTTCTTGTTCGGTTGTGCTCCAAAACTTATGAAGGTATTTTCATAAGTATAAATTGTATTGGTGAATATTTAAGTTATATAATATATATTTTATAGATTTTACGAATAGGAATATTCAGTAAAGAGGTTACCGACTTTTTCCAAAACATTGTATCAAGAAATATTAAAATGCGCGAAGAGCAGAACATTATAAGACCAGACATGATAAACCTTCTTTTGGAAGCAAGAAAGGGTAAAGCCAAAAAGGAAAAAATGGCACCTGCAGATGCCGAAGAAGAAGCTTCTGTGTCAGAAGAAGAATCAGAAATGACACAGAAAGATGCTGCCTGGCAAATGGAAATTACTGATCAAGATATTACAGCTCAAGCTCTTATATTCTTTTTGGGAGGCTTTGAAACGACCTCTACAATCATGGGCTTTGCATTTGCCGAACTTGCTGTAAATCCTGACGCTCAAGAAAAATTGAATGAAGAAATACGCGGGGTGTTTGAAAGAACAGGAGGGAATATAAAGTATGAAGACATTCTTCAAATGAAATATATGGACATGGTTACGTCAGGTATTTCATAACATATTACTTTTAGGTTATATTATTAGTGGATCATATTACGTATATACGTATTAGTTGATATATCATAGTACCCACAAAATGACTCTCAAAAAATGGAATATTTGTTCCAGTGTCACTTTTAAAAACTTAGAATGCGTATATTATATGTTTCCAAAGTTCCCTTTAACTGCTTCTTTCGTAATTAAAAACAGAATTTCAGTACCTACAATTAACTAAACAATAATATTTAAGAAACCCTGAGAAAGTGGTCAGGTTTAACGGACAGAAAGGCAGTAAAACCATACACCATTTACCAAGGTAATGGGAGGCCACCTTTAAAAGTAGAAAAAGATGATGTGATATGGATCCCCATGTACGCTATACACAGAGATTCCAAATATTATCCAGACCCGGAAATTTTCGATCCAGAAAGATTCAGCGATATGAGAAAACACGAAATTAAGCCATTTACTTATTTACCATTTGGAACTGGCCCAAGAAATTGTATAGGTGAGATACTTGCAAAAGTATTGGTAAGAAATAGTTTAACAAAAACGTATGTCTTTGTTTTTTAAGGTATGCGGTTTGCCCTTTTGGAGGTAAAAATCGCTCTATTTAACATTCTCCTTTACTTTGAAGTTGTTCCAACAGGGAAAGTGAAAGTACCTTTGAAGCTAGACAAAGCTCAATTTTCACCATACCTCGATGGAGGATTCATATTCGGACTTAAAAAAAGGAATACTAAAACAAAAAATTGTGACAAAGGCTCGTCAAGTGAATTATGACAACACATATACTAAAATACACATAAAGCTGTTTTATAATTATGAGATGTTATTTAAAACACTGTATAAAATAGAGATTTATTTACTTTTAACTATTTGTATTTTTTTAATCAAAGATAGATGAATGTATTAAAATTTCAGAAGGCAAAAATTGGTAATTATTATAAAAACATTCTGTTAGGATTCGGTAGCCAATAAGCCATTTTAACAAATTGATTAAAGCTTTTTGCGGCCAGTTGATGAACTGGTGTTAAGCAATTCCAACCGACGACGGCTTGTACACCCGAAGAAGGATAACCCCAGTTCAAGCCATTTTAAATTTACAATTATTTCGAGTAGTCAAATTTTTGTCAGTTTTCAGATAATGAGATAATTAGATTGAAACATGTGCTTGTCCGACAATCTCGCTCTCTTCCCCGATTTTAAACATGTATTTTCTAACTAGCTGTAACCGCAACTTCGTCCGTGTAGAATTTAACAAAAAAGTAATTTTTAAAATTTTACAGCCACAAACAGAACCGTTAGCAATAGCCCGCTCGCGCGTTCTGAGCCCGTTCGACAGGTAGTCTTTGTGATATTAAGTGGCGGGAGACGCTGTTGTTGTCTGTCTGTCTGTTTGTTTCGGCTAATCTCTGAAACGGCTGGACCGATTTTGACGGGACTTTTACTGGCAGATAGCTAATGTAATAAGGAGTAACTTAGGCTACTTATATTTTAGAAATTAATAACTATTTATAAATAATAATAATTAATTTCTAAAATAAAAGTAGCCTAAGTTATTCCTTATTACATTAGCTATCTGTCAGTGAAAGTCCTATCAAAATCGGTACAGCCATTTCAGAGATTAGACGAAACAAACAGACAGACAAACAGACAAAAATTTAAAAAAATGTTATTTTTTGGTATATGTACCGTGTATACATCCATATGCATTTAGTAAAAAGTGAATATTTTAATATTACAAACAGACACTCCAATTTTATTTTTCTGTATAGATACTTTAGCAACAACTGATTTGTAAAGTTTGACGAGAAATATCTAACGACCTAATGTTTGAGTTTTCATCATTTGCATACTATCGAAGGCCGCATCTATTAATTTTGATGAGTTATTTATTATGAAGCAGATATCTTTAAGTTGGTGTATATTGACATTGTCTATAACATCAATGAAAACATTGCATTCTGAAAGTAATCCCAATTTTGTATTTCAGGGACTGTTGCACCCAACTTATTCAAGAAGGAATGTTATGGTTTTTTCTTTATTTTCGAATATAGCTTAATTTCTTGTATAGAACCGCGTGAAAATTTTTGTTGGGTTTCATTACGACAAAACTGAGAAATGCATCATGTTCTGTTACGAATGAAGCAATAAAAACCAGAGTATAAATGCAAACCATCACAATGAGATGTCTACTTAAACTCAAGGTCGGAAGTTGTTTACAATAATTATCTCTCCATCATACATTAAATAGTTGTAATGGACAAGATTCAGTTAGTATTCAAGGAGTATCCGTCATAGTACTAGTGCAATGTTTTGGTTGTTTGTTATTGTGGTGCTTGGGTTATTGTACTATTTGTACATTAAACCCTTATGGTACTGGAAAAGCAGAAATGTACCATACGAAAACCCCCTTCCAATATTCGGGAATATGGTAAAACCTACATTTAGAAGGGAACATATGCTAACAGTTTTAAATAGGATTTACAGAAAGTTTCCAAATTCACAGTAATTATCATAACAAATTATCCTTTTACCTAATTTTTTATTTACAACATAAAAGAATCAAGAACAACTAGTAAAAAAAACCTTCAGAAGATTGAGGTGCTTATTTTGTTTTTAATTAAACACTAAAATGTTCTTGTTGTGACATTGTAGATATTTTGGATTTATTAGTTTTCAAAAAACCATATTGGTTATAAAAGATTCAGAATTGATCAAAAAGATCACTGTTAAAGATTTCGATGCTTTTCCTCGCCATCAAGCAATTGCTAGTGATGACATTGATCCTCTATTAAGTAAAAATTTATTTTCAATTCAAGGCATGTAAAACAATTATTCAATTTACAATTTTATGATTAAAAATTACCTTTAGATATTCAGAAATGGCGTCATATCCGAGCCACATTGTCACCATCCTTTACAGCCAATAAATTAAGGACGATGTTTGATTTAATCCAAGAATGTGCCAAAAATTTTGCGAATTATTATCTTCAAAAGGGGGATAATGTTATCGAGGTGGACTTGAAAGACGCTTACCGACGTTTTGCAACAGACGTTATAGCAACGGCTGCCTTCGGAATAACATGCAATTCATTAGAAAATAAAAATAACGAGTTCTACGTGATGGGCAGGGATGTTACCAACTTTGGTGGATTGAAAGCTTTAAAGTTTTTCTTAATCACTAGTAGTCCAGCACTTATGAAGGTATTGTCGTTTGTAATGCAAAAAAATGGTTCTATTAATTATACCAGTTATAGAATTTACTATTAAACTTGTAGTTTCTACGAATAGGGATTTTCGGGGACCAAGTTACAAACTTTTTCACTAGAATAGTATCAGATAATATTCGAACTCGTGAAGAACAGAACATCGTAAGACCTGACATGATACATCTACTTATGGAAGCAAGAAAAGGAAAAGTCAAGCGGGAAAAGTCAGAACCCAAAGATCAAGAATTTGACAGTTTTGCAGCGGTTGACGAATCGGAAATAGTTCAAAAAGATACTGGCGGCCAAATGGAAATTACTGACCAAGATATTACAGCTCAAGCCCTTATATTCTTTTTGGGCGGTTTTGAGACAGTTTCAACAATGATGAGCTTTGCTTGTGCTGAACTTGCTGTAAATCCTGACGTTCAAAAAAAGTTGAATAAAGAAATAGATGAGGTGTTTGAAAGAACGGAAGGGAAAATAAAATATGAAGATATTCAACGAATGAAATTTATGGATATGGTTATATCAGGTATTTAAAAATATTAAAACCAGGATTCCACGTGTTTTAGCGTATCTTCGTTATTTCGTTTGAGGAGGGTAAGAGTAATAAAGAACCGGAAAAAGGGTTTCTTTCCATTCTACCGAACTTACTGAATTTAAATTAAAGTAAAAGATACTTGTTAGTTTCACAAATTTATTTAAAATAGTTTGAGGAATTCGTTTCGGCTGTTATTCCATTTTCAAAAAGAGTACAAAATACCATGTTTTACAAACTAAACTTAAATTTGAATACCAGATAACGGTCCCGGGGAGGCCGTAATTTTTCCTTATTAATTTGAAGTAATCTGATCTGTAGTGGGTACCAATTAATTCAATAATTAATATCGCATTAACGTATGTATATATATGTTTATGGTCTTAATTTTCATTAGTTGGCTTCCTGGTTTTAGTATGATTCACCAATCTATATTATTTAAGAAACCTTAAGGAAGTGGTCAGCATTTATGGACAGAGAGGCTATAAAACCATACACCATTCCACAGGATAATGGGAAACCGTCTTTAAAAATTGAAAAAGGCGATATTATATGGATTCCTGTTTACTCAATCCACCGCGACCCCAAAAATTTTCCAGACCCTGAAAAATTCGATCCAGAAAGGTTTAGCGATGAACGCAAACATGAGATCAAACCATTTACTTATCTGCCTTTTGGAACGGGTCCCAGAAATTGTATCGGTAAAATGCTAACACAATACAGGGTGTTTTACAAAAAACAACTGTTAATTATAACATGTTTGTCATTTAAGGCTCAAGATTTGCCCTTTTGGAAATCAAGATCGCCCTGTTCAATATTTTACGACATTTTGAAATTGTTCTAACAGGCAAAGTATCTGTGCCCTTTAAGTTAGATGCCTCCCAATTGGCACCTAACCTTCATGGAGGATATGTACTCGGTCTCAAGAAGAGAAACCTCAACAAAGATATTAATTACCATAACATATAATATGTATTTCATATACGTATAGATGTGCCTTTGTAAGAGAATAGGGGACTTGACATAAAATGTAATATTGTATTAATGAAATAGAAGTAAAGTTTAAAATGATAGAAAGCTTATTTTTTCACAGTGACAATTCATTTTCATTTAAAGGAGATCAAATAAATGCTATTAATAAATACTGATTACGATTGTAAATGATTAATTAATAAATCCTTTATTTCCAATAATACTTGTAAAATAAAATGAAAATATTTTAAAAATTCACGTACTCTCTTTTTCAGTGATGAATTATTAAAACAATAAAACACGTTTAAACTTTCACGAAACTATTAAACTTGCTTAACAATACTCACAGAGGCATCTTCAGAAACTGAAATGTGTTTAAACTGAGTTTTTACAGCAAGAGCTTATATTTCCTATCCTATTTCTTATTATCTAGTGGGGTGTGTACAAGTTGGGTTGTGCGACTTACATATTATTGTTTAAACATATTGAAATTATCACTAAGTTGATGTACAAGCATTTACTATTTCATTTTTTGAATTCAAATTTGATTTTATTTCTATTGCTTCTAGGATGTTCAGTTATTTACTTTTTTCTTTTATATGTAAAATTTTGACATTATCTATATTAAAATCATGTTTGTTTTCAGTCAAATGGTTCTTAAACGCTGAATTTTGGTTATAATTCTTAACATGTTCGTTTATTCTATCTTTGAAAGTTCTTCCCGCTTGTCCTATATATACTGGATTACAATTATCAGAACATAGTTTATATACCCCGCTTTTTTCCAAGTGTATTTTTTGTTATTGATGAATTTTATTAAATTGTAAAAACTCAGTTTAAACACACTTCAGCTTCTGAAGATGCCTCTGTGAAGTGAAACAGTATTGTTAAGCAAGTTTAATAAAGTTTCGTGAAAGTTTAAACGTGTTTTATTGTTTTAATAATTCATCATGAAGATCAACTTTCATTAAGTAAAGGCCAACTCAATCACCTCTTTTCCAGTGTACAGAACCTTCCCTAATAGAATATCTCGTTCATGAAGTTGCCGAAACAAAAAAAAAACATTTTAAAAATCAATGAAGTGAGATAGACACCTTAAATAATTTTTATTGAAAACGCTCATCAAAACCTAGATTCCACATTTTTCGACAATTTCAAGTAGATATTTCGATATTTAGTGGTTGTAATATACGTAATACAGTAATTGTAGTTGTAAGTATTACAGTTTTTTCTTCAATGTCCATTGTGATTCTATAAAACCAGACGTATTTCCAAAAATATCGTCTACCGCTTGTCGCGTATATCTATCGTATGTTATAGGCCTTAAAGCTGTTATGTCGATTAACTATAAAAGTGGATAAAAACACTTCGCTGAATTTATAATACGTATGTTGTTGTCACTGATGAAGCGACAAATAAAAAATTGAGACTCTCAAACCGACATAAATATACCTATTTAATTTCAAGGACGAAAATTGTTTGCGTTAGTTATCGTTTCATCTTTGCACTCGTTGCAACAAAATAATATAATTTAGTTTTCATTTGAGGTGCATCGGTTGTAGCAACAGTATCTGGCTCCGCAATGTTTTTGTTATTAGTTGCCGTGGTGTTACTGTTATTATACTATTTTTATATCAAACCTTTATGGTATTGGAAGAGTAGAAATGTACCTTTCCAAAATCCTGTTCCACTTTTCGGGAACATGTGTAAACCTATATTTAAAAGGGAACAAGCGATAACAATCATTCACAATATTTATACCAAGTGTCCTGATTCACCGTAATTACAATATACTAAACTATATAAACTTTTGGAAAGAAATAATAAAATATTTTACTGTTTTACAGATACTTTGGATTTCTAAGTTTTACAACACCAATTTTAGTTATCAAAGATCCTGAGTTAATAAAAAAGATTACAGTTAAAGATTTTGATGTGTTTTCACGTCACCGTGCATTTGCTAGTGAGGATATGGATCCATTGTGGAGCAAAAATTTATTTGCTGTTCAAGGTATGCTACATCATGTCATAATTTATTTAATTGGTAATATTTGTAGATTTTCATAAATGGCGTCATCTCCGAGCGACTCTGTCCCCAGCATTTACAGCAAACAAACTAAGAATGATGTTCGACTTAATGCAAGAATGTGCCAAAAATTTTCTGAATTACTATCTTCAAAAAAATAAGGAAATTATTGAACTGGACGTGAAAGACGCTTGTCGACGTTTTGCAACTGATGTCATCGCAACAACTGCATTTGGTATAACTTGCGATTCGTTACAAAATCAAGATAACGAATTTTATTTAATGGGCAAGAATGTGACTAATTTTGATGGCATTAGAGCCTTAAAAGTTTTTGTGTACAATAGCTGTCCAAAGTTAATAGAGGTAACAATATGAAATTAATTCTGAAATACTAGTAAATTAAATTAAACCTTTTTTGGGCCATGCCCCACTTTAACATTTCTAAAATCTTCATGTCCCCCTTTTATAATATAATAAGCATAAAAAAAATATTTGTTCTTTTTATTAGTAATAAAAATGATAGTTTTTAGAATCGATTTCTGTGAAATTATTTTCAAAACAAACAAAATGAATTTCTATTATATAATAAAAAACTGAAATTTGAGAAAAATAAATTTTTTAAAATAACATAAATAGAATCAAATACGTAACAGTAAATTTCTACAGCATATATTAATAAATACATTAAATCAAAGATTAATTGACAGATACTTATTTAATATTACAACAAAGGGTTGTAAAACAATTTTGTGCAAAAACGTCGTTACTCAGCGAGTTTAAAAGATCCTGAGTTCCCGCGACAAAAGACACAACATAGTGAATAGCTGACCAGTTCACTTAACGACTCTAATCACTCAGTTGAGATTTTGGTGGCGTCAAAGGAATTATATTTAATAAATTAAAACCCCTATTTAAAAAAAAAACTGTTTTTTCAAAATCTTTGTCGCTTACATCAGCATTGCATTTAAAAAGCCCATAGCGATTTGGTGTAAAGTCATGTCGGGTCAATTCTCAAATTGCCCCCCTCCAATCATCGAATTGCCCCTCTGTGGGAAACACTGCCTTAAAACGTACTACTGATAATTTTCGATTATCGCAAAAGTAGAGACTAGGAAAAACTGTTAACACCCATTAACCATTAACACCACAACTCACATGCTTCTAACACTTTCCTATTTTCGTATAGAGCGTGCTTCATACACACATTTTTAATAACCTTTTTCGAGTTTATAAATAAATCGATTGCGAGAAGAAAAGTGATTTCTATTTATCAAAAACTATTCGACCCTGCGTTATCGTATATGACTAAATTTTTCTTTTTTTTTTTGTAGTTACTACGAATAAGCGTATTCGGTCCTGAAGTCACATACTTCTTCACTAAAGTAGTATCAGACACTGTCCGAACCCGTGAAAAAGAGAACATCATCAGACCTGACATGATACATCTTCTTATGGAAGCAAGAAAAGGGAAACTGAAGAAAGACAAATCAGATGATCTCGAAGCAGACAGTTTTGCAGCAGTAAATGAATCAGAAATTGTGCAGAAAGAGGTCGAAGGTCCGACGCAAATTACCGACGAAGAGATGACCGCTCAAGCTCTTATATTCTTTTTTGCGGGCTTCGATACGACTTCTTCTTTGATGAGCTTTACGTTTGCAGAACTTGCAGTAAATCCCGATATTCAAAAGAAATTAAATGACGAAATAAATGAAGTGTTTGAAAGAACAGGAGGGAAAATAAGGTATGAAGACATTCAACGGATGAAATATCTGGACATGGTTACATCAGGTAAATAATGAATTGAAATTAAATTTTACTACTACTAAACTAAATATTTTAGAATCGCTGAGAAAGTGGCCTCAGGGAGTATTTATGGACCGGGAGGCTGTAAAACCATACACCATTCCCCGGGATAATGGGCAACCACCTATAAAAATAGAAAAAGGGGATATTATATGGATTCCCTCGTATTCTATACATAGAGATCCCAAACATTTTCCAGATCCTGAAAAATTTGATCCAGAAAGGTTCAGCGATGAACGAAAACATGAAATAACACCATTTACTTATCTACCTTTTGGAGCAGGTCCAAGAAATTGTATTGGTAAGACACCTAATGGTTTAATATAAATATATTTATATAATAATAACAGGCTTGTTGTTTAAGGTTCCAGGTTCGCTCTTCTCGAATCAAAAATTGCCATATTCAATATCATACATAATTTTGAAGTTGTTCCAACTGGGAAAGTAACCATTCCCTTAAAGTTAGACAACAATCAAATAACCCCGCAACTTGAAGGGGGTTGTATATTTGGATTTAAAAAGAGGAAGGCAAAATAAAATTAATATTTTTATATTGGTATAAAGCTTTTAGATATGCTCATAGAATATTTATGTGTACCAATACAAAATTTTGTAAGTTAGAAACGAACGAAGTTTGTTAGTTGCCTATTTATATGTATGTAATTCTCCTTAACGATTAAAATTATAGAATTAATTAAATAAATGGCCATTCAAGTTGCTGATTTGGAAAATACTTTTCCATAGCAGTGTTAGAGCATTTGTTTTCATTAATAATTATCCTTAATTGCGAAACTACTTTGAAATACGCATTTTTTTATAACAGGTAGAATAATACTTGAAAAAATTAAACTATGATGATCAAACGAATAATTAATGATTTTTTAAAAAATCCGACTTCAAAAAACCTTTGTGGTACCACTAAAAGGAAAATTATAGTGACTTGTTTGTTGCATGGTATGTGAATTTTGATTAATTTGTTTGGAATTTCATTGTTTCGCCCAGAAGAAAAAAATAATAATTATTGTTACCTTTTGAGTGCTCCAAGTGTTTTAAATGTCGGTTTTTAATATCTGTTATCGTTTAATTTACAAATATTAGAGGTTAATTGTCTACTGTACTTATACCTTCACAATAAAAATGCATAACAAGAAATATCCACAGAAGGTTAATATATAACCAATTTAAGATTATCCCCCTTCAAATAATAGAAGAAAAACCTAAATAGACCGTGATCCCTCTCAGTAATCGGTATATCTATACATACATAAAAAATACCTACACGATTCATTATTTTTTTGAAGTCGGTTAAAAAAATGTAACAAAACAACAGATTTTGCGGTAGGGTGATTGTGAAACTTTGATAATTTTTAATATGGTTCGTCTTATATAATAAACGAAAGGTTGAAACAATATTGTTAAAGATCGTCTAAAAAATAAATATTATTAAAAAACAAAACTTGTTTCTTTGTAGTGTGTTAAGAAAATGCGAACTTAAGCAGTTCGAGAACACAGTCTTGATTATTTCAATTTTTCCATTTGTTTGCAGTTTACGTGGGGGTGCAAAAGAATAATTTCCATTAGCGAAATCAATTGATATGGATCACACACGCAACGAAATAATAATAGGTCATAGCTCATAGCTAGCATCTTACGGTAATTATTTATTAAGGACGTGCACCGTAATTGTGTGTATTCAGTATATCACTGGGGCCCCCCCGATTAATTTGCAGTAAATCATTAGCATACGAAGTAGGATAGCTCGCGATCGAGTTCATGCAAACGGCGGCCCGATGAACGAATAAATTCATATATCGCAATAGCGCGGGACTCTTTTTAAAATTTCTATCGTGCACACAAACCATAAACTTGTCGGCGATATTCATCAATGTCCACGGTTTAATCATGATTCCGTAATTTAGTTTTATTAATATACAACTACTGCTAAATTATCGCTTGTGTTTTTTTTTGTTCTTTTCTTTTTTTGGCATGTACGAAACGTATTTATACAAACACACAAACATGGTCGATCCGAGTGTAGTTTATTGAACGTAGCAGTTATAAAATCGTAATTACACAGGTCAACGAAATCAGGAATGGAAGTGGACAATAAAACAAAAGAGCAGTCCAAATATAGCCTCACAATTGCCTCAGCACGTCAATTTTCTGGCCAAAATATATCTTTCTGTCGCTAAATTAGAATTTGCAAAATTTCTTCAGCACATCAAGATTTTGAGGTTAAGGTCTCTCGAAATTTCAATATTTTAGGGCAAATCTGAAGCCAGATTCGAGGTCACCTTTTTATTACCCTCGTTATAGTTTCTGTTTTCATCTCACCATAGTAGATACTGCACTCTTTTTTTGTGGAGAGTTGAAAAAAGAATTTGAAGAGAATGTAATCATAGTCGATGTATTCTTCGAGGGTGGACTACAATACGGCCCCAGAAAAGAGTTACTAATAAACAGGAAAACAACGAAGAAAATTTCACTAACCATTGTCTGTTTTAAAGTAAGGGCCGAATTTAACAATTAGGCAAATTTTTTTGTTAGTTTATTTACTAACAAATTAATAACTTAAATTGTGATATATACCCTGTTAAGGAATCAAGTTTTTCCATTTTGAAAATCAATAAACCATCAGAAACTGTTTCCATCAATTTATTGGAAATAAGCGTAAATAACCCCATTATTAATACTTTGTAATTTACTTTAGAGTTAAGTTGCCATAAAACTTAGAATGAAATTAAAGTTTCGCGAAACAATTGTACAGTTATTATTAAAAATTTGTAGAAATTTACAACTGGTATTTTATTTTCGCAAAGTAATAATGAATTTCAACCAAGCATCGGTAGGCTCAATTATATCTGCTACTAATACTTTAAAACGCAGAAATGGTTTAAAGTAATTTTTTTAACATATTCAAAAAAGAAGGCATTAAAATCCTTTTTCGTCGACATTTCAAGGATCACAGATCCCACATTTCGAACGCGTCCTACACAGTAGGCACAGCGTAAGGAAAGCCATATTCCACGATCGGTTTCAACATATCGGGACTGCGTTCGAAATGTGGGATCTGTGATCCTTGAAATTTCGACGACCGGTTCCGACCTATCGGGATATGGCTTTCCGTACGCTGTGCCTACTGTGTAGGACGCGTTCGAAATGTGGGATCTGTGATCCTTGAAATTTCGACGACCGGTTCCGACCTATCGGGATATGGCTTTCCGTACGCTGTGCCTACTGTGTAGGACGCGTTCGAAATGTGGGATCTGCGATCCTTAAAATTTCGACGAAAAAGGATTTTAATGTCTTCTTTGTTGAATATGTCACATCTTCGTCGAAGAATCCATCGGAATCAAAAGTGTAATTCAATGCCGGTAGAGGTATTAGCCCTCGGAGTTGTTGTTTCTGTTCATTCCATATTTATATTTGTTATTTTTTAAAATTTATATCCACTTTTTTTTTATTGAAGAACTGATTTATTCACTTTAGTTTCAAGAGTAATTTACCCTGTACATAGGATTGTGAAAAGATACGCTACTGAAGTCGCCCGTGCATACATATGTATGTGTTTAGTTATTATTACAACAATTTGAAGCTGTCGAAGTGATGCAAATGTTAATTATATAGTTATTTCTCAAGTTTCTCTTGCATTAGTAGGTAGTGGTACGTATATTAGGTACGCGTGTATCTGTTTTAAATGTGTACATGCGTACGAACATATCTACTAAACTGTTTTAAATGGTCGTAGTATACAATTAAATGTATACGTAACTGAGTTCGTTGAACAATAATAAGCAATTTAATACGTTATATCAAATTAAGGCTTTCTGCTCCATAATAACCACTGATTTTATCAGCGCCTAATTTGAATGAAACTTACTTATTATTTATTACATATGCAAACTATTCCGCGGCGGAAGCTTAAATAACACGAATAGTTTTAAATTTATACGATCATCCATTGGCGAAGAGAGATAGACTTCCTTCTAGAGCAAAACTCATCAGGTGAAAATATATATATAAAGAAAACATTAACCGTAATAACACACAGGTGAACGAATGTGAATCAGAAAAAGACTAATTGAGAAATCATTTCCAATGTGGTAAAAATCTCACCTCATAATTACTACATCACGTCTGGATTTTAAGTTCCAAAAAATGAAATTTTTAACCTTTTCGTAAATATTACCATGTGAAATAAGGACAAAATAACCAAGAGAATAGTTATTTTCGATCAATCCTTGAAAGCTGAACCAAAATCTGACCCTAGAGTTGCCCTAAGACATCTAGATTCGGAAATATCTTAACTTTAAAATTCGAATTATTCTAATTCGGTTTAATTGGTTTCTTAAAATTTATTAAACTAGTGTTGGTGCATATTTGATGAAACATGATAAATAATAAAAATTATATAAAAAGTTTCAACAATGTATTTATAGAAAACCTCTTACCGTCATTATCAAAGAGTAGGTAAACAAACTAAATTAAAAGTTAAAACCAACCGGTTAAATACCTATTGAAAAGATGTACAAATATACATACATAAACGTATTTGTAACAACTAATTAGCCGATATGGGATTCTAGAAATATACATACATAAAGATATTTGTAACAACCAACCAGCCTACATGGAATTTTCGAACATCATAATATCATGTAAAACTATTGTATTCTAGGTAACAGTAAGGGTGTATTATTTGAGCACAATTCTTTCTCGTTATTTACTACATTTTTTCTATCCGATAAAGCTTTTTCAATTTCAAGATTTTCGAGTAAATTTAATCTATTGCTTTTTTGTCCGACGTGAATTATTTTTTTTTTTAAATACATTGTTGAAACTTTGATATTTTTTTTATTATTTATTGGTTTCAATGCGCTAAGGCTACTCTGGAGCTAGATTTGAACGATTATAACGATTATCTTGTTGTCTAATTCACATTTCAACATTCCGAAAAAAGAAGGTATTATACATTTTATGTATGCAAATACTAGTATACTATATTTCCGCAATTTGCCTGCTGTTACATTTACGACGTTAGAATATTATATTATAATAGCTGTATAATTATTATAATAATACATACACAGCGAAATTTTGTGCCAAGGTTAACACAAATAAATTCGTGTTCAAAAAACTAATTTAAATATTAATTATTATTTTAAAACACGGGTCGGCCACCGTCTGGTCCGCTCCCTTCAAATTAAAAAGGAAAATCCGTTGCTATCTCTCTTTGTATAACTAATTATACCATTAATGTGGTTATATACGATACACAGCTAAATCGAAATAGACGTATATGTATCTATGTGACTATGTCTGTTATTTTCTATTACATATACCCACTTAATTCTTTGCAAGTGAATGCGTCAAGGTTATCTAAAAAACTTAATTATTTAAATCGTTAATGGAAGTAGAATTAGAAATTTTCACCAACTTTTGGAAATTAAATTATTGAGTGGAAAAAATGGGAAACGCAATTTTTCGTTTTCGTTAAAAAAATATCAGTTGATAATAATGATATCACTAACTAAACAAAGGTAGTGTACATACGTAAGAAGTTATTTTTCAATTTATATATTTATTTAGCCGGAATTTAAATAATATCTTCGCCCCTACTGGTCGGGGCACTAATTCACTTCAACCAGCAAACAGCGGCGACCGCCGAGACCAGACACACCAGTTCTGATCCCGCACTTGAACTATATAGTCATATTCGCAGCCACATTGCTAACTTTAGGTGGTCGAATATTTGTTAGCTGTAAGCGCCGTTGCATGATAAAATATTACTCTCAAAAGCCCCAAAAAAAAGTTCAAAAATTATTAAATCTGAGTGTTTTCCACCAAAAATCTAATAAGATGGAGCAACTTTGCTTAAATTGAAGATGTAAATACTTATGGTGTGTGTCCCATAAGCATAAAATATCGTAACCAGTAGTTATACCAGCAAAAAAATTGGCCAATACAGTCTAGTGATGTAGCGTCGTGGTTTGAAACGAGTTTCTAACCCATTCAAAAACTTGCACAGTTTTTTCTTGTTTAATAATTTAACTTTTATTGAAGAATAGCACCTACACTATTAAGTAATTACGAGAACTATAACGTTTTTATTTAGGTTACATTTAATTGCAAAAAACAATCACATGTCTACTTATTAACTAGCTTAAAATGTATGTAATCGATAAAAATAATTCAACTCTTTTAATGACGCTAATAAAAATTAAGTCACCTTGTGGAAAGGGTAGGTAAATTATATTCAAAGGGTTATTAAAAGTCGGACAGATATGATTTCAAAGTTGCACTTCGGCATGCATAATAGGGAGCCCACAATCTGAAAGAACGAACCGATGGAGGCCTACCTGAAAGGATAATTTATGAGACAGCAGACAGCATTGTATACTAATGATTAGTGTATACCCCCTAGTGCGTCGCGGCGTTGGCGTTGTCGAATCAGAAATAGAATTATCTGTACATAACAAATATTAGCATCTTTTAATAAATACACATGTTATAACGCGCTACCACATTGGAAGAATAGAGACCGATGTAGATCGAAAATTTAGAATAGAATCGTTACTACGTATACACATATTCATTAAAATAGGATCTTTGCATTCAAATTATGTAGTTACACCATAAAGTCATAAGGACAATGATGACCGCTAAGACTAGAACTATGTTTATTATAATTTATTCATAATTTTATTATGAAATTAACATTTTCTAATCTTAATTAATTAAAATAAAAACGAAATAAGGCACTTGGTGGTTTATTGACGAACTCAAAAATTCATGGACAATTAGAGAATTGAAATTACTGTAGTGATTCTGCTTACTCTTGATAATGACAGACCCCTGTCGAAACAGTTGTCGAGTTAGTCAATAAACCTATGAAAAAGTTAACAAGTGTTTTTATTTTAAATTAATTTACACCCCTTACATATTACCTTATACAATGAGGAAAAATTGTGTTACCGTTGTCACGCCCTCGCCGGAACTCGAATCCGGGATCTTTGGCTTTACACGCCAATGCTTTTGCCACTAAGCTACGAGAGGCTACAGCAGTAACAACGACGAACGTACTCACTAATTGTGTCACAGAACGTCGGAGTCAATGTATATCACTATTAATCATTAATAATGAAACATTTGGATAAATTTTAACTACATTAATAATAATATACATTGATTCCGACGTTCTGTGACTTATTAAGTACGTTCGTCGTTGTTACTGTTGTCACCTCTCGTAGCTTAGTGGTAATAGCATTGGCGCGTTAGGCCAAAGATCCCGGGTTCGAGTCCCGGTGAGGGCGTGACAACAGTAACAAATTTTTTCCTCATTGTATGAGATAAACTATACTGGGTATAAATTAATTCAACAATTAATGTATTCAAAATTTACCCTTACTAAAAATTCTTTAAATATTTCATTATTAAATATGTTTGTACTTTGGATTCGTGATTGATACGATGTCTCTTACTTATTATTCGGTTGTGTGATTTGTATAGCTAACAAAAATTAGGATTCTGGGAATTAATTACATTCTGGTTCCTTCAAAGAGGTCGACATAAAACACGAAATTATACGTTAACCGGCTACTTAGCTTTAGGTCGGTTAGTTATAATAATGCGACCATAAAAAAAGACGAACTAGCTGGCCTAATGATATGATTTCGGCACACTACTGCTTTTACTTCGTAATTTGTATGTAGCGAGAAAATCAACCGGTCTCTGTCTTAACATACACGCATAGATACATACACTCAAATAAATATACATATGTATTTAGTAATGGCAGAAATTAAGGAGGAAGTTCGACGTTTAAAATATAATTTCGAGGAAACGATTTGGTTCAGTGAAGAGAGCGAACGTTGAATTCATGTCTGTGACTAGTTGTAAATATCAGAATAACTGTATACGATATATGAATTACCATTATTAAGTATTAAAAACAATGCGGTTTAATTCTTGAATTTGCGAACATATTGACTAGGATGGCTCGTTTCTTTCTGATTAATTTTGTTTGAAATCAAATATCGTACAATTGGAAATGTTCACTGATTTATTTGTAGGTACCTGACAATTGGTTCGCCAAAAAACATTGGCTTCTTTAGACGTAACATCTTCAGTAATTTACTACCACCAATTCAGACAACTGAGATTTAATTTACTAGTAATCCTATGATTTAAGAAGGACACATTTTACACTAATTGAACATATTTGACAAACAGATTGATATTGTAAGTTTGAGTACATTTTCCTTATTACTTCTCTGCTCAATGCTGCGCTGTTGAATCATAAAGAAGAATTGATCTTTATCTTACAATATTCTTTTTAAACGAAGAAACGCTCTGTACATTTGTAATTATTAAATATAAATATAGAATCAACAGAAACAACTATTCCGAGGGCTAATACCCCTACCGGCATTGAATTACACTGTTGATTCCAATGGATTCTTAGACGAAGATATAACATATTCAAAAAAGAAGGAATTAAAATCCTTATTCGTCTAAATATAAAGATATTATATTTATATTTATTATGTTTATTATTATATTTTATTATATTATTAATATATTAAATATTAGGATCAAAGATCCCACATTTCGAATGCGTCGTACACAGTAGGGAATCAAAAGTGTAATTCAATGCCTATAGGGGTATTAGCCCTCCGAGTAGTTGTTTCTGTTGATTCCATATTTTTATTTATATTTATAATATAGCCTGTAAAGGCCCTTGTGCCAGCGCCTACCTGATGAGACCCGATAGGTCGAAACCGATCGTGAGTGTGGCTTTCGGTTCGTTGTGCATACTTGGTAGGACGCGTTCAAAACGTGAGATCTTTGATCTTAAAATTTAGACGAATAAGAATTTTAATTCCTTCTTTTTTGAATTTGTAATTATTATTTATTAGAACAAAAAGTTCTTGAAGGTCAGCATTCAGTCGAAACTGCTAGGCGTGAATCGCGATTTCGAACTCCTTAGTTCTCATCAACACGAAACTATCACGTAGATAGCTAAGCTTATTATCCTGATTAATAAAGGACCTTGTTGAAGATTATTGAGTCCCACAATAGGTAGTAAATTTCTACGCTGTCTGTACTTATTCATTATTTAACTATAAAGAGTGCCAATTTCTTGACTTAAAGTGAAACTTTTACATTATATAATGTTTTTGTACAATTTGCTTACGAAATGATGTTCTTTCACTTTCAATGATTATTTTTATTTCTTGTATTTATCATTAGACAGGTACTTCATTTCACCAAATGGTATTTGTAACGAATAAATAAGAGATTAAGCGAAAAAGTGGAATTAGACATTTAAAGGAATTACTTATAGATACGAAAGTATTCGTTCAATGAAAACCTAAATCCAGCACTACATTTTTTGTATTAATAAATAATTCTACTTTTCGTTACAGTTTTGCTGACCCGTCAATCGATTCAAAGTAATACATATTGATTTAATTGTACGAATAAATTAGAATACATATTTTGGTGGTTAGTGTTCTTCGGTTATGGTCTTATTGTGGATCGTGCATGATCTTCGTGGAACTCGTTAGTACCTAATTAGGTACATAAAGAGTAGGTACCGTACCTATATAATGCACTTTCATAACTTACAGTCGGCTAGAGTGAAGCTAGCGACCGTGACGAACTATATGTTTAATTAAAAACTAGAATAATTCGTTATCGACTTGAGTTTTTAAACTAAATAGAACAGTATTACTGCTGTTTGCAGACTGATCTTGCAGGCATACTAGCACTGAGAGAAAATAATTCTAATTCTATAATCAAGAAAAAATATTTAAAAATTAAAATTTAAATCAAACAAACTTGGGAATTTCACTTAAAACTTTATTAAAAACTCGATACGTATTTCGACTTATAAGGGCATCTTCAGGAGTAACAAAAATATACTAAGTAACAAACATCAAATAAATTAATTTATAGTACATCCTAAGAGGGTGGGAGTTGAACAATGTTTGGGTCCAATAGGGGATTGTTGCCAAAATTTAGTTACTCGTTGGTATAACTAGAGGAAGAAATCGAAATGTGGTACAAAATAAGAGAGAATTTAAGCACCTACTTATTTGTACTATACAGTGAATTCAAGAAAAAGCTAAAAAAGAAAATAAAAATATCTCCAACGAGCAACTAGATTTTGGCAACAATCCCTATTGGACCCAAACATTGTTCAACCCCACCCTCTTAGGATGTACTATAAATTAATTTATTTGCTGTTTGTTATTTAGTATTTTTGTTACTCCTGAAGATGCCCTTATAAGGCGAAATACGTATCGAGTTTTTAATAAAGTTTTAAGTGAAATTCCCAAGATGTTTGATTTAAATTTTAATTTTGAATCATTTTTCACCAAGTGATAACGGCAGATACCCTTAAGTTAAAAAAATATTTCGCTCAAATCATTTACCTGCTCGTATAATAGTGACACTTTATATTTTCCTGAATAAAACAGAAAATATATTTGCTTACTAAATAAAACAAGATATAAATCACGAACTTATTAAAACTATAAACATTTAAATTAGTATTAAAAACTTTACAATCAAATAGTTAGCAGATATATAAGACATATAAACCTGAATTCAACAATAGATACGAACTGAATAAATATTAGAATAAAAATACTCACTTGAAAGATTTAATTATACAAGAACAACTAAAATTAATTAATTAAAACAATTTTTGAGTGACTACTCAACATTGAACTTCATGCATACTGCTGGATGTTTTATAATTAATTTCTAGAGATGTATAAAATGTATGATGGTTGTTATAAATAGCTATCTATTAGCATTAAGTAGAGCTTTAATTCCCTCATGTTTTTACAATTTTAGTTCTAATAGCTTCGAAAATAAAGAGGAGAAAATGCCCAATCTTCTTATATTTTTTTGGAATCATTTCTTAAATTGGTACGTTACTAAGATTGTGATAAAATGGTTTAGCATTCCTCATAGTAAGACCTTTTAAATGATACAAGTATCTATGTAAAAAAGGTGGCTATACAATTTACCACTCTTTAATTATCTTTTGAATATTTTAAAGTTTATTAACTAGCACAACAAGATGTTACAGATTTAGGATAAAATCGACTATGGCAGACGGACAGACGAGTTTCCGTTTTGAGGTAACTAATATTTAAATAATACAACTATATTGATTTGAGTAATTATTACTAAACAAAAAACACCATAAAATGCAGTTAAGGTGGTAGTTTAAGCGGGGTAATAACCCGGGCAAAATGTATCATTTGTTTCTACAAAATCGTGCAAGAAAGCAAACACCTGTTGCGTCTAGTGAACCTAAAAGCGTTTAAATGATAGAAAATGAGCAATAATTTACCGCATTTCGACTGTTTCAATGCTTAAAGACTACCATCGTACCGACATATGTTGTCTATTACCAAAATAATTACAAAACATACATGACAACTTATTGACCACTGCTGTTTAAGAAATGAATGAACCGTTTCAGGTAAAAATTCACAATATTTAAGGTACAACACTTTTGAAATACTCTACTGAGGGAAAAAAAAAGGCCTACAAAACCGTTACCCATTTTGTAAATGTCGTATTTTAAGATTCGGTCAATCGTTCTTATTTCTCATCCTAGGAATTGCAGACTAAATATCATCTGAAGGATCATTCCATTTTAGACGGTTTAGATTTTATGAATATTTTTTTGAATCGCTGCATAAATCAAATATCTCGCATCCGACATAAATAACCTATATATTTTCTTATCATGTTTTGTTTCTACAATCCCAAATTAGTCTAGAAATGTGTACAAAATAAAAACCTTAGATTGCCTTTACAAGAGCCCTAGAAATTAACAAACACAAAACATACGGATGCCCTTTTGCATGATAAGTTGACCTAACTAATTCACCATTACTTAATCTTTTCATTTACCCCCCGCCCTAATCCATAACTATAGAAGACAAGTAGCTCAATTAATTTTATTGTATTACTTCTGAAGAAGCCTAATTTAGGCGAAACAATTGTAAAGTGTATAATATATCAATTTAGTGGGAACTTTTTGTTATATTTTTCCTAAAAATTGGAAATTACATAGATTTACTAATTATATTATCACAATATAACGAGATAGTAAGATATGTGTCCTCAATGTATACAAAACTGTACAATCCTAAGATACTAATAAGGGACTCCAGTGTGTGTTTATGAAATTCGTTCAAAGATGAACAAAAGAGGAGGACATTATGGTTAAAATTCACAAATATGTAGATGAGATTAAAACCAAGATTTAATTTGCATGAAAACAATGAGCAAAATGTGTTGCTATAAATATAGAACAGACTGGTCGTACCTTGGAAATTTGTTTCAAAGAACACCTAACTAGTATAAAGAATATAAAATATGTTACAGATCTAACAGATCATCGTTTGCAAGAAAATTATAATGTAAATATTAACAACTTGAATCTAACCTATTGTCAACCTAAATGTAGAAAGTTAATTCTATTTAAATTCTTAAAAAATAAAAATATTTGAGCGAAAAAGAAAAATATTATAAACAATTATGAAGAATTGTTATTTCTAAACACACCACTTCTTTTGAACTTTTAAAACTTTGGCCATCCCAACAGTTAAAGCTTAATTGTAATTTTGATTTAGTATACTTAATTGTACTCTAAATAATGGCCAATTATCCGAAACAATTGTTATTTGTTGTTTTTAGTTCTTTAATTATTATCTAACGACAATCCGTTTAAGCAGTTTGTTTTTCAAGTGAAGAATATAAATAAATGTCTAGTTTTCTGCATTTAGTTTATGGATAGTAATAACATTGATAATACTTTATTTCTTTCAATGCCTCACAGGTTTTTGCAAATTGCTCTTTTTAAATTTATATACTTTTTAATAACAATTCTTTTAAAACTACAACCACTAACCAGCATATTTGATTCTTCCTCGTCTGTTTCATTTACCCATAATTTTTAAATTTACCCCTTTTACTTTATTTAAATCTACATTTTCTCTTACCCCATTAAAAATACGTTTTCTCGCACATTTCGTCTCATATCATCCTCCGCCCTTTCACTCCTCCAGTTATTCATGAACATTCCTACTTCATCTTTTTAAATCCCTATTACAGTTTTGCAACATAACAAGTGGCATAACGTCTCTTGCTTTAGTTTACCATCACCTACACATCGATTCACTACCTATAACCTTTTGTAAAAGTCCTTCCTAAATTCCCAGATCTTACCTGGCCCAAATCTCCTTAAATTCTTTATTTTTGTCACCCTTATTTAAATACTCTGTCCCTTTTACTTCCGAATTATGTTTCTCTATATAGTTTATGGACAGTAAAAAGTGTAAGTATAAAAAAACTTAAGGAATAACAGGTAACAGAACGTACAGTGGCCGGCACCTAAGGAGATTCAGCGACGGTCATTGACAGGTAGCTAGGCGGAAACTTTTAGCATAGCAATAAATGAAAGAGCCAATAAGAATTTAGCTGGACCGAAGCGTCAACTTGTAGTTCAGCGGAGCGTATTACTGAGAGAAAACGTACTGAACACGGAACACAAGCGAATTTATTCAACGGGTTTGTTTACCCTAACAACCCCTTCTCTAATCTGTTAATTTGCTATTTGCCACTACGCTACTGAACCTTGCTGAGCGAGCAGTTATCGTTCTGCCTATCCGTCGATTATCCCCGCCCTAAAGGGGCTAAGCTTTGCTAGTGCGCATCCGATGATTTATGGCTTTTGAATCTCCTTAGATGCCGGGCACTATACATATTACGGTAAAGAATGTTTGTTAATTTTTTTCGTTATAGAAAAGCGATTCAATCACGCCAAATTTAATCCACAACGCGTTGTTTTACTATTAAGTACATTGTGCGTGAATATTAGAAGATTAGGCAGCAACTGTGGATATAATACAATATAATGAGCCAAAAATTATGCGGGCAAGACGAAAATAATTTTAGGTAAATGGATGGATGATGGTGTCACAACGGGTTTTTCTTTCGGCTAAAATAATAATAATTAAAATAAAATATGTCAACAAATTCGCGCATAGGCCGCATCGCGGACCTAACTGTCGAAAGGAAGAAGGAGACCATTGTGCATGGAGCGTGACCATTAGGTGCATTGTAATATAAACAAATTACTAAATTAAAATGTCATGGTATATGGTGTTACACGGCATCTATCGCGTCACCTGACATTAAAATCAAATTAACCCGAGTAGCGGCGAGTACTTTTGTTTTCTCGCGTGTATATATACCTATATAATAATATAATAGAGAGACATAAAGAGAACAGAAGGAGAAGGTACGCAAATTAGTTTTAGTTAGCGTTGTTTTACGATCGTGTCTGCATATATTTTACTGTTTGTGTTGTGAACTGTTGATGGCAATTCGCCACAGATCCTGAACACTCGCCTATTATTATTGTTATCATTGTCATTTTTTTTTTACTCCTTGTCGCAAAAGTAGTAAATTTTTAAGTCCACTCGGAAAATTAATTAGCAAAGCAAAGTAACACAAGGAATAAAAATTTAAAATATAAATAACACAGAGCGACGATTCGAATCGAAATATTATATTTATTTTCTAACATCAAAAAAGTATTTTTTCTATTTATAAATACATGCAGAAACTTTTATTAAATTTAAAATAAATGCCAAAGTCTGTTGATTTTTCCATGCAATTTCCCTGTCAATTCCATTTATATTTGCTCTTCGATTGAAGAATTTTCCCTATAAGGTATCGGTGAATTTTATCATTTAATTAATGAACTAATTAATTAATTAGAGGAACGGATGAGTATCGAGTGACTTGTAGTGTGAATAATATAAAAACAATAGATTCAAACGTTTGGATCTATTTTTACTGTAATTTTAATATTATTCATAAGAACCGTTTAAGGTATGTGAATTTTGGATATTTTATTATAAAGAGAAGTCAAAAGGACGTTATGAATCTTTCGGGCGTACAGAAATTCATCTGATCCCTATATAAAACATAAATTTATCAGATGGTTAATTTTCGTTGACCCCTAACTGAGTTAGAAGGATTAATAATGTTTTCATTAACGTAGAAGTGCCGAATAAAACGAAAAACTTCATGTATCTAGTCTTGTGTCTAAAATTAAAAATGATATGGTAATTAAAGTATAAATATCTACAATATTTAATAGAAAATACATAATATAATATGTTTAAACTCCATTTTTTGTAAATGTTTTGTGTTCGGTACATTTCATCACCTGATGAAGTCTTTGTAAGGTGAAGCGATTCGTCGTGATTTTATTAATATATTTTGTTAAGCTCTTAACACACCTGTGCTTTATTTCTTAAGAAATATCTACAAGTATTTGAAATTCCAGAATTGTTAATAATTAAATACAATGAAGGTTCACAGTAATAAAAGAAAGCATGGAAATGCGGAGTATTCAAACATATTTTCAGATAAATTTACTTCCGAGACCAATGGATAAATCAACAAACCCATTTCAGGTAACGATCTGGCTGTTGCCGCTTCGCCGCAATTTATACTTATTTACCGAATTTTACGGTCCTAGATTAGGAGCTGTCATTTTGTACGACTTTTAAAATATACCTATACATAGAGGAAAGTCGCCTAATTTGGTGAAGTTTCCTAATTTGGGGAGGTCCGACATTTCTTATTAGGAGGGGGTGAAACAGTTTTCGATCTATGGCGTCTTAAATACTATTGTTTCTAAGCAACAGTTGTTTCTAAGCTACAGTTGATAATCAATTACTTTTTCAAAGTAAGCAATTTCAAGAACTTTTTTATCTCAAAGCACTGTATGTGAGGTAGGCGGTGAATCCATGTATTCATTCTTAAATTTAAATTGCATGTTATAAATTTATTAGGTTAGAAATCCGAGAGATATAAGGCTCCCAATATGGGGAGATGCAAGACCCCTAATTTGGGGATCCCCATTTTAGGGTCCCGTGTACTTTCGGCATTAATTTAAAATAGGTTGCGAGATTATTAGGACGATTTGAATATACACATTTATACAAGTAAATATGTAGATACCAAAAAGAAAGACATGGGACCCTATTCAAATGAAGGCGGCGGTACAAGCTATGCGGAATAAGGAGATGGGTAGCTTCAAGGCTTCTCGAGTTTTTGGTGACCCTCAAACGACTTTGGAACGTTATGCTAAAAAGGAAGATACTTCTGCTGACGAAATATTTTATATTTTTGTATTTTTCTCAATAAAATCTATTACAGGCATAAATGAATATGTAAAAAATTTTTTAAAGGTAAATATACAACCTCTTCAAATTAGGTCCCATGGGTCCCTAATTTGGGGAGACGCATTTTTTTACAAGTTGTCATATTTAGGTCATTTTGAAAAAAAATTAACCTTTTTGTTAAAATTACCTTTCCTCAGATAAACAGCAATACTACTACGGTTTTTTTCTATTTTCGAACTTATATTTCATTTTGTTTAATAGCGCCAAAAAAACCTCCCCATTTTAGGCGATTTTCCTCTACTTGTTAATGTTCCTTTTCGTATAAGTGAACACTTTACCCTGCAAGTTGAATTGAAACAATAATTTCTTCACGCAAGCAATAAACGAATAAATAATTATATTGTTTTGTATCCAATATATTTGCAAACAATTTCCGATTCTTCGAAGGTGTTCGTTTTATATAAAATGTATATGTAGATATGTATGGTGGAACTTATGCCTTTGGAATAAAGGTTGCATGACAGAGGAGCGGAAGTACACCTGTGATTCGTTAGTTTTATTATTATTCCACCGTCGTAATTAAGACGGACACAACTTTACCGGGTGAACTGTCGGACTTTGGACTACGAAAACTGCAGCAGCGTTTAATTAATTAATAATCATTTAATGCGTTCAGGGTTCAGGAATATCAATTAGAGTTCTGTGAACTGCTACTATATTAACTAAAAACAAACACAAACAACTGAGTTGCTAACTGATTTAATGTATGAAAATTATGTTATTACATACCAAACAATTATGAAATTTTAAGTTGCAGTACAGATCCTTTTTTACACAGACATCTGATCTTAAATCGCAGGGCGAGCTAGTTTGGCCTAAAAGGAATCAAATTTATCTTGGCTGCCATATCTGGATTTCAGGGAATAAACCAGTTTGGAATTGGCTTCAAATAGAGCATAGATGATTATATTGAAAGAAGGAAACGCCTATTTTTGGATATTTATTTGGACATTACAGATTAGAAGTGGGTAATCGTTCATTTGAACGAGTCTTAAAAGAGAATTGCATAAATCGATTCACTACTTCCGGTCTAGCTCTTTTAAATGAATTATCATGGTAAATTGTACTCGTAATATTGTCGTTCAAACAAATTAATCGTAAGAATCGATTCCTTTTATGAAATAGAATCGTTCCAATCGATTCACCAAAAAGAATCGATCGTATTGCTCTTCTCTATAACACGTAGCAAATTTTTTATTGCATTAGGTATATTATATGCGACTATAACAAGTATTACTGACATATATCTAATATGCATTTTAATGCTAGAAAAAAGCTACCTCTTAGACCGTTTCCATTTAAGTAATACAATGTTCTTCTATTTACTTATAGAAAGCCATCATGAAAATCGCAAGATAAGTTTTAAGTAAGCATTTTCAATCAAAATTAGTAGATGTCCCCATTGCTGATCATGTGTGTGAATGTAGCCTAAGTAAGTATAGTACATTATTTAGTTTAAGACAGAATACATTATTTTCAATTACATATATTCGTTTTAGGGTAACTAATCTTAACTCTTAAGGAATACTTAAGCATTACACTGATATACACATTTCGTGAATCTTTTGATTGTATGAAATCAAGTAAAAATATTTATCATTGTATTTTTATTTTACACAACAACAACAACAACAACTGGGACAAGCCAACAATAATTAGTTAATACAAAATACAAGAACATAATAAAAATATTAACAAAATAAATAAGGATTGAAGTAATGTATGGGACAAAATTATTGCAGTGGCGGATTTAATGTTAGAAAGGGCTGATTCTGAAGTTTAATTACAGTGTATTGGTTATTAAGGATTAGAGTAAACTATTTCCTCAAGAGGGGTTATGCGGTGGTTATTTCGATTAGAAAAAAGATAATTTGAAATGACAGTTTCATGACTGCATATTGTTCATTAAAGAAAGAAACTAAAATCAAAATACTTCAGTAACAGTTAGACGAATCTAAATAAAATTTATTCGGCTGATTTTTGAGCTCCTAATTTAATTTATTGATCAATTAACCACCTGTTTCGTTGAGTTTTCAATGACTTGTTAATAAAGAGTAGCTGGTGCAATTCGGCGTGGTCATTCGACTAGGTTGGCATTTAAACAAAACCCGGCTGATTAGCTTACATAAGTTCGACGTTCATGCACGTAGATCTTATGTAGTATAGTAAAGCGGCGGTAATTACATTTGGCTTTCAAATTAATCAGCTTTTTAGTGATGGGCCTGCGAGGTAATGCGTTTGTTTTAAGTTGTTGCGAAGTCATTTACATCCCAAATTGAGTTGCCGATTAAATCGGGCTTTTAAATTGAGTGCCACTCTTTTAGGTACCTATATATGACCATTTCTCTGTCTATCATGCTCTGTAAGAAGCGAACGGCCAAGTTTCATCGGGAGAGAACGGTTGATAAATTATTAGTATTAAGGTACGCGTCGCTTTTTGTTTTTTGTTTTTTCGTCTTAGGCGACCGAATAAATTAGACGAAATTGTTTTTAATGTCGCCATTTGCCACGAAAAAAATTTATTGCCGGTTTAGAACAGGGCCGTACTCAAACAAATGTACAAGACAATCTTAGAACCATATCAAAAATGTTATGTTTGATGGAAATGATGAAATTTTTGTGATTCTAAAATAATGTTAAATAAAATTAAAGAGACTGAGACAGTCTCGCGTTGAAAGTGCCACAATAGAATTGGGGAAATACGTGTTCGTTAATAAAATACTTTGTGGCAAAGAGGGGTTTTCTTGAAGGGTTGAAACACATAACCAAAACGTTATTTTTAGAATTTGAAGAGGCGGAAGGGAGGAGAATGGAGGTCAAAAGTTGAGTATTAGGAAAGAAACTAACGTAACATAATCCATGATATATACCATGGGCCATAGTAAGTAAAATTTTTAAAAGGTTCGTGTGACCAAAAATAGCAAAAATGCGAAACTTTCTGTTACAGGAGATCTAAAATGATTCAAAATAAATATCAACAATATTCAACCACATGCATTAAAATCTTCTTTAATGGAAGCAAAGTACTTATGTATCTACGTATTATTCAACGTTGCTGTTATAATAACAATAAATAATTGTATGCTATCGTTGATGTTGTAACAGATAGCTCAGAAATAGAAAAACGTTAGCGTTTGCAGTGTGCTGGGATTGCTTTTTTAGATTTAGAATTCCAGGCGGTAGGAATTTTAGGTGGAGTACTACAATTAGAAGTGCATTTATGTCGTCTATAGTTTCGCAGGCAATTTTATCGCCGT
Source organism: Agrilus biguttatus (assembly GCA_963921985.1). NCBI lineage: Eukaryota > Metazoa > Arthropoda > Insecta > Coleoptera > Buprestidae > Agrilus > Agrilus biguttatus. The sequence continues at coordinate 16,277,196 of OY998119.1, read as the reverse complement.
AAAAGAATAGAGCAGAACAGCGCCATAAACAATTTCGCATAAACTAGACTTAATATATGACATATGCTGCTTCTTACGTTATACGACCACATTTGGTATGGAAATGTCATTTTTTTGCGACCATTACCAGTGAACAGTAGCAAGAATAAATAATCATTAACTTTTATTTCCCACAGGTACTTAGTATGTAAAGTACCTTTGGTCGCTGCTCGGTGCTCACTTTTTTCTCTTTTTATTTTTATTTTACTTCGGTGTTCGTACGTTCCATGTAACGATTGTTTTGTCATTTTCATGTTACTTGCAAAGCTGCTACTGTATTTGGATAAAGAAAGAATGAGAAAGAGAAAGAGAAGGAATTGAATAGCGAGCAAGCACTCTTGATCCGTTTTGACTTAACGCATTTACAAGAACAAACGGGATACGAATGACATGTCTGTTATCCGCTGCACGATTAAAACTACATAATAAATTCAATTATAATGGTATCGATATTGTGCTTTTGTAAACCCATGTGTGCGGTGTTAATAAGCGTGTGACAGTTGCGTGAAAAATAAATTACATGTCCAATTTTTACGAAATTTTGTTTCTAGTAAATGTAAATTACACGGACATCAGTTTATGACTTTTAGACTTAGTAAACGAGCCAAGGAAAAATGTTTATGAGCGATTATCATTACAACCATTAGATACGTACATGCTCTGTATTAGTTATCGCATTGAATTTTATTTATATATAATATAAATATTATATAAATTGTCTTTTATAGAAATTGGATTGATTCAGCCGTTACTCTGTGATAATTCATCTTTACTATAAATGAATAAACTATCACTTTTTATTTACAAATCCTTTTGACTATAGTTTTGATAAAAAAGTCATTGTCAAACGAATAATTCAAATTAAATGAATATAAACAGATTTGTCAAAACAAATGATTACAAATTGAATGTATGTAAACAGATGTACAGTAGTGTTGATATATATGTTTTAGAAATACCATTAATTATTAAATGTATCGAATAGTATTGAGTGGTACAAATCTACCTGGTCATTTAACAAGTTATTTTCCGAAATCTTTGATGCTTTATATATTTCTAATGATTCTAAAATATTAAGTTTAAAGCCTTTATTTAGAGTATGAATAATTTTAAGATCTTCTATAGTAGGAAACTGATGGCCTGTTTCTAAAAAATGGTTTGCAAAATTGGAATTATCTTTTCCTAATCTAAATGATCTATAGTGTTCATTATAGCGAGTTCTAAATGACCTTTCAGTTTGGCCTAAGTGAAAGGAATCACATTCTGTACATTCTAGCTTATAGACTCCAGTTTTTTCAAATTTTTCAGTTTTATCTTTTGATGTGTTTTAAATATGTGTTTGTCAGATGCAACAATAAACAAGAAAAGCTAGATATAAATATGGAATCAACAGAAACAACGATGGATTCATCGGAATCAACAGTGTAGGGGTATTAGCCCTCGGAGTAGTTGTTTCTGTTGATTCCATATTTATATTTATATTTATCATATAGTCTGTAGAGGCCTTTCTGCCAGCGCCCACCTGATAAGACCCGATACGTAGAAACCGGTCGTGGGATATGGCTTTCGGTACGCTGTGCCTACTGTGTAGGACGCGTTCGAAATGCGGGATCTGTGATCCTTAAAATTTAGAGGAAAAAAGGATTTTAATGCCTTCTTTTTTGAATAAGAAAAGCTAGAATATCTATTTAATAGACTGTCCTCAGAGCTTAAGAGTTTGGAAACAATTGAACTGAGTTCCTTCAGACATAAAATAAAATTAAAGAGATTCACCCCTGTCTAAATATGGACATGTATTTCGCCCAGTTCTATTGTGGCTGGCTTCGCGGTGATAATGCCCACAATAGAAGTGGGCGAAACACGTGTCCGCATTTTTAAACATCTTTGATCTTAATGTATTTCATTTACCACACCACAGTCTCCTTTCTTAAATGACGCTTTCGGGTAAAACAATCGTATCTTGTCTGTCTCAGCTTTTGTAACCGTTTAGTACAGAAACATGAAATTTGGCGCAGTAACAAAACATTGATTCAAATGAATTTCAGTAGTTTCCACTTAAAATATTTAATAAATAAATTTTAGAGGAGTATATGAAAGTATCTGTTTTCCAGTCATAAAAAATGTCTTTTCTTTAATTTTTTTTTCAATTAGATAAATACATACTTCAAGAATTTCTTGCTGTTATAAACAGAACGAACGATTAAAAGAGCAAGCTATACCTTTATTCTCTGTGAATTTCATTTTGTATAAGAATCTACAAACACGAGCACACACTCACAGACGCACACCTGTGTCGTGGCCTACGTAGCCGCGCTTTAACCTTGCGAGAGCTTTCGTTGTGTTATAAGAAAATACAAATTATGCAGATGACCGTGATTATAGTTTTCAAAATGATGAATGAGCTCTGAACGTAGAAAACACGGTTTCCTGTCAGTAAATCTGAGCAGGATTAAATTATATTGGATCCGCATTCGCGGTTAGGTCGGGATTAGATGAGGATACCGTACCAAAGCGAAGAAAAAAAAGGCCCAATTCCTAATTAGATATTAATCGCTCTATACGATCTAATTACAATAAAATTGATCCAATGGCTACGTAATATTTCAGAATATTTTTTTAAAAAGAACAAAAACCATTTATCTTATTCAGAAATTGTTCTTCCATTATCTCAGATCAAATCAAAAACGAATACGTAAATAAAATTAATCATTTCAGTCTGATTTTAATACCGTAAGCGTGAAATAAAGTGGAATATAGATGTTACTTATTTCTGAAAAAGACCAGTCAATTCTTACCATTTATTTCCCACTTTTTGTTAATAACATCTTGTAGGTATTATTTAGTAAAAACTGATTAAATTAATTTTCAAATTCTTACCCTTAAAAAGACAGCACGAAAAGATAAAATATTATTTTAATAAATTAATAACTCATTCATGAGAGCAATCGATTTTACGTGACCGCATTTTTGTTGATTTTAAACGTCCGTCACAGTAAAACTATACATGTGTCTTTTCTTCTTAGGGCTACCCGAATGTGTGACCTCAGCGTGCTTATATTTGGATGATGGAATGTATCAAAAAAAAAACAAAAAACTTTTTTGTGTTTCATTCCCACCAGCTACTCGTGCTGGTAGGCGGGCAGTCCCTTCGACCTACACTGTAGTGCAAAGCCGGAGGGTAGGGCGTAAGGCCCTCTTCGGAAGAAATGAAGGCAGAAGAAAAGTAAAGGATTATCTGTGGAATATTACTGCCCCAGCATTTGCCTAAATGATCCAAGGAAACCACAGAAAACTGGAACCAGAGCAGCCGGACCCGAGTTCGAACCGCTGACCTCCCGAATTCTAAACAATGATTTAGAGCACTAGACCACGCCGCTCGATTGTACCAAAGATCCACATTTAACGAAATGTAACTGAAAATTATTGTAAAAAAGCAGTAACAACATTATATATTTAAAAGAGCAATAAACGAAGAACTGAATGTATAGAATATGTGATTGTTTAGTATTATGTTACTGCCCTTAGCGTAACTCAGGTGATAATTTATCTGCTAATTGAATAATTAATTATTTGCAATAATGCAGACAAGGCCAACTGTCTTCTTACAGCAATTACACTCGTTCTTTATTGTCTCTTTAAATGTTACATAATGACATTAATTGCTGTTTGAAAAATTGTTGTAATAAATTTAAGTAATTTCTGCGTTCAATGAAAGCGTATCTTAACGTTAGGCAGTTTATATTTTATTATTCTATGTCATTTCAATATGCTTTGGTAAACAATTTATAAAGAGCAATCGACAAAAAATCCTTTTTTTGAAGGAGCCGACGTTCGAATTGATAAATAATTGCCTTTTTCTTCCAATGGGCGTAACGAAGTCGAGAAGTACTTCCACCAAGGTTCCTCCGTCTATTTCCGTTTTGTCTTTTTTTCCACAATGGATGTTTGGGCACCAGGACGATTTGGGTTCGACTTAATGCGTTTTAAAATATGCCACTCTTTTCGGGGTTAATATTAAGTTAGCAAATTACCCGAACAAATTCGACAGGTAGTATTATAAAACATTCTTGCTACCATATTACGTTGTAATTTTCGTAACAACTGGAGCGCCATTCGCAGAATTTCTTTATGACACAAAAACTAACATTCTACTGGGCTGATGATTGAAAGGCAAATCTACCGACGCGACGCATCATCTAAAATCGTGACGGTGTTTAAAAGGACGATTATTACAAAAAATGGATGTCAGTAAATTTTAGAACTTGACCGTCCGAACTCATTATTTTGCACTCTCCTGGATTGATGCACTAAATTATCATTATTTGCAATAGAAATAAACTAATAAGGGTCGTTTGGGGGTCACGCTAGGATAGGAAAAAATATTTTGATTTTTAAATAATACATTTCGTATCTACGTATACCTATAGGTGAAGCAAGGGTTTCTAAATCTTTTTTTTTTGTTTATATAGGATACTGTTTTAATTTTTTTTTTAAACACCTACTGTGGATATAACTATAAATATAAATATGGAATCAAGAGAAACAACTACTCCGAGGGCTAATACTCCTACCAGCATTAATTACACTGTTGATTCCGATGGATTCTTAGACGAATATATAACATATTCAAAAAAGAAGGAATTAAAATCCTTATTCGTCTAAATATTGAGATCACTGATCTCACATTTGGGCGCTGGTGGAAAGGCGCACCTGATGAGACCTGATAGGTCGAAACTGGTCGTGGGATATGGCTTTCGGTTCGTTGTGCCTACTTGGTAGGACGCGTTCCAAATGTGAGATCTTTGATCTTAATATTTAGACGTATAAGGATTTTAATTCCTTCTTTTTTGAATATGTTATATTTTCGTCTAAGAATCCATCGGAATCAACAGAATAATTCAATGCCGATAGGGGTATTAGCCCTCGGAGTAGTTGTTTCTCCTGATTCCATATTTATATTTATATTTATAATATAGCTTGTAAAGGCCTTTCTGCCAGCGCCCACCTGATGAGACCCGATAGGTCGAGACCGGTCGTGGGATATGGCTTTCGGTTCGTTGTGCCTACTTGGTAGGACGCGTTCCAAATGTGAGATCTTTAGATGAATAAGGATTTTAATTCCTTCTTTTTTGAATACGTACTAAAAATTAATAGGTTCAAAACGTACCATTAGTGAAATTATAACATATAGTTACTCATGTTTTTCATTTTCTATTGACTTTTTCTGATTCCCTATATAAATAAAACAATAATCATTACTTTAATATATACTAACTTACCCTGCAAACGATATAAAAATTGAACTTAAATATTGATGCATTTTTTGTTTGCAATTTTTTATGTATTTCTTAAATGATTATTCAGGTAGATACGACATGATTTAATTGCTTCAAAGATTCGTTACATGTAAGCGTATAATTTTAAATAAAAAAATTATATAGTGAATACGTCGTCATAATAAAAAACCCTTAAAATTACATTTTATACGAGCGAATCAGCATTTATTAACAACTATGTTTCACGCCCGACCATAAAAATCAGCTCTTCCTGTTGAAACTGAAACACCCTCATAAAAAACTTTTGATTTCGCATCTGATACCGCAGAAATATACAACGTTTCTTTTATTTTACCTGATGGCTCGCACCTAATGAGCAGATCCTTAAAAGATTTTCTACCTGCACCGCGCGACCACTGCGAGAAGGTTCAGTTTTTGGCATTCTCATATAAGACGAACAAACTGGGACAGGGTGGCATTATATTTATCAATTCTTTCTTCTTCCTCACTCTTTTACTTTGCTCCTGAAAATAGTCTAGGATATGGCGCCAAATGGAATTACGAACGACCTCATCGGAAACGATTTTTGGACAGCAGTCGATTTCAACCCATAGTACGATTTTTATTATTAATAATATTGTTCAGACTGCGTGCTATTACACATAGTTTGAATTTAATCTTAAAAAAGGGGAAATGAGACGCATAGTCGTTGAAATGTGGTAGGAGCATCTGTATTAATAACAGCAGTTCATGTACCCTCAGACATAAGGAGTAAGGTGGTAGGGGTATCGTATGTTCAACGAAAGGGTACGTAAACGAATGCGTGGACAGTGCATGGTGGGTGATCTGCAAGTATAGAGGGATGTTCAGACTTGTGTTTACCTGTATTCAAACTTGGGGTACATTTACTTGTTTGTAAAACATCCCAACAATAATTACCATATTGAAAGATTTCTATTTGTATATATATTGTAAATAAACGTTGATTAAGTAAAGTTCGTGTTTTCGAATTTATGTGCATCGAATATCCATCATCTTTCGTGTGCTCCCTCATAGGAGATTAGAAGTGGCGCGTCAGCGCAAAACATAATAAAACAAATATATAATTTCAAAAGTAGATATTTTATAAATGCTTTGTTAGAAATATCGGGATATTTATTTTGAAGCACGTGTTGTTGTTGTTGTGCGATATATCTAATTGAAAATGAAGCTTATTACTATGATAAAGATTACATCATAAAAAGCATGTGCCAGTATGATATATAACGATATGAAATACCCATAACACGTGTAAGATTCGAGGGGGTAGAATCCCCATGAGCTAAAGGGCATTTTAACCTGTTGCCACCCTAAGAAATCAAGGGCCCAGAATTCTAAACACAAGAGCATTTTAACGCACTCGAAGGGCGAAATTTAACTTTCTTTTTAGGAACATTTTTTTAACCCCGCCGACCGAGACAAGGTCGTGTCATTCAGGAGGGAGATCAGCCCTCGTACATTGTACTAAACGGTTTATGAAAGGAAGAGAAGTTTATTGCAAGCAAATAATTTAAAAACAGACATTTAAGACGGATAACGGTTTTTGGCAAACTGAGTTTATGAGCAGTTATAAAAAAAATGGCAGAGCCACAGCTTTACCGGGTTGTTCGATTAGAAAATACGAAAAAGACCCTAATAAAATTTACTGCTCGTGTTTAACTTTGTGAACGTTGCCAACTTAATGAATATTAGAAAGTTAAAAAGGCAGTTTATGTCAATTATTATCCCTCCAATAAAATACCGATATTTTCCTTTTTATACCACCAATTTGTCGTCTCTAACTGTATTTATTTTATGATAAACAAAATTATTATGATTTGGAATTACGATACAAAAATACGTCGGAATTATTTCACAAATTTTTATTTCGGATACTTGACAACCGTTTCAGCTGTTAAGCTATTTTATAAAATATGGATTGTGATGCGTTATATATAGGACAATGAGGTAGAGCTGTTAGTATAAGACTAAAAGAACACCTTTATTAATTTACAGGCATATCTGAACATTACATTAGTTCAAAACATATTTAGCATTTAATAAGATTCAATAAAATTACTTCATAATATACCCAAATGTGAAAAATTACACGTATTTGAAAGATTAAAAAATCCAGAAATGTCAATGTTAATGCTGACAACTCACCCCTCCTACTAGTACACTACCTCAACTTACAGACTTAAAGACTTTACTATATATATATACTAGCTAACTTCGTAGTTACGTTTAGGACAAAAATTCTGTATCTTTTGAAAATGGCTTAAACGCCGAAACGGTCGTCAAGGATCCGAAATAAAAATTTGTGAAATAATCCCAGTGTAGTTTTGTATTCGTATTAGCAAACTATTTAAAATGTTTGTTACCATCTTCCCCGAAAACAAAAAAACAGTGTTTGCACCACGAACAGCATCAATTACAAATTTATTATGTTTACGAAATATGTTTAAATATGACTTACCATACTGCTTTTCGATGCTGGTAGGTGAATCACAGAGTTCTGTAACAATTAAGAAATTATTAGTTTCTAATTCATTCATAAAATTAGTTAATTATTTGAAACTATAAGAAAGGGATAAGAAACAACTAAATAAAATTATTGTGCTGCTTATTTTTAGTATTTATTATTTGCAAAAAATTAACAAGGGAATGTGAGGTCACGTAATTGCAAGAGCAATTGATTTCGGTGACAGTATGGGTCAAATTTTGCAATACACTTTAGTCTACCTATTGTTAACCTTTTAGAATATTTTGAAACAAAATTTTTGGTACTTATTTTTGCTGTGAGAAATAATCAACTGGGTACAAAAAAGGATAGGTTTCAAAAGTATTCTGTCTCTCTGTAGTTTAGTCAGGTTTGCATAAGATACAGCTACAGTAATTAACTTTCTATATCTGCAGGTACCTTTGAGTATGTCTATCTGGCAAACTTTCAATTTCTTGTAGGAGTTAATAGGTAATGGTGGATATAGTATTTTAACACTATTTAGGTGACTCTACGTAAAAGGAAGAAGTAAATGTTTATTTCGCATTCTCATATGGATTGTTGCTTATTTGTGTGATTGTCACGCCCGTAATTGGTTCAGAATATTGTCTGGTAGGCTGTCTCAAACAGCGTCAATCGTTAGTAATTGGTATTCCAATTCGAGGCGGCTTAACTACCAACAGCATACCGTAACATTAATTGGTATTTATGAATACCAAAACGCTTTGCTGGAAGGATAAAAATAACACATAATCGTAAGGAATGCAAATGATCCTGCTTAGTATGGATCTAATATTGAATGAATATAGATTAGGTTAGCGAGATTAACTGATAAAAATTTTAATCGGTGTTCAAAAATTATCAGTTCGTTATCGTTATGGCAAGGTTGGGTTCTAAAAATACGTATCGCAAAACAAATTGACGCATTTGGAATTACATTTTAGGCTTCCACAATTCAAAAGGAAATCGGAAGTATTAAAGGATCACTTACGAGCTCACGTATCACAAGAAGTGTTATTCTCATCAGAAATCGTTTAATATTTGGGATAGTAATGGATCATATTGACTTGAATATTTTCCTATAATTCATAAATACTTTAAGAGACAGTTCATGGAGTGGTGTTTTATATAACTAGTTATAAGAAGCTTAAAAATATGCGCCAAAAAATTGCTGTTTCTACAAGTTTACCTAAATTTTACAGAAGAAACTATGGCAAATATTACTTATACAATTTATAGTAGAATTCAGATTTTTCATTGAAGATGTCAGCCGTAGTTTCCGACGAAACTTCTGGATGTAGCTGTTCATTTAAATCACGGTCCTACTATGGATCCGGCTGTGAAAGCCTATGTTCTTATGCAATTTATAGTTGTTAAAAAAAATTTTAACGACTACTGCGAATAGTTTGTATGTAATGTAGAAAATGGCTTAAAAGCTAAAACGTAAGAATTACCGATGTCAGAGTTCATTAAATAAATATGTGAAACGAAATAAGTGCTTAGTTATACTAAGTGCTTTTAAAAACCTTTCGTTAAGTGCTGTACCCTCAACAATTATTTAGGAAAGGGACAATGTAAATTTCTTTACCTGTTTATATCGAAAACTATTGAACTAATACTGAATATTCATTGTTTGTTACACTTATCCAGCTTGATGTACTACAGGCTTTTTATAATTTCAAAAAATAAGGTTTCTTCTTCAAAAATTGCAACATTTGTTGAAACGGTTTATTTTGCTTCAAAATCTTCGTGGAAGTAAGTTATTATTTTGCTAAATAAACGTTTGCATCGTAACCTAACATAGTTATACAGGGTCATTCAAACTGAGTGGTACATTAGACGTTTTAGGGAAACTAAGCATGTTACAGATTAGAAAAAAGGATACAAAAAAAATGGAATCGAATGACAAAATAAAATATCCTAGGTGCCATTTGAAAAAATGAAGTTATTCGTGTTTGAAGTTTTTAAACTTTGAAAATTTTTTCTGAACGCCCTGTACAAATTATAAAGCTTAGTTTTGACATGACGTTAGCCTTATATAACTAGTAAAAATTTCAACATTCTAAGTCATTTGATTATTTATGGAAATTATGATTTTTTTATAGTTTGGGTTGCGGTGTAATCTTTTTTCCAATAAATTAAATTATCTCAGAAAGTATTCATCGCATAATGGGCTTACAAGATGGTTATCAAAATTACCTTAAAATTTTATATTTCATTCGAATTTATCTTAAAACATATATCATTCCATTCAAAATAAGAAAGTTGACATCAACTTCCGGTATAACCGGAAGTATCCGACAGTTGAAATTATTTTAGTTAAATAGATCATCCTTGATAACCCCTACTCCCAACTCCCAAATTTTCAAATCTGTAACATGCTTAGTTTCCCTAAAACGTCTAATGTACCATTTAGTTTGAATGACCCTGTAGATTAATATAATTGGATAGGTAGATGTATATATTGTTTATGTGTACAAGCATGCATGTATTGTGTTAGTGTAGAAACACGGTTCGAAATTCTCCTACAGGTGATAACTGCGCAGAGAGAGGAAACCCCCTTTCCTTGAAGGAAAATTAAAAGCAGCAGGCCATATTTTATTGATGATCATCTCTACTTTGTTGTCTATGGACTGACCGTAGTGTAGTGCGGCCGACCGGGTTAAAGTCTTCTGCCTTCCTTCTTCTTCTTCTTCTTAAACGTGGTTGGGAACTATTATAATGCAATTAAATGTGAAGCAACCATAGGGCCGACATCATGTGTGATCGAGAGGGCTGCGATTTATTGTGCGAGTCGCACGTTTCAAACCCGAACAATAATTCTTTCTCGACGTGTTTTAATACACATGTTACGCCTTCTTTACCAAGCAAAACATTGTGGTGTTTTGCATACGCGCTGCGCTCTTGATTTATTACGCGAAACGTTCCTTTCCTTTCACTCTTTTCCTCTCTTTCTTTTTTTTCTTTTATCTGATATCTACGCTTTATTTCGTATATTGCGCGTGTTTCGCGAACAAGAAAATATCGCCAAGATTTATTAGGGAATCTTTACGTGTAATTATATGCCTCCGTGCTGGAATGACTATACACCTGCACCTTACCCACCTCTATGCAACGTTTTATAAGTTGTATACGTGGCTTTGCTTGTAAGATACAAAGCCCCAATACACGGTGGTTCGAATATGTATAGCTATAACAAAAGTTTTCTTCGGTTTCTACTTAGATATACCTACCTATTAGGACGTTTACCGCCACACAATACGGGCAGAGGTTAGGTTACTTATCAGAGGCGTAGAATAATATTTCTTATAAATAATACCTACACAACAGCAAATGTTACAAAAACTGATACCTACAAGTGATTAAAAAAGTACATTCTTACTCTTTTAAATTCTGTCATTTTGTTTTCACATATTTTGCCGTACTATAGGTCAATTAACTTATTAACTAAAATAAAAAAAATAAAAACACTTGGTATAGGTTTTACAATTTGTAATTGGATCTTGGCGATATCGTTTCGATTATTACACCATTATCAAAAAAAAAAAAACTAAATTTGTAAGGCTGTTACAAAATACTAATTGATCTTAATGTTCGAGAGGGTGGATTTTAGGAGACGGAATAGGGAATAATCAATTTATTTGTCACATTGAGGTTATTCTTTACAGTTCTAGACTTTTGAGTAGGTTTAATTTTTCCCTTACTAACATTATGTAAAATTTTGTATTAATATAATTAAGTAGTTTAGGCAGAGTAAACGTGGTATGGATAGAAACTGTTTTCATTTAAAATTTAAACTAATTTTTGTAGTAAAAAAACAGATTTAATAACCCATTAATGAAAATCCATTTAGAGTTATTGTTTTCGAGATATTTTTTTTGAGTAAAACTTTGTTAAAAAGCATTTATATTAAAAGAACAAGCCAGTATAATTTTATTTCAGCGGAGCCTCTAAATATACCAAATTGAAAGAACGTAATTTATTTGAATGGTATTAAATTAAGTTGTTACAAAATCCGTACTATTGAAAGTAAATACTTTCTCAAAGCAATTGTAAAATATAATTAAAAAGTGTTTGCAATTTCTTTGATTTCAACCATTTCATGTTTATGCAGCAGTTCTATAGTATTACCTATGTATTGATTTTTGAAGTAAAATCAAAGACAAGATGTTCACAAATTTGTTTATGTTACGTTATCAATAGTACAAATATTATATAGTATTTGTGCTTTTGATGATGGGGTAACACCCGAATTATATGTCGAATCTTAATAAATAAATTGGTGAACATCTTATCTTGTCTTTGATTTTATTTATTTTATTATATTTATTTATTAATTTTAGTTACGATGTTTGACAATATATGCACCTTGGACAGTTTATTATTGATTTTTCATTTAATTGGGAAACACATTTTTTCGGAACGAAATAATTTCGCCGTGGACGACCTAAACCTCCCACACACCGTTTTAACCGAAGTACCCACTAACTACCCACAGCGATTTTTATCATTTGTCGGCTCGATCATTTCATTTTAATGCTTCAAAATACGTACGTAGTATTATTATACGATACGATAAATGTACCGAGCCGGTCGCTATCGTCTGCTCTGCGCAGTTTCTTTCTTTTCTGAAGACCGAAAGAAGTTCGTGTCTTTGTTTTGCTCGGGCATATTTTCCCATGCTAATGATTTTGCGGCAGGTAAGCCGGTCAGCAGATTGAAATGTTAGCATTGGGATCCTGGTGTAGAGTAGAGTACGGTCCACGAGATCAAACGAAAACCCGACCGAAGCCTGACCATCGGGCACCTCGACGAGATCCATCCACACACGTAAAAGAAGACTAGCTCTTCGCGCTCTCACATCCATCGGCAAAGAAACAAGCTGAGTCATAAAAGAAGCACAGAAATGAATTACAATAATGAAATAAATTGCTCGCATTAATGAGTCATTAGTTTCCAAGACGTAATGATAATGGCTATTATTTTAGGCCACTATTGTTGCCAAATTTGCCCCGCGTGTCTTTCGACAGCCAGTTCGGTCACTCGGACTTTTTGTTTGTCGCGATTTCGAACCAAGGAGAAGTATGCGTCGATTTTTAATTAAGACTGACGATGATGTACCGTCTTGTAAGAATGCCTTATAAATATCATTACCATATTTAAAAAAAAAAAACATAGACGTATAGCCATAGAGTCATTGAACAGGTGCATTTTCATGCTTTTCGCTTGTCGCAAGACGAGACAATACGATCCGTATTCTTCAAAAAAATAAAAATTGGATTGATTCAGCCGTTACTTTGTGATAGTTCATCTTAACGATAAATGAATAAACACTACTTTGTTTATTATCACTTTTTTATTTACAAATCCTTTTGACTATAGTTTCGACAAATAGCTTGTCATTGTTAAACAAATAATTCAAATAGAATGAATATAAACAGATGTACAGTAGTGTTTATATATTTTTTTGAAAATACCATTAATTATTAAATGTACTGAATAGTACTGAGTGGTACAAATCTACCTGGTCGTTTAATAGGTTATTTTTGGAAATTTTTGATGCTTTATATACTTGTAAAGATTCTAAAATATTAAGTTTAAAGCCTTTATTTAGATTATGAATAATTTTAAGATTTTCTATAGTAGGAAACTGATGGCCTGTTTCTAAAATATTAACAACACATATTTAAAACACATACTATCAGCTGACAAATTTGAAAAAACTGGAGTCTATAAGCTAGAATGTACAGAATGTGATTCCTTTTACTTAGGCCAAACTGGAAGGTCATTTAGAACTCGTTATAATGAACACTTTAGATCATTTAGATTAGGAAAAGATAATTCCAATTTTGCAAACCATATTTTAGAAACAGGCCATCAGTTTCCTACTATAGAAAATCTTAAAATTATTCATAATCTAAATAAAGGCTTTAAACTTAATATTTTAGAATCTTTACAAGTATATAAAGCATCAAAAATTTCCAAAAATAACCTGTTAATCGACCAGGTAGATTTGTACTACTCAGTACTATTCAGTACATTTAATAATTATTGGTATTTTCAAAAAATATATATAAACACTACTGTACATCTGTTTATATTCATTCTATTTGAATTACTTGTTTGACAATGACAAGCTATTTGTCGAAACTATAGTCAAAAGGATTTGTAAATAAAAAAGTAATAATAAACAAAGTAGTGTTTATTCATTTATCGTTCAAAAAAATAGTTTTGTTATCGAAAAATAATGAAAATTCGAATCTTGTCTTGTTTTGTTTTATCTTACTTCGGGAAATCTTAATCTCGCCTTTGAATATTTAACGTATCTATCAATGTTTTAAATGTACATAATATTAAATTATAAAAAAATATGCTCCAACGAGATTAAAAGTGGGTATATTAATACATTACCTGCAATATAAAGGAGTATTTATTTATAGATTAATAATTTTGATATTTTGATTAGACAATTTAGATAAACATCCTATCTTTCAGATTAAATTTTTGCATAAATAAATATTACTTCTTCAATCATTAAAAATAAAAATTTATTCACATAAACAGTCTCGCATAATTGTGACTTTGTTGTTTTTTTGTATCGCCGTTAGCCTTAATTATATAGATAGGTACTGATGATCTTGAGTAAGAACGGTTATTGACAAGATCATTTTCCTGACTTGTCCATGTTGATATTGTTTTGTATCTCATATGAGCATCAGATTGACATATTCTTGACTGTTGTGACAGCCCTATTAAATACTATATAGTATGGGTCCATAAGTTGCGGTTGGTGCATTAAGTATTAGGTACGACCCTTATTTGTTTTTTTAAAAGTTTCCTAATGTAATAACGTTAAAATTCGGATATATTAATACGCAGGTATTATAAAGGTCTATGCTTCTTGATCTGAGTTTTTCAATTATAATTATAAGCATTGTATGCTCGTCTATATGGCGAGCACTTGGAGAAAAGTTAAGATGTACAATTGACCATTAACGATCGACGTTCAAAATCTATAAAATTAATCGCCTTTCTGACGACAGACGCATCTTCTGTGATTATGAATTTGTTTAAATAGTTGCGATACATTTGTCTAATTGTCTTAATTCTTACCTGATAAATTTTGATTAAATAATGTAATAGATTAAATTAACGGAATCTGTTCCTGTTTAATTGATTTTAATAATAGCTGTATTTGCATTAAATAGATAAATGAAAAACCTAAAATCAGTTAAAATCATTTCAACACGTGATAGGTATGTTACTTATTTTGGCTCTTTGCTAGTAAAAATTTAACATGCAACGGAAGTTGCACACGTACAGCTGACGAAAAATCAACAGCATGAATTTAGATGCGAGGCTGCGAGCATGAGATTAGAACTGGTGGCTCTGGTCACGGCAGTCTCCGCTGTTCGCTGATTGGGACTATTTTGCACCCCTGGCAGTAACAGCAGCATTATACGGTGGTATTATTTAAATACGTAATGAAAAACTTTTAAATACGTTATATTTCTAACGCGTTACATAAGTACAAACATTACTTTTTTGCAAAATTGAATAACATGTTAGAGAAAAAAACAGACAATATAAATGAACTCTTAAAGGTTCGAATTCTATTAACACAATTGAGTTTGGTGGAACAGGTGGAACATTTCTCCCATTAACATATTCATTACCATCCACGAGCAAATTGAAACGTGTCTGTAATTGGTTGTAGCAAATACGTTACAGTAGTAAAAATCACTAGTTATACATAGGTACCAACACAAACAAAGGATTAATTGCGCTTCCAACAAAATAGATTACCAAAGAAGAGCGATATTCCAGAGTCAATTCAATTGTTCATTTAATAACGACAATATGTAAATTTCAATTATTCCTTTTGAATTGATTACGAAACGGTTTATTAGTATGCATTCATTGGAATTAATAACAGTAGGCGGGCGCGTGGATTATTTTCCATTAAAACACAATCTACTTCTCCTAAACATGTCATGCATAGCTGTCACAAAATGTTTGAAAATCGCTATCGTTCTAGAACGTTTTCAATAATTACATGCGACGATAAAATTAATGAATGATTTGTCAGATTGGTACCACACATTAACAACGCTTCTAAACCAGTAAGTAAATCAACACCGTTTGAAAAACCAATCAATTTCTTTCACAACAACCCCTCGGTAGAGTTCCTTCATCCCAAGAAAATTTTATAGTTGAAATTATTGCCACAAAAACTCTCGTGTTCTAAATTCGTTATCAAATCGTAAGGTTGTTTGATTTTCCGGTTTTAGATCATTTGAAGAAGGCAGCGGTATTATGATTACAAATCATCATCCGTAAACAGATTTTGTTTTTAATTTAACAATGGTCACAAAAAGTCGATGATTCTATAAATATCAAATTTATATTTTTATGTAGAAAAATATTACTTAGAGCCTTTGTCAGACTTGCATTAAATTTAGGACTTGTTTGATTATAATTAATCTAATTATGTTTTACTCTGGTACCTAACTAATATCTACAAATAAAACAATAATGACAAGAAACCTTGCTTTATACATGATAATTTTCTGACTTATGTTTTAATTACCCTGTAAATATGTTTGTCAATCTAATGGGAATAGTAATGAATAGTAAAATTAATTACTATTAATAGATACACATATAAAAAATAACGAAAAAAAAATTCTTTTGTATAATAAATAACTAAATAATAAGAATATAAATATAAATATGGAATCAACAGAAACAACTACTCCGAGAGCTAATACCCCTACCGGCATTGAATTACACTGTTGATTCCGATGGACTTCTAGACGAAAATATAACATATTCAAAAAAGAAGGAATTAAAATCCTAATTCGTCTAAATTTTAAGGACGCGATCAAAATGTGAGATCTTTGATCTTAAAATTTAGACGAATAAGGATTTTAATTCCTTCTTTTTTGAATAAATAATAAGAAACTTAAAAATATGTTTATGACATTATTTTAGTGTATTAGGTATCATCCCCATTTATATCCGAAACTGCTGAAATTAATATTAAAAAAAATTTTCTTACTAAGACTATCTCAAAAAAAAAACAATAAATAAAAAATTGCAAGTATTGTATAATGATGGTGTTGCAGATTTATCATTAAAATAAATTTGTTACTTATTAATGAACAATATTACTCCGATAACTAGACACTTAAAAACAGACATGTTGTCCCGAAAATGCCAAATTAAACTAATTACATTACTAATAACCAAATATGTATCACGTAAAATCGATTTACATACTTAAGCTAACATTTTAGATACTAAAAGGGAGTTCAAGCAAAAATTGCTTTACCGAAATGACTCCATGGTAGTCCCATATTGGTTAACGTATATTTAAATAATTCTAGCTAAGGGTACGTATAATTTTGTTTGATTTTTGATTATTATCTAACCGAAACAATCGCATATCGCTGGGTGGTTACTACACGCACTTGTAGTCGCGTAATTGTTAACGATTTCCGCATGCAGGTGTAGGTATAGCTACATACTAATGTTGAATTCAATGAAACACACAACAAATTAGTGGTTTCCTAAACAGTTTTAATTCCGTCAATCATTCGCAATATTCGACACGCGTCACTTGTTTTTGAGAAACTAGAAACGAATGTGAATTCCCTTCTTTTCTTCTTTCTGTTAAAAAGGGAATCAATAACTGCATGTTTTATATATGCAATTAGATACATTATTTTTATAATGGCTTTACGAAAGGAAATAAGTACATAAACTGAAAACATTACTAAGACATTCATTCATATGCAACAGTTAATACATTTTTAAACTAAAAACAATCAATTAGTTAGTGAATATGCAAAAGAACTTGATTTAATATTCTTGTAATTATCAATTTTACACAATTAATACTCAACTTATGTTTTCCCTGTTAATTAATTAGTTATGGATGAGGATCGAATAAGAAAAAAAATCGTGAAACCATTAATTGAATAATTAGTTTAAATATTTATTACAAGGCTGATTTTAATAATTATATATAATAATAATAATAATAATAAACGATTAATTGACGCGCATTAGACGAATTAGCAAAGTAATTTTGAAAATATAGGTTAATTAAATACTTCTAAATACGATTATTAGAAAATGAAAACAAGAAGTCAAAGAAAATTCTAAAGAAATACCTATTTTAATTTAATTTGCTACATGCCACTAGTAAAAATGCAATTTTGTAGATAGTTATCATTTGAATCTGTGAGCTTTATAAATAAAACAAAAAATTACTTTGCAATCGTTAGGATTTCTGGTAAGTAGACATACAATTGTGCAAAAAATTTCAGATTTTTTCTTGGTTTTAAAATTTCTACATAAGGTATATCTCAAAATTTAAACACTATTGCAATTTTAGTATTTTTTAATATATGTACGTAGGTAAAGTTAAATAATGGACAGAACCATTTCTTTAACATGAAAATTTACAATATATCAAGAATGTAGGTATTTTCAGAAGACTTCTATTACAGTGCTAAGATCTACCTTTCTAGATGCACC
This sequence comes from Agrilus biguttatus, assembly GCA_963921985.1. NCBI lineage: Eukaryota > Metazoa > Arthropoda > Insecta > Coleoptera > Buprestidae > Agrilus > Agrilus biguttatus. The sequence goes on along the minus strand of OY998119.1, from coordinate 16,258,815 downwards.
TTGCACCTTGCACCTTTTTAGAGGTTTGGTCAGCATATTCTAAGAAATGACCAAGCGCGAGTAACAAACAAACGGCATAGAATACCTAACAAAAAAGCCGCTTCCCTAGGCCCTAAACGAAAGTAAAAACGCACCGGTGGAACTAGATTTTGCAATCATCATTTTACCTGCTTGCCTGCTTTGGAGTGTCTCTCTTTGCTGGCAGCACCCAGCACCGAAAACACAATGTGGCAAGCATGCATAAAGGTCCCTCATGATGAACACACATGTCAGGTAATTTTTAACTTACCGTCGCCTCTTAGAGGTGTCGGACTTGGGGGTGGCGATCGGGGCGAACTTCCAGGTGGACCGACGCCCTCATCTTCAGAACTACTCGACAACGAAGGGCTACTACCCCTCGCGAAACATTTATTATTGTTGCTACTGTTGTAGTACATCCCGTTGTTTTGTAACAGCATCATATGTTGTTGCGCAGTCAAATTGCCGAATTGTTTCAGTTGCGTCGTTCTCGTCTTGAATTTGGACATGGTGAAGTCTAGGGGTTGTTCAGTTTCGTGGGATGATAGTAGAACGTGAGAGGGCTGATGGTGTTGTAACAACATGGGCATCTCTTCTTTGTTATTAGCACGGGTCCAGAAAGTTTGTGTAAAGTCTATAGTGTTGTTGTTCAGGCTGTTTTTCAGCCTGGGATTACCGCCGACGCCTCCAGGGGTGGACGCGTCGATTAAATTATTACTGCCCTTGTTTGCTATCGGGGACGGGTTCGATTGCACCCACCGCCTCACGGTGTCACTATTGTAATCAGCCAGGTTATCAATTTTCACTGCACCTTCATACAACATCACAGTCTTTTAGGAAAAATCGCGCACAACAACTAACTATAAGCAATGTTTTTCAAAGACCGATCACGATTTCGTCATTACAAGGAGCGAGAATTCTTCTCATCTTGATGAACATCATTATGCGATGATAATGATAACAGGTAATAATTGAATTGGTACGTGTGATTTATGATATGTTTTGATTGCACTCGCGAAATTTCTTTCGATCGTCGACGCACTAACAGTGTGGCAGCATGCTTTGGGGTGGTGCTGATAAGGATAAGGATGTCGATGCACTAGTACCTAGTCTCAGAAACTACCCTTTCTAGTATAACTTTACTCTCTCACGGCCTCCTCCGTAGCATCGGCACCACCGACGAATGCCATATAACAGCATGTGTATATGCATCGGTGGGATGCTGAGACCAGCAGGAGGGGCGGCAATGTCCGGAGCCGGCGGTAGTGGGGACCGCTTGGCGACCAATCCGCGCCCGCGATGTTCCAATACACAATTGTATATAAATCGTATGGATTATTTATTTATTCGCGTTACGTATCTATGTATACGCTTATAGAATTGGTTAAAACAAAGGAGGAATATTTAAGCGGGAGTTTCATTCGCGATTCGTCGCGATGGTGGAAAAATCGAATGGGAAAACCAATACATATATATATATATATATATGTATACCGATACATATTATACATATTTCAATCAAAATTTTCCTTTTTTCAATAATCGATGATGAACTTACAAATAACATTTTTAAACGCAAATTGTAAATATATTCGCCTGTAAAACGTAAGGTTACGTAGATACCTCTTTTCATTTAAATTAAATTTAAAACAATTGAAGGAAAAACGTAAAAGTTTTTGAATCTTTCTAACTAACTTGGTCAGCTGTTCTCTAGACGAAATAATGACCTGCATTTACCCTTAAGTTGTGCAATTCATTATCTTCAAATTGTTCGAGGAAAAATATCTTCAATAATTCTACCCATAACAACCATTAGATAGTAGGTATGTTAAGAAGCAATTTTTACTTATTTATGTACCTACCTGTTTTGACTGAATTAATTTTTGACGTCATTTCTGATCCTGGTGGGATATTTGCCACTAGCACTATTTTAGAAATAGATACTTATCAATTTACATTGTGTCACGTATTAAAGCTAAGAATGGACTCTGAACAAAAGAAAATATAGTGTCAACGAATCCTGCATCCTGCATTTTATGAAAGTACAATAAGGAATATTTTAAATAAGAAATTAATTTATTGAATAACTTTGTAATTGTAATTTCGGTTTAAAAAGGCCACCTATCTAATATTACGTTAGCAGGGGGCGTTAACATATTTATTACGTAAACTCACCTCCAGGGGTTTAAATTTTCTTTATCATTACTGACAAAGAATGACCTCCCCTCCCTCTTTCATGCATTCTTAAATCTTACTGTAAAGTAATGAGTAACACTTATCTAAGTGTATGTAAAATAAATAAACATTAGGAATTTTTTAAATAATTGATAGCGTTGGCTGTTACTTTGTGAAAGTTTGAATCAATATTGAGTAAAACACAATTAAACTTTTCACAAAATATTTATTTTCGCTACTGTAGTTTCGCTACACTGTAGCTTTTTCAAGTGAGTAATACATAGTACTGCTTAAGTTTACACAAAACATCCTATTTATAATCTAACTGAACTTAAGGGGTGGGGTTTTTATTTTGAATAAGTTTAATAGTGGTGAATTATTTAAATTTATCTGGTCGTTTAGTAATAGGTTCGGATTATAATTTTTTATTTTATTAATTTGTAAAAACATTTAATTTTTTGCTTTTTCCTAACACATGAAAAATTTTGAAATTTTGATTGAAATTGTGGTTTTCGACTAGCAAGTGGTTTGCATAATTGGAGTTCTGTTTATTGTTTTCATAAGATTTTAAATGTTCGTTGATTCTAGTAATAAACGATCTGCCTGTTTGGTCTATGTAACATTTTTCACATGAACCGCAACTTAATTGGTACAAACCGGATACAAAAAGATATAAAAACAACAAAAACAAAACCGACAAATATAAACTATCAGGTGTGTACAAATTAAGTTGCGGTTCATGTGAAAAATGTTACATAGGTTGAAGAGGCAGATCGTTTATTACTAGGATCAACGAACATTTAAAATCTTATGAAAACAATAAGCAGAACTCAAAGCTATAGTAGTGAAAATCAAACTTTTGTGAAAAGTTTAATTGTGTTTTACTCAATATAGGTATTTTTTAATTGTATTAGGTACATAATGTAAATCCAAAACTATAGCAAGATATGTCTAATGAAACTTCTCAAGTAAATAGTAGGTGCAGCTATGTTTTTCATTTTAGGAATGAAGGATTGCAATGTCCTTGTTTTTATTAATAATCTGAGCTAATATACCTACTAAATGAATCTGAAAACATCGTTATTATCTTGATCAAATTTTTAAGGCCATGTAGATATCTAATTGTTATTTGTGATATGAGAACGGTACTTCAAATTAATAGATACTTAATTATGTAGGTAAGTAGTGTTAAAAAATACCACTGAAAATTTTCAGAACCAATGAAAAATAGGTTGTTATATGCGAAGGTACTTATCTCAGGTCTAATGGTCAGAAAAAAAAATTAACAACAGTTGAGAACCGCTAACACATTTAATATTTGTTATTAGGATTGTTAATTGTCATCAATTTTCCGTTTACCTTACAGACGGGAAGGTTCAGGTCGCCGTGCCGCCGGAAACGCTATATAAGAAAATAGGAAATGGCCCTCATAAAAAGCCAGAGCCATTCATTCATTCATTTATATCCTTATCCATCCATCCTTCAGTGTTGAATCGAATACTACCTAAGGTAATATAATCTTTAGACGGGAAAATGTTGAAGTGCAGCGCAGTCGCGCAGCCCCATTAGATATGCACCAATTGCGCGATCTGCCTACCCCTCAAACTGTGAGGGTGGTGGAGCAAAAGCGGGTATTTTATTTTAAAACGTCTTTCTATTGGCGGCGTCGAGTTTTCATATATTCCGCGTCGAGTAGCGTCGCGGCGCGGCGCGTCTCCTTGTCAGGGATATCGCGATTCTAAAATTCTATATAGGTACTTATCTTTCTTATATCTTTCCGCTACACTTACCCTCCTACACATCATATTTAAAAGGGAAATAAAAAGAAACAACGATGATACTTTACATGTAGGTATAGGTAGGTAGGTAGGTAATTACCTAATCTTATTATTATCATATTTTAAATAGTAGACAGGCATAACAAGAAGAAACGCTTGTCTTTATTTTTAGTAGCGCATTGTTTCTAACTGAGGTTTCTAAAAGCTGTAATATTGAAAAAGTACTTTTTAACGTTTTGCTAATTCGGAGAGTACCTACTATCTTAGCATCTTCAAGATATCCTCTTATGAAACCATTTATTAGCGAATAGTACTTAATTCGTTGAGATGAAAGCATAAAGATTCATTAAATGGTCTCAGAAACCAAATTTTATTATTTTTAATGTAGCTCCTTGACAGGCGCGTATACAATATAGATACCTACCTACTTGTCATTTCGGGGCAGGTCGAATTTATAGAAAAAATCTTACTTAGTTTTAGATATTTTTGAGATATTCGTTTAGGTACAGATATCTCCTTTACTGCATGTTCTTGAACACTTGAATTCAAGGAAGTTATTATTGGTACCATACTGAAGAAAATATTCCTTCCAAATGTGGGATCTTTGATCTTTATATTGAAACGAATAAGGATTTTAATTCCTTCTTTTTTTTTGGAAGAAAATATTATCAAGTTGTAGTACTCCTTGTAGTAAAATCCCAACGACCACGGCCAACAAGCCCGGAATACACCTAGGTATAATAATAAATAGGCCGGCCGTGAAAGCCTACATTCAGTTACTCCTTGTATACTTGCGTATGGGTAAGGTCACAGAATTTGTCTCTGCCTAATGAAGATTTAATGAAAGATGCACAATATAGCAACTATAGCGACTATAAGTAAATATGCAAGCTTATTTATTTCTTACAGGTAATTCTTAAAATAATTGATTCAACGATGTTAAATATTACTTCTATTAGAAACTGAGTAAGTACATCAATTTTATAATTGTCTGGCACGTAATTTTTTTATTGAACGGAAATGTTTTTGTTCGGATTTATCTTTTCATTTTTTGTTTGTAATTTATTGGCCTTGTCAGTCACACATTTTTTACGTCTCAAATTTTTGTTGTATTGTCATGTGCATTTGCTGTCCGTTTCTTTCTTCTGCGATTTATGGTTTTATAATAGTATGTATCATATTGTTTCCCTTTTTTTTGTTTGTTTTGTTGTTTCAAGTGTCGGTGCATCGGAACCACCCCTCCTGTAGGGGCGGTTCTTAAATTCATAAGAATATAAGTATTTCTACAATTCAATTCACAACACAGTTGTTACAGTAAGCACAGTTCAATCAATTCAATTTCAACATATTAGATAAAAACATCAAACATTTAGGAGAGATCATCTTTAGTACATTTAACATATAGCACAAATCAAATCAAGATCTCTCTAAACGTATAGTATTAATAACATATAGTTCAATCAATCAATCATAATCATTTAATCTTCGTAAATAAGTAGCAGTCACGACGTTCATGTAAAATTAGTGTATATAGTTGTAAATAGTTGGGTGTAATAAACAATTAAAACACGAAGTCCGTTTATTGCACCGATTCTTCCATAGGAATCAAAAGAAGTGGCACATCTGTGCACCGGTGAAATAATTCATTTCATCAACCTAATTATACAGTTTTCTTCAACTGATATTCTTTTTGAAAATGATAGGTAGCTACAATAGTGATTGGGCCATTCACTTGGTGAATGATAAGTTCATAACTAGCTGTATTTAAACTTACACAAGAACTTAGGTATTCATAAATTAAAATGTAACTCTTTCGAAATGGATTGTGTCAAAATTTTTTTATCTATTTGAATCCACAGCCATTTTTTTACTTTAAATTACTTCAGTTTTAAATTTCCCTGTAATTTTTGACAGTAGTTATAACCGCTGGTAACCCTCTTGTATTATATACGTCTGGTAGATATTTAATTCAAAAAATTCTTCCGAATATAATCTTTTCACAAGAGTTTTTGATACGTAATGCACGTGTTAGTAAAGAAAAAACAAATGATCAGATGTCCTGGCACTATATATATATCCAAGCATACGTGTCGTTATCATTTTGCCAACTCTTTTCTCGAACTTCCTGCTCGAGCGGACTTCTTAATTAAAATCTAAGGTTTCACGTATGTGTGTGTGCTGCAGCGCCGGTAACAGCTGTTGTAAATAATCGGTTTCGGTAGCAGAGCATACCAGCAACACAACACAACACAACACAACTTCATCCAAATCTTACCATATATACAATGGACATTGTCCTGTTTCCTTACTATATTAAATGCTGGTTATAGATAACGAGAAGGAA